>OX336388.2:1381835022-1383035022 GCA_946902985.2 Meconema thalassinum | reverse complement strand
ATCGCCACCTATAACAACTCCATCCATACCATAATAACAGCAAATCGCTGCAGCAAGACGTGAAATTGAAGTGGCATCTGGCACCAAGCAGACGTGGCTGTATACTTAGGGAGGCTGGTAACTCCAAGATGTAAACATTATATTCTCAGCCTCACACTTCCCCGACTTACTGCCACAAATGTAATTATACAGCATATTCTCAGCAAACAAACAGTGTATAATACCTCCAGCTGAGCTGTTTTGACTCACAATATGAGACTTCGACAACTCAATTCAGAACAAACGAACCGTCTCCAGTCTCAGGGAGACGATTAACATACACGTATTTGATCCGGAGAAAACTATCACGACTCTGCAGAAACATCAGTCGTTTCTTGAACTTTCATCCTTTGTTCAGGAACGGATAAAGATGGCTTTGAAACCACTTTTCAGTGTTACCATATTAACAATTAATATTGTAGCTTCGCTGTTTGCCATCTCTTGATGAATACAGTACATTTGCATTTGTCAGTTGGCACAGGCTAGAGTAAAAGGTGGCTTTTCACCGATGTCTCAGTCTCACTCATGGCTGTGATTATATGGAAGCTACTGAGGTATGGGTGGTGCTTAGTAATGGCATTCAGGGCACAGTCAGTGCCTGTGAATGCTGTGAAAGGTTCTACTCATAGGGCTAGGACTACTGTTCTGACTCAGTGAGGAAAGCAATGGCAAACTACCTCACTCCTCTTCTTGCCTAGAACGCCTCAATATAGCACTGCCTTGGGTTTTTGTGGGTATCTACTCACATAACGTAACGGCGGTGCTTTTGAGGATCCAACCAGCCTTCGGGCTGACTACCTAACAGACAGACAGTCGGTCGACACGAGCATTCCAATTCCTGGAATATGTGAAGAAAAATAACCTGAAAAAATTGCGTGTCATTACGAACTATTGACGAAGAAGGAGAAGAAGAATACTAAGGGATGACATGTTTCTCTCGTCAAGCGAGCATCATCAGATGCAAATACGCAAGACATTAATAGCTCTATAAAACACTGCCAACCCTACAGTGACACCCACAGAGAGTCTCAGTCCTCCAAAACAAAATACAAGAAAACATGTCAGAAAACTTAGAAAGTGTGTAAATTATTACTGACTCGTGCGACAGTGGCTAGCATTGTTGGCTGCCACCCCGAGGTACCGTGTTCGATCCCCGGCTCTGCCAAGAATTTTAAAATGTCTTGGTATGGTCTGGTACGGGGTCTCCCTGCCTCGTGATGCAAAATGGGAACCTGCCGGATGCTATGGCAGGAGGAGGAGTGGTAAGGAACTGGCCACCCTACCACACGCAATCTCCGGCTAGGGACGCCTAGTTAGTGGTCCCTTGAAAAAGTCAAGGGCTCTAATTCTAATCCCTGGAGGGGATATGGCACTCTAATTAAATCATTAGGATATTGAAGCATTAATCACCGATAAAAGAACTATTTATTTTAGTTGCAGAATCTTAGAAAAAAAATCATTCTTCCTCCCCGAAACCAATCTATGGATGTGATTGCTGTGATACACTTAAGCAGTAAGTCCTAAACTACAGTAAACTAATATGCGGATATGAACAACAAGTTATAAGTTTCTGCAACGTTAAAGTAAATAGTTCTGTTTTCGGTGCTGTGTTTGAGGTTCCGCTGTCGTCCGGAGGTAGCGTGGTCATACAGAATCTCATACAACATTGCCATGCTTGTATCGGGGTTGGGTTTTATGAGTATGTACAAACAACTCTGGTCCGTTCATGGCATGGTCGTCGGTTGCAGCGATACCTGTGTAATTATGTACACATTTACTGTAAATAAACAAAAAGCAATTAACAAATAAACAATAACCGTGCAGGACACCTTATTTGTGTTTGCTTCCATAGCAACTTTGAGTCCCCTCGGAGACCACTTGTTCCCTTTGTCGAGTCCGCCTCTTTTGCGTACTGGCTAGCATTCTTACCTGTCACTGCGGAGGCCCGGGGTCAATTCCCGGCTCGACCAAGAAATTTCATTCTGGTCTGAGGGCTGGAAAAGAGTACACTCTGACTTGTGAGGCAAAACCATCTTACAAGTAGTTTTCCGTAGTTTCCTACTACTACACTCGGTAAATGCCGGAATGGTTCCTACCTTAGGGCTACGACCGCCTCCTTCCCAATCCTCAAATGAATTACAAATACACACACTAATTTAGCCATCACAATAACATAGGTTATCTGTCAAATCCCCACACACACACACACATACATACACATACAACCAAGGCTTCAAGACCACGGTGTCGTGAAGCCCCAAAATCAAAAACAACAATGTGATATATTACTTTTTTCAAATATTGATTATTAAGTCATAAGGAAAATTAAAAATGCACATATATTCGTAAACTGTAATGCACAAACAAATTAATTAATTAATTAATTAGGCTAATTAAATAAAATGAGTCATTTAAATTCAGCCATTCACTATGATTTTTTATTAATTATTGAAAGACACGTCGTTTAATATTAGCATGATGCAATAATTATGTACTTACTGTATATTCCAAACTGTCCATAGGCAGAAGGTTACTCAAGACTTTAGAGGGCAGTCAGACTAAAGTGGAATCATTACAATAAAAAAATGATGTCACGTAATGCAAAATTTAAACATCACAATACCGTTGTCCTCTAAGAAGCTCTATATGCATCATAAATCATAACTTTGGGAGGAGATTCAAAAGTTGGAGACATTGAATGGCAAGAACGCAAAACTGTAAGTAAAATATTCCTCCCTACACAAGAAAAAAGTATTTGGATTAAGAGACTAAGTACAGACCTCTATATTCTCACATACAGTTTCACAAACACTGTACGCACTAAACGTTGGACATATTTGGGCACATATTTAGGATGGACAACAAAATAGGCTAGCAAATAGTTATTCAAGAAAATTGATACAAAAATACTCGGATAAATTGGTTGGAGGGAAAAGGGAGGACCTGAATTATTTGAACATCGGGGAAAACATAATGGAAAACCGAGAAATCTTCAGAACCTCAGCAAATTTGCACACATTCCACAGTCCAAACATTACCCTTCATTAAGGAGAAGTTTTTGAGGCGAGAGACAATGAGATCAGGAATTCAGCGAGTGTTATTTTAATTATGCATTAGAAAGTTGTCCCAGTGCCTGAAATAAGATACTACACCCACGTTTCCCTCGAGTTGTGTGTGATAGAGTGGGGAGAGAGTAGAGAACAGAACTTACTCGTCTGCTGTCGATGCCGGAATTCAAACCCTGATTCTCAGAACGATGCAGCTTCAATGATGGGGATTTGTTACATGTTTTTCACAGGAAATGTTACCCTAGTGGAATAAATCAATTTCAGATGAGCTTTTTGCTCGAGTTGTTAAATCACACATCGTTTCAGGCAATAGATGGAATATATTCATTGTTTTTTTTAGTGAGGAAGCTAGGCCAATTTTTGTTTAGGGACGGGCAGCCAGGCAGTTAGCGTGGCGGGCCGTGGGCATATTGATTATACACACTGCGTGACCTGTGACCTTTAGGGCCGTGTTGCTCACGAGCGTAAGTGTGCACGATTTCATACTTTAACGTCTACACAACATTTACCATTAAATAACTGTGTGTGTCCATCCTTTCAACTGGATCGGGGATCATGCGCGATGAATTTCTATGTGGTGGGTGGTATTTACGGCCATATGCCCATATTGATCTTAGCCGATTCACCAGAGGATTTGAATGCGTTTTTAAACGGTATGGACTCCATCTTGAGGAAAGAATTCATGATGAATATCAATAAATGTAAAACAAAAATAATGGAATACAGCTGAATTAAATCAGAATCCCCTATGGATATTAAATTGGCAAGTGAAAATCTAAAGGAAGTAGGAGTCATTTGTTACTTAGGAAGCAGTGATGGAGGAAGCAAAGAGGATATAATAAAAAATACGAGTCTTACAGTAGTCGCATATGATGTGTAACATCTGACATAGAAGAAACCTCACGTGAAATTGTTGATACACCGGTATTTTATACTATTATTGGCACTAATATTAATCTATTGTAAAAGGGAGTGATTTACAGATATTGTAGTTAATAATACGGAACTCATTTTGTTAGATGATTTGTAGCTTCCACCAGCACTAGCCTAAATAAAGAATACGATATGGATCGACTAGATTAATAGACGCGACACCGCTCATAACCTTAAATTCCTTATAAACAGGTCCTCTTCATTCACAGACCAACACGTAATTTCATATGGATTCTGTAAAAACGAGTCATATTGATATGATAAATATCTTTTAAAATGATAATCTGGTAGCAAAAATATCTACATATATTGTAGTTTATAATACGGAACTCATTTTATTAGATGATTTGTAGCTTCCACCAGCACTAGCCTAAATTAAGAATACGATATGGATCAACTAGATTAATAGACGCGACAAGGCTCATAACCTTAAATTCCTGATAAACAGGTCCTCTACATTCACAGACCAACACGTAATTTCATATGGATTCTGTTAAAAGGAGTCATAGTGATATGATAAATATCGGTTAATATGATAATCTGGTAGCAAAAAAATATATACTGTTCGGGATTCGAACCCGAGATCTCTATATTCACAGTCATACGGGCTAACCTCACGGCTATTTTGACTACGCAAATACTGTACACAAGATGGTGAGTTACTTCCACGTTCCAATAATACTGCATTACGGAATTAAGTTTCATTTATATTTTGCTTGTTTCGATAATGTTCCTGCGTGAAATTGAGTTTAAAATGCCTTGTGAATAGGCCCTCTTGTGAGTAAAGAGAATGTATTCACTAATAGTTCATGAAGGCTTGCTCAATTCTCGTATAACCACAACGATTATATTATATTATATTGATGACTGCATGACCGTTATGTGGGATAATATTTGAATAGCCATTGTGCAGAAACATAATACCGGCAATGACAACTACTTATAATGATTGATATTGAGGCATTTTACCATTTAAATACTAATATGAAGACTTCGAACATGTACCATGTCATTTGTTTCAATCACTTGACACCAGAGTTCGCATGAGCGTTTTCCGTTCAGTATGTCATACACATTCCACATGGCCGAGAGTACGTCATGGTATCAATTTCCGACACCGCGCGCTCATTGTTTATCGTACCACTGCCAGCTGGGTGTTACCACTGCTCGCTGGATCGATCGATCGAGCGGGCAGTGCATACTTCCGTTTTCCACCACTGCCATCTAGTACACTTCCGTTCGATCGATCGAGCGGGCAGTGCATACTTCCGTTTTCCACCACTGCCAGCTAGTACACTTATGTTCGATTGATCGAGCGGACAGTGCATACTTCTGTTTTCCACCACTGCCAGCTAGTACACTTCCGTTCAATCGATCGAGCGGGCAGTACATACTTCCGTTCGATCGATCGAGCGGGCAGTACATACTTCCGTTCGATCCACCACTGCCAGCTCGATCGTTCCGATCCCCTTCCGTCCCCAATTTTCAAAATCACTCCCACAAAACTATCCAGCAACCGAGCGGAAAGATGTTACACATCAAAAAGTAGGATGGCGCAGGTTAGGAAAGCAATTATACAGAAAAAGAATCTGTTGAATGTCTTTGTATGAAGCGTGGCGCTCTATAGAAGTGAAACTTGGACTGTTGGCGCAGCAAAAAGAGGAGAATAGAAGCATTTGAATGATGATGAAGATCAGATGGGTCGATTGAGTAACAAATGAAGAGGTATAAATACGAGTGGGAGAGATGTTTGTAGCGACTGGTAACGAAGAGAAGAGATACTTTGGTTGTACACATACTAGGACACCCGGGAATAGCAAAATTAGTTACCAATATGTTGCAAAGCCCCCTAAAAAATCAACAACAACAACAACAACTCAAGGCAACCAGGCAGCCTCAATATACACCAGAGGAGAGGATCGTTTCGTCCACCATACAACACGAGCAGCTCCCATAGTGCCGTTGTCTAGGAACCAGAGCACCCTCCTTACAGACCCTTATCTCTACCCGAACCATTAACAGACTCCAGTCTTTCACGGCATCCATTAACGTGTTCTGACATTGACAGGTAGCTACTGACCTCTGTCTTTTGTACAGATATCGTGAAAATGGAACATGGAGTGCAGTGGACAGGGAACGTATTGTCTGCAACTAAAGGTGACAACAGTCGTGTTCAAGTCTGATGACGTACTGGTGAACACTTCAAATCAGTCTTGCCTTTGAAGTAATGTAAGTTAATTGTCTGAAGGACCATCGCATAAGACGTGTACTTTCCCATTGTCTCGAGACCACCTCTTGGGTGTCACCCTGGAGGTCCGGGTGCGATTCCCGGCTCTGCAAAGAAAATTAATCCTGCTCTAAGAGCTGAAACGGGCTATAGTCTGCCTCTTGAAGCAAAACTGAGAAGAGGAGGTTTCGATTCCTGCCTCAGCCATCCATCGTGGTTTCTCCACGTCTACTCCAGGCAAATGCTGAGGTAGTTCCAAACTGAAGGCCACAACCACCTCTTCCCCAATCTTATCCACAATTTACAAATACACACACTTGTACAACTATCACAATAACACAAGTTATCACAAAAATTACACACACACACAAATACACGGGGCTATATGACTATGATGTCGCTAACCCTAAATAATATGCAAGCAAGCCATTGACTCGAAGGACACGGGATGTGAACTACTGTCTCCACTAATATCAATTATCCCTTCTCCTCTCATAGTGTAATCACTAGGGACAGATGACCTCGCTGTTCCGCCCCTTACCTCAATAACTAACTAATTAGTCTAATCACTGTCATTTTTCCTCCATGCATTCTCACACATTTTCTTTAAATAACTTCTCGTTAAAAGGTTATTTTTGGTCAGTAAGCCCATCGGGCTGACTATCCACACTCACTTTCAATAACATGAATAAATACCAATCTGACAGATAAACTACCTCAATAATTAATTCATTTGAACGATCGTTATCATTGATTAGGCACTTCCATTCCAAGCACTGATGCAAAATTTTCTTCCTTCGTTCTTTGAAGATTTTGATGCGATGATTGTAAACTGAAAACAAAACTGTAATTGGTATATTTGTGTATAGATTTTTCTTGGTTTGAGTACACAAACTATACAGACAGTTACTAAATAAATACAGCTGTATGTACTGTATTATGCAAATCCATTTGATCATAGATTTATTTAAGTTTGAAAATTGAAAACGGTGGTGGAAGAATGTTAAACCGCTTGCAGCGCGTGCCTTCAACACGTAAGAAACACGGTGTGTTTTATCTTAATATAGGCTCAGGGTTTTTTGTGATGGATTGATCGTATGTTTACTGCTGCCATGAAACACATGATGATGATAAAGGATACAGAATCTTACTTTAAAATAACCATTGATCATTCAGAAGTTTGGTCAATTTAACCGTGCAAACCCATCCAGGCACTCAGCTGCTTGCATGACCCCTGACGGTCGAAGGGACGGCTGGAGCTAGGTGACCACAGCGCCATGCTTGGATTTATGCTCTAGCCTAGAGTTATACTAGGTTTGTGTCCACGGGTCTCTTCGTCACAGTACGACGTGGGAAGTTTTATGCACTAAAACAGTATATGCACTTAAACCGCAACTGTAAAGTTAAATATCGTCACTGAACTTGCAATATCGCGCATCTGACAATGTTCATCTTTTCCAATAGTTTCCTTATGATAAGTCACGCCTCTCGCTGTATGTAGATGTGTCGCTCAACAGAACAATCATGTTAGATTCATATTCCTGTGTACGATCTAATGTAAAATCAACCTTCAATATACTGTACTGTAGGGATGCATAACTACACCGAAATGTACTTTTCTACTGCACAATGGACTTAAAGCTCATTTGCCTTTAAGCAAGTGTAGTTGCTTTCTGGCACCAACATTCCTCCCCCTTACTATAAAGGATGTCAATGTGTTGGAAAGTGAGAATAACTGTGAAGAGAAATGTGTTCAAATTCTTGGTGTTCTAAAGTTGTTTTTTTAGTCCTCCCCCAGTGGCTCACGATCTATGGGACGTCAGTTGGCGACCATGAGACCCTATCTGAGTCCGACATTACTTCCGAGTACTTGCACCGGGCTTCTCACTGTCATCTTTCCTGGCGAACTCGCTTGGTTAAATCTTGTTTTCTTCCAACCCCGACGGTATTAAGGTATCCGAGGCCTAGAGAGTCTTTCATTTTCCTTGCATGCCTCTCTTTTCTGACATGTCCCTCATTTCCCATTCTTCGAAGGTTGAGGGCATTTCTTTTGCTCAAATCCTTTATTTACTTTCTTCTGTTTTAGTTTTCCATTTCTTCTTGTAGTATGTACTGTAAGTGCCTAGTTAGGTTTAGTTTCCATTTCATTTTGATTTTCATGTCACCACAACCATTAGGTGTTGATTACCTGGATGTCAGGCCCCTTAAAACAACAATTATCAACATAATCATCTTAGTTCCCAATTCAACTCCAGGCAAATGTCAGGATATGTTATCCCACACTAGTATATACATGAATCAAAGAGGCGGGGGTTGTAAAATTAATATAAATATATCATTAATTACACAGGCCAACAAAAAAAGATTTGAAAAACTTTTTTAACATGAATAGCTGTTCTTTATAGAGTTTTATGAGCTGAATCCCAAGCTAGCCTCAGTTTTTTCGTATCACCCTTAGCTTTTTGAGCAATCTGCATTCTATTATATATCATAAAACCCCTATAGGGCACATGGGCAAATTAATGAAACACTATGTTACAACATAAACATGTTTTCAATTAACAGTGGCTACTTAATCAAGTTATATACGGTAATGTGTTTATACAGGTTTTAATTGTCAGCTGGAATTGCTTTATACTTTCTTCCTCTCTTTTATTTGAAGCTTCTTGTGTGTTTTTTTCTACGATGAGTAGCTTGCTGAATCTCTCAGTGAAGTGACCAGCAGAAGTCCCCCATCATGTTTGTGTTCCAGCGGCCAGGTAGCGTTTTTCCATAACTTTAATGTCCTGGTGAAAACGCTCACCTTGCTCCTCACTAACATCTCCCAAACAGCCCGGGAACTAATGAAGGTGGCTGTTCAAAAAGTCAACTTTCAGACTTATCAAACATCCTAAATTTTAAAACTTCTTTAACATGCTAGCTACAATTGAAACATATTCTGGATCTTTTTATTTCCCCAAGAACTTTGTAACGACTTGCTTGAATGATACCCATTTATTTATTTATTTATTTATTTATTTATCGTATGGCTTTTAGTGCCGGGAGTGTCCGAGGACATGTTCGGCTCGCCTGAGTCTGTAGCTGCTTCCAGCGGACACCCTAAAGGGCGAGCTACAAGTTCCGTTCAATTTCAAGTAGTTCCAACTTTCGCCACCAGATATCAATGATACCTAGTGGTGAACGTTGAAACTTTGATAGAGCGTTCTGACGAAATCTAACCTAACAAATTTTGCTTTACACAAGTTTAGTCTGTGAAAGGATCTTTTACATGCCATAAATCTATGACATGGGACCGCCGGCTTTACTTCCCCTCCGAAGGAAGGCATACTGAAGGATTTTAACGCTCTTAAAAAATCCGACGACTTCGGCCGGGTTTGAACCCGCTATCTTGGGTACAGCAGTTCAGCATGCTACCGACTACGCCATGTATCTTTCTCATTTAAGGTCATTCTGGATTCAAAGTTTACGTCAAAAATCATTTTTCTAATGTCAAGTCCGACACAGACACCTTCTTTTAGTTTAGCTTCTGAAAGGTAAGGGAATTGTTTGCAGAGATAGTTGAAACATGGTCCATCTTTAGGCAAGGCCTTTACAAACTGTTTCATGAGGCCTAACTTTATATGTAGAAGTAGTAGGAGCACGTTTTTTGGATTTCCAAGGTTTTTGCGCAGAATGTTCTTCTCGCCAGGTTTTAAAGATGTCCTCACAGGCCAGTTCTTTCTGCACCAATGTTGATCCCTAGCCCTACTGTCCCATTCGCACAAGAAACATGGAAATTTTGTAAAACCACCTTGCTGACCAAGAAGCATGCATAATACTTTTAAATCACCACAAACCATCCATGCATGATCTGAATAGCCTATTTTATTTAAAACTATTTCTATGTTTTCATATGTCTCTTTCTTATGTACAGAATGGCCAACGGGTAAGGGTGCATACATGTTACGATTGTGTAATAAAACAGCCTTTAAACAGCTACTTTTCTAAATAAATGAACTATATAATAGTTGTTGAATTATTTAGAAATCACTTAATTTATGAAATTGAACTGTAAAATGTAAAGAAATGTTGGGTGATAGAGCTTTTTCAGTAACATATTTGGATTCAGCACCCCAAAAGACATAAAAATAAGGTATTTTCAGGAGAAAAGTGTTTTCATCGTTGGCCTGTGTTATATTTACTGCTGAAGTGTTAGATATAGTGTCAAACTGTACTTACACTAACCACATAGGAATATAGTTTCATATCTAATACATTTATTCTTTGCTCCTTTGCAGGTAAGAAGGAGTTCATGCCCACTCCATCCACCTACTGCTGGAACTACTGCTTCATTTCTGAGGTAAAAGTAAGATGCACTTATCATGCATTATTTCAATAAACCTGTGATATATCTCACTCGTAACACTACACACCATAATTACCGACTGAGTAACGTCTATTTTACCTACTTTGCATCACTTTTCTTTTTTTTTCTCCTCCTCCTAATCTTTCTCATCTTATTGTTAACATTAAGACCACGGGAGTTGCACATCGACAAAACCTATCGAGTGGAAAGCAACCCCATATTAAGGTCCAATACATCAAGGTCTACGTACCACTGAGGTCCCTATGAATACCAGGATAGCTCTCCTGAGTACAGTATGCTCTCGATTATCCGTGCGTGGATTATACGGTTTGCGGATTAACCGTGGACGTTTTCGCCTTATGAAATATATTGTGAATACAGTACACAGTAAGAAAATTCTCTTTAATTGATACTGTACTGTGGATTGATTACGTTTGAATTTACTTTTCTTACATAATTTTTCAGTGTAGTCCCGGTATTTTACGTACATATTTTTGCAGTGTAGTCCCGATGGGACCAAGTTATTTTTCGTACGGTACTTTTTGACACATCGACAACTTCTTGCTTTGTCCAGTCTTGTTTTGTAATAGCGAAGTCTAAGTTCCATAAGAAGATAGAGGTAGGCTTATTTCAAGATTGCTGGAAGACAAGTGCTGTCTGCATTCCATTGAGGGATAAGCTTAAATTGTCAACAGCTGTTGAGCGGATAAACAATCAAAAGCAGAGAACCATTAAAGGCTTTTCAACGCACAATAATGTGGGTGAGTTATCTTTATAAATATATTTTAGCCTAGTGTTTACGGTACTGTATTTAAAAAAATAGAAGGCATTTGTCTTGCAATAGACACATGCTTTTGGATTGTCCGTTTTTTCCGATTATCCGTGTCATTCACCCCGGTCATTAGCCCGAATAATCGAGAGTTAGATGTAGAAATGCTTGTATGTGATCACTTCAAATGTTATCGTAAGCAGTAATAGACATTGTGCGTGATCCCTCAAGAGTTAATTAGGGATAACTGGTGCTCTTATTGTGTATTTGTTTGCTTATTTATTTGTTAGTTTATTTATTAGATTTTTTATTTATTAGATTGTTTATTTATTAGATTGTTTATTTATTCATGTATGCATTTATGTATCTATTTATTAGATTGTTTATTTATTCATGTATGCATTTATGTATCTATTTATTAGATTGTTTGTTTATTCATGTAGGCATTTATGTATCTATTTATTAGATTGTTTATTTATTCATGTAGGCATTTATGTATCCATTTATTAGATTGTTTATTTATTCATGTAGGCATTTATGTATCTATTTATTAGATTGTTTATTTATTCATGCAGGCATTTATGTATCTATTTATTAGATTGTTTATTTATTCATGTAGGCATTTATGTATCCATTTATTAGATTGTTTATTTATTCATGTAGGCATTTATGTATCTATTTATTAGATTGTTTATTTATTCATGTAGGCATTTATGTATCTATTTATTAGATTGTTTATTTATTCATGTATGCATTTATGTATCTATTTATTAGATTGTTTATTTATTCATGTAGGCATTTATGTATCTATTTATTAGATTGTTTATTTATTCATGTAGGCATTTATGTATCTATTTATTAGATTGTTTATTTATTCATGTAGGCATTTATGTATCTATTTATTAGATTGTTTATTTATTCATGTAGGCATTTATGTATCTATTTATTAGATTGTTTATTTATTCATGTAGGCATTTATGTATCTATTTATTAGATTGTTTATTTATTCATGTATGCATTTATGTATCTATTTATTAGATTGTTTATTTATTCATGTAGGCATTTATGTATCTATTTATTAGATTGTTTATTTATTCATGTAGGCATTTATGTATCTATTTATTAGATTGTTTATTTATTCATGTAGGCATTTATGTATCTATTTATTAGATTGTTTATTTATTCATGTAGGCATTTATGTATCTATTTATTAGATTGTTTATTTATTCATGTAGGCATTTATGTATCTATTTATTAGATTGTTTATTTATTCATGTATGCATTTATGTATCTATTTATTAGATTGTTTATTTATTCATGTAGGCATTTATGTATCTATTTATTAGATTGTTTATTTATTCATGTAGGCATTTATGTATCCATTTATTAGATTGTTTATTTATTCATGTAGGCATTTATGTATCTATTTATTAGATTGTTTATTTATTCATGTAGGCATTTATGTATCTATTTATTAGATTGTTTATTTATTCATGTAGGCATTTATGTATCTATTTATTAGATTGTTTATTTATTCATGTAGGCATTTATGTATCTATTTATTAGATTGTTTATTTATTCATGTAGGCATTTATGTATCTATTTATTAGATTGTTTATTTATTCATGTAGGCATTTATGTATCTATTTATTAGATTGTTTATTTATTCATGTAGGCATTTATGTATCTATTTATTAGATTGTTTATTTATTCACGTATGCATTTATGTATCTATTTATTAGATTGTTTATTTATTCATGTATGCATTTATGTATCCATTTATTAGATTGTTTATTTATTCATGTAGGCATTTATGTATCTATTTATTAGATTGTTTATTTATTCATGTAGGCATTTATGTATCTATTTATTAGATTGTTTATTTATTCATGTAGGCATTTATGTATCTATTTATTAGATTGTTTATTTATTCATGTAGGCATTTATGTATCTATTTATTAGATTGTTTATTTATTCATGTAGGCATTTATGTATCTATTTATTAGATTGTTTATTTATTCATGTAGGCATTTATGTATCTATTTATTAGATTGTTTATTTATTCATGTAGGCATTTATGTATCTATTTATTAGATTGTTTATTTATTCATGTAGGCATTTATGTATCTATTTATTAGATTGTTTATTTATTCATGTAGGCATTTATGTATCCATTTATTAGATTGTTTATTTATTCATGTAGGCATTTATGTATCTATTTATTAGATTGTTTATTTATTCATGTAGGCATTTATGTATCTATTTATTAGATTGTTTATTTATTCATGTAGGCATTTATGTATCTATTTATTAGATTGTTTATTTATTCATGTATGCATTTATGTATCTATTTATTAGATTGTTTATTTATTCATGTAGGCATTTATGTATCTATTTATTAGATTGTTTATTTATTCATGTAGGCATTTATGTATCTATTTATTAGATTGTTTATTTATTCATGTAGGCATTTATGTATCTATTTATTAGATTGTTTATTTATTCATGTAGGCATTTATGTATCTATTTATTAGATTGTTTATTTATTCATGTATGCATTTATGTATCTATTTATTAGATTGTTTATTTATTCATGTAGGCATTTATGTATTTATTTATTAGATTGTTTATTTATTCATGTAGGCATTTATGTATCTATTTATTAGATTGTTTATTTATTCATGTAGGCATTTATGTATCCATTTATTAGATTGTTTATTTATTCATGTAGGCATTTATGTATCTATTTATTAGATTGTTTATTTATTCATGTAGGCATTTATGTATCTATTTATTAGATTGTTTATTTATTCATGTAGGCATTTATGTATCTATTTATTAGATTGTTTATTTATTCATGTATGCATTTATGTATCTATTTATTAGATTGTTTATTTATTCATGTAGGCATTTATGTATCTATTTATTAGATTGTTTATTTATTCATGTAGGCATTTATGTATCTATTTATTAGATTGTTTATTTATTCATGTAGGCATTTATGTATCTATTTATTAGATTGTTTATTTATTCATGTAGGCATTTATGTATCTATTTATTAGATTGTTTATTTATTCATGTATGCATTTATGTATCTATTTATTAGATTGTTTATTTATTCATGTAGGCATTTATGTATCTATTTATTAGATTGTTTATTTATTCATGTAGGCATTTATGTATCTATTTATTAGATTGTTTATTTATTCATGTAGGCATTTATGTATCTATTTATTAGATTGTTTATTTATTCATGTAGGCATTTATGTATCTATTTATTAGATTGTTTATTTATTCATGTAGGCATTTATGTATCTATTTATTAGATTGTTTATTTATTCATGTAGGCATTTATGTATCTATTTATTAGATTGTTTATTTATTCATGTAGGCATTTATGTATCTATTTATTAGATTGTTTATTTATTCATGTATGCATTTATGTATCTATTTATTAGATTGTTTATTTATTCATGTATGCATTTATGTATCCATTTATTAGATTGTTTATTTATTCATGTAGGCATTTATGTATCTATTTATTAGATTGTTTATTTATTCATGTATGCATTTATGTATCTATTTATTAGATTGTTTATTTATTCATGTAGGCATTTATGTATCTATTTATTAGATTGTTTATTTCTTCATGTAGGCATTTATGTATCTATTTATTAGATTGTTTATTTATTCATGTAGGCATTTATGTATCTATTTATTAGATTGTTTATTTATTCATGTAGGCATTTATGTATCTATTTATTAGATTGTTTATTTATTCATGTATGCATCTATGTATCTATTTATTAGATTGTTTATTTATTCATGTAGGCATTTATGTATCTATTTATTAGATTGTTTATTTATTCATGTAGGCATTTATGTATCTATTTATTAGATTGTTTATTTATTCATGTAGGCATTTATGTATCTATTTATTAGATTGTTTATTTATTCATGCAGGCATTTATGTATCTATTTATTAGATTGTTTATTTATTCATGTAGGCATTTATGTATCTATTTATTAGATTGTTTATTTATTCATGTAGGCATTTATGTATCTATTTATTAGATTGTTTATTTATTCATGTAGGCATTTATGTATCTATTTATTAGATTGTTTATTTATTCATGTAGGCATTTATGTATCTATTTATTAGATTGTTTATTTATTCATGTAGGCATTTATGTATCTATTTATTAGATTGTTTATTTATTCATGTAGGCATTTATGTATCTATTTATTAGATTGTTTATTTATTCATGTAGGCATTTATGTATCTATTTATTAGATTGTTTATTTATTCATGTATGCATTTATGTATCCATTTATTAGATTGTTTATTTATTCATGTAGGCATTTATGTATCTATTTATTAGATTGTTTATTTATTCATGTAGGCATTTATGTATCTATTTATTAGATTGTTTATTTATTCATGTAGGCATTTATGTATCTATTTATTAGATTGTTTATTTATTCATGTAGGCATTTATGTATCTATTTATTAGATTGTTTATTTATTCATGTAGGCATTTATGTATCTATTTATTAGATTGTTTATTTATTCATGTAGGCATTTATGTATCTATTTATTAGATTGTTTATTTATTCATGTAGGCATTTATGTATCTATTTATTAGATTGTTTATTTATTCATGTAGGCATTTATGTATCTATTTATTAGATTGTTTATTTATTCATGTAGGCATTTATGTATCTATTTATTAGATTGTTTATTTATTCATGTATGCATTTATGTATCCATTTATTAGATTGTTTATTTATTCATGTAGGCATTTATGTATCTATTTATTAGATTGTTTATTTATTCATGTAGGCATTTATGTATCCATTTATTAGATTGTTTATTTATTCATGTAGGCATTTATGTATCTATTTATTAGATTGTTTATTTATTCATGTAGGCATTTATGTATCTATTTATTAGATTGTTTATTTATTCATGTATGCATTTATGTATCTATTTATTAGATTGTTTATTTATTCATGTATGCATTTATGTATCTATTTATTAGATTGTTTATTTATTCATGTATGCATTTATGTATCCATTTATTAGATTGTTTATTTATTCATGTAGGCATTTATGTATCTATTTATTAGATTGTTTATTTATTCATGTATGCATTTATGTATCTATTTATTAGATTGTTTATTTATTCATGTAGGCATTTATGTATCTATTTATTAGATTGTTTATTTATTCATGTAGGCATTTATGTATCTATTTATTAGATTGTTTATTTATTCATGTAGGCATTTATGTATCTATTTATTAGATTGTTTATTTATTCATGTAGGCATTTATGTATCTATTTATTAGATTGTTTATTTATTCATGTAGGCATTTATGTATCTATTTATTAGATTGTTTATTTATTCATGTAGGCATTTATGTATCTATTTATTAGATTGTTTATTTATTCATGTAGGCATTTATGTATCTATTTATTAGATTGTTTATTTATTCATGTAGGCATTTATGTATCTATTTATTAGATTGTTTATTTATTCATGTAGGCATTTATGTATCTATTTATTAGATTGTTTATTTATTCATGTATGCATTTATGTATCCATTTATTAGATTGTTTATTTATTCATGTAGGCATTTATGTATCTATTTATTAGATTGTTTATTTATTCATGTAGGCATTTATGTATCTATTTATTAGATTGTTTATTTATTCATGTAGGCATTTATGTATCTATTTATTAGATTGTTTATTTATTCATGTAGGCATTTATGTATCTATTTATTAGATTGTTTATTTATTCATGTATGCATTTATGTATCTATTTATTAGATTGTTTATTTATTCATGTAGGCATTTATGTATCTATTTATTAGATTGTTTATTTATTCATGTAGGCATTTATGTATATATTTATTAGATTGTTTATTTATTCATGTAGGCATTTATGTATCTATTTATTAGATTGTTTATTTATTCATGTAGGCATTTATGTATCTATTTATTAGATTGTTTATTTATTCATGTATGCATTTATGTATCTATTTATTAGATTGTTTATTTATTCATGTAGGCATTTATGTATCTATTTATTAGATTGTTTATTTATTCATGTAGGCATTTATGTATCTATTTATTAGATTGTTTATTTATTCATGTAGGCATTTATGTATCTATTTATTAGATTGTTTATTTATTCATGTAGGCATTTATGTATCTATTTATTAGATTGTTTATTTATTCATGTAGGCATTTATGTATCTATTTATTAGATTGTTTATTTATTTTTTTGTTTATTTATTTTTTATTTTTATTTACAGTGTTTATGTATGTGTTTATGTGTTTATATATTTATTAGATTGTTTGTTGTTGTTTGAGTCTTCAGTCTTTTGACTGGTTAGATGCAGATCTTCATGCCTCCCTGTCCTAAGCTAATCGTTTCATCCCTACATAGCTACCACACCCTACATTCGAGGCAATATGTTTAACATATTTTAACATTGGTCTACCCCTACAGTTCTTGTCCTCAACCCTTCCTTCCATAACTAAGCCTGATATTCCTGGGTGTTATGTATTTATGTATTTATTTATTTATTAGATTTGGTTATTTATTTACATACTGTATATAGATTGTGTATGTATTCATTCATTTACTTATTTTTATTTATTTATTTATGTAAATATCAAATGCCACTGCACAGTGTCTCAACACAATATGTTTACTTTGGAGATGACAGTGTGAACTCATTCTGAACGATCAATTCAGGATTTTATTTAATGTTTGGTTATATTTTTGTGTGAATTTAAACATGAATTGCATAGATGTGACGATGCATATCGTAAATCCATTCACACGATACAAATTAGGCAGTAACAGTATACAATATTTTTGTATGTAAAGCCGATGTGTAGCCTATTGAACAATCATGAAGTGGAAATGCACAGAATTACATCAGAGGACGGGGATGATAAAAACTGTAGGACATGAAGATAATGCGAGGTGAATAGCTGAGAACGTGGAACATGGTTGTATGGCTAATTGCATATACAGCTGTGTGCTGCATACAGATTGAATATCTCAGAGTACGTGCTAAATTATTCGCGGTGCGTAGGGAAGATGGCAGATAGGCCTACAGACGACAAAGGGTAAGTTATTCATAAAGTAAAACGATTATCTGGAATTGGTTATGCGCTTTATTGAACCACGTGTTATTAAATTATAGGAGCCGCAAGTAACTTTGTGTGCCTGAATATCTGCTTATAATAGCTCTACATTGCATTTCACTTTGCTTCATTCTCAACGGTTCTCCGTGTTATACCGGATGTGCGAAAATGTGTGTGCAAAAGAATTAGGGAGCATGGAGGACAACACAGTTTGTGACAGCGGCTACCGGTGATAATGTTACAGTAATGCAAAGCTACACATTATGTATTTCTTTCTTCTTGCATGCTTAAATAGAAGAGTGTTGTTTTTTAACCTCTGATTGTCCATTACAAAAAGACTTTTGTGAATAACAAAATGAATTTACTACCAAAAGTTATGTAAAAACATTACCACTGTTAAGATTGAGGCATTTGTTCTATTAAAGACCGGCCATCCGTGGCAATGTAAGACTTGGAGTGCCGTGGATTTTTTTGTTAGATAAAACAACACCGATCAAGGTCACTTACTTGACCGTTTATTAAAATCCTCTGAATTTGGCCTATTGTACGGTATTGATCGATCAGAATGTATAATAATAATAATAATAATAATAATGTTATTGGATTTACGTCCCTTGTAGACTAATTCATGAGGCTTTTAGAAACGCCGCTCCGGGGTGCCGGAATATTTCTCAGAAGTGGATCTTTAACGTGCCAGTAAATCATCTGACCGGACTTCTTCAAATTCGCGCTCCCTAAAATGCCAACTGAATGCACCAGGATTTGATCCTGCAATCTTGGGGACAGCAGGCGAGAACATTACCGATACACCACGCAGCCAGTCGCGTGTCAGAATGGTGCAGTTCCAATACTCAACATTCACAAGGACACCTTTTGGCCTGATATTTGTAATACGTAACCAAAATTTGCTTCTGAAGTTACAAGTTAGTGATCGTGTCATCTCATTGTGTGTACTTCGTGTCTAGAGATGTTGTGCTTTATGGATATAACGACACGTAATACAGTGAAACCTCCAATTGTAAGCTGTTGGACTTGTGCCAACTTCCCAATCTCTGACCACAAATAGCGCACCAATACATATTGACGAGTATTCTCCCCGAAGGAAGAAACGCGCGTATCAAAACACATGCACAAGCACGACTGGAAAAGTACGTCTGGTGCTAAGTGATGTTATGAATTGGATATTGATTGAATGGCTGTCTAGCTTCAGTTTGTTTCCAGGAGATGGCTGCCGGCGCTGCGCCGTCTTCGCATCAGCAAAAGTGATTAAACAGGCTGCATAGGCTAGAAAAAGCGATTACACTCGAGATTGATGAAAAGCGTTGGACTGAATTGCGATGTATAGGAAGATAAAATTGGAATAGGTCTACAGGTAATAGACATCAGAGTGAGGCGGACATAAATCTTTTCCCATCTCTTTGTTTTACATAATATGCAGCAATTAATTAAGCATCGTTCTCATTAGCTAAATGCACATAGCGATGAAACAACGGCTTCCGCACTTCAATTGTCTTATTAATATTATCCTTTATCCCAGTTTAAACGCTGATGTTCTGCTTAAAATCTTTTGGTATACAAGATTAGACAAGCCCTTTGGGCAACAATATCAACCTGCTTTCATAATTTGAAAAATGAAGCGTAGATTGTTCATGCATGTGTTTGTTTTGAAACAAGCTCGCTATATTGCCTCCCCGAACACGAAAGTTGTGACAGGGTGTTATGGTAACTCATAAAAATAACACTACACAATAAACCTTTAGAAGTAGTCTCAAAATTTAAATACCTTGGAGTTACTTTACAAACAACATTATCATCCTTCAACTTCCATGTAACAGAGAGAGCCACTGCTGCAATAAAAGCCATGTATCATATCCAACAACCACAGGGAATATCAATAGCCACTGCATTGACACTGTTCAAGACTGCTATAGCACCAATAGCAACCTATGGGATTAACATCATCTGGGACAAACTAACAATCACAAATCTATCAACAATTGAGAAGGTCAAAGCCCGTTAACTAAAACGGATTCTAGGAGTAGGGAAGTCAGCACCATCGAGGCTAACATATGTGTTAACAAAAGAAACCTTCTTCGTTGAGGACATAAGAGCACAATTCTGGCTGCCAAGTACTAAGGCTTATGAAAAGACACTACACCTGTTAAAAGAGAATACTAATGCCAAATGGCCCAAATTTTACCCAACAGACGCCATGACAACATCGGAATGGAAGCAGCCAAATTATGAACTTAGACACATACTGACAAGATTTGCAACGCACGGCTTTCATCACAAGCTATGTCAGAACCTAAGATTTCATCAACCGGAAGAATCCTGCGTGTGCAAATTGTGCAATAAACATTGTGAGCGATATCATGCACAAACCTGCCCAAACAGGACAATCTCAATAATAGGACTAGGTCAAGAATAATTTATGTACCATTATGCACATTGTCGCTTTTCTTAAATAAATAATAAACATAACCATGGTCGTGCGAACAAAACGAAAGCTTGATAGAAAAAAATAACGCATATCAATAAACGACTATAATAATAATAATATCGTATGGCCTCGGGAGCCGGGTGCAAGCTTTGTTATTTGACACCCAGAGGATAGCTTGCATGTCAAATTTCGTTGTTCCTTGAGGCACTATGAAAGTCAAGGAGGTTAGATATCTAAGCTCCTTGAACACTATAGCGCTTTCTAGTAGAGAAATGAGGAACTTTGTGTTGGCGGAAACTCCCGAGATTAATTTTTCCATTATGAACACGGCCTACTGAATTCAAATGGGTTCTTTGACATGCCAATATCGCATGACATGCGTGTCGTATTTTTGCCGCCGTTCAAAAAATCACTTACCACGGCCAGGAGCGAACCTGCAAGCTTGGGGTTTAGTAGACCGACACGTTAACCACTCACCCACCACTGCATTCAGGTGAATGAAAAAAAATTACAATTAATTTCCATGAAGGAACGAAATTTGGTGTCTTTCAGTCGGTCAACACTATTGTACCCAATTGAGATGGGTTATTCCCTAATACAAATAACGCATTTAGAAACTGAGCTGAGTTTCCGCCAAACCATGTGAGCTACTTCCTTTAGTCACTTTGGTTCACTACTCGGCTCTGGCAAGAAAATTGTGGTATGAGGGATACACTGAGTTTCTTGGAGATGTGGATGTCGTAATTTTCTCCTCTCTAATCTTAGAAGTGGCCTTCTACACGTCTACTTAGAATATTGCTGGAATAGGCTACATCCTAACTTAAAGCCACAGCCGTCTCCTTCATGGACGTGATACCACAGCGACCAAGCTCCTTGCACTCCACCAAGGTTGACCGGGTGCAATTCTCTGTTAATTCTTGAGGGATTTTTGAAGTGAAATGTCACGTTTGATGGTTTGGTTTCCATGTAAAATATGGAAATTATGTGACTTATGTCGGCAGGATTAACGACCACGTAAAACAATATCCCTCTTTCCTCCCTTCCCAATTCTAGCCCGAATTACAACTATACACACAAGTGCAGATACCGCAGTAACACAGATTATCAAACTGTTTAAACACACACACCAATGGACACGGGACTGATGACCAAGTTAGGGCAAGTGGAAATAAAATAGCAACATCCACTAAATGATTACTTATATGCTACTCGAATTAATAAATTCAATTGTTAGCCTCCATGGCTTAGGTGGCAGCACGCCGGTCTCTCACTGCTGGGTCCGTGGTTCAAATCCCGGTCACTCCATGTGAGATCTGTCCTGAACAAAACGGTGACAGACAGGTTTTCCTCCGGGTACTCCGGATTTCTCTGTCAAAATTTCATTCCAGCAGCATTCTCCACTATCATTTCATTTCATCTGTCATTCAAGTGTCTTCGGCGGCGTAGTTGGTAGCATGCTGAACTGCTGTGCCCAAGATCGCGGGTTTAAACCCGGCCGAAGACGTCGGATTTTTAAGGGCGTTAAAATCCTTCAGTATGCCTTCCTTCGGAGGGGAAGTAAAGTCATAGATTTATGGCATTACAAGAAAGATCCTTTCACAGACTAAACTTGTGTGAAGCTAAATTTCTAGGTTAGATTTCATTGGAACGCTCTATCAAAGTTCCAACGTTCACCACTAGGTATCAGTGACATCTGGTAGCGACAGTTGGAACTATTTGAAATTGAACGGAACGTGTAGCTCACCCTATGGGTATCCACTTGAAGCGGCTATAGCCTCTGGCGAGCCGAACATGTCCTCGGACACTCCAGACACTAAAAGCCATACGATAAATAAATAAAATCTGTCATTCATGCCTCAGAGGAGTGCGACAGGCTTCGGCAGCCGGCACAGTTCATATCCTCGCCACAAGATGGGGGATTCATTCATTCAATCCCTGACCCGGTCGGTCGACTGGAAGCAGGCTGTGGCTATGTTAGGCTTGCTGGTATAGTTAAGATCTGTAAAGTGGCAGTGAAGTGTGGGAGTGTGTCTACATGCCATCCTGCCAATGGTATAGTGACATAGGGCTACACGCGTGCAGGAATAATGACACGCAACGCGGGAAGTAGGTCAACTGGGAACGCAAAGCAACTCATGTGGAGGTAACGGAACGCAAGTGCCACAATATGTGTGATCTAGCAACACCACCTGTGAGGTGCAAACTTGTTGGCAAACTTTACAATGTCGTGCTACTCACTTACATGTCAACTACAGCATCACGTGTCGTGCTCCACAGATACAGTAGACTTTGTTGTTGTTGTTGATCCAATACACAGTAGGAGCCCTGATCCTACCCTGTGTGAACCATTACACTCTGTCACTGTAGCTGTGTTGATCTTCCCATCTCCTCCCTATAATGCTAATTCGTCTGAGGGATTGTGCGTTCGTTCCTTCAATTATTCATTTATTCATTCATTCACCCTAAAATACCCTAATTAGGTATAAAGATGTTTATTGTTCCACCTAAGTCAAACACTGAATATTAAAATAAAATAAATTACTAGCAAAAGTTTCGACTATAAGATAGTCATCTTCAGCTAGTTTAATATTAATGATAACATATAAACATATACATTCATTCATTCATTCATTCATTCATTCATACGTACTGCCAGGGGCTCACGACTAATGGGACGTGGGTTGGCGACCATGGGACCCCAGCTGATCCAACATTGATTCCACTTACTTGTGCCATACTCATTTCTCTCATATTTCCTCACGGCTGGTGAGTTCGGGAGTTGGCGACCATAAGGCAATCCTGAGCGGGGTCGGTTTTTCCTTCTTCCATTGACATTGGGTCAGACCCTCTCCTCTTTTCCTTAACTATCTGCCTTTCATGGCTCTACTTCATTCCAAGTCCTTCAGTCCTCATTCTTCGAGAGTTGAGGGCATTTCTTTCCCCTGTCTTTTATTTCCCTTTTTCCTTTCATTTTGTACTTTTCCTGTTCTACCTCGTAAGTTAGTTGTTAAATCTGGAGTTAGTTTTGTTAAGGACGTAAAACCAATAATATTATTATCATATTATTATTACTATTATTAGTTAGTTTTAGCTTTAGGTTTCATGTCATCACCCTTCATTTTCACTATCACCCAGACCATTAAGGGCTGAAAACCCAGATGTTAGGCCCCGTAAGAGAACAATAATTATCTTCATGATCATTATTCATACGTCTTACCTTTGTTAGAGCCCATACATGGTTTAAACAATAATTAAGAGAAGTGTGCCGACAGTCGAATTATAGTACATTATGCAACGAGCCTATAATGGCTATAATTAAGACACGAGTATTTTTATAAAACGAGCGTATGCGAGTTTTATAATTTCCATACGAGTGTCTTAATTACCATTATAGGCGAGTTGCATACGACTGTTTATGTTCGACGATAATTATAACTTTATTATATGTTTTAACATAAATATTCATAAATATCTGTTGAGAGTCAGCCACAAGAATTTTGTTATGGGAGAGCGAGCGCGAGACATCTCCCTGTCTTTCAAGATCTCTGAACGACCGACGCATGCGCTCTGTGTGCTTGCAATGCCATATTATGCAGGCCATTATGTTTACATCTGCTGTCCCTAAGTAATATTGTTACCGGAGTCGTTTGAAGGCAATGCGCTGTGTAGAAATTAGGGTTGGTGATATGAAGGTACAGTGCTATTTCTTGTCTCATATTCGCCAGTTTATTTACGCGAACATATGGACGGTGCGTACTCCATGTCGGTAATTTATTATAGTTCGATGTTGTGTTTATGTCCGACATGTTGGATTTTGAGCGCATGCGCGAAGGTATCGTTACCTAATTGGTCGGTGAACGAGCTCTGATTGGCTGGAGAAACTGTATCGTAATGAAAAACAGTGTTATAATGACCATCATTATGATACACTTTCTGACACATAATAGTGAATGTCGAACATAATACTACATTATGCAACGAGCCTATAATGTCTATAAATAAGACACGAGTATTTTTATAAAACGAGCGTATGCGAGTTTTATAATTTCCATACGAGTGTCTTAATTACCATTATAGGCGAGTTGCATACGACTGTTTATGTTCGACGATAATTATAACTTTATTATATGTTTTAACATAAATATTCATAAATATCTGTTGAGAGTCAGCTACTTGAATTTTGTGATCGCAGAGCGAGCGTTGGGTATTATATCTCTGTCTTTCAAGATCTTTGAACGACCGACGCATGCGCTCTGTGTGCTTGCAATGCCATATGCAGGCCATATGTTTACATCTGCCGTCCCTCAGTAATATTGTCACCGGAGTCATTTGAAGACAATGCGTTGTGTAGAAATTAGTGTTGGTGATTTTAAGGTACAGTGCTATTTCTTGTTTCATATTCGCCAATTTATTTACGCGAACATATGGACGGTGCGTATTCCATGTCGGTAATTTATTATAGCCTAGTTCGATGTTGTGTTCATGTCCGACATGTTGGATTTTGAGCGCATGCGCGAAGGTATCGTTACCTAATTGGTCAATGAACGAGCTGTGATTGGCTGGAGAAACTGTATCATAATGAAAATCAGTGTTATAATGACCATCATTATGATACAGTTTTCTGACACATAATAGTGAGGGTCGAACATAAAACATTTTATGACACGTTTGTATTGTAATTCTTGATTAGGCTTCAGTTAAAATCCAAAGTAAACTATTAAGGCTTTAATGTTACAAAATGTTGACGCATAAATATTATTTCAGGTAGTGGTCTCCTTGAATTTGATATGAACTTTGAAATGTAAATTAATAGCCATTGTAGAATTAGTTATGGATGGAAATGTAGAAGACAATAACTGTAGGGGTAGGCCAAGGTTAGAAATGTTAAACAGATTGCCTCGGATGTAGGGTGTGGTAGATATGCAGAGATGAAACAATTAGCTCAGGACAGGGAGGCATGGAGGGTTGCATTTCACCAGTCAAAAGACTGAAGACTCAATCAACAGAATTGAGAGTAATTTTTAAAGCAGTTATTAGTGTCAGTAGGATAAACTAAGCTTTAGTTTAACACTCCTTACAGAAGACACCAATATGCTTGTGCTTGCTGGGTCTGTGATGTAAATCCACCTTTGGAAACTCCCAGAAGGTTGAGGGATGGTATTGAACATCCGACACAATGGATACTCAGGCCACGAAAGACACGATGGGACACATTCTACTGGCAGTGTCAATGGAAGACAGAACTCGTAGAGCCCTCTCATCATTTATCAAGGATGTCACCTACAGTTTAGCCAAGCCACTGAAGAAGAGCAGCACGCTCCCCAGCTCAACCCAGTACCTCAAATACGCGAATAACAATCCTCAGAGGGGAAACCAAACAAGCAATCCGAACATTTTCATATAGGATAAAGACTAACGTTTCTCTCTAACATCCGGAAATTGTCTTTATAGGCAGCTTAGTGACGGATGGCAGAATATCTTCTGAACGGTCTAGGTCTCCAATGCTGCAATAATATAAAGCCAAAGTCATTTTAATTGATTCAGCTTACAAGGAGAGGTCGTCATGTGGTTTCCTAGAAAAGCGTTCAAATTTGGAGTGTTTGCTCTTCATAAAAAAATAAGTTGCCCCTGTTCGAGCGTTTTTGCCAATGGGCACTATTGTGCTCAAAATTGAACGTTTAAAATCAATCCTCAAACTTTTGTAGTCTTATTCCCACACACGTTCCCGGCTCATCTCCGTGGCGTAGTCACTAGCGCGGTGGCATGGGGAACTAAAGGTTTAGAGTTCTAGTCAGACCTTGGTCCCCACTTTCTTTTCTTTTACTGATACGTCCCTTATTGTCTTTTGTGTTTTCTATAATGAATTTGCTGTGGTCTCTTCGGTTTTGGAGCTATGTACAATATTTTAACATCATTTTTCTTCCGTGACGCATGAACGTGTTGTAAGTTTTATTCGTTAAAATGTAAATGCAGCGTGGCCGAAGACGCTCGTTCATTCGCACTGCGCCGTGTCTAATGCAGAAACGCAAGAGCCCTTACCTCTGTTCCACTCTGCTCCACCATCAAGCTAAACTTTCTGTATGTAAACAATAACAGTCGCCTCCGTAGCGTAGCGGTCAGCATGGTTAGCTGCCGCCCCGGAGGTCCTTGGTTCGATTCCCGGCTCTGCCACGAACTTTGAAAAGTGGTATGAGGACTGGCACGGGGTCTACTCAGCCTCGCGTGGTCCAAATGAGTAGAGGGGGTTCGATTCCCACCTCAGCCATCCTCGAAGTGGTTTTCCGTGGTTTCCCACTTCGTCTTCGGGCAAATGCCGGGATGGTACCTACTGCAAGGCCACGGCCGCCTCCTTCCCCCTTTCTTGCCTATCCATCCTAACCTTCCAATCCCATCCCTCATGAGGCCCCAGTTCGCTTTGCAGGTGAGGCTGCCTGGACGACGTGCTGATCACACCTCCCCAGTTGTATCCCTCCCGACCAGATGTTCCAAGTTCCAGGACACTGCCCGTAGAGACGGTAGTGGTGAGTACCCTCGCTGAGTCCGTGGGAACCACCAACCTAGAGGGTAAATTGACTAAATAAAAAAATAAAAAAACAATAACGTAAACATTAATTTATTAATATTGCAAATAGAAAAGGCAACAACAAATGATAAAGTACTTGATGTAATCTTCCAACTTAAATATTGCTCCAGAAACATAAAATAAAAGAAAAATATTCAAAGAAAGATAAAGAAAATAATTTAAAATGATCAAGGTCGTGCCCGATCACGGTAACTTCCATTTGCAACGCCAACGCGCTAGCGACTACGCCACGGAGACGAGCCGGGAACGTGTGTGGGAATAAGACTACAAATGTTTGAGGAGTAATTTTATACGTTCAATTTTGAGCACAATAGTGCCCATTGGCAAAAACGCTCAAACAGGGGTAAAATATATTTTATGAACAGCAAACCCACCAAATTTGAACAATTTTCTGTTTAACCACGTGGCGACCTCTCCGTGTTAGAGAAACCATAGCCTACTGCCGGTATTTGACCGTCAAATGGAATCTATAGTGGACCAGTAAATCTACTAATACTAGTCTCGCACATGTTATTTCCCTTCCGCGGTGACTGAGAGCCTAGCCGCCAGTGACTGCGCTTCCACCAAGCAAATGCCAATATGCTAACTTGGATTAAGTACCTGAGTACCTACACCAATGCCAGACGCTAATAATTGAAGTTAAACACATTTTTACAGCCAACAGAGAAACACAGGTTATCTGACACTTTCAATATGTATATATGAGTACAGGGGTTGTGCCAAGATAAGTTTTCAGTGTTGCCTGTACTATCAATCGTAACTCTTCAGTCGGTCAACACAAATTTGCTAAATATGACTGGGCAGGGGTACAATGTATTATTTTAATATTTAAATTAATTAATTATATGGTCGCCTCCGTAGCGTAGCGGTCAGCATGGTTATCTGCCGCCCCGGAGGTCCTGGGTTCGGTTCTCGGCTCTGCCACGAAATTTGAAAAGTGGTACGAGGACTGGAACGGGGTCTACTCAGCCTCGGGTGGCTCAAATGAGTAGAGGGGGTTCGATTCCCCCTCAGCCATCCTCGAAGTGGTTTTCCGTGGTTTCCCACTTCGTCTTCGGGCAAATGCCGGGATGGTACCTGCCGCCTCCTTCTCTCTTCCTTGCCTATCCATCCTAACCATCCCTTACCTTCCCTCATGAGGCCCCTGTTCGTTTGCAGGTGAGGCCGCCTGGGCGAGGTGCCAATCCCACCTCACCAGTTGTACCCTTCCGATTCGATGTTCCCAGCTCTAGGACACTGCCCGTAGAGGCGGTAGTGGTGAGTTCCCTCGCTGAGTCCGTGGGTTCCACCAACCTTGAGGGTAAACGCCAAATATATATAATAAACAAATATTCCTGAAAGCAATACATGTATTAGTTATAATCACCTCCGCCCATTCATATTGAGCACATTTTTGTTGACCTCCCAAAGAGTTACATCTCGTTGATAGTAATCCCCTAAAATGAATGATTCCCATCTGAACTCTGATCCAAGCTAGTCTCATTTTCTTCTCGTGTGTCACTCGAACCGTAGAGTGGTGCTTCCTTATGATCTGCGAGTTATGATGTTAGCATTGTTTCCTCCCTTTAGGCTGCGTTTCGCACCTCGTCGTTCGTTATTCTCCCACCTCTGAGGCATGCGAACTTTTCCATTTCCTGCACTCCACACTTTATATTCAGCTTCCGATGTAGCTCAGTTTATCTCTTCCGACACCACTATGCGCTCTCTGTCGAATACTTTCTAGATACCTACACTCCGCAAAGTCAGAGAGAATTGTTTCGCACAATCTTAATTTATGGCGGCTGCAGAGACGTAATTGGTAGCATGCTGAGCTTCTATGCCCAACATCACGGGTTCAAACCCGGCCGAAGTCGTCGGACTTTTCAAGAACGTTAAAAATCCCTCAGTATGCCTTCCATCGGAGGGGAAGTAAATCCGGCGGTCCCATGTCATAGATTTATGGCATGTTAAAGAACCTTCCACTAATTACACCTGTGTGAAGCTAAATTAGATTAAAATTGTAAACAACGCTCAGGTTCCTACGTTCGTTGCCAGGAGCCAACTGCGGTGGCGTCTAGTAGCCAAGTTCTGAACTAGTAGTTGTTGACGGTGGCGTTTGGCGGCAAAAGTAAGAACTACTTGAAAAATTCAAAGTATGCAGTCCCTACGTGAATTAAGGAACAGAAACACACACTAATACAGTCATCACAATTAACACCTTTTATCAGACAGATTCTACAAACACCCAAAGTACACGGGGGGGCGTGTTGTCGCAGCCCCTAAACTGAGGAACCAACCAACCAATCCTAATTTATGCAAAAGGCGCTATAATTTGTCTTCTTACTAACACCTACTTTTGTCTTGTGTCTTAGTGAGAAAATTAGAGGATGCATGTAACCTGGCAAAATTAATAAAAATAATAATGTTATTGGTCTTACGTCCCTTTTAACTACTGAGGGTTATAGAAACGGCGGGGTACAGGAATGTTTCTCCGAAGGAGATCTTTAACATACCAGTAAATCTACTGCATTTGCGTACCCTCAAATACCACCTGAATATGCCAGGGTTCGATCCTGCAAAGTTGGGGACAGTAGGTAAGAACGTTACCGCTGCACCACGTAGCCAGTCTGGCAAAGTTAAAGATATGTTCATTTTCTTACTCATCCACATTCGTAACACAGTGTTTAATATTGTGCCCGTTAGAGCAGGTTATCTGGTCACCACCAACCTTGTGTGGCCTCCCAGATGACCCCATCCTCAAGACACATTGCCGGAGAGGATCGGAATGCATTCCTTGTGGGACTAGCCGGCACAAGACTCTGCTTCCCAAAGGATCAGGTCCCCTTTATAGTGATTGTCATAGAGACCCAAAGAAATGCACCCCCAAAAGACAAACTACTAAATAATTGCTTAGGTAAAATTCGTGGAATTGTTTTATTGAAAATTCCGAACCCCTATCCCACTGTCGGAAGGTTTGAAATCGGCTAATCCGCTAACTAAATAAAAAGACAAGAAAAACAACAACAACCCATAACTTGAATGAAAATTAAGCAAAGCTTGAAAAGTGGTACAAAAACAGCCCTGATTGAAGATACAATAGAAAGATGATGGTACTGAAAAGAAAACATCATGTCAGAAAAACATGTCAAGTCATGACAGCAAAAGTAATTCAAACTGGTACCACCCCGTATTTACGTTTAACGTTACCTAATTCTAACTAATCCTGTCTTCGGCGATGAGCATCTGTGACAACAAAACTAGGCAATCTAAAGATATTCAGTGATCTGATACAGTACAATGATTACAATAGCTGTACAACAAGAAATCTGCAAAGTAGTAGAGAAAGTAGGGTAACATTGGGTTTACACACAAATAATAAATGGAACACTCAATAATATTGTTATTAATCCTGCCACCACAGAATGAGTAACTATTTGTTATCATTCGTCATCTACTAGTGTGTGAAAAGAAAGGAGAATGAATTGCTCATCAACAGTATTCTCACCATGAGGTCGCGGCCCACGAGTTCTGCGATCTCTGTCAGAAGTCTTACAATGTCAGCTGCTAAGCATTCCTTCATGAATAAACTCACCCAAGCTCAATGCATCGGTCTGCTGAACGTAAACAAGATCAATGTTTAATCAGTCGATTAGGAATTAACGATATTTTTAACTTCGTCGGTTTATAATAATGAGTTTTATGATTTAGTTCAGTAATTATTATGATCGTCGGTTTATGAGTTCATTAATTAAACGGATGACCAATGATGCAAGGCTTCTAAACTGGTGGGCTACCAAACATGGTGCACACAACAAAGTACACGTGACACTGCACGTCAACAACAACACTACGGGCTCTGACGAGTCACCACCGTTACCATACTAAAGTAATCTACATGGCACTACAGCCCTTGAGAAAAACTTCGGCTAGCCTTGTTACAAAACATAGGTCTGCCGGCAATCGCTTAACAATGGTTACCAACCCCTCGTATCTCAAAACACGGAGGAACATACACTTTAAGTGAGAATAATAGCCTTCTAAAATGTTAGGTCCATCCAATGATTACTCAGATCAATAATATCATGACAGTAACAAACTGCACTCGCTTACAACATATGCGAGAATGTGAAAAGAATATGTGACTTTCTAGTCACCCTAAACTGAAACATTCCATAAATTGCTGATAACTGACAGGTTACAGTTCGAGCATACACAATAATCGCTCGGTTAGTAAAAACCATTGTAAAAATGTTAACAGAAAGTGTTCGTTAGTTATTGTTGTTTTAAGGGGCGGAACTACGAGGGCATCTGTCCCTAAACAGTAAGTGTGTCAATAGTCGATGTCCCGCATTGAGATCGTAGATTTGATGGGTAATATCATAACAGGACGCGACCTAGGGAACACCTGCCATCTGCCCCCAGGCGCGCTGTTACAATTCGCTACACTGCGTGATTGAATTTGCTCAAAGCAAAAGTCTTTTATAGTTTCAATTCATAGCAGGGTTCACTTGGTAAATGTCCATGAGTGACCCTTATACACTCTTCATTAATATGATACAATAATCAAGAATAAGACGTTGTTATAGGTTATGAAAATATATTCACAATGATAGGTTTGTCTTAGCAAAACCAAAGAGACTTAAAAGAAAGATATGACTCTCTTCAGATTGTCTCTGAAATATGTTCCACCACTGATAGGGATAATATAATGCTTTCGTGCACTCAGGGCACGTGAAAATGACTAGTAAAAATGTGTTTCAACGCCTTATCCTCTTGCGTGAATTCAAAACGATACGGTTATCGTGCATTCGGGAATATGAGTGAGCTCTAACACTGCTTCACCCATTTACACAGATATAAGATTCACCTTGAATCTAGTGGCTTCCTGCCCACTCAAACAAAAAACAAAAAAAGTAGTTCCGTGAAGAACTATACAGCCTATTTTCATATATCCTACTCATGTTAATTGCCACTATCAACATACTAAATTTCAGTTTAATTGCTGTAACAGATTCGTAGATATTGAGAACCGTCTAAATATTTCAGATTGTCGCCAGGTTGGATTTTAATTTTTGTATTATTACATTAATATTATTGTGTACGTGTGGTTTTCAAACTTCAATCGCATGATTAGAACACAAGAAGTAAAAACGAGATTTTAAAATTACGCACAGCAGCCATCTTGTGCTTATGCAAACAATTGAAATAAATTAGATGCCAGTGGAACAACATTTGTATAAGCATTAATCGTGCAACGTTTCACGGCACTCGGATAGTTAACTCTCGAGAAACGTCCATTTAAATATTTATACTTCGCGTCGCCGCCATTTGGATTTGTGCTCACCAGGTTACTGAAGTCTTATAGGTGAACATATGTTCATAGACTCTATGAACATAAAAAAATTCAATTTGGTTGCTGTAAAAGATTCATAGATATAGAGGACCGTCTAAATATTTCGGATGCTCGCCATTTAGGATTGTTATATGTATAGGCCATAGAGGTATGTACCATTCAAGGACAATTATTGCCTAGGTTTATTATTCAAACTTTCACTTCGATCGCATGATTTCGACACAAGAAATAAAACTTAATTTAAAAATTTCGCACAGCCGCCATCTTGAGGTTATGTAAACAATTGAATTAAATTAGATGGCAGTGCATTACAATCTGCAAAATCATTTACTGTTCCACATTTCACTGCGCTCAAAGAGTTAAATCACGAGAAAAGTCTATTAAAATATTTCAAATTCGCTTGGTCGCCATGTTCGTTTTGTACTTTACAGGTTTATGAAATATACATAGGTAAACTTGGATCAGTACCCTTTATCACCGTACAAAATTGCAGGGTGATATCTGTAATCGTTTCGGAGATATAGAATGTCAGTGAAATATTTCGCACAGCCGCCATTTTGAGGTTATATAAACAATTGAACTAAATTAGACTCCAGTGCATTACAATATGTATAGACATTTGCTGTACCAAGTTTCATTACGTTTGGATAGTTAAATCGCGAGATAAGTCAATTTAAAAGTCTCAACTTCGCTTGACCGCCATGTTGGTTTTGTAGTCACCAGGTTTTTGAAAGTCTCATAGGTGAACTTCTAGTAGTGCCCTTTATCACCGTACACAATTTCAGAGCGATATCGGTAATAGTTTCGGAGATATTGAATGCTAGTGAAATATTTCGCACATCCGCCATGATGGATTGGTGAGACGTAACAACATTTGAAGGGCACGGTCGAGGTCGCCGGGAATAGTGCTATGAACTTACCGAGTTTCATTGAAATCGCTCCAGCCGTTTAGATTTAATAGGGACACACACACACACACACGCACACACACATGGACAAAAGGTGATCTCATAAGCCTATTTTTTCAAAATTGAAAATAGGCTAAAAAGTCAACCCCTGGCACTATACAGCCCATGACGGGCTAAGGCCGACCAAGCGACCGCTGCCCAGCCATTTGGCCTGCAGATATTGGGGTGACGCGTGATCAGCGCGTCGGGTCCCCTCGGCCGTTAATCTTGGTATTCGTGATCGGGGCGCTGTCTCACTGTCAGACTCTCTCTCTCTCTCTCTGTGGTTAACAGCCGTGAGGCTGGTTGGCAGCAGCTCGCCATTCTTCCCGTCTCTCAGTCTTCCTCTTTAGTTCACAGTATGAGCCACAACCCATATCGTGCAGTATTTGACTCATGTACTCCAGTCTGGGTCTTCCTCTACAATTCTGGCCGTCTACTGTTCCCTCGATTATAAGCTTAATTAGTCCAGTGTCGCAGTATGTGGCCCACGAGGTGATTCCTTCTTCTTTTTAAATATTTAAGGAAGCATCTTCTCTCTCCCACTCTTCTAAAGACTTCCTCATTTGTGACCATTTCTTTCCAACTGATTTTCATAATCCTTCTATAGCACCAGGTTTCAAATGCTAGTAGTCTTTTTCTCTCTCTCTCTCCTATTGTCCAAGATTCGCTGCCATATAGCGCGACGCTCCATACATAGGTCTTCAACATTTGTTTCCTCACACCAAGACTTATGTTCCTTGCAGTAAATAGGTACTTATTTTTATAGAAAGCGTTCTTGGCTTGGCCAATCCTACTTAATATCTCTCTGCTGCTTCTTCCATCATTCGTTATTTTACTTCCCAGTTAATTAAACTCATTCACTTCTTGTATCTTTTCATTTCTTAACTCTATTGATGTCTGGTTTTCGCCATGTCTACTGCAGACCAAAATTTTTGTTTTATTTGTATTTATTCTCATATTAAATTCTTCCTCTATTATTTTGTCCATCTTGCTCAGGATCCGCTATGCCATCAGCAAAACCTTATCATGTTAACTTTTTCTCCATGAATATTCACTCCTGTGGCAAATTCTTCTCTTACTTGGTCGATCGCCTTTTGTACATATATATTGAATAGGTATGGGGAAAGGGAACAACCCTGCCGTACACCCTTTCTGATGTGTGCTGTTTCTTCCTTGCTACCACAACAAACTATTCCAATTTCTTGCTTATAGATATTGTAGATGAGTCTTCTGTCTCTAAAGTTGATACCTGTTTGATGAAGAATGCTGAATAGAACATTCCAGTTCACATTGTCAAACGCCTTTTCAAGGTCGACGAACGCTAAGAAGGTAGGTTTGCCTTTCTTCATCTGCTTCTCTATCACTTGCCTCAATGCTAAGATTGCTTCTCTTGTTCCTACTCCTTTCCTAAATCCAAATTGATCATCAGAGAGGTTTTCATCGATTTGTTTTTCTATTCTCTTCATAATGATTCTGGTGACTATTTTTGATGCATGACACACCAGACTCAATGTTCTGTATTGTTTACATGACCTTGCATTTGATTTTTTAGGTATAGGTACTATTATGCATTTCACAACGTCTTCAGGCAATTCTCCAGTCTTGTAAATAGTACATATTAAGTTGTACAGTTCCTTTTTTTAACTTGTCACCCGATTGTTTCAATAGTTCTCCTGGTATGTTATCAACTCCAAGAGCTTTCTTTCCTTTGAGGTCCTGCAACGCCTTCTCAAACTCTTCTTCCATAATAGGTGTCCCCAAGTCATCCTCTGTTATTTCATCTTCTTTCTCAATGGGCAAGTTAATAGCGTTTCCACTGTATAGTTGTTCCAAATATTCTTTCCATCTTTTTACTATCATTTCGTCATTATATATTAACTTCCCATCTTTGTCCTCAATGCTCATTGTTTTTGGCTTCCTTGTTTCAAAGAATCTCTTAATATCTTTATAGGCCATATCTATTTATCCAGATTTCATGTTGTTATTTATGCCTGCACAGATTCCCATTAAATGCTGTTCCTTGTCATGTTTTGCCCTCTTATTTATCTTGTTTCTTAAGGTCTTGTATTTTTGCTTTTCACCATCATCATTTGAGTTTTTATACTGTCTTCTTTCCTTTATCATATCCACAACTTCTTGACTTATCCACTCTTTCCTATTTTCTTTTTCTTTTTTTCCTAAAACAGTTTCTGTTGAGTCTAAAATGCTCTTCTTTATTTTGATCCACTTCTCTTCTACTGCCAAGTGTTCTTCAATGTCTCTTATGTTATTGTTTGTTTCATCCATATAGAGTATTTGAGTGGACTCATCTTTAAGCTTAGAAATATCCCAGTGTTTATTTTCTTTCTGCTTTAATCTTTTGAACTTTAATTCACAGCGTATGACGACTGGGTTATGGTCGCTGTCGACATCAGCTCCAGGGTAACTTCTACTATCTTTCACCTGGTTCTTAAATCTTTCCTTTACTAATATGTAGTATATTTGGGCCCTTCTTAGGTCTCCCGGAGCTTTCCAAGTGTATCTCCTCCTTGGATGGTGTTGGAATATAGTATTTGTTACAACTAATTTATGCTGTATACAAAACTCTACAAGTCTCTCGCCTCTCTCATTTCTTCTCCCCAATCCGTATTTACCAACAACATTTCCTTCAGTTCCTTCTCCGACAGTTGCATTCCAGTCACCAAGTAAAATAAGGTTTTCTTCCCCCTTTATTTTAGCTATAAGTTCACTTAGATCTTCATAACATTTCTCTACCACTTCATCAACCTCTTGTGTTGTCGGCATATACACATGGACTATCACAGTATCCTTTGGTTTAGTTTCGATCCGTACTAAAATTAATCGTTCATTATATTGCACGAATCCCTTTACTCTGTTTCCTAGTTCTTTATGCAATATAATGCCTACTCCACCATATCCTGGTTTATTATTTGCTGTACCAGAATGAATTATCCTATAATTTCCACTCCAAAAGTCTCCTGCATGTGGCCATCTCATTTCTGCTATACCCAATACATGTAAATCCATCCTTTCCATCTCCATGATCAAGTTCTTTAACTTTCCAGTCTGGAGTAAGGTCCGTACATTCCAGGTACCGATTCTTCTCTGCTTATTTCTTAAATTGGCTTCTTTATCTGTCCCCCTCCGGAGATCCGAGTGGGGGATTATTTTACCTCCGGAAAATTTTACTGTAAAAGCTAACATCATCTTGAGCTGCTGATACTTGGGATATCCTAATAGATCTTTAATCTTCTTCATCCTATGCCGTTGGTCAACTAGTGGCTCATCCGCCTTTAGGGGAAGTTTCCTGCCCCAAGGGCTTGGGAGAGCCCTGGACCTCTACCCGCTCATCCGCTCTCTAAGGAGACCGTTGGCACTTGGTAGAAGGGGACTCCTTATTCCGGGAGTCACTCGGTGGGACATAATAATAAAGGATATATATTTTAAAAAATCTTCATATAAAATGTTCTATCAATACAAAAGATAATACAAAGGTAGGAATCACCAGCTACATAACCTAAAATGGTTATTGATTGATTGTCAAGTGTAAAGATCGGACACCTCACATAAACGTGCGGGTTGTCTTGGGCATTACATAGAAGGCGGTGTAGGCCCGAGTGCTCTCCATCAACGACGTTATGCGGCTTTGGAATTGCAAGGCATGACCCTGTTGAAGCAAGGAACTACAAAAGAAAATATCCAATCAACGCTTCATAAACAACATGGCAGCTATCCAAGACATCGCAGTACATTCTACAAATTGATTAAAATAATCTAAAAAGATATCACCAATCCTGAAGAAAATATGCACACACGCTAGAAAGACATTAATGATCATTGAATAGACTCGATGATCCCTATAAAACAGCATAAAAACCAAATATAAAAACAAATATATTGCACCAGATCGCAAACTGCGTCCTATCATGGCCTCCCCTAGGTAACAGTAAAAAAAAATGTCCTCACGAGGCTGAGTGCACCCCGTTCCAACCCTCACGTCAGTTTTAAAATCCCTGATGGAGCTGGGGATCGAACCCGGGGCCTCCGAGTGAGAGGCAGGCACGCTACCCCAACACCACGGGGCCGGCACTTCCTGCCTACTACGAAAAGGAATTTACAATAACAGATTTAGGATGAGTAACTTCCCATTCCTAAACGATACGACCGTGTAAGTGTCGTACAAGCAATTATACAAAAGGGAGCTTCAAATTTACATGACTTTCAGCTGGAGCTGATTAAAGTATTGCTCCGTTCTAACAAGACAAAATTCAGTTTCCATGATGTGGAATTACAAATCGTGACAATATTGCACCGTATGTAAGCACACAAATTTGTGTCTAACTCTGAGCTTTAGAAAACGCGTCGTGTAGAAGCTCATAGGAAAGTAAAAATCACCAAAGACGGTGTCTATGAAGAAAACCCTACCTAGATGACTGATTTCAGAGTACGGTTGCTAAGTAACTAATCCACCTACGACCATCCACCTTACAAATAGAAGTTAGATCATGACTCACAGCATAGCGTCGTTCACCTCACCCTCAAAGGAAAGTTTGAGGGGTAAAACTCTCTATATATATAAAAATGAAAGATTGTCTGTTTTTTTCTGAATTTCCACGGAAACTTGAGTTATTAACGCGTTTCAGACTGGTTTAAGACGGTTGCGCTCAAAAACAACATTTTTGTGTGTCTGTCTGTCTGTCTGTCTGTGTGTGTCTACAATTATGTACGCATATCACTCGAGAACGGCTGAGTGGAACAACGTAAAATTTGGTACAGATGTTCATCAGAGGCACGAAAGTAATCATTGATGTAACTCTTCTCCATACCTCTCATACAATAGGGCCTATCCCCTTAAAATGCATGCTGAAATGGGCGTAGAAAGACGAGGAAAAGCTCATTTTCAGCGTCTCAATGTGAGAAACAAAACTCGGGAGCCCTACAGTACGTGCCCCGAAAACCACATTTTAAGGTCCTAAAACCAACAGTTTTGAGATATTCCCAGAAAACTAATTTCATTTAATAAACACTAATGAAAGAATAGTAGCCGGTAACCATGGCAACACAAGCTCAGGAGTCCATCTATTTCTGTAAGACGCAATGCCATTCCATTTATTTCAATACTGTGAACGTTCGCAAACGGCTATAAGGTTATCACGGAACTAACTTAAGCTGTAAAATTCATCAATAGGTATATTGTGCGCTTAAGGGTCTCACAAGATTTATACGTGCGGGTGTGGTACTGAAGGTCTATTATATACCTATCCCTATCCCTATATTATTAAATTATTATTATGATTATTATTATATTAAGGCGTACAAGGACGAGACAAAACTCATTTTCAGCCCCTACGTTTTAAGGCTATAAACCACGTTTCTGAGATATTCCCAGAAAACTAATTTCATTTAATAAACTAATAAATAGATGACGAGTACAGAAGAACACCAAATCAGGGGCTATAAGTAGATATACTGAGAAAATCACAGATGTGGCCAGGAAGAGACGTCTGGCTTTGTACGTCATGTCTCATGGATGAACCCAACGAGACTAATCAACCGGCTTCTCAACTACTGGGTGAATAGAAAGAACGTGACACCATGGCTAACAGAAGTTAACAAGGACATCCAAGTACTGAAGATAATGGAAAGTGATATTAGAAGCCGATCACATCTCAGAAAGATACTTAAACAGATGAGATTTTAGGACAGACCACCCTTTAAGAAAACCGGCATCATCTGGACAAAAGAGAGAAAGGAGAAACATAGCCAGAGGATATTGGGCAAACGTCAAGTCCCTCGCCAAGTTGAAAAGTTCAACGTCGTGGTCCTTAGCTGGACCATCTGCACCGCCCTCTTAAAATAAACATATTCTTGGCGTGCCTCCTAGCTGCATCACTGGAACCAACTAGAAAAGAAAGGAGTACGCAGTGGAAATGGATGTTAATTTCTGACCTGTGCTGGGCCCGTACTTGCAGGCCAGATGTGCCGAGCGACTCCAGACTCCGTGAAGGTGGTCCCACGACGAGTGGTAGGAATACCCTCCTGGTGCTAGAAAGCTAGAATAAGTTAGGCCTAGGTTTGAAGAGAGAGAGAGAGCGAGCAGCCCGATCGCCAAACACTACTAAATGAGACACATGGGTAAAGAAATGGAAATTTAATGAATTGAAACCGAACACACAAAGAAACCCGGCCAGAATAACACACACAAAAAAGAATACCCTTCACCTAGGGGTCAAATAAAGTCACTTTCAAACGGGGAAGATAAATATAAATAACAATAAATAACTTACGATAGTAAATAACGTTAACAAATTAAATTCATACCTGTGCTCACTTCGGTGAAAACGATGTAAAAAGGGAGGAAGTAAAAGATCAAGAGGCAATCGAGCCGGTCGCTGGTCAACAACAATCACTTCTCTGCCTAGAGATGGATGGTTGTCATGACGACCACAAATAACAAGCATAGCAAAGATAAAACAAGAGGCTGTGTGCGTGTCGCAAAGGCTGTGGCGAGCAATGGGGATGCGATCGAGCTGGCAGTCCCCAGAGAAAAAAAAAATGCAAACACCAAAGATACTACAAGGAGAAACAAATGACGTCAAGTGTCCGTGAAATATATCATGATACATGCACGCAATCAAACACACAAAATGCCAGCCGTCGATGCAGTAATAAAACACAAAGCAACTCGTGCTTGTAGGTAGTCTAGCAAAACATGCTAAACCTATATGGTCCCCAACTTACGTTCCGAGTTCGAGCTGAATACGGTAAGGCCTACTTAAAGTTACCGCCGTGATCCAGTTGCCCGAAGCATGGAATGAAGGGAATACATAAGGGCTAAAATATATGGTGTCATGCCTCGTGTTGGGAGAATGGTCGAAACGCCAACGTCCACAAACAACGGGAGACCCATTCGAAGATATGCCCAATCAAAACAGCATCAATGCACCTGGCAGCAAGAAAAACATACACTCACAAAATCACTCGCAGATATATTTCACGGCACAAATAAAAGGTTAAACGAAGACTCAAACAAAATAAAACAGGAGACCGCCATTACGATTGGTTCCACAGCAAATCCAAGCACACGACGAAGATCAAAAAGAAAGGTTAAATTTAGGAAATGAGCATAGTGGACACAAGGTTAGATGTATTACTTACATGAGTAAATGGAAGGCTTCGGCATAATAACAATGTTAAATAAAAAGGAAAAACATTACATTTTAAATAATAAGGCGGAGAGCCTCAAGGCACGTCCGGACAGAAAGTATCTCACATGGCGTCTGAGTCTACCGGGACGGCCGCCAAAGAAAATAAAGAAATGAGAGATGTTAAACATGGCTCAGGATCCACACCACCCCCCAAAAGAAAAATTATTTATAATAATAAAAGATTTTTCTTTTTACATCACTAAGCACCACCGCTTTGAAATCAATCATGTCCCAAGTGTTCCAAAATACACAACATCCTTATCACTCAGGTGGTTTGTCAACAACTATAACAGTACACAAAATATGAGGGGGGGGGAGGGTGATCGATATAACAGTCACTTAAGCAATTGAGCCATATCAGAAAGAATACAGTTATAAAATGAAGTAATATATAAAAATAATCAGATCGCTTCGGCGATCGCAATATCAGGACAGAACTCCTTCGGGGTCCCCAAAGGCGCGCGTTCCTTTGACGATCCCTGGGCTTGTCATAATGGTATTACGGTTCGCCTGAGCGTTACAATGACAAGAAAAGTAGATAGAGACACGGACGAAAATCATAAACAAAAGACTTTCGCCCTTTGACGCCGAAGTCTGCCATTCTCCTTATACCCATCATGAAAGTGACGTATTAAAATAACAAAGAAGCGATATAATGTGTCCATTATTTATAGAATATAAATTCTCTACTGGCCGAATTCGCAAAAATACATATTTTTACAATAAATATTAAGTTACACAGAGTATGTAGGCCTATTTCTTCTTGTATTATTTTCTTTCTTGAGCTCGTAAATTTGTACTTGACTCTGCCTCGGTCAAAATTGGTTCAATAATAGGCAGGTCAAGGAGACGCCATATGAATACTAGCTTCCTTGGATAACATAAGCAAATTATGATTGGCTAACCTACGCAGAAAAAGGACAACATTAATCACAGCAAATAAGAAGGTTACACAATAAATGGTTTCAATTGAGATATGTGAGCTCTGGATACGTCGGTGGGATTCTCCTTGGAGATCAATTCAACAGTGACAGGTGTTAAAAATCTAGTGATAGTTTTGGGCGTGCTCCAGCGAAGCATTAGTTTAGCTGACTCCTTATTCTTGGCCGAACTCTGTGGGTGCAGGCGCACTAGCACGTCGTCATTCACCTGAAAACAAACAGGTTGCCTACCCTTGTTATAGCGAGACGCCACGCGATCTCGTGCCCTTTTCAGATGCCGTACAGCAACTTCCCATTTTTCTTTGACTGAGGTACGGCGGGATGGCGCAGCCAGATAATCTATTTTCCACTGAAGCTGAAGTGGATCAACAATACGCCTTCCTAAAAACAATTCCGAAGGGGTAGAATTCGTCGATTCATGAAGAGCAGTGTTAAATCCTAAGGAGAAAAACTGAAGATTTGCGTCCCAACGTGACTGATCTGCGTTGTGGAACGCACTCAAGCAAGCCTTCAAGTTACGATGAAACCTTTCAACGTGATTTGGCTGAGGGTGGTAGGGTGCCAAAAAGACATGATCAATTCCCCAAGAAAAACACATTGATCTAAAAGACTTGGACCGGAAAACGCTCGCGTTATCGGACACTAAAAACTTTGGAGGACCAAAAACACCAAAAATATGATTGGTCAAAAGCCTAACAGTGGTACGTGTCGTGATTTCCCTGACAGGAAATAACCATACAAATTTTGAAAATCCATCAACGACAGTAAGTATAGCTTTATGACCAGAAGATGACCTAACTAGGGGACCAAAATAATCTATAAACAGGCGCTCATTAGGATATGACATCGTGTCAGCGTGGTGAAGTCCAATGTGGGAATTCTTTGCAGGCTTAGAACGTTGACACGTAACGCATTTTCGGACGAAAGCAAAAGCATCCGCTTTCAAATGAGGCCAGAAGAATTCCTGAGAGATTTTATGGAAAGTCTTCGTCATACCTAAATGTAATCCAAAACAGGATTCATGGAAATACGCCAAGAGCATACTTCGTATATTCTCTGGCACGAAAATCCTACATTTCGAAGATCGAGGAGCGGTATGCACTATAACATCATTGCGCAATGAAAACTCAGATACACCAGGATCTTTCCCGAGAATTTTTTCACGCAATGTGACACAAAATGGGTCATCTGCTTGGTACGTACGGATGTCAGTAAATGACCATGGAATGTGTTGGAAAAGATTCACTGGCTCGGGGATCTCAACAATGGGAGGAGGTTCCTCAAACATGCGTGACAAACAATCCGCTACAACATTTTCACTGCCTCTGACGTGAATGATGTCAAAGCTGAAAGAGGATAGACGAAGAATCCAACGATTTATACGTCCCAATTTTTTGACATGCGAGCGCATCCAGGACAGAGCTTCATTGTCGGTATACACTATGAAATGCCGATGTTCTAGAAAAGATCTGAAACGTTCACAGCCGAATACGACAGCCAGACTTTCTTTCTCGAAAGTGGAATACCGGCGTTCGCAATCATTAAGCATCCGACTGGCAAAAGCGATGGGTGCCAAATTACCATTCACCTGCTGACTAAGCACACAAGAAACTGCGACATCACTCGCATCACAATGTAACATAAAATCTTTCCCAAAATCCGGAGTTCGAAGGACGGGAGCAGAAGAAAGACATTCTTTCAATTTCTCAAAGGCGAGACACTGGTCGGGGCCCCACACGAATCGTACATTCTTCTTCTTCAAATAATTCAGGGGCGCTGAAATGTCCGAAAAGCCCTTAATGAACCTATTGTAAAAGCCTGCCATTCCCAAAAAACGTCGGACTGCTTTCACATTCGTGGGAGTAGGGAACTCTTGGATACATTGGACACGCTCAGGGTTCACTTCTATGCCCACATCCGAAAGAATGTGACCTAAAAATTTGATTTGTTTTGAAGCCAAAGAGATTTTGTCCGGGTTAACAGTGAGTCCGGCTCTGCGAAGACGACATAGGACTTCACGTAAATGGATCAGGTGATCCTCAAAAGACTGACTGTAAATCACGAGGTCATCAAGATAGTTAAACACAGATGAATACTTTAAATCTCCAAATAACTCATCCAAAACCCTACTCAATACTTGTCCGCCGATAGAAATGCCCATGGGTAACTTATTGAACTCAAAAAGGCCGAACGGAGTGGAGAACGCAGTTACCTTACGGCTCTCGGGATCGAGAGGAATTTGATAATATGCACAGTTCAAATCTAGGACGGAATAGTACTTCGCCCCGTGAAAATGCTGAAAAGCGCTCTCCAGAGTTGGAAGGGGAAAGTTGTCGAACACCACCTTAGAATTGAGTCGACGATAATCAACTACTAAACGAAAGGTACCCTCTTTCTTAGGCACCAGGAATGCTGGACTACCATAAGAAGACTTAGAAGGGCTCACAACACCGCGTGCCTTAAGATCATGAATATATTCTCTCATGGCAATGAGTTTGGGTGGAGAGCAAGAAAATGGCGCCGACCTAACTGGAACCTCATCAGTTAAATCAATATGACACTCATAGCCGATAGCGGAACCCAGTTCCGACGTGAGAACATCAGGAAATTCATTCACCAAATCAGATAAAGCGTCACGTTGACTCGTGAATAAAGTAGGAGGGATTAGAACAGCAGAGATACCAGAAAAATTACAAGGAACACTCGCTTCACAAGTAGTAAAATGAAACCGCTCCTTGGATTTAAACAAAAAACTGAAGGAATGATCCGAAAAATCAAGCCTCAACCCTGCTTTGTGCATAAAATCAGAACCTAAGATCATAGGCGTAGATAAGTCATCCACCACATGGAAGTTCCAATCCCAAGAATAACCACATATCTTAATATGACATGTTACAACGCTAGAAACAGAAATAGATGACTTCACCGCAGAATAAAATTTTAAACCCCCATCTTGTGGACAAATCTGAGTAACAGGAAGCTGTTCCGCGATGGAGCGCTGAATAAATGAACGTGAAGCACCAGAATCCAGTAAAGCGGGTATCGACAATTTCTTAACACTTACAGGGACCCAAGGACAGAAGTTTCCAGTCGTGGAAATGTTCATTTCCCGGCGAACTTCATTGCATGGCCACTCCGGCGGGTCTAAACCGGGGACCCATGCTCGTTTCCCTGACGCGAAGCACATCTAGGACAGGCTATGTGCGTCACGTCACGAAGACCACATGTGTGACAAAACACACGCGAGGGCGCACGGCAGGAATTAAAATGATGCCCCAAACGATCACAATTCCAACATTTTATACGGTTATACATGTTCGGGTTTCGAGGTAACTGTTGATCCTGAGGAGCGGGATTCGCAGAAGAAGTAGCATTGGGAATACTCCCGACAATATGCGAGTGGGGACGGTTAACTGCCCGGTCCTCCTGACGAGATATTGAAGATGGGTGCGCAGTCCTCTGAATCTGGGATTGCGCGCATGCAGTCTCTGGAAACAAACTGTCAGAGGGGAGGGGTGGGGGTACATATGACTTGCGCAGGCGCCGATTGAACTCGCATTCACGTCCTTGATCAACAATGTCAGCCACACTATACACACTGGACCGGCGTATGAAAGACTTGTACTCAGGTGCCAGATTTCTATACACAATATCAACAGTTTCAATAAGGGGAAGGGGCTGCGACAACCTACTTATTAAAGTCATTAGCCCAGTAACAAAATCGTCTACAGGCTCTTCCAAACCCTGGGTACGGCGATGAATTTCAGCCTTCAACTCATGTTCAAAATCATAAGTCGTAAACCGCTCCCTTATTGACTTACAGAAATCAACCCACGAGATGAAAGATCTGTTGGTAAGTCGATACCATTTTAAAGCTAAACCACTCAACAATAACGGTAGGCAGACAACAATGTCGTCTGGTTCGAGGTCATAACAATGGCAGAGTTCACTGACCCTGTCTAAGAACTCAAATACAGACGAAACACTCAGTTCACCAGAAAATGAAATTCCCCACTTGGACACTATATTGGCTACGCCTCCCTTGCGATGGCCTTTCACCTCAGTCAATGGATTAGTGTCTTTCCCACAGACACTTTCAAACGATAGCAGATCATCGTCAGACTGGAAGAGCTCCTTCTTCACGTTACAACCTGGGAGAGAATACATGGCTAAACTACAGAAGTACTGCTAGCTACAATTCAAAACAATAACTACAAATGTCTTGCCTCCGTCCTGCGCCTGAAATGAGTACGAAACAAGAAGTAGGGTTGTTTAGTACATTACCAATGCTGGGGTTCGTTGATAGGGTCCAACTCATTGCACTCTCCTTACAGTTTGTTATTTTTATGGTCCATACTCCTTGGAAGTTCATATTGACTCTTAATATTTGTTTGCATAGTATGCAATAAGGAACATGAAACAGAATAAAAACAACATTGAAAAATATGCAGCGAAATATTAAAATCCAATGGATATGGCTAAGCGACCAGGAGACTTAACCTCGCAACTGATACCATCTGCACCGCCCTATTAAAATAAACATATTCTTGGCGTGCCTCCTAGCTGCATCACTGGAACCAACTAGAAAAGAAAGGAGTACGCAGTGGAAATGGATGTTAATTTCTGACCTGTGCTGGGCCCGTACTTGCAGGCCAGATGTGCCGAGCGACTCCAGACTCCGTGAAGGTGGTCCCACGACGAGTGGTAGGAATACCCTCCTGGTGCTAGAAAGCTAGAATAAGTTAGGCCTAGGTTTGAAGAGAGAGAGAGAGCGAGCAGCCCGATCGCCAAACACTACTAAATGAGACACATGGGTAAAGAAATGGAAATTTAATGAATTTAAACCGAACACACAAAGAAACCCGGCCAGAATAACACACACAAAAAAGAATACCCTTCACCTAGGGGTCAAATAAAGTCACTTTCAAACGGGGAAGATAAATATAAATAACAATAAATAACTTACGATAGTAAATAACGTTAACAAATTAAATTCATACCTGTGCTCACTTCGGTGAAAACGATGTAAAAAGGGAGGAAGTAAAAGATCAAGAGGCAATCGAGCCGGTCGCTGGTCAACAACAATCACTTCTCTGCCTAGAGATGGATGGTTGTCATGACGACCACAAATAACAAGCATAGCAAAGATAAAACAAGAGGCTGTGTGCGTGTCGCAAAGGCTGTGGCGAGCAATGGGGATGCGATCGAGCTGGCAGTCCCCAGAGAAAAAAAAATGCAAACACCAAAGATACTACAAGGAGAAACAAATGACGTCAAGTGTCCGTGAAATATATCATGATACATGCACGCAATCAAACACACAAAATGCCAGCCGTCGATGCAGTAATAAAACACAAAGCAACTCGTGCTTGTAGGTAGTCTAGCAAAACATGCTAAACCTATATGGTCCCCAACTTACGTTCCGAGTTCGAGCTGAATACGGTAAGGCCTACTTAAAGTTACCGCCGTGATCCAGTTGCCCGAAGCATGGAATGAAGGGAATACATAAGGGCTAAAATATATGGTGTCATGCCTCGTGTTGGGAGAATGGTCGAAACGCCAACGTCCACAAACAACGGGAGACCCATTCGAAGATATGCCCAATCAAAACAGCATCAATGCACCTGGCAGCAAGAAAAACATACACTCACAAAATCACTCGCAGATATATTTCACGGCACAAATAAAAGGTTAAACGAAGACTCAAACAAAATAAAACAGGAGACCGCCATTACGATTGGTTCCACAGCAAATCCAAGCACACGACGAAGATCAAAAAGAAAGGTTAAATTTAGGAAATGAGCATAGTGGACACAAGGTTAGATGTATTACTTACATGAGTAAATGGAAGGCTTCGGCATAATAACAATGTTAAATAAAAAGGAAAAACATTACATTTTAAATAATAAGGCGGAGAGCCTCAAGGCACGTCCGGACAGAAAGTATCTCACATGGCGTCTGAGTCTACCGGGACGGCCGCCAAAGAAAATAAAGAAATGAGAGATGTTAAACATGGCTCAATTTTCACGTCAGGAAGTATACGTTAGGTGAATTTAGTTTGAGTTAGTTAGTTATTGTTGTTTTAAGGGGCGGAACTACGAGGTCATCTGCCCCTAAAAATTTAGTTTGAGAGCACATTTTAACTAATCATATTTTTGTTGACAAACGGGCTCATCCTAAATATGATTTTGTTTGACATTGTGTGGTTGATAATCTTTATGTTTATGTACGTCTATAACTCGTGTTCAGGTGCTTGGAGGATCGTAAAATTAGGTATTTTAACCATGAGTCAATTCACCAATCATTTATGAAACTCTTCACCGTACTTCTCATAGAAGGGTGGGTGGGAAAACTTTTCAAAATACATGCTAAAATAGGCGAAAAATAAAAATTATCCTAGAAAGATGACCAAAGCATATGTTGCGCTTCTCAATGTGTGATACAAAACTAGGGAGTCTATAAAGGGTCTCCGATATCTGTATTTTAAGGCCCTTAAATTAACAGTGTCTGTGATATACCAAGAAAACTAACTTCGTTCTGATAAACATATGAAGGAATAACAAGCCCCTAACCATTGCAACAGTAGCTCAAATGATAACGTCTGGTTATTAATACCGAAGACCGTTCGAAGAGCGGGTACCTCTGCTAGTCCTTTCTAAGGGGTTTCAGTGGATATCTTCGCTGCTCGTCCATGAGCATGGCTATCCATTCCTCATCCTCTATTTCGTAATGTAGTTTAGATGGTCGGCGTCACCCTCATAGGAATGGCTTAAGCCATAACGATCTCCATGGTCAAATTAGTAGAAGTTCTCTGCACGTGGCGAAGCTCTGACATCTTGTAGTAATGTGAATTTAGGTAGAAAATCACTGCTTGTAGCGTGGCTTTGATAATTAAAACTGCTTCTACACTTATCTGCAGATTTTTATCAAGAATGGTCTTGTCTGCTTTCACTGAAGCTAAAGACACTTTGCACGTGTCTTCACACATTACTTTATGTGAAAATGTAATCAGCCTGAATCGGCGTAATCTTTACTTTGAAAATCTCGGCCTTTGCACGGCATGGATGTTAGTAATATTATACACGTGATTATCACACAAATCACTTAATAACACAGTCGATGAATGTGATTTATGACATTGGCGTAGCACGATGTTCAGCCATGTGGCGTGAACATTACAGACCATGTGCTTGATCACAAAATTGTGGAAATTCACTATTTCCTTCGAAATATCACTTCACTCGTTGCTACTTTGGCAACACAGATTCACCAGAATTGATACTGTTATCTTTTTCTGAATACCCAGTCCAATGGACCTTTCAATAAGCACGTCCGTGTGACTCAAACGCCCGATAGGGTATGTTTCCTCACGGAAGCGAGCGCTCTGGCTTCGATACTTCCTGAGTCATTTAGCAACTAGTTATTTCCTGTTCGCATCTCTGCGATGGCATACCTTTGTCTCAAATGTTAATAAATTCAATATTAGACCATTAAAATATGGCAAATTATGCTGTATGACAGAAGATGATATATTCAAAGATACACATTAAAGATCTCGTCTTTAATCATGTAGAAGAAATATGTGGAGCATTTCAGCAGAGTCAAAAGTACGTCTGAAGCGAAGGCATGCTTCCAGGACGCGTTCATAACTCTCTGACGTAAAAATTCCTTGGCTGTCGTAAAAGTGATCACCAGCATGAGCGAATACGGGCTCAATATTGAGGTAAGGTATGGTCTGTATCGCCTTGAATAAGTTTCTAAAGATGAGACCTTACCACCCATCTCTATGAAAATTGAAGACACTTTTACAAAAGCAGCCACAGTAAAAAATTCGGATTTTTGAACGGTGACCACCACTTGGAACTTTGCTACATGCAGCACCATTTGACATACAAATATTTTACAAAAACGTCCATAGTTCCATTATAAATGCATGTTAAGATTTGCCCTGTTTTACAAAAACAACCAATGTCCTGTGAATTAATTTCAATTTTATGTTTTTCACATTCAATACAATTTATAAATTTAATGTAAAGTGCACTGATAAGTGAAATAAATCCTATAGTTCGATATTAAGTTAAATATACTAAGATTTGATGGAAGTAAGGAAGAGACTAGACATAATTTTTTTTTACTCTACTGAAAATTTCACTTTTTGGATTATGGCTGTTTTTGTAAAAGTGTCTTCAATTGTGATATACTTTATAATATTTCTCTCCTAGTTTAGCTGCTAGCATTATTGGCTGCCGCCGCGGAGGTCTGTGTTCGATTCCCAACTCTGCCAAGGATTTTAAATTTGATCTGAAGGCTGTAACAGGGTACAATCAGCCTAGTAAAGCAAAACTGAGCAGAGATGGGATCATTCCCACCTCAGTCATCTTGGAAGTGGATTTCCATGGCTTTCCCGCTTCTACTCCAGGCGAATGCTGGGACGGTTTATTGCAACAGACCCACGGCCGAATCCCTTCCCTGACCCTTCCTTAATTAGACCCAAGTTACGGCCTGTTGTATCTGCTGGACCAGTGTATTCAGCTCCCAAACACTGCCCGTGTGACGGTAGAGTAATTATCCCTTGCAGAGTCTCTGGGCGAAGCCGAGCTGTTAGGATAAAATATGGATATACTACTTATAGGTAAAGCTCTGTGGGGATGCGGATATAGTTTGCATGGCTGTGCGGATAGTGGATAAGCTCCGGATAATGTTGGGAGTAAATTTGTGGATAGATTTTAGAATACAATCCTAACGTTTTGAATATCATTACTAGGGCCCAGATGTTTATGACATAGCCTATCATATTTTTCCGTTATATTTTTTCATGACAAATATAAGATGATGATTTAAGCTAATCTCATTCAAATTATGTCATCAAGCATAATTTATTTATTTATTTATCGTATGGCTTTTAGTGTCGCGAGTGTCCGAGGACATGTTCGGCTCGCTTGAGTCTGTAGCTGCTTCCACCGAACACCCTTAGGGTGAGCTACAAGTTCCGTTCAATTACAAGTAGTTCCATCTTTCGCTACCAGATATCAATGATACCTAGTGGTGAACGTTAGAACTTTGATAGAGCGTTCTGACGAAATCTAACCTAACAAATTTGGCTTCACACAAGTTTAGACTGTGGAAGGATCTTTTACGTGCCATAAATCTATGACATGGGACCGCTGGTTTTTCTTCCCCTCCGAAGGAAGGCATACTGAAGGATTTTAAACGCTCTTAAATAATCCGACGACTTCGGGTTTGAACCCGCTATCTTGGGCACAGCAGTTCAGCATGCTACCAACTAAGCCCCCGAAGCCGCTATCAATTAACACTCCGAACTGAAAAGGGTTGCAATTCTGGCTGCATAACATTCATTTTTAACATAGCCTAGCACATGGCACACATAGACTAAAGGAACGACTTTCTCCTCAAATGTCTAAATGTGTTGCTTTAATACTTCATGCTTTAGGCCTATATAGAAATGCCAATAGATTCGGATAACAGTCGTTTTGATGCGGGGAAGATGCGGATAACAGTCGTGCGGATGCGGGGCAGATGCGGATAACAGTCGTTTTGATGCGGGGCAGATGCGGATAACAGTCGTGCGGATGCGGGTCAGATGCGGATAACAGTCGTTTTGATGCGGGGCAGATGCGGATAACAGTCGTGCGGATGCGGGGCAGATGCGGATAACAGTCGTTTTGATGCGGGGCAGATGCGGATAACAGTCGTGCGGATGCGGGTCAGATGCGGATAACAGTCGTTTTGATGCGGGGCAGATGCGGATAACAGTCGTGCGGATGCGGGGCAGATGCGGATAACAGTCGTTTTGATGCGGGGCAGATGCGGATAACAGTCGTGCGGATGCGGGGCAGATGCAGATAACGTTTTGTATATCCGCGCAGAGCTCTACTTATAGGTGACCTACAGTACTGTTTTGTTAGAGTAGCGATATTTTACAATGGTTACGAAAGTTTCTGTTACTTAGGAAGCAAAATAACCAGTGATGTACGAATCAAAGAGGATATAAAAAGTAGGTTAGCTCAGGCAAGGAAAGCATTTCTACAGAAAGGTAATCTGTTGACATCGAATTTAGATTTAGGTATTAGGAAGTCATTTTTGTAAGCCTTTGTCTGGAGCGTGGTAATCTATGGAAGTGAAACTTGGGCTGTTGGTGCAGCAGAAAATAGGTGAATTGAAGCGTTTGGAATGTGGTGTTACAGGAGAATCATGAGGATCAGATGGCCTGATATGGTTACAAATGAAGAGGTATTAAGACGATTGGGAGAGGAGAGATGTTTGTGGCGACTGCTAATGAAGTGTAGAGATAGGGTGGTAGGACACATACTAAGACACCTTGAAATCGCAAACTTAGTTATGGAAGGAAAGGTCGAAGATAAGAACTGTAGGGGTAGACTAAGGTTAGAATACGTTAAACAGATTTCCTCGGATGTAGGGTGTGTTAGCTATGTAGAGATGAAACGATTAGCTTACGACAGGGAAGATTGGAGTGCTGCATCAAACCAGTCAAAAGACTGAAACCTCAAACAACAACAACAACACGAAAGTTAAATGCCTATGTTTGCAGCATATACACTGCTGATAAATTGTTTTCAGAGAAAAAAAAATCTGATTTGTGGTTAAAGTATCACGACCATGACTGTACCTGCATTCAACTGTTCGCAAAAGAACCTGTTTTGAACAATGATGCTGTTAATGTTTACACTTACCTTTAAATTAAAATTTAAATGACTAATATCCGAGGTTTTAGCTTAGCGATAGGAAGGCATTAGTCGTATTCTGGTATTACAGAATTTGTTGCAAAAGTAGATAGGAAGATCTTGGTTTTTCCTTCTCTCATCGTACGAGTGGACAGCTATTAGCTGGACGAATCACTAACTCTAGCAGAATGAAAGGAGATGTACATGCACGACAAGCAATACGCCATGTTTCCCCAAGTCTACATATGATAAAATATCGAACAATTTTCTTTTAAATTATTTTCCTTCGCCATTGCTAATAATAGAAATACATCTTACTATAGCTATTTATCTCATGAATCACTGGCCTATCTGCACAGGAATCACAACCAATGAAAGCCTACTTTTGAAATTCTGATGGGAAACGTGAAAACGAAACAATCGCTTTGTGTTTAGGAGCGAGTGATTGAGGCAACACTCCACCAATTTTCCTATGTATCTCGCCAGCCACCCACACTCATCCAAATCATAATAATTATCAATACATATACATTAGAACCCTTTACGTGAACCATTATTATATTTAGACTACAAACGCTATAACGCACCCAAGAATGAAATTCTACGATAGTCCATTTTCGAAATACGAGCCTTTCACATTACTAATTTGTTGTCTTTCGTATTAAAAGTAAAATTTGAATATATATACTGTATGAGCAGAATACTTCTTGTACATGTCTAAGACGTATTGAAATTTGTTTGCAGTAGCGCAACGGAGTTAAGTGTTACAAATTTCTAAAATCATCGTTTCCCTAGAATACTACCAAATATCAGTACTTTTTACGTTATACCCATCATAGAAAGCATTACAAAGTGTTTCTAAATGTTAACTTTACCATCCGTCAACGCAGAACTAAACAAGGATATTACCTTGTACTGGTAAGTCGTTTTTCTTTGGTTATTGTGTTATTCACCTCTGAACGCGAGTGTCAGTAAGTACAGTACTTTTGGAGTATACGAGTATGAGCCGTTGTGAGTCCAAGTGGTGAAACTCCTCTCGGTATAACAGACAAGTCTAACTTTTGTGGCTGACAGATGAAATGCTCACTTCCATTGCTTCACACACACTGATCCTGTGCTATGCCTGCTTGTGTTTGCCATAAGTGTAAGACTTTCCTGCGATTCCGAGATGAGTTACACCATTTGGGCTCTCAACGGCTCATATGTTCCCTAGCAATCGTACCCATCGTCACTTAGGGGGCTTAATATTTGGTTAGCGTCTTATGTGAATATTACTCTAGATCGACGCCCTCGGATATTTATTTAACATATCATATTTTATCCACCCAGCAAAACACGGAAGTAAAACTCAACAATCTTTCTAGAACAGTCACATGCTACGTATATTTACTGTATTCATTTCACTGTTTTCCAACCGGTTAATCACAACGAACTATCCAGAAAGTCTTGATTTACTCCAATATTTCACCTCTCTAGCGGAGCAATACAAGCTGTCTGGTCGAAGAAGGGAGAGAAACATCACAGCCTTGTTTGTTGGGACTCCAAGCCTGACGTGCTCTGTTGTACAATAGACTCAACTCCATTCCATTCCAGGCGCGAACTGCAAATGTTAGATCGATAAACAAGATTGTTCTTCCATCACCTTTGTTCACTTGGCTGTAATGAGTGGCTCTTCCATTGCGCCGATAGTTTGTTCCTCTCCTCAACTGTTATATTCTTGGATTACAGTATCTAATCATTTTATACGCGTACGAGCATAAATACCCGATATTCGAACTGCTTTTCGCTTTCACTTTTAACACATTTGCATATTCCTATTGTATTACGGTTTTGTTGCTTTGATTAAATGAATAAGTACAAAAATAAGTTTTACTGTATTACGATAGATCAATGGGCTGCATATAGCACGTAGCTGCCATCTTGAATATATGAGACATTAATATCGACAACCCATTATTTATCATAGTTACAATAATGTAACTCAGCCAATATGAAGTCACATAATAATGACCCTTTGCTCCAGTAGGCGCAGGATAAACGATTTCATACATTCAGAATGGTATATGGTCGTAACTTTTATTGTTTCAATCAATTCCTCTGGATGAATAGAGCGGAATTACAGTGTATTCGGGGAGTCTTATGTTAATGTTCATCACAAGAACATCGAATCATACTGCTCGATAAGGGCAAAGAGATATAACTATACCAATACCATTGCACTAGGCGTGCAGGATACAAACTTTACAGAAAACTGTGAGACAGTATTGCTATACACAATAATGAGCTTGTGGCTAGATGTAATGAAAGGATTGAAGTGAATCAGAACTCCACATAGAAGATTTTCTGCTAGTCTCATTTTGTCAAGTTCTTCGAATTGAGTTGAGGATGACCACGAGATTCATTAGTTACAAGGTATTGATCGTGTTAGGCTAAAACATATTAGTGATTGCCGTTGATAATCAAATAATAGTACATTATGCAACGAGCCTATAATGGCAATAATTAAGACACGAGTATGTTTATTTTTATAATTTCCATACGAGTGTCTTAATTACCATTACGGGCGAGTTGCATACGACTGTTTATGATCGACGATAATTATAACTATATCATATTCGAACATAAATATTCGTAAATATCCTTCGAGATTTCACCAGTTTTATGTACTGAACAGAGCGCTCGGGATGGAAAGAATACCTTGTATTTGACCATGGCCTCCTGGAATATCTCACTATGACACTCACCACACAGTGAAATTTAAATTAGAAGGCCTTAGAACTCAGCTCAGGTGCGATGCTATCCTTATCTAATTGGTCAAACAACTGTTTCTTGAGCTCCGATTGGAGGGAGAAACTGTCCCATAATGAAAACTTGTACTATAATGAGCCTCATCATAGTACAGTTTTCTGACATATAATGATTACATTTCGACATCGTCGAACATAAATGAATTATTAAAGTTGGGACCTTAGTTCCTGTGCCACCAGTTAACAGGCGGTCGTTTTATGTGACACGACGCGTACATTAATCAGTGCACTGCACAGAGAGAAATGTATATGCTCTCGTACTTGAAGTGAAACACTAAAATATACTGTACTCCTCATTTCTCTTGCTAACGATCCCGCTGAGACGTTCATCCTCATGTGAATACATTAATTATTCTGAAGAACAATGCAAGATAATTTGTTACCGCCGCCTGCATGTATTATTTAACATCATCTATCTTCATTTTGTCGTCTCATTACGCCAAGATATTGAGGATCCAGCACCAGCATGTTTTATGCAATCTTCTTCATCCATCCGCAGCGATAATATCATATTACTTCTCATGGCGAGATAAGCCCTTGGGTCGTAACTTCACCCTTCAACTGTTCGATTAGCAACGTCTCTTTCATCCAGTCCATTGTATCCATGCCCTGTTTATCATCTTCGTCTGACACTTTTCTTCACTATCTTGTCACGCTTACAAATGATGCATCATTACTCTGTTTTCATGCTTATAGTTTTTCTAAGCCTAAAATGATTATTCACAGATGATTGAACTAATGTGAATCACTTCATACCATTATACTCAGTACAAACCGGCGTATAACCAAGAATTCACCAAAAAAAACATTGTCATCATCTTGTTGCTGTTGTTGTTATTGTTGTTTGAGTCTTCAGTGTTTTCACTAGTTTGATGCAGCTTTCCATGCCTCCCTGTCCTGAGCTAATCGTTTCATCTCTACATTGCTACTACATTTTACATCCAACGCAATCTGTTTAACATATTCTAACTTTGGTCTACCCCTACAGTTCTTGTCTTCGACCCTCCCTTTCATAACTAAGTTTGATATTCCTGGGTGTCTTAGTATGTGTCCTACCAACCTATCTCTTCTCTTCATTAGCAGTCGCCAGAAACATCTCTCCTTTCCCAATAGTTTTAATACTTCTTCATTTGTTCTCTTCCTCATTCATTCTCCTGTAACACCACATTTCAAATGCATCTATTCCCCTCTTTTCTGCTGCGCCAACAGTGCAAGTTTCACTTCCATAGAGTGTCGTTCCTCAGACAATGAATTTCTAAAATGACTTTCTAATACCTAAATCTACAACTGATGTCAGCAGATTTCTTTTCTTTAGAAATGCTTTCCTTGCTTTAGTCAACCTACTTTGTATATCCTCTTTGCTTCGTCCATCACTCGTTATTTTGCTTCTACATAACAGAAGTCTCCTACTTCCTACTCTATGGTGACCCATATATTGTTTTTACGCATTTCAAGAAATGGGTGATGAGAATGGTGCCATAAGTGTTTCATCTTTATATTGAGTTTTCCAAATACCCCTTATTTTTGTGGGACTTCCTCTATTTGCCGTCTAATACAGAATTGATTTACAATTTCTCTAATAATTAACTAATTTAAGGCTTAGGCACACAGCACGCGATCTATCTATCTTTTTGAATGATTCAGTATCGTGATTGCGTTCCGCTGAGCAGTTTCGGTACTTGTTGTTCAAGTTTTTTTTTTTATAGATTTTGAGGAAATTGAGTCGTTTTGACGAAAGAGCAACTTCTTCCTATTTTAGCACTACAGCATACCGTTAAAGTAAAAATGGACGCATACTTTCCCATCTATACATTGAACAAGATTTTCTGATGGCATTGTCATGTTAGCCGAGTCACTAGAGGATGTGAACCAAGTTTTAAATGGAATGGACTCCGTCTTGAGAAAGGAATTCGTGACAAGAATACACAATAAATGTAAAACAAGATGTACAGGAAATAACAAATAGCCTACTTTCTCATAAATGTATGTGTATACGTAGTTGTAACTCTTTGTCTTTATCACCTATTTTCTTCCAATTTGAAGTGCAAAATGGCATACAGTATGACATACTGGATTCAAGCAGCGGCGTTCAAACCATAGTTTATAATTTACCCCAGCATTTTACAATTTCATCAGCAAACTTTCCAAACAACGTAGGAATTCAGTGTATTAACACCGACTACTTATAATAATTGAAACAGAAACAAAACTTCGTTGGTCTAAACGTATCACTGGGAGAAACACATTTAATAAACCAACTGCACAGCTAATTTTTAATCACACCTATGATTGGGGGAATGCCCTCTATCGTCACCAAGAAAGAAACTTTTCAATTACACCTTATGCAATGGTTCACTAACTGGGAATGTCAAGGTCGGTATAGAGCGCAGCTTGCATCTAGTAAGCCGTGGTTAGCAAACGCATAGTTCAACTGGTTGCTAGTAGATGTCACTCGTGCAGATCCGGTGGAGAACTTTGTTTTAATTAAATATATAGTTTCCAATGCAATATGCGCAACATACGCTCAATTTTGTAACGTATCAGAACTTAAAAACAATAAATATAAAAAACATGCAAAAAATACAACTCTGATGGGTTTTGAACCACGGCCAGCCGGGTCAAAGACCAAAGCTCTAACCTCCAAGCCAAACGTGTCCACTCAGGTGGAACGATATCAATCGATTTACATAAAACGTATTAGCAAATAATGACTTGGACTAAACGATTTCTTCCCTGGGGTATATATTGATTATAATTCATTTCATACAAAGTTTATATTATTTCTATCAGTAGGCAATATTGCATGTAACAAACTCAAATTAGTGAAATATAAGTCAGAACGAGAGATCAGCTGTCATCTTGTCTCATAACCGAGACGTTCAGCTTTTTAGTCACTTCTGCAGTATAATATTAAAATTAACAAGTAGTTCCGTGAAGAACTATACAGCCTATTTTCATATATCCTACTTATGTTAATTGCCTCTATCAACAGACAAAATTTCAGTTTGATTGCTGTAATAGATTCGTAGATATTGAGAACCGACTAAATATTTCGGATGGTCGCCATGTTGGATTTTATATATGTAGGTCCTAGAGTTATGTACTGTCACATGAAGATCATTGTGTACGTGTAGCATTCAAACTACAATCGCATGATTAGGACACAAGAAGTAACAAGGAGATTTTAAAATTTCGCACAGCTGCCATCTTGTGGTTATGGAAACAATTGAAATAAATTAGATGCCAGTGGATTAACATTCATATAAGGATTTACTGTACCAAGTTTCACTGCACTCGGATCGTTAAATTGCGAGAAATGTCCATGTGAATATTTATACTTCGCGTGCCGCCATGTTGGATTTGTGATCACTAAGTTATTTAAAGTCCTATAGGGGAACTTATGTCCATAGCCCCTATGAAAATAAATAATTCAGTTTGATTGCTATAATAGATTCGTAGATATTCAGAGCCGTCTAAATATTTCGGATGGTCGCCATGTTGGATTGTTAGATGTATAGGCCATAGAGTCATGTAACATTAAAGGAAAATTATTGCGTAGGTTCATTATTCATACTTTCACATCGATCGCATGATTACGACACAAGAAATAAAGAGTTAATTTTTACAATTCGCAAAGCCGCCATCTTTAGGTTATGTAAACAATTGAACTAAATTAGGTACCGGTGTATAAACATTTCCTGTACCAGATTTCATTGCGGTAGGAACATTAAATCGCGAGAAAGGTCTATTTAAAATGTTCAAATTCGCTTGGCCGCCATGTTCGTTTTGTAGTTACCGGTAACCGGTTTTTGAAAGTCCTATAGATGAACTTCCTGTAGTGCCCTTTACCTCCGTACAAAATTTCAGGGTGATACCGCTAATAGATTCAGTGATATAGAATGCCGGTGAAATATTTCGCACATCCGCCATCTTGTGGTGATATAAACAATTGAACCAAGTTAGATGTCGGTGCATTACAATGTGTATAAACATATACTGTACCAAGCTTTACTGCGCTTGGTTGGTTAAATCGCGAGAAACGTCTATTTAAAAGTAGCAAATTCGCGTGGCCGCCATGTTGGTTTTGTAGTTACCAGGTTTTCAAAAGTCACATAGATGAACTTCTAGTAGTTCCCCTTATCACCGTAAAAAATTCCAGAGTGATATCGGGAATAGTTTCGGAGATATTGAATGCTGGTGAAATATTTCGCACAGCCGCCATGTTGGATTTGTGCGACGTAACAAAATTTGAAGGACACAGTCGGGGTCGTCCGGAATAGTGCTATGAACTTACCGAGTTTCATTGAAATCGCTCCAGCCGTTTAGAATTTATTAGGACACACACACACACACACACACACTCCTCACACACACACACACACGCACACACACACGGACAAAAGGTGATCTCATAAGCCTATTTTTTTTCAAAATTGAAAATAGGCAAAAATAATTAAAAAAAATAACCCCTGGAACTACAGCCCATGAAGGGCCTAGGCCTACCAAGCGACTGCTCCCCAGCCATTTGGCCTGCAGATATTGGGGTGTCATGTGGTCAGCTCATCGGGTCCCCTCGGCCGTTGATCTTGGTTTTCGTGACCGGGGCGCTGCCTCATGGTCTGACAGCTACTCAATTGTATTCACTAGGATAAGTACACCCCGTTCCAGCCCTCACGTCAGTTTCTAAAATCCCTGACGGAGCCGGGAATCGAACCCGGGGCCTCCGTGTGCGAGGCAGGCGTGCTACCCCAACACCACGGGGCCGGCTAGTGAGTGTTGTATACGAAACTAAAAGCTGAATATCTCCATTGGTCAACAAAATGAAATATGGAAATGGACAATGGGGGCATCATCCCATCAACTGTAGCTAGTGCGTTCGAGGCTTGCCACCCAGTTTTATTTCCGTTGGTGAAGACGATGCTCAAAGTAATACTAAGACATTCTGTAAGCATCGCATGTGCCGAATGGTCATTTGAGATCGAGGACTACAGAAACCAGACTCAACAGATTGGCTCTAATCTTCATCCGTTGAGACATTCCTATTGATCACAATAAAATCCTTGATAGGTTTGGACAAGAGAGCAAAAAAGAATCTACAAGCTTATTATAAGATGAACTTCAATAAGTGAGCAGTCTGTATTTATGCTAAATATAAATATAATGATTTTGATTAAATGATGTATGTCAAGAAAATTTGTGTTTTTGTTGTTGTAAATCATCAGATTTCAAATCATCAAAGCTATTAACTTTTAAATAATTTGATTCATCTTGCTATTATACATTAAAACATACTTAAGCTCCTGCGGAAAACATTAGCTTCACACAATTTCTTTCACATTTAAATACTGTATAATACCAAAATGTAAAAGTTACAATAGCCTAATATTGCGAACATTGTGTTTGAAAGGATACTACAAATTTTATAACCTCTCAAAAAAATAGTTCTAAACCATTCGTATTACAGCTATTGCACTAAATAGTAGGACTTACAAAACTGAGATAATTTAGAATACAATAAATATTTCACTTAAAATGGCTAATATCACGCAAATATTTCCAAATTCAGAAAACAGTTTCATACAATTTTCGATTGTTTCTTTACTTTAAACTGTTAACATTTACAGTATTTTTACCCAAAAATATCACAAAAATAATCACTTATTTGGGCCTAAATTTTGCAAAATTTTCTGGGGGAGTTTCCTCGCACCCCCTATTGGCCTGGGGGTATTCGAGACCCCCAGTGTGTCCGCCCCTCCCATAATCTTGCCTTAAATCCACCACTGTTATCTGGGTGCATGAAATTAATGGAGAAAGAGAAACACAATTTTGTACAGTTCGTGGGTAGTATCGTACAAATAGGCCTACGTGTATTTACGAACTTTTTCTATGAGTGCCTCCGTTTCTTCCCCCATTGCACCGAACCGCTTCTACTCCTGGGAAATGCTGGAATGGCTCCTAACTTCAGGCGATTACCCCTACCTCCCCAATTCTCGCTTTACTTACAAATATACACGCTACTGCAGACACCACAACGACACAAGTTGTCACGCAAAATTCTATACACACCTAAATACACGGGGATAAATGACTGCGATGCCCAAGCCCCTCAATGAAAACAACAACAAACTTTGCAGTTTACTCAACTTTGTGGCTTCTTCTATTATTCGGAGTCACAGCGATTTCAGGTCTAATTACTATAAGTGGTGGATGATATGGGTCCGTTAAGTTTCGTTAATTACCCTACTTTTCCTCGCACCTCAAAGCATTTTACTGCATCTGCTAGCCCCAAACAATGTCTAATTGTGTTGCTTTATCACAATGACCTCTCTCAAAAGTTCTTCACTACAGTTAAAGTTTACGAGCTCTGTACACAGTCAGATAACAGCTGCCATAACACGCCGCCAACAGCACTTCTTTATTCTCCCACTATAGTCCGCCGCAGAAAGTAGGCCAACAGACATCACACACACATTCGTTTGCTAGTACTAAAATACAGTTGAGCAGAATGTATTTTCACAAAACCATTTCAGTTGTTTTGATTTTTGTATTATTGTTTTGCAATAAATTCACTTTAAAAATTTAGTGTTTAGATCTAACTATATTTAAGTTTGTGAAGATTATGACCACGATGTCTCAAACACCAATATAAATGTAATCAAGTAGTTCCGTGACGAACTGAAGAGCTTACTTTTTTATGTAGATTTTATTAGAAAGCTAACTATTGCAATGGGTCCCATGATTCGACTTCCGGAAAATTTCGAAATATCTTCGCGTTTCACATCCCCCAGACCCCAAAACCACCGTCAGTTCAAAAGTTTTTTGTGGACACGATAACTGCCGTAATTTTGCACCAATCACTTTGAATTTTTTACATAATATGTATCCCCTTAAAATCTCGGTCGAGTTCGTTAATGGGCTAAATCGGTCAAAGGGGGTGAATATGGGAGGCTTTTTTCAAAAAATTGAAATATCGCTATAACTCTCTTAATACGTGAAATATCGAATCCATTCAAAGTTCATAATATGTGTCGGATAAGTGCCAAAAGTTAATGTTTGAAAAGTTTTTGATGGCACCAAACATTGACCAAAGGGGTGGAAAAAAGTGGTTCTTTTTTTCGGGAAACATTAATCATATCTCTCTTAATAGGCACAATATCAAAACCGTACAAAATGGAAAATATTCCCCTAATAATTTCCTAAAACTTTGTCTGAAAGAATTTTTGATCTGACCTACCATTACGCCAAGGGATGAGAAAAATGATTTCGGAATTAAAGAACATGCCAAGTGCCATCCGAGGTTACCATGACAACGCTTCTAAATTGATGAGGGATGAGCTATCAGAGGTTGCCAAGACAACGCCATTGCACGAGATCACATTCATTTTCCCAACTCAATGTGGGAAGCGGCTAACTGGTAGCATGCTGAACTTATATGCCCAAGGTCGCTGGTTCAAAGCCGGCCTAAGTCGTCGAATTTTCTAAGAGCGCTAAAAATCCCTCAGCATGCTTTTCTTTGGAGGAGAAGATCCAACGTTCGTTGCAAGTTGCTGGTTGCGGTGGCATCTAGTAGCCAAGTTCACAGCTAGGTGACGTTGACGTTAGTATGTGGTACAAAATTAGGAACTACTACTTAACATTGACCGTCTTCAGACCTTACCTGAATTACAGACTAAAACAGTCATCACAATTAACACCGTTTATCAGATTCTACACACACTAATGTACACGGGGTTACATGACCAAGTTGTCGCAGCCCCTAAACTGAGTAACCAACAAAAATCTCTGCGGGAGATAAAATTTTGCGTGAAGAAGTAACAGTCTGTCAGATAGTTACACATCAGTTCCAAACCTTGCATAAGGACAGTGTGATCACAAGTATAACAAGAAGTTCCGTGACGAACTAAAGAGCCTACTTTTCTTGAAATTTAAGATTTATACCAATTAATCTATATGGATCTATCTAGAATAATGACGAAATTAAGTTGGTAATATCGAAATTTCTAATTGGTTCGAAATACTGTATACCTGGCATAATGTAGCCTAATAGAGAACTACAGTTGCCAGCCCTGGTGATCGAATATATTCTTAGTTCCATCTCTTAAGGTACAGAATACAAATTTTGGTTGAAGTCCAATGGATAGCATGGACGTTACATGCAGTTAAACATTGGCTCTAACAGCGCGCGTAAAATCATGTTGGCAACAATGACATACATGTATTGGTCAGAAATAATCTGAAATAATATGATCTATTGTTGTTTCAATTTTGAATGAAATCCATTGGTTAGTCTAGAACTTACATGCATTTTAAAATTGGACCTATCAGAAGGCTTCGAATCATGTTGGCAGCACTGGCGTAGGCCTATATTAGTTACTCCAAATTAATCTAGAATGCCAGGTACTATACGTGAGCAAAGTTTAGAGCTATTGGCCTGCATACTTTCAGATATATTGATATTAGGGTAACAAAAATAGAGACAGTATTTATTAACAGTTGGCAGCCCTGGTTACTCTTAAGAATCGGCATAATCATATCTGTTTATGTACACATAGAACATACGAAATTTGGTTGAAATCCAAATGATAGTATAGTTGTTGTTGTTTTGAGTCTTCAGTCTTTTGACTGGTTCGATGCAGTTCTCCATGCCTCCCTGTCCTGAGCTAATCGTTTCATCTCTACATAGCTACCACACCCTACATCCGAGGCAAACTGTTTAAGATATTCCAACCTTGGTCTACCCCTACAGTTCTTGTCCTCGACCCTTCCTTCCATAACTAAGCTCGCTATTCCTGGGTGTCTTAGTATGTATCCTACTAACCTATCTCTTGTCTTCATTAGCAGTCGCCAGAAACATCTCTCCTCTCCCACTCGTCTTAATACCTCTTCGTTTGTAACCCTATCTACCCATCTGATCTTCATCATTCTCCTGTAACACCACATTTCAAATGCTTCAATTCTCCACTTTTCTGCTGCACCAATAGTCCAAGTTTCACTTCCATAGAGTGCCACGCTCCAGACAAAGGCTTTCAAAAATGACTTCCTAATACCTAAATCAATATTCGATGTCAACAGATTCCTTTTTTGTAGAAATGCTTTCCTTGCCTGAGCCAACCTACTTTTTATATCCTCTTTGCTTCGTCCATCACTGGTTATTTTGCTTCCTAAGTAACAGAAGTCTCCTACTTCCTTCAGCTTTTCACCTGCCAATTTGATGTCCATAGAGGTTTCTGATTTATTTCGGCTGCATTCCAGTATTTTTGTTTTACAATTATTAATTTTCATCATGTATTCTTTCCGTAAGACGGAGTCCATACCATTCAAAAACTCCTTCAAATCCTCAGGATTGTCGGCCAAGATGACGATGTCATCAGAAAATCTCAGAGTTGATATTATTTCTCCTTGAATCTTCACTCCCACTTTAAATTTTTCTCTAATTTCCTTCATTGATTGTTCAATGTAAAGATTGAAAAGTATGGGTGATAAGTTGCAGCCTTGCCTAACACCTTTCTGAATATCAGCTTCTCTCTCATGTCCTGCAGCTCGAATGACTGCTGGCTGGTTTCTGTATGGATTGTAGATCACCCTCCTATCCCTGTACTTTATTCCAATAGATTTCAAAATGTCAAACAATTTAGTCCAATCAACGTTATCAAAAGCCTTTTCTAAGTCTACAAATGCCATGAACGTTCTCTTATCTTTCCTTATTCTACCTTCCAAAATCAGCCTAAGACTTAGTACAGCTTCCCTTGTACCTACATTTCTCCTGAAACCAAACTGGTCTTCACCCAACTCCCTTTCTATCTGGCTTTCAATCCTCTTGTAAATTATTCTAGACAGGATCTTTGAAGCATGAGTAATCAAGCTGATTGTACGGTAATCTTCACATCTGTCAGCTCCCACTTTCTTTGGTATAGGGATGATTACATTCTTCTTGAAATCAGGGGGTACCTCACCTGTCTCATAAATCCTATACACCAAGTGAAATAACCTGATCGGACCTTCATCTCCTATGCAGCGTAGCAACTCAATCGGTATATCATCTATGCCTGGTGCTTTGTTCCTGCTCAAGTCTTCCAAAGCTCTATCAAATTCTGATCTCAATATTAAATCTCCTTTCGCATCCTCATCAATTTCCTCCTCCCTTTCCATTACATGATTCTCACTCTCCTTTCCCTTATACAAACTCCCTATGTAAGCTTTCCATCTCTCAACCTTTTCTTCCCTATCTGTTAGAGGCTTTCCATTTGTGTCCTTAATATTACAGCACTTTGTCTTCTTTTCCCCAAATGTATTCTTAATCCTTCGATAAGCTGTGTCTACTTTTCCTAATTTCAGACAATTTTCTATACCTGCACATTTCTCTTTCAACCATTCTTCTCTCGCTTCCTTGCACTTCTTGTTCACCTCATTTCTCAGACGTCTGTATTCTGCTTTCCCCTTTTCATCTCTTATATTCTTGTGTTTCCGCCTTTCATCCATCAATTCTAGTATATCCTGAGTGATCCACGGTTTTCTACCTATTCTTTCTTTCCTACCAATGTTTTCTTCTGCGGATTTTGTTATTTCATTCTTCAAAAGTGCCCATTCGTCTGCAATTGAAGTTTGTTTAGGGTTTTTCATTAGTCCTTCCTTTATACTCTTCTTGAATCTTTCGTTTACATCCTTTACATTCAGTCTGTCTATTGCCCACCTTTTTGGCTTTTGACTTTTCTTCAGTCTCTTCAACTTTAATCTGCATTTCATTACAACCATATTGTGGTCAGAGTTTATGTCAGCACCAGGATATGTTTTACAATCCAAAATCTGGTTTCGAAACCTCTGCTTGTATGTATGCATGTATGCATGTATTTAAAGTTGGACCTCTCAGCGGGCTTAGAATCATGTTGGTAGCACTGACGTATATAAATTACTCCAAATTAATGTAGAATGTCAGGTACTATACGTGTGCATAGTTTAAAGCTGTCGGGTTGCATACTTTCTGATATATGGGTATTTGGACAAAAAAAATTGAGAGCATGTATTAACAGTTGGCAGCCCTGCTGGCTCTTAAGAATACGCTCAGTCATATCTGATCATGTACACACAGCACATACGAAATTTGGTTGAAATCCAATTGATAGTGTAGAAGTTATATGCATTTAAAATTTGGACCTATCAGCAGGCTTATAATCATTTTGGCAACACTGCCATGTATGGCCTCCTGGAAATTAAACTGCAATATAATTATCTATACGTTTGCCAATTTTAAAATAGCTCACATTCAAACCTTCCAAGATATCCAACATGGGGCTCAAATTTCAATTGCGATTTTTCAGCAGTTGGTAGCACTGACATCATTTGCAAATATGGCCGTGAGATATTCAGGTATAGATCTTTTCTCCTACCAAATTGTGTTTTGATTGCTGCAGCCGTTTAGGAGTTGATAGGGGGGGGGGGGGGACACACACACAGCCTGACAGACAGACAGACAGACACACATTTGCCCGATCTCATAAGACCACTTTTTCCTCATTTTTGAAAAATGTGAAAAGTAGGCTAAAAATGAACCCCAAATGACAAGAAGGTTACCATCCCCATAAGACAATTAAATGATAAAAATATGCATACAAAAACGAAAAAAAAAAGTTAATTAACCTCTAAATGTAAAATACTTTCTTGCAATCAGCTTTCCTTCGGAGGGAAAGTTCCAACGTTCGTTGCGAGTTGATGGTTCCGGTGGCATCTAGTAGCCAAGTTCACAGCTAGGTGTCGTTGATGGTAGTATTAGCCTACTTTCGATTTTTGCAAAAAATGAAAGTAGACTTATGAGATCAACACAGGGCGAAAAAAAAGTGTGTCTGTCTGTGTGTGTGTATGTGTGTGAGTCTGTGTGTGTGTGTGTGTGTGTGAGTGTGTGGACTCTGAATGTCTGTCCCCCCCTATCAATTCGAACACGGTAAACGCGAATTGAACGAAATTTGGTACAAAGGTAGCACTAGCAAAGGACACCTCAGTGTCATGTTTTATATCGCCGCCATCTTCACTGAAACGTAATGGCGGCCACACAAATGTTCAAAGCTTAAATCAAATTACGACTAACCTAATCATCCGATCTCTACCAAATTTTGCAACAGCATACCTTTATGGGGGGAGCATCCTTTGACTATAATAATAGGTCATCAGCCTAATAGTTCGCGGATGGCGGCCATCTTTGTGTGAAAACGATTCCCCCTATTAATTTGAACACGGTGAAACCGAATGGAACGAAATTTGGTACAGAGGTAGTACTAGCAGAGGGCTCCTCAGAGTCATATTTTATATCGCCGCCATCTTGACGGAAACGTAATGGCGGCCACACAAATGTTCAAAGCTTAAATCAAATTACGACTAACCTAATCATCCGATCTCTACCAAATTTTGCAACAACATACCTTTATGGAGGAAGCATTCTTTGACCAAATTAATAGGTCATTAGCCTAATAGTTTGCGGATGGCGGCCATCTTTGTGTGAAAATCGATTCCCCCTAATAATTCGAACACGGTGAAACCGAATGGAACGAAATTTGGTACAGAGGTAGTACTAGCAGAGGGCTCCTCAGTGTCATATTTTATATCGCCGCCCTCTTGACGGAAACGTAATGGCGGCCACACAAATGTTCAAAGCTTGAATGAAATTACGACTAACCTAATCATCCGATCTCTACCAAATTTTGCAACAACATACCTTTATGGAGGAAGCATCCTTTGACCATATTAATGGGTTATTAGAGTTATAGTTTGCGGATGGCGGCCATCTTTGTGTCAAAATCGATTCCCCCTATTAATTCAAACACGGTGAAACCAAATAGAACGAAATTTGGTACAGAGGTAGCTCTAGCAAAGGGCACCACAGTGTCATTTTTATATTGCCGCCATATTGACAGAAACGTAATGGCGGCCACACAAATTTTCAAAGCTTAAATCAAATTACGACTAACCTAATCATCCGATATCTACCAAATTTTGCAACAATATACCTTTATGGAGGGAGCATCATTTGACCAATCTAATAGGTCATTAGACTAATAGTTTGCGGATGGCGGCCATCTTTGTGTCAAAATCGATTCCCCCTATTAATTCGAACACGGTGAAACCGAATGGAACGAAATTTGGTACAGAGGTAGCAGTAGCAAAGGACACCTCAGTGTCGTGTTTTATATCGCCGCCATCTTGACGGAAACGTAACGGCGGCCACACAAATGTTCAAAGCTTAAATCAAATTACGATTATCCTAATCATCCGATCTCTACCAAATTTTGCAACAACATACCATTATGGAGGGAGCATCCTTTGACCACAATAATAGGTCATTAGCTTAATATTTTGCGGATGGCGGCCATCTTTGTTTGAAAATCGATTCCCCCTATCAATTCGAACACGGTGAAACCGAAAGGAACGAAATTTGGTTCAGAGGTAGCACTAGCAAAGGGCACCTCAGTGTCATGTTTTATATCACCGCCATCTTGACGGAAACGTAATCGCGGCCACCCAAATGTTAAAAGCTAAAATGTATATACGACCAACCTAATAATCTAGTCTCTACCAAATTTTGCAAAAACATATCTTTTTGTGGAAAGCATGTCCTGACCAAACTGCAAGATCATCTGCCCAATAGTTTGCAGATGGTGGCCAAGTATGTGTAAATCCATTCCCCATATCAATTCAAACACGGTGAAACCGAATTGAATGAATTTTTTTTACAGAGGTAGCACTAGCAAACGGCTCCTCATATTCATGTTTAATATCCCTATAGCACGTTGTATTTCAACAAGCTACTACAACCAACATTCAATTATACTCCTTGAAAAGGACAAAGAGTTATAACAATACCCATGCATTTAGGAGAAAGTAGGCTATATGTTCTTTACTGAACATCTTGTTTTTAATTATGTAGCCTATTTTAGGTAGATTTCATCAGAAAGCTAACTTGTGCAATGGGTGCCATGTTTCGACTTCCGCAAAATTTCGACATATCTTCGCGTTTCACATCCCCCAGACCCCCAAACCACCGTCAGTTCAAAAGTTTATATATACAGTATGTGTGTGTAAATATATGCATATATATCAGTTTCTTGTGGACACGATAACTGCCGTAATTTTGCACCAATCACTTTTAATGTTTTACATAATATTTAACCCCTTAAAATATCGGTCGAGTTCGTTAATGGGCAAAATCAGTTGAAGGGGGGGAAAATGGGGGGGCCTTTTTTTTTTTCGAAAAAGTGAAATATCGCTATAACTCTCTTAATACGTGAAATATCGAATCCATTCAAAGTTCATAATATGTGTCGGATAAGTGCCAAAAATGTATGTTTGAAAAGTTTTTGATGGCACCAAACATTGACCAAAGGGGTGGAAAAAAGTTTTTTTTTTCGGGAAACATTAATCATATCTCTCTTAATAGGCACAATATCAAAACCGTACAAAATGGAAAATATTCTCCTAATAATTACCTAAAACTTTGTCTTGAACCCTTCAGAAAAGCAGTGTTTAATGTAAGAAATCTTAATCAAGGGGTCGCGCTCAGTTCCTATGTGATGTTTACGTTCGCCAAACAACGTGCTCTACTGAGGTAAGGGTCATAGGATATAAACTATAAATCAAGAAAGAAAGGTGACAAGATGTAAAATAATAACATGATTTAATGACTAATAGTGCATAAAAAGAAATAAACAACAATAAAATATAAAACAATCCTCCCTGAATTTCCCATGATAGGAATATCTATAAATTTGAGGAGTCAGACGGATCTCCCCTTTATTTTAAAATGTGGATCCTGGTTCCACTACCTTGCAATTTGGGTTTTATGTGCGCGTAATGACTAACTACGAGGAATGAGTACTTTGGATGACTGTTCGTTTACAACGGGTTAACAGCCACGATGCTTACGAACAATCATCTCGTAAATCAACGTTTATGGATATGGAACATGACATTAATAAAAACCCTAAAAAAGTAATGCTGACACACGCACTAAATCTACTATTTACAGGAATCTCCCTGAGACCCTCATTAGCGCGAAGACGCACTTGACTATGAGCTGCCAACATTGGCCAAATTGCTCAACACAAACAAGGAAATACAGCAAGCATGTGACTCACGGGTCACTGAATAAAATAAAAACATGGAATAAACCAACAACAACAAAAGCCTGACTGGCTGACATTACTTTATATGAACAAAACTGCATGTTAAGCTAACGCTTCGGAGATTATCGTGATTCGTAGGCAACTCCCATTTATTTAAACAATTTTTATCATTGATCAGTTCTTAGTCTGTATTTAAAGTTATTACTGAGCCACACAGGCACACTCCACTAATGACCTGGCTGGCACCCCTCAGTCCGTCTTGTGCAACATCTCCCCTCTTCCTCAATCACCTGCCATTGTCCCACTCCAGTGTGTATAAATATAACTGACCAGCTGTGCCGTTATCTCAAGGAATCAACAGCAACAAACTCAACCACTTCAAAATATGGTCAGACATTAATCAAAATATCCAGAATTGCCCTCGCGAGGTCACAATCTGGATTTGTCATCAAGCTGCCAGAAATCAGTCTACGCTGAAATTCCCGCTTGTAATGACACAAAAACACACACTCACACACACACATTTGGGAATGACAATACGTTTTTACACAGATCGGCTGAATGGATGCTCGCCGACAATTTAAAAAAATATTAAAACCTACGATAGAGCTGACTGCTCTTCGTCACAAATCACATGGCTCCAAAGGCAATAATCTCATTGAATCTGATCAATAATAAAACAAAAGAAATTAATTACCCTCCAATCTACTGTATAATTATTTTACTTCAGTCCTACTTCTGAAACACAACATATCTCCGAGAGACGTTTTTAACCGCATCGCGTAACATATGCAAACACGGCCGTTCACATAGCTACGTTAGTTAAAACAACAAACAAGAAAATAACCTTCTACTAATAATACATGCGAGCTGTTTCCATGCAAAAGGTGTGTCAGACCAAAACTAAATAGACTACGTTAATCACACAAGCAAATTATTTACAAAACAAGATATGTCCCATACACCATAAGTTAATTTATCAGATAATAATAAATATTATTCGGTACTCATCCTCAGTCAGTCATCCGTCAAAGAACATCCGCCGCCATCTCCCAACTGGATTCTTCTTATCTCATCTCAACCATCTTGACGGAGTCTTGATATTTCCAGGCTTCCTCCATGGTCAATGACGTCATCTCTCGTGCTGATTCAAAAATTAAATTATTATACACTTGATGTCTGACTACTAAATTCGCCGTTCGGGTACTTCTTTCCCCAAAGCAGTTTATTGGCGAATTATCGAAGATACTGCCCCTACAAATATAGTACTGTGACTATCTAACACTGAATTTAACACTTTTAATAATAATTTCTGTGTCCTTCATGACACGCAAAGTATAAATGTCAACGTCCTTAGACGCGCAAAGTATAAAAGCCTGTGTCCACTGACACACAAAATAACAGCCTCCGTCCTCAGACGAACCAAAGTAATAAGCGTGTCCTCGACACACCAAAGTATAATAAGCTTACGTCCGTAGACGCACAGAATATTAATAAGCAAAGTCTTGGCTCTTCACACCACTTATAAATGAACTGGCCCTAGGTCTTGATGGTGGGGGAATTTAGATAAATTTTTCACAAAATAATGGTGATACAGGAATGAAATAAATATCACTGAACTCGTAAAATAGCGCAGGTCAAGAATATGCCCATTAATCCTAGAATCGATCGTAGAGATTTTGTTTAGGCGATCTCCCGCGTGAATGCTAGCCGAGCGTGCCCACGCTAGACCTGCCGCGCTAAATAGGCATTCTTCTCCCATTGGTTCCCACATTTTCTGTCACTTGGCGGTTTTTAGCAGATCTTGACGTCGTAGGAGTGTCTATTTTCTTCATCAGCCACTCACGTTACTGCATCATATTACTTCTAGGCGCGAACATCACAATGAACATACCAGCAGCATGTCTCACTGCGCGTCGCTTCTATTTTTGAGGCGGCCAACACCTGTCCTTCTGACACATCGCTAGGCTATTTCCTTTCACAGCTAAAGTATTTAGCCTTTTGTCAATCTGCTTCAGGTATGCCCCCGCTGTCTCCAGCAACTGCTTGAAATTTCCTCATCTCCGTCTGGCTACTTTCATGATGCTGGTGGAAATATTTATTAATTGAAGAAATAAAACATAGAATCATTTATCCAACAGAGGATAAAGGGTTCACAACTCTCCCACTCACAAAATTTCGAACTTAGGAATAAAGTCGACAATTTTAAAAGACTACCGTAGGCCAATTGTTTTATTTCAGAATCACCCCTTTTCTATTACTTGGTCTAGTCGCTCCTGTCTTGAATGGCATTTACTCGTTTCACATCCTGCTCATAATGACTCTCTCAACTGCTTGCGTGACGCTGATGCCTGGGGCAACACTCTGCTCGCCTCGTTAATGTTTGTCAACACCAACTCTACTTCCTCCTTCACGTGCCATACACAACTGCTCCCCGTGCACTTTGTTGATAGTAGGACGTCCATATATTCAAACTGCATCATTATTTCGGCGCTCCCATGGTTCACTTCTACGATACTTTTTTAGGTTGTCAGCGTTGTAAACTGACATTGTACCTGTACTCAATTCTTTCACTCTGTAAGCATTATTTCCAAGGTTCCTGACAATAGAATAGAGTCCTATGAACTTTTCGCAGAATTTGCTGAAGATCTTCTTCTCTGGGTCCGATGTAGCGGGTCGTTTCACCAAAACGAGCTGGTTGATTTCAAAATCACTGTGAAACCTCTTATTTCTTACTCGCCGTAATCTGCGGTCTGCTTGTTTTCTCATGTAGGCTCTCGTCCTCTCAATTCGCAAGTCAGGTGCTATCATGGGATCTTGTGGACAGTTAATGATGCTTTTCCACGTTCTCACTGGATACTCGTTTTTGTGTAGGACCATAGGGATCTGTCCTGTTGACTCGTGTAATATTTTCCCAGGTACTGTATCAAATACTGTGTTGTGCTTCCTTAAAATCTCTTCCAATTGCTTTCTGTGTTCACCCCCAAGTTGAATGTCATTGAGCCGCTCCTGTAGTAACTCTTCAAATAGTGCATCACTGTCGTCTCCTTCCGTTAATAAAGACCATATCTCCTGGGATTCACTCTCCTCGCCTAGTTCCACAACAGCTCCTTCTATGATGTTATCTTCTGCCTTTCGTACCTCCTCTTCCGTCTCTTCCGATATTGCTTCCAATGCCCACGAATTTACATCCCTTCCGGTGGTGATTTCATCCATATGCAATCCCACGTTCTTCAGCTGATCATACTCTCTAAAACTGACAGTATTCTTGTGCAAATCTATCACTGCTTGATAGTCACAAATAAAATTTGCACCAAGAATTATATTGAAATTCATCTTTGCCATGATAATGAATGTTTGCCCAAAAGTGTGTTCCAATATGTTCAGCTCTAAGTATGCCTGACGTTTACAAGTGACGGTGCGTTCAGGAATAACACCCCTCACTTTGAGCTGTGGTACGGGAATTACAGGAATATTTTGACTCCATCCCAACTCTCGAACCAAGGCCTCCGATACCAGACTGATCTGTGACCCCGTATCCAATAAACATCTTATATTAATTCCACCAATCCTTGCGTAAATAATGGGTAGCTGCCTAATTTCATCGTTCCGTGGTTTCACCGTCTCCTCCAGGCAGTCTTCTGGCAAAGCAATGCATTCTTGTATGTTCGCTACTATCCATCCCTCTTCAACTTCCGACTGTTGCGTTTGTAGGCTGTCTTCTTTATCCAAATTTAACATTTTTTTAGCTCCAGTGCGACTCCCATCATCCGTTTGTCGCCGATGTCCTTGATATTCCTCTTGTCTCAGTAGACTTCCAGCTTCCTCAGTATGTGTATCAGGATTCTTCATGTTCCCAATAGCTTTTTCCCATCTTCCTAGCTCTCCACCTTGACTAGCGTGTAATTCCTCTAGGTAATTTTGTGATTGAGCGTGCCTATCATCCCAGTCATTTCGATAATTTCGTGGCTCTCCTTGATTTTGGTCTCTTCTTCCTTTCCATCTTTGATTAGCATTGTAATCACCGTATCTTCCATAAGGCCTGTCATTTCTTCGATTTTCACGCCAATGTTGATATCCTCTCTGTTGATACCTATTGTTGACTTGATATGACCTATTATTGTAGTTATTTTCGTTACGCTGGTATGGTCTGTTTTCTCCTTCTTCCTGGTTTCGCCTAGGTGTGGAAGTGCTTGTATTAGTGCCCTGCGTTTTAGTGTTTGCCTGCTTAGGTTTTATGACCTCTGTCGCATTGACTAACTCCAGCTGTCTTCCTCCTCTATAATGACTATGAGACGTAGTCTCATCTATCTGGACATGCTCTGCATGTATGGCCGTACTAACGTTCGCTGCGACAAGTACTTGTTGTACGATGACTGGCAATTGCCTCGCTATTGTCATCACCAGATCCGCTTCATTTAAAGGGTAATCAAGGTCGCGAAATTTTAACATTTGCATGTTAAAGAAATCTGAGTATTTTGTTTGCTGGGTGGTTTGGTACTTTCTAGAGTAAAGCTCCATCCTTAGACTCTGTTGTGTTGCGGGCGACCAATATTTGCGCAGAAACTCCAATTTAAAATCTGACATGGTTCCAAATGTATATTTGAAGCTTAAAAACCATGTAAGGACATTTCCTGATAAAAATCTCTCCATCATCCTCAATCTACGTGCTTCAGGTACTCCAGTGTCATTGTAATGGTCTTCAATCTCTTTGATAAAAGCTTTAGGTGTTACCCCTGAATTCTCCGTGTATTTCTGCGGTTTATAATCACTTGAGCGAATTACTTGGATAAGTTGTGTAGGCTGATGACCGTCTTGTGGTGTTGAGCTCCTATCGATGTTCTTGCGAAACCCTTCCGTGTTTGTTGTTAATGGGCTCTCAGCCTGAGTCTGACTTCCTGCTGTGCTAGTACCCTCCGGGCTATTTGAGTCATCCTGCTTGTCTTTCAATGTTCCTGTTCTAAATATCGACGATTGCTCTAATGACCTGAGTTCGGCTTTAATGATCCTGTCCGTCTGTTCTTTAAGTTTATTCTTAATTTCTTGCTCTAATGCCTGAATACGAGTATGATTTTCGCCTACTGTTTTAAGAATGGTGGATCTTTCCTCTTTAGAATCGATATTCATTTTTTTTCAATCTTTTCTTATCTGCTCTTTAATCGTGCTTACTTTCTCTTCAATCTGGCTTTTAGTGTCGTTTAAGGTACTCTTTAACTGCTCCTGATCCGCTTCTAGGCTTTTCCATTGTTCCGCTGATTTTATTTCGAGACGGTCCATATCTTTAATTATGCCGGATATGTTCTCATCTACCGCTGATAATTGTTGTTGAATGACTTTGCCACTCTTTTCCATCTCCATAAATCGTCCTTCTAACTTCTCCTGAGCTATCTTGACCTCGCTTGTATTCATAGTGCACGCTATTTCAATTTGCTCTAATTTAGCTAACACCGTTTCATCCAAAATGCTAAGTTTTTGATCGAAAATACTTTCCATTTTCTTAATCTGGTCTAATTGCTTTTCATTATTTTTACTCACATCTAGGGCCAGTAATACCATCTGTTGATTAGTGTGATCTTTCATTTCTGCGGTTAGCGTCTCTAACTGTGAATTGATAGTGTCATTAATTTCACTTTTTAATAACCTAGCTTGTTCCGCCTGATATTCATTCTGTTCAATTCTACTGTTATTTAATTGTGTCCGCAATGATTCACTTTGTTCTGATAGTTTGTTTATCGACTCACTTTGTTCTAACATAGTATTGTTTATTGCTTCACTTTGTTCGGATAACTTCGCGTTCAATGCTTCACTTTGTTCTACCATAGTATTGTTTATTTGCTCAGACATTTTCGCGTTTAATGCTTCACTTTGTTCTAACATACTAGTGTTTAATGATTGACTCTGTTCTGATAATTTAGCGTTTAATGATTGACTCTGTTCCGCCAATTTAGTGTCCAACAATGCCTGTGTTCTCCTAGCTGCACTCTCAATGATTTCTTGAATCTGTTCAACCGTTGCCATATTACACACTTTATATGAGACATAAGGGAAATGGCATAAAGCAACGCCCTTTGACACACACATAAAATCCAATGCACATTTAATTTATTTACCCTACTCAGTTCATTTATTTTTACTTTTAATCCCACTAGTCGATTGCATCTCTGAGTAGTTCTAATTTTACTCAATTTAATTTAAACCCAAACACATATTCAGTCATTAAATTGTTATCCTGATCTGATATTAACACTGACTAATTAACAAAGTATTAATTGTCATTTAAGGCTACAGCCTCCTAACATTTTCACGAGTTTGACTTTCTAAACAAATCTAATTTTAACTTTAATCATTGGGCGCCCGGTATCACATATATATTACCTTTTACTTTAATTCAATAGACAAAAACGTGAACCGTATTTTACATTGCAAACTCCTGATTTTACTTTATATTTCACACATTTGGCGGTATCCTCTTCGCCTCACTTACTTTTAATAAAATATCACTTCCCGGTGATTAAAATACTGCCATATCTGCCTGCACTTGCGGCATGTCAGTTTTACTCAAATACGCCACTTAAATGTGTTCCAGCAGCGAACCAGCAATCAAATTGCACCTTCATTGTTGCGTCAGTTTGAAAACCCAACTACGCTTACACTGACATGTGCAAAATCTTTGCCGTTACACCACAGTGAACCGCCCCACGCTTGGCCGCGCCAGTTTACTCCTATGAACCCTTCAGAAAAGCAGTGTTTAATGTAAGAAATCTTAATCAAGGGGTCGCGCTCAGTTCCTATGTGATGTTTACGTTCGCCAAACAACGTGCTCTACTGAGGTAAGGGTCATAGGATATAAACTATAAATCAAGAAAGAAAGGTGACAAGATGTAAAATAATAACATGATTTAATGACTAATAGTGCATAAAAAGAAATAAACAACAATAAAATATAAATCAATCCTCCCTGAATTTCCCATGATAGGAATATCTATAAATTTGAGGAGTCAGACGGATCTCCCCTTTATTTTAAAATGTGGATCCTGGTTCCACTACCTTGAAATTTGGGTTTTATGTGCGCGTAATGACTAACTACGAGGAATGAGTACTTTGGATGACTGTTCGTTTACAACGGGTTAAGGGACACTGGGACTGAAATTTTCAAATTCTATATAAACTGAGGTACAGCTTTGAAATTTTATATGGTTATGAATAGTCATATTATTAACCACTGTGGGAAACGTGAGCATTGTAAGTTGATTAGTTCTCCAGATATTAATTATTTTGTACATTTATTGTGCTAATTATTCAAGTTTTATAAAGGTCAGCCGCGTTTAAAAAAACAAGATAGTGTAACTTTTAGGTAATATTCTGTTGCACTATAACAATTGGAAGAAACCTACGGATCCGATTTTGAATTGCATTAATGAGGGCCAAGAAATTAATTTTTTTCCATATCCAAGTTTTTTTCTACAAAAAAATCGTATTTTTTCCAGTTTGAATTTTTTTTGCAGCCATACCAAAAGTGCAATCTAAAAAACGATCCGCAGGTTTATAGTCATTGCAATGAAGATAATAAATTCCCATTTTGAAAGCAATATCATAAGATTTATGACGCGAGTAACATTTTGAATGCCTGAAAAAGTGAATCAGAGAAAACAGCAATTTTCTAAAATGATGCACAATTTACAAGGTTTCAGCTTACCAATGACATTAGGATTGTCCTACAGCATAGGTGACACCCTCCTTCTTCTGTTTTGCAGCCTCCTCCTTCATTTCCGTCAGTTTCACCTTCCGTCGACATGCCTTTCACTTCTCCAATTATGACCGCGGACTTACATACTTCCTGCGACTGACACATCTTTCAAGTGTTTGTGCTGTGACATGAGATACTGAAGTTAGTCTTATTCCTGATTTCAACTCTGTTGTTGCACTACACCCCATGTTGAATTCTGCTACAGAATTACTAACAGCAATTTCAAGTATCTTCCGTGAAATAAAAATCTCCTTTGGTCACTTCCTCCAGATAACAGAACGCAGTGACTCATTCTGATTTTCAGTAGCACCACGGATGCATCTGGATAGTAGCTCATCTGATGCCAGCCTTTGATAAACAGGCATAATCTTGACAACTAAGGGTTCATAAATTTCTACAGCCATTTTGTCATGACTCTGTGGTGTTTTACCAGCTGCGATACTTCGATTGTAGAAACACCAAGACTCAGAACCTTCAGGACACTTACTGTGCTGGGGCGTTTAAAGGACACACCGTGCATTTTAAAGCTACGCCAGGGCTTTAAAAATGGCGGAATTCGGATAAAAACACTGCTATATGATCCGCAGGGGATAGGGGTGTATTAATATGGAAAAAACCGAAAATCGACATTTTCCACAAATTTCACTAAAATTTCAGTCCCAGTGTCCCTTAACAGCCACGATGCTTACGAACAATCATCTCGTAAATCAACGTTTATGGATATGGAACATGACATTAATAAAAACCCTAAAAAAGTAATGCTGACACACGCACTAAATCTACTATTTACAGGAATCTCCCTGAGACCCTCATTAGCGCGAAGACGCACTTGACTATGAGCTGCCAACATTGGCCAAATTGCTCAACACAAACAAGGAAATACAGCAAGCATGTGACTCACGGGTCACTGAATAAAATAAAAACATGGAATAAACCAACAACAACAAAAGCCTGACTGGCTGACATTACTTTATATGAACAAAACTGCATGTTAAGCTAACGCTTCGGAGATTATCGTGATTCGTAGGCAACTCCCATTTATTTAAACAATTTTTATCATTGATCAGTTCTTAGTCTGTATTTAAAGTTATTACTGAGCCACACAGGCACACTCCACTAATGACCTGGCTGGCACCCCTCAGTCCGTCTTGTGCAACATCTCCCCTCTTCCTCAATCACCTGCCATTGTCCCACTCCAGTGTGTATAAATATAACTGACCAGCTGTGCCGTTATCTCAAGGAATCAACAGCAACAAACTCAACCACTTCAAAATATGGTCAGACATTAATCAAAATATCCAGAATTGCCCTCGCGAGGTCACAATCTGGATTTGTCATCAAGCTGCCAGAAATCAGTCTACGCTGAAATTCCCGCTTGTAATGACACAAAAACACACACTCACACACACACATTTGGGAATGACAATACGTTTTTACACAGATCGGCTGAATGGATGCTCGCCGACAATTTTAAAAAAATATTAAAACCTACGATAGAGCTGACTGCTCTTCGTCACAAATCACATGGCTCCAAAGGCAATAATCTCATTGAATCTGATCAATAATAAAACAAAAGAAATTAATTACCCTCCAATCTACTGTATAATTATTTTACTTCAGTCCTACTTCTGAAACACAACATATCTCCGAGAGACGTTTTTAACCGCATCGCGTAACATATGCAAACACGGCCGTTCACATAGCTACGTTAGTTAAAACAACAAACAAGAAAATAACCTTCTACTAATAATACATGCGAGCTGTTTCCATGCAAAAGGTGTGTCAGACCAAAACTAAATAGACTACGTTAATCACACAAGCAAATTATTTACAAAACAAGATATGTCCCATACACCATAAGTTAATTTATCAGATAATAATAAATATTATTCGGTACTCATCCTCAGTCAGTCATCCGTCAAAGAACATCCGCCGCCATCTCCCAACTGGATTCTTCTTATCTCATCTCAACCATCTTGACGGAGTCTTGATATTTCCAGGCTTCCTCCATGGTCAATGACGTCATCTCTCGTGCTGATTCAAAAATTAAATTATTATACACTTGATGTCTGACTACTAAATTCGCCGTTCGGGTACTTCTTTCCCCAAAGCAGTTTATTGGCGAATTATCGAAGATACTGCCCCTACAAATATAGTACTGTGACTATCTAACACTGAATTTAACACTTTTAATAATAATTTCTGTGTCCTTCATGACACGCAAAGTATAAATGTCAACGTCCTTAGACGCGCAAAGTATAAAAGCCTGTGTCCACTGACACACAAAATAACAGCCTCCGTCCTCAGACGAACCAAAGTAATAAGCGTGTCCTCGACACACCAAAGTATAATAAGCTTACGTCCGTAGACGCACAGAATAATAATAAGCAAAGTCTTGGCTCTTCACACCACTTATAAATGAACTGGCCCTAGGTCTTGATGGTGGGGGAATTTAGATAAATTTTTCACAAAATAATGGTGATACAGGAATGAAATAAATATCACTGAACTCGTAAAATAGCGCAGGTCAAGAATATGCCCATTAATCCTAGAATCGATCGTAGAGATTTTGTTTAGGCGATCTCCCGCGTGAATGCTAGCCGAGCGTGCCCACGCTAGACCTGCCGCGCTAAATAGGCATTCTTCTCCCATTGGTTCCCACATTTTCTGTCACTTGGCGGTTTTTAGCAGATCTTGGCGTCGTAGGAGTGTCTATTAGGTAGATTTCTTTAGAAAGCTAACTATTGCAATGGGTCCCATGTTTCGACTTCCGGAAAATTTCGACATATCTTCGCGTTTCACATCCCCCAGACCCCAAAACCACCGTCAGTTCAAAAGTTTATATATAATTTATGTATATATGTATCTATCTATATATATATATATATATATATAGATATATATATATATATATATATATATCAGTTTCTTGTGGACACGATAACTGCCGTAATTTTGCACCAATCACTTTGAATTTTTTACATAATATGTATCCCTATAAAATCTCGGTCGAGTTCGTTAATGGGCAAAATCGGTCAAAGGGGGTAAAAATGGGGGGCTTTTTTCGAAAAAGTGAAATATCGCTTTAACTCGCTTAATACATGAAATATCGAATCCCTTCAAAGTTCATAATATGTGTCGGATAAGTGCCAAACATTTATGTCAAATAAGTTTTTTGATAGCACCAACCATTGACCAAAGGGGTGGGAAAAAGTGGGTTTTTCGGGAAACATTAATCATATCTCTGTTAATAGGCACAATATCAAAACCGCACAAAATGGACAATATTCCTCCAATAATTACCTAAAACTTTTGTCTGAAAGAATTTTTGATATGACCCACCATTACGCCACGGGGTGAACAAAATGATTTAAATTATAAGAAAATGCCAAGTGCCAAGAGAGGTTGCCATGACAACTTTACTTTTAATTGATAAGGGATGACCATCAGCAGTTGCTATGACAACGCCACTGCACGAGATCACATTCAGTTTTCATATGTCAGTGGGAAGCGACTTCGGTATCGGAACTGGTAGCATGCTGAACTTCTATGCCCAAGGTCGCGGGTTCAAACCCGGCTGAAGTCGTCGGATTTACTAAGAGCGCTAAAAAACCTGAGTTTGCTTTCCTTCGGAGGGGAAGTTCCAACGTTCGTTGCGAGTTGCTGATTGAGGTGGCATCTAGTAGCCAAGTTCACAGCTAGGTGTCGTTGACGGCAGTATTTTAGGTAGATTTCATTAGAAAGCTAACTATTGCAATGGGTACCATGTTTCGATTTCCGGAAAATTTCGACATATCTTCGCGTTTCACATCCCCCAGACCCCAAAACCACCGTCAGTTCAAAAGTTTATATATAATTTATGTAATATATGTATATATATATCAGTTTCTTGTGGACACGATAACTGCCGTAATTTTGCACCAATCACTTTGAATTTTTTACCGAATATGTATACCCATAAAATCTCGGACGAGTTCGTTACTGGGCTAAATCGGTCGAAGGGGATGAAAATGGGGGACTTTTTTTTTTCGAAAAAATGAAATATTGCTATAACTCTCTTAATATGTGAAATATCGAATCCGTTCAGAGTTCATACTATGTGTCGGATAAAGCTCAGAAATTTATGTTTGAAACGTTTTTTGATAGCACCAACCATTGACCAAAGGGGTGGGAAAAGTGGTTTTTTCGGGAAACATTAATCATATCTCTGTTAATAGGCACAATATCAAAACCGTACAAAATGGACAATATTCCCCTAATAATTACCTAAAACGTTTGTCTGAAAGAATTTTTGATATGAGCCACCATTGCGCCAAGGAATGAGAAAAATGATTTCGGAATTATAAGAAAATGCCAAGAGCTATCAGTGGTTGACATGGCAACACTACTAAATTGATGAGGGATGAGCCATCAGACGTTGCCATGACAACGTACTTGCGCGAGATCAGATTCAGATTTCCATCTGACTAAGTGTGAAGCGGCTTCGGTGACGTAACTGGTAGCATGCTGAACTTCTATGCCCAAGGTCGCGGGTTCAAAGCCGGCCAAAGTCGTCGGATTTTCTAAGAGCGCTAAAAATCCCTCAGTAAGCTTTCCTTTGGAGGGGAAGTTCCAACGTTCGTTGCGAGTTGCTGATTGAGGTGGCATCTAGTAGCCAAGTTCACAGCTGGGTGGCGTTGACTTTAGTATCTGGTAGCAACATTAGGAACTACTGCTTGAAATTTAGCGTCTGCATTCCTTACCTGAATTACAGACTAATACAGCCATCACAATTCCCACCGTTTATCAGACAGATTCTACACTCACCCAAAGTACACGGGGTTATATGACCGCGTTGTCGCAGCCCCTAAACTGAGGAACCAACCAACATCTCTGCGGGAGATATAATTTTGCGTGAAGAAGTAACAGACCGTTACATAGTTACACATCAGTGTCGAAACCTTGCATAAGGACAGTGTGACCACAAGTATAACAAGTAGTTCCGTGAAGAACTGTACAGCCTATTTTCATATATTCTGCTCATGTTAATTGCCTCTATCAACATACAAAATTTCAGTTTAATTGCTGTAACAGATTCGTAGATATTGAGAACCGTCTAAATATTTCAGATGGTCGCCAGGTTGGATTTTTATTTTTGTACTATTATATTAAGATTATTGTGTAAGTGTGGTATTCAAACTTCAATCGCATGATTAGAACACAAGAAGTAAAAACGAGATTTTAAAATTACGCACAGCAGCCATCTTGTGATTATGCAAACAATTGAAATAAATTAGATGCCAGTGGATCAACATTTGTGTAAGCATTTAAAACGTGCAACGTTTCACGGCACTCGGATAGTTAATTCGCGAGAAACGTCCATTCAAATATTTATACTTCGCGTCGCCGCCATGTTGGATTCGTGCTCACCAGGTTACTGAAAGTCCTATAGGTGAACATATGTTCATAGTCTCTATGAACATAAAAATTTCATTTTGGTTGCTGTAAAAGATTCATATATATTGAGAACCGTCTAAATATTACGGAAGCTTGCCATTTAGGATTGTTATATGTATAGGCCATAGAGTTATGTACCATTCAAGGTCACTTATTGCCTAGGTTCATTATTCAAACTTTCACTTCGATCGCATGATTACGACACAAGAAATAAAAACTTAATTTTAAAATTTCGCACAGCCGCCATCTTGAGGTTATGTAAACAATTGAATTAAATTAGATGGCAGTACATTACAATCTGCAAAATCATTTACTGTACCACATTTCACTGTGCTCAGAGAGTTAACTCACGAGAAAAGTCTATTAAAATATTTCCAATTCGCTTGGTCGCCATGTTCGTTTTGTACTTTACAGGTTTATGAATTATACATAGGTAAACTTGTATCAGTACCCTTTATCACCGTACAAAATTGCAGGGTGATATCTGTAATAGTTTCGGGGATATAGAATGTCAGTGAAATATTTCGCACAGCCGCCATTTTGAGGTTATGTAAACAATTGAACTAAATTAGACTCCAGTGCATTGCAATGTGTATAAATATTTCCTGTACCAAGTTTCATTACGTTTGGATAGTTAAATCGCGAGAAAAGTCTATTTAAAAGTCTCCACTTTGCTTGGCCGCCATGTTGGTTATGTAGTAACCAGGTTTTTGAAACTTTCATAGGTGAACTTCTAGTAGTACCCTTTATCACCGTACACAATTTCAGGGCGATATCCGTTATAGTTTCGGAGATACTGAATGCTAGTGAAATATTTCGCACAGCCGCCATGTTGGATTGGTGAGACGTAACAAAATTCGATGGGCACGGTCGACGTCGCCGGGAATAGTGCTATGAACTTACCGAGTTTCACTGAAATCGCTCCAGCCGTTTAGATTTTATTAGGGGGGGACACACACACACCTCACACACACACACACACGCACACACACACGGACAAAAGGTGATCTCATAAGCCTATTTTTTTCAAAATTGAAAATAGGCTAAAAATGGACTCCAAATGACAAGAAGGTTACCGTCCCCGTAAGACAATAATAAAATGTTTGAAATATGTTTAAAATGAAGAAAAACAAAGTTAATTAATCTCCAACTTTCACGCGATAAATGAGGTCTGATCCTTCTACGAAAACCTGCATATTCTGCCTATATTCGCCTATCTCCAAGTTTGTCCGGTGAAATCTACCTCCGCCTTCCGGCGTGCCGAGAGGACTTTTTTTTCTTCATCAGCCACTCACGTTACTGCATCATATTACTTCTAGGCGCGAACATCACAATGAACATACCAGCAGCATGTCTCACTGCGCGTCGCTTCTATTTTTGAGGCGGCCAACACCTGTCCTTCTGACACATCGCTAGGCTATTTCCTTTCACAGCTAAAGTATTTAGCCGTTTGTCAATCTGCTTCAGGTATGCCCCCGCTGTCTCCAGCAACTGCTTGAAATTTCCTCATCTCCGTCTGGCTACTTTCATGATGCTGGTGGAAATATTTATTAATTGAAGAAATAAAACACAGAATCATTTATCCAACAGAGGATAAAGGGTTCAGTCTGAAAGAATTTTTGATCTGACCTACCATTACGCCAAGGGATGAGAAAAATGATTTCGGAATTAATGAACATGCCAAGTGCCACCAGAGGTTACCATGACAACGCTTCTAAATTGATGAGGGATGAGCTATCAGAGGTTGCCAAGACAACGCCATTGCACGTGATCACATTCATTTTCCCATCTGACTGTGGGAAGCGGCTAACTGGTAGCATGCTGAACTTATATGCCCAAGGTCGCTGGTTCAAAGCCAGCCAAAGTCGACGGATTTTCTAAGAGCGCTAAAAATCCCTCAGCATGCTTTCCTTTGGAGGAGAAGTTCCAACGTTCGTTGCAAGTTGCTGGTTGCGGTGGCATCTAGTAGCCAAGTTCACAGCTAGGTGTCGTTGACGTTAGTATTTGGTACAAAATTAGGAACTACTACTTAAAATTGACCGTCTTCAGACCTTACCTGAATTACAGACTAATACAGTCATCACAATTAACACCGTTTATCAGATTCTACACACACCTAATGTACACGGGGTTACATGACCACGTTGTCACAGCCCCTAAACTGAGTAACCAACAAAAAACTCTGCGGGAGATAAAATTTTGCGTGAAGAAGTAACAGACTGTCAGATAGTTACACATGAGTTCCAAACCTTGCATAAGGACGGTGTGATCACAAGTATAAAAATGAACCCCAAATGACAAGAAGGATACCATCCCCATAAGACAATAAAATGATAAAAATATGCATACAAAAACGAAAAAAAAGTTAATTAACCTCTAAATGTAAAATACTTTCTTGCAATCAATGAGGCCTGATCCTCCTACGAAAACCTGCATATTTTGCCTATTATAGCCTATCCCCTAATTTGCCCGGTGAAATCTACCTCCGCCTTCCGGCGTGCCGAGGGGAATTTTTAAATTAAAGATGCAATCCTTACTCCTCTTATTAGAACTGTTTAAAATCGTGGTAACATTGACATTATAAGATTTGCTCATGATATTCAGCATAAGATTTGACTAATTGAGCAGAACATTTTGTTCCAAATTGTTTCCTTACATGGCGCAAATACCCAGGGAGAGTTATTACATAGTTGGTAGGACTGAGAATGTGCACTAGTATGACTTATGACATGCTCTGTATATACAAAAATTGGCAGAAATCCACTGAACATGAAACACATAAACATACGTAGAATGATTTTCGTAACACTAATACATAAATAAATACATTTTGCTCAAAATTCTTCTGCATTACCAATATATTATAGTGTATAGAGTGTCAAACTGATTATATGAACAGAATCTACGATATTGAGTCTAGGCCTCAAATATTCACACAATAATACCAGACAGTTGGTAGTCCTGTGGACTCTTTAAATAGGATACTTATGTCTGCTAAAAGACATACATTGAACGTGAAAAATAGGTGTATATCAAGGAATTAGTATGGCAGTTGCATGCAGTTGAACATTGAACATTATACCGTACGCATGCATTTAACTATGTTGGTAGCACTAACTTTAACGATTTATTCTAAATTTGTCAAAAATATCATGCACTTACACTGAGCTAAGTTTGAAATGTTTCCGTTCACCTATTCCGAGATATTGTATCACAATTCTTGAGACCATTTATACAGAGTTGATAGCCCTGGAGACTCGTATAATAAGTGCAGTTGTAAGTTCTAAATCAGACATTGCACAGAAGAACATTTGGATGAAATACATGCATTAGTATGGAAGTTACGTACAGTTGAATATTGAAAGTATCAACGCGCGTAGAATAATGTTGGCAATATTCTCATGTATGACGTTATTTTCAAATATGTCTCTGAGACGTCCTGATATAGATCTTCACGCATACCAAGTTTACGAATTGATGGGTAAGACACACAGATGGATCGACACACACATCTGCCCGAGTGATCTCATGTGAAAACTAGAGTAAAATCATTGATGTCGAGGGATAGGAATGGACTGGAACTCCTACGAAATCGTTCATAAGATAACAGAGGAAACACTTCGTTAAAATGGGAAACAATGCTTCCTACCACCTTCGAGTTGTAAACTAATTATCGGTTACAAAATTATCTTCATTAGCTATTTCGTGAAATGTCAACACAAAATATTAAGTTCAGTTTCACTCCATACAGAGGAAACGTTTTAAATGAAGCGAAACGGAACGTATAGTTGGCCATAAGACTTATAGCGATGAGAGTCGTTACTAGGTGCAGCAACGCTCCTTCTGGTTGAAGTTGCAACTAAAGAGAGTTTCTGCTGTTATGTTTACATGCTGTTTGCTCTTACATACATTATTATGGATTTGATTCCCGGCTCTGCCAAGAAATTTAATTTTGGTCTGAGGGCTGGAGCGAGGTACACTCAGCTCGTGAGGCAAAACCGAGAAAAGGTAGGTTCGATTCCCACCTCAGCCATCTTGGAAGTGGTTTTCTGTGGTTTCTCACATCTACTCCAGGCAAATTCCGCCTCCTTAAGAACAGGTTATCAGACAAATTACACATACACATAAGTACACAAGGCTACATGACAACGATGTCACAAAGCCCCTAAATAAATCAAGAACAACCTAATTCTATGTGCAATGCTTTCGGTTGTGAACCCAGCCAGGTTCGTGCATGTGACCCAAAAACAGCACAACGTTGGCACGTATTTGAGCAGCACCCATTGACTTGGCTTTCATTGAACCTCGTGTATAGTTCGCTGAGAGCTCGTTAGTTCTGAGCAGATGTCGCCCTCTCCACTTGAGCACGTTTCGTTAAGGAACGAGGTGCTCCCTCCCAATGTTCTCAATCAAACCACGGTGAATGAAATTCAAGAACCGCTCGAGTAAACATTGTTAAACATTGATTGCATTTCAATCAATTAATTCTTAAAATCATTTTCTTGTTATCAAACAATTGAGGGTCTTAGAAGCAAAGGGAGACAAGTGATATATGATAAGGATAGGAAAGTCACCCTTATTGACAATTCATTTAAGGATCATTTTCTCACGCTTACCAGAAATCACTTGTCTCTCTTCGATCAGTATGCTTTCCTTCGGAGGGGAAGTAAAGCCGGCGGTCCCATGTCATAGATTTATGGCATGTTAAAGAACCTTCTACTAATTACACCTGTGTGAAGCTAAATTAACTTATAGGTTAAACAACGCTCTTAAGGATCCAACGTTCGTCGCCAGGAGCCGACTGCGGTGGCGTCTAGTAGCCAAGTTCTGAACTAGTAGTTGTTGACGGTGGCATTTAGTGGCAAAAGTAGGAACTACTTAAAATTCAATGTCTGCAGTCCTTATTGAATTAAAAACAGATAACACACACTAATACAGACATCACAATTAACACCGGTTATCAGACAGTTTCTACACACACCCAAAGTACACGGGGCTACATGACCGTGTTGTCGCAGCCCCTAAACTAAGGAACCAACTAACCACTTCTCTTCGATTCTAAGCCCCTCAATTGTGAACTGCAGCTAATTTGTAAACTTGTCTTGAACACTGAGTCATTTGACCTGGTTTGTCGCCAAACTTGCTTTGAACACTGTGCCATTTGAGCTCGCACACTCCCGTTGAGATCTCAGCAGTTGATACCTTTATGACACAAGCACTGTTGTGTTGTATCAGCCACACTAGTAAATAAACTGATGTCATACAAACACAGCCAGCAGCATAATGCACAGATAGCACCTAGATTACACATAGCAATTCACCAGATAATTGCTATTTTCACCGCCGTGGTCTCCACACATTTATTGGCCATGAGACTGCGTATAACTATGCTGATGGCAGCAATATTAAGATCCTCCGTAAAAAAAAAGTGGAAACAACTTTTACAATATTGTACATGACCAGTTACCTTGAGTCGAATACTCACTAAATTAAACACACACCCAAGTACACGGAGCTGATGGTCAAGATATCCTTGGCCCCCAAAACGAATAAATACAACAACAACCTGCCACCTACTACAGCCATGGTTAAGCTCGCTAGCACTCCAACATACAGATACATTTTTCTTTAACTTAAAAAGTGAAACAAGATGTTTAGTAAAAAACATATAGCCTACCTTCTCCTGAATGTATGGGTATAGTTGATATAACTCTTTGTCTTTATCAACGAGTATAATAGAATCATTTCTTAGTTGAAGACCTTAGAAACTATTTACCTCTACCAAACACCAGAGCCTCGGAAAAACTACTAACATCATTGAAGAAAAAAAGAAAAGAGATACTTCAAGAATGTAATGGAACCGGAGACATGATCGACCGCACGTGGGCAACATCCAACTTTGAGTTGAGGCATGTGTTTACACGTCTGGCTGTCCATGGCTTTCACCACCTTAATTATATTTACAAATCTTTCCATGACCCTACAGTGACGTCGGAATGCCAACAATGTGGACAAACATGTGACCGCTACCACTTAGAGCTCTGTAGTAAAGGAAAACAATCAATCAAAGACTATGCAATTCAAATAGCACGAGCGCAATTTTAGTGTAGCCTACATGTTCATTCTTTACTTTCGATTGCTATGTGGCTGAAATAAAAGTATTAATTAATATCCTGAACTAGCACCAACAGATAAAGTACAGATACTCTGTGGGATCGTTTTGTTCTTTAGTTCAAATAACATATTCAAAAAACACACAATAGGTTGTTACAAACGCCTTAAAATAAAATAAAATAAAATATCGTGTTATCACCTTGTTATTCTTCAAATTCGATGGGTATAGAATGCCAACGGAAGGCAAACCAATCGAGTCCCACATAGACCAGTCATGACAACTGGCGGAAAAGTTTTGCATAAGATAATCCTAATAGGACGAGTGCATCCCAGCGGCCATAATAGGGAACTTTTCAATTACAGTACAGCTGTCCCAACGGCCAGGCCGGTGCGCAGCTCACATCCAGTTGGCCGTGTTTGTCACCCTCATAGTTCATCTGGTTGCTGTTAGATGTCTCTCGTGCAGATTCGGTGGTGAATTTTGTTTTCATTAAATATGTATTTTCCATTGTAACATGCATAATACAATGCTTAATTTTATAACCTCTGAGTAATTACAAAACAATAAATATAAAATATTCAAGCAAAAGAACCCAACTCTGATAGGTTTTGAACCCCGGCCAAACGGGTAAAAGACCGAAATTCATCGTTATCAATTGACTTACATCTTATGTCTTAGCAAATAATGATTAGGACTAAATGATTTCTTCAGCGGTGTATATTTTTATTATAAAGCATTTCAAACAAAGTTTATATTATTTCTATCAGTAGGCCCTAACAGGGGCGTATATATAATTTTTCGGGGGGGGGGGCTGACTACCCTGGAAAATTGTGAGTACCTACTTAATGAATTTTCTATTATGGCCTATGGAGTATGAATGGCAAGTATCTAAATGGATTACTTGTTAATTTATTAAGCAGAAAGGTAAACACTCATTTTCTTTTACAAATTGAAAAGCATTTCTTAAAAGTACTGTGAAATACATTGTATTTTGTACCCAAGTTGGCTCTTTTCGGGGGGGGGGGGCTGGAGCCCACTCAGCACCCCCCTTATATACGCCCCTGGGCCCTATTACATGCCATACTCAAACTAGTAAAATATAGGTCAGGCACAAGATATCAGCTGCCATCTTGTCTTGTAACCAAGACGGCTTAGTTTGTTAAAGTCACTACTACCGTGTAATAGTATAATACGAACTTTAAATACCGAACAGACCACGTCCTTTAGTACAGTTTAAACCATTCTCGGTTCGATAATCGGAACTAGTGTGTTCTAAGTTATGAATTATAATGCTTGCCCAGTTCACAAGGCCGCTATCTTGAAATGGTCCGGCTGATGACCTTGTAGTTTGTTCGCAAGACGCGTCTCATATGAGGGTACGTGTTTACCAAATTTGGTAGAGATCGGATGATTAGTTCAGTCGTAATTTGATTTTACGTTTTGAACGTTTGAGTGGCCACCATTCAGTTTTAGTAAAGATGGCGGCGATATAAAACATGACACTGAGGTGCCCTTTGCTAGTGATACCTCTGTACCATATTTCGTTCAATTCGGTTTCGTCGTGAATTGATGGGGGGGGGGGAGGTATACACCCTGGTTGGTTGGTTCTTAAGTTTAAGAGCTGCGACAACGCGGTCATGTAGCCCCGTGTACTTTGGATGTGTGTAGAATCTGTCTGATAACCGATGTTAATTGTGATGACTGTATTAGTGTGTGTTATGTGTTTTTTAGTTCAAGTAAGGACTGCAGACTTTTGAATTTTTCAAATAGTTCCTACTTTTGCCGCCAAACGCCACCGTCTACGACTACTAGTTCAGAACTTAGCTACCAGACGCCACCGTAGTCGGCTCTTGGCAACGAACGTAGCAACCTAAGAGCGTTGTTTACATTCTTAACGTATCCAATTTAGCTTCACACAGGTGTAATTAGTGGAAGGTTCTTTAACATGCCATAAATCTATGACATGGGACCGCCGGCTTTATTTCCCCTCTGAAGTTAAGGCACACTGAGGGATTTTTTATGCTCTTAAAACATCCGACGGCTTCGGCAGGATTTGAACCCGCAATCTTGGGCATAGAAGCTCAGCATGCTACCGACTACGCCACCGAACCCGCCCGGTATACACACTCACACATACGTATGAGGGCGTGGGGACACAGCGGACAAGCTGTTGGCCTCTCACCACGGCAGACCGGGTTCGATTCCCGGTCAATGCATGTGAGATTTTCAAAGTGAAATGTCATGCCCTGTGGTTTGGATTCCACGTAAAAAAGAGGCCCTGTGGCTCATGATCTCGAGATTAACGGTCACGTAAAACTACAATCTTCCTTCCTTCCTTTACTCACACACACATAGACAGACTGACAACCTTTAGCCCGTGTAAATCTGATAAATATACTTTCATTTATTGCAAAATTCGAAGGTAGGCTAATACAGTCGTTATCTGTGTGAATTAAGTTAGAATTTGCCTCTACTTTTAATTAAATCAAAAATAAATGTTGTTGTTGATTCATTTTAGGATATTTGCGACGTCGTGGTCATGTAGCCACGTGTACTTGGGTGGAGGTAGAATATGTCTGATAACTTGTGTTATTGTGAGGGCTGTATTAGTGTGTGTAGACGTAATTCAGATGAGGATTTGGAAGGAGGCAGCCGTGGCCTTAATTTAAGAACCCCCCCTACCATTCACCTGGAGTAGTAGAGGGGAAACCACGGAAAACCACTTCCAGGATGACTGAGGTGAGATTCAAACCCGCCTCTTCTCAGTTTTACCTCAAGGAACGTATAAGGAACGCTGTGGGAAATGCTACTTCTGGTATTTGGTGTAATTGTTTGTATTTTGTATGTGTGTATGTAAGTAAGTAGCGGCAAATTATTTAGATGTTCCGCCCTTTAAAACAACAATCTCTACGATATAAAATATGTGTGTATATTTGGTCACGCATCAATTGAAAATGACTAAATTTAGTCCCATGAAGCTTGGTAAATTAACACTAAGGGAAATTCAAATCCAGGCTACTTGTATGAAGGAGTGGTGGACGTAACAATATAATGTACTCATGTGTGCATTATCAGTAACGTGCAGAAGATTGAGTATAAGGAACGTTGTGGGAAATGCTACTTCTGGTATTTGGTGTAATTTACTTTAGTGAATGAAGTAATAAACAATTTTTCACAAAGTAGTTACCTAATGATGTTTAGTGTTGATATCTTACATTATCTAAACGTCTTTTTGTAAAATGATGCATACCTATTTCACATATAGACTACTTGGTGAGAATTGTAGGCACTATGTACCACTGCTTGTCTAGAGTTAGGAAGCCAAACACCTCTCTCTCTCTCTCTTCTTCAACAGCCAGTAGCGTATTATTATAGTTGGTTTCAACTATGAAACCATACAAGTTTCATAGATTAACTCGTCGACATCGGATATGACGGCTAGTTCAAACATAGAACTCACTTGTACTGTGTTCGGCTAGATCCGCTCTAGTTAATTGGAGACACGTTGGCTTATTGTGTAACTGGTTTCATTAAATCATATAAATGGGCAAACACTAATTAAACAAATAAACAGTTACCAGTATTTATTTAATAAATTGGTAAATCTGTACAAACTAGCGGGCCCATGCAAGAACTCTCGCATGTGTGTAACTTTACTGTTATGTGGATTTATCTGACTTTCTGTCGGTCTATCTGTGGGTCTGTCTATCTTCCTGTCTTCCTCTCTGTCTCTGTCCTCTTGTCTGACTGTCTCTCTAACTTTCTGGCTGTCTGTATCTGTATGTATTTCTGTTTGTCTGACTGTCTGTATGTCTGTCTGCCTGTCTTACTGTATGTCGGTCTGCCTGTCTTATTGCCTGTCTATCTAACTGTCTGTATGACTGTCTTTCTGTCTGTCTGTCGACTGTCTGTATGTCTTTCTGTATGTTTGTCTGCCTGTCTGTCTAACATTCTGCCAGTCTTTCTGTCTGTCTGTCTGTCTGTCTATCTGTCTCTACATTATGTGTATCTGATAGTTATGGATTGGAGCCACAATAGTATTTACGTACAAGCAATTCTTAGAATAAAACTAGTCTACATTTTATTTAGATAATCCTAAGGAATCAGGGATTGAGACGAAACCTTTAATGGTTTATCAATATTTTATTCAAAATGGTTTAATTTTGTAAAAGTATAGAACATACGTCACTGAAAATGAAATTACGAAAGTATTAGGCGAAATCACATTTCAATTGAATGAATACTAGCTGATAAAATGCAAAAAGACAATTGCACAAGTTGTAGGCTCATGCATGGTTTCTTGGCACTCGCAAATCGCTCAACTTCCCCCGCTAAAAGGATAGAATCCCATCTGACGTGCTTGTATCTCAACTAAACATATATCTCTTGAGTTTCTTCTTCATAATCAGTGTACTGATTGCGTATCTCTCTTAACTATGAACGGCTACATTCTTTGGGGTTAGATGGACAGAGGGTGAGCGTATCATTTACTTGACTTAAGTCCTGTTGTTTACATCACTGGAGCATAGGGCTTCGACGAAGCATTGCCATCCGACTCAGTTTCGTGCCATTGTGTTCACTTCTCCCCGTGTTCTCCCCTCTTCTGCAGCTTTCCTGTCCTCCTCCAAGTTTCCCTAGGTCTTCATCTCCTGCGATGTCCCTGAGGATTCTGACCCAGCGCTTGCCTCTCTATTGCCGTCTGGTTTTTGTGCAGTGTAAGCCCGACTTTCACTGTAAATCCACGGGCTTCTCGTTTGTAAGATTCCATAGTTCTTCATTGTGTATTACATTTGGCCAAAACACTCTTCAAGATTCTTGGTAAGCAGCGGTTTATGAAGGTCTGGATTTTCCTTATGATTTATTTTGTTACTTTCCAAGTCTCACACCCATTTAGCAACACTGATTTTACATTGCTGTTGAATATTTGGAGTTTAGTTCGTGTGGAAATTTCATTGCTTTTCAGGATAGGATGCAACTGGATAAAGACTGCATTTGCTTTCTTGATCCTCCTGCTCACATACTACTCTGCTCCTCCAGTTTTAGAAACGATGCTACCAAGATACGTAAATTCTTTAACATCCTCTACGTTTCTGAGGGTGAGCGGACAATTTACACGAGTAGACTCGGAAATATTGCAGATATTGTACTTTTACATCATATTATACCTACATATTGCTCATCAGTCTCGTGTATCGAGCTCTGAATTTACTGCTGCGTGAGGGGAGCGCCATCCCTGGTATACATACAAAACGAGAGCTATCAATATACGTTGCACGGCAAAAACCTACAAGATTTCATAATGTTGAATTATTTATTCGTATAAAACGACATTCCAATAATTCTATGTTTGTTTAAGCCACCCTAATTCCAACTTTTCAATCAGCACTTACTCCTATCTAAGAATTGTTATGAATCAGCTACACATTGTTAAATAACATGTTTGTTGGTTCCTCAGTTTAGTAGCACCGTGTACTTTGGGTGTGTGTAGAATCTGTATAATGGCTGTATTAGTGTGTGTTAGCTGTAAATCAATTAAGGACTGCAGACGATCAAATTCTAGTAGTTCCTACTTTTGCTACCAAATGCTACCGTCAACATTGGCTCGCCGGCTTTACTTCCCCTCCTAAGGAAGGTAAACTGAGGGATTTTTAACGCTCTTAAAAATCCGACGACTTCGGCCGGGTTTGAACCCACGATCTTGGGCATAGAAGCTAAGCATGCTACCAACTACGCCACCAATGCCCCTTAAATAACATGGTTCTGGTCAAACCAGGCGTACCGAGTCCGGCAAACTTAGCAGGGTTTCCCTCCTCCTGCTATAATCGTGGGCGTTGAGGACACAGTTTTGTTGTTTGTAGTTAAATCGTTGTTTTTGTTGTTGTTTTAGGAGCTTGGACGTCTTGCTCATCAACCCAGTAGACTATACTTGGGTTTTTGTTTAGTTTTGTTTGATAACCTGCGTTTTTATGGTGACTGTAGTAGTTTGTGTAACTGTATGTATTAGGTTCGGGCATAGGGAAGGTACCCTAGGACTTACAATTAGGTACTCTTCTGGTATTTACCTGGAGGGAGTGTGGAAAACCGGGGGAAAACACACGCAGAATAGCCACTGTCACCACCGGTATTTGAACCTCCAGTCTCTGAATTTGCTGCTGCTCCCCATTGCAGTCGTGTTGAGCAATTTAACGCTCACTTCTACGTCACGTGGTGTGGTGATATTCAACCGTATGACACTGTCAACGATGGGTACATTAGGCTGTAGTAAACAAACAAACAAACAAACAAATAAATAAATGAGTGTATAATAAATACATACTTTGTGTGCAATGCTAAGCTCTAAAATTGTATCATAAAATCGTGCATTACTAAACAACGACAGGAAGTATGACATGAAAGTTGTTTTATTTTTAGCTCATAAACGTGTAATTAGTTGTCATAGTGCGTGCCCGTGTCTCATGATGAACTTTGCCATAATGTTTATTACATCCGAAGTTTGAGGAAGCAAGCCACGTGTCTGGCACGAGGTGGTACGGGACGAATACACAATTTAAAACAGACATGCAAAGCCTTCTTTTATCTTGCATCAGAATTAAGCAAAACATCCTTCAAATATTGCCTCTTGGAATGAAACAGCTGCAGTGTACTTCTCCGGCGAGTGAGTGTGTTGGGACAGAAGGAATGGAGAGATTGAGAGAGATACAAAGATCATCACAAAGAGAAATATGAAAGGGTCAAAAATCAAAGAGTGATTTATGTGTTACATGGTCGTGGAATTCTGTCGTCGGCGCTCGAGACGTATGTTGGAGTGTCAAGTTCCAAATCAAACCACAAGATGACATATTACTCATCTACTCGTCCCTCTTATTAGGATTCTTCCTTTATCTCCTTACTCTTCAGGACAGAAACAAAACGCGAAGACATAGCAGTAATAATTTAGCTTGACATCACTGACAACGAGGGTCTGGAAATAAAAGAATCCTATTTTCAGAAATTTGATTTTCACGATCGCCTTCTTGTTCAATACAATACAGTATTTTAATTAAAACTTTTACGACCCAAACTACTACACGTCTTGGAACCTTTAGGGTTATATGTTTGATAACCTGTGTTATTGTGATAGCTATGTTTGTAATTACGGAAATTCAGGTAGTCATTAAATACAGTCACTCTTCTTGTTCCGAAAAAGACTGAGATACTTGGACTTGTATTGATGTGGAAAACACTGGAATAGAGAGATGTTAAGTTTTCACTGGGCCAATGGTATGAAATGCAGCAAAGAACTAAAATGGGGATTGAGGATACTTACCATTATTGAGCCCATGATTACTTACTCATGAATTAAATGACGATATGTTTTACAGTTAATGGACTCGATCCCCCGCTTTGCCACGCCCAAATTGCCACCCTCTCTATACTACGCCTGTGGAACGAGACATTAAGGTAATGGAGAGTGTCTTTGCAAGAGGAATGCCATGTTTTATTTTAATCAAATTACTTGTTAACTCAGAAATGTTTTGACCAACATTTCAATGTTTTTGAATACGATAACTTGATCAGGACTCATTTAGCCTGAACTTATACTCTAACAAATGTTATCAAATCAACTGTTCAATTGTGATTCATTGTGTATGTTTGACGTTATATATGTACAGTACTATTGTTACGAATGAATGACTTACAGTCCACATGTTATTTTATAGCTGCAAGGATATACTACAGACAGGAACGTGAGTATGCAAACTTGGCAGCACTGGAGACTCATTCATGTGTTCTTTTTCTTCTTCTTGTTCGGCTCAACCAGAAGTTTGGTGTGCAGCATGCGTCCCTCCCTCTCTTTAGTCAATTGCTTGTGGTACTTCTCCCTGCTGTCTGCTAAACCCCCACTCTACGGCAGGAATAGTGACTGCTTGTTTGGACATCTGGGGATTAAATCCCAGTACTGTCATGGCCATTCTGAGTGTGATTTTCTCCTGCTTTATCCACACTCACCCAGCAAAACGTTTACTAGACTAACGCCCAATTTCAAGTCCCGAGACTCCTATCCAAACCCAAAACCCAAACATACCACCTTAGTCACCCCAACAGGTCCTCAAATGTATGGTATCATGGTACCTAAAGGAGGCAGCTACAAAGCCACTCTGTTCTTGCTCCCTACAGCTTTATGTCAACCACTGTCATACACTAGTCGGAATGTTAGTCACAGCAGTGACTACAAGTTAATCAGTCTGTTAAATCACACTCTCTATGTTATTCTAATAATTCCGCACTCTCAATTATGAAGAAAAGTCAAAGAAACTATCATTGAAATTCGGTTGGATTTTAAGACCTGTCTTTGCAAGCGGGTTGCCATGATTTATTTATATCCAATCATAAATGTCTCGCCCAACACGTTAATGTCATCGATTGCTTTGTTTGTTTAAAAAAAAGGACTTTGGTAACGTTGAACATTAGGATGGAATACAATGGTACTTGCAGCAAATACATCGACATCATTATACGGTTGTGATGAAATCAGACACCGATAGAAATTGCAGAGCACGTTACTGATGAGATAAAGGTACTAAACGGCGTGAGGAAAAGGTGTAACTTGTCTCTAACTCTCTTTAATAACCAGAAGCAAAGATTAAGAAATGAAGATCAAAGGCATTGGTAATTGTGTATAGTAATTGCTATAACATTCTGGAAAACACCGTATATTTCTCACATATTTAGAAATTAAAGGTTCATAGTGTGTAGAGAAGTGTTATTCCATTGGGCATATTATCATGTTGGCCGACTGTAAAGCAATTAATTAACTAAGTAGTTTGACATCCGCGATGTGGTGACGTGATATGTCGAGTCCAAGACAGAATAGTCTGTACTATGATGATATCCAACCTCCAAAGAGAAGATGGGATTAGAAGACGAAGTCAGAGTGACGAAGCAAGTGACCAACAACCTGATTCTTCTCGTTGGCGGGCTGAATGGCACAGTTGGTTGATTGTTCGCCGTCAGAACTTAAGATTGTTGCTCAGTATGGTGTTCAAATGAGAAACATCCGTGCTAGTAAATTTAGAGACACACTGTTGAACCCCTCCAAGGCAGAGTTCCGGCACCTGAAACCACAACAGTTAGAAAGGATACATTATTGACGTTTTCTGCTTATTAATTCAAACTAAAACCAATGCAGCGAGTTCTCAGTTGCGATCAACAGTATCTTGCAAGAATGAGGTTAGTGTTGCAACGTAACTCTCTCTACATTGTCCAATATTTATACCAACCTTGCTGTTTGGAAGTAAGAGATGGGTAGATTCATGATATCGGATACATAGGCTAGAGGTAGCTGAGGGTAGCACGAATGATTGGTGGGACAAATAGCTGGGAGAAATGGCAGGAAGGTACTCCAAATGAAGAGATAAAAGCTAAGTTGGAAATGAACACGCTAGATAACGTTGTTCGTACGAGCCGACTCAGGAGGTGGGGTCATGTGAAGAGAATGGGAGAGGAGAGATTACCTAAGAGGTTAATGAGTTCTTCTGTAGAGGGTAAGAGAAGATGAGGAGGGGATGCTTAGATCCAGTGTTGAATGATATCAAAGTGAGAGGGGGTAAAAGATGAGGAAGCCGTAGTGCTAACTACTAATTATCAAGCAGGCGACTTGTTCGCAAACAGAGGGTTGCTGGCTAGACTCGACGCAGAGAAGCAAAAAAGTCTCAAATGAAAATGAATTGTACAGTATTTCTAGACAGGTGTACTTCTCATCCACCTCCTCTCAACGTCCTCCCTCCATACTATGCCTATCACAACACAAGTGTCCATGTTTCAGCTTTCCGCATGTTGATGTTTCCAGAGCCACAGCTCACAAATCACTCCATCCAAGTCTTTTTACTAAGTGTTTTCTTTCTTATTTGCATCCTGAATGTTACATGTTTTAGTTATGAGATGATAATGTGTAGCAATGACACTCGTGCTTAAGAGTAAAAATGACATCACGAATAATGTGTTGTGAATTACGCCTGCAGCGACTAAGCAAATCAGGTTATGCCATTATATTACTCGACCATCGATTTAGTTCTTTCTCGAACACAAGGCACTTTTTGCTCTAGATTACTATCACATCTGCCATTTGTCACCAGATAAGAGGAATCTTCCAATATTAGTGTGTGTGTTCAACAACAATAGTGCAATTGAAAGGTGAGGGAGATCCACCCTCCCATTGTCAGAGGGGGAACACACAGCTTAAGGACACAAACATTAACAATTTTATTAATGTGTATATTAAGGCTTTCACGGCCCGGATTATATAAATAATTCATGTTTTTGGGCTAATGCCGTGTGTAGCATTAGCCCAAAAACATGAATTATTTAATTTTATTAATATTATCCATATTTTTGGGATTATGCCGTGTGAAATAATTTAAAACAAGTAGTTCCGTGAAGATCTATACAGTCTATTTTCATATAACCTACAGTACTTATGTTAATTGCCTCTAACAACATACAAAATTTCAGTTTGATTGCTGTAATAGATTCGTAAATATTGAGAACCCTCTAACCATCTAATCATGTGATTAAGTGTAAGAGAGGGCCTGGAGCCCTAACTTCGCCACAATAAAGGCACCAATAAAGAAATAAATACATATTTTGGATGGTCGCCATGTTGGATTTTTATATATATAGGCCTTAGAGTTATGTACTATTACATGAAGATTATTCAAACTTCAATCGCATGATTAGGACAAAAGAAATAAACAACGAGTTTTTAAAATTAAAATAAAAACGAGTTTTTTAAAATTATGCACAACCGCCATCTTGTGGTTATGAAAGTAATTTAAATAAATTAGATGCCAGTGGATTAAAATTTATATAAGCATATACCGTACCAATTTCACTGCACTCGGAGGGTTAAATCGCGAGAAACGTCCATTAGAATATATAAATTTCGCGTCGCCGCCATGTTGGGTTTGTGCTCACCAGGTTAATGAACGTATTTTTATAGCCTCTTAACACATACAAAATTTCAGTTTGATTGCTGTCATAAATTAATAGAAATTGAAAACCTTCTAAATATTTCGGAAGGACGCCATGTTGGATTTTAATATTACGTAGGTCATAGAGTATTGTACTATTAGATGAGGATTATTGTCTACGTTCATTATTCAAACGTTGATTTCGATCGCATGATTAGAACAAAGGCAATGAAAACTAATATGTATGTCAGTGCGTTGAAATTTGCTGAACCAAGTTTCACTGGTTCGGATGGTTGAATCGAGAGAAATGTTTATTTAAATGTTTCATATTCGCTTGGCTGCCATGTTCGTTTAGTAGTTAACTGGTGTTTGAAAGTTACATAGGTGAACGTCTAGTAGTGCCCTTTATCACCGTACAAAATTTCAGGGAGATATGAGTACTAGTTTCGTAGATATAGAATGTCGGTGAAATATTTCGCACAGCCGCCATGTTGGATTAGTGATACGTAATAAATTGATGGGCACGGTCGGGGTTAGCCAAAATAGTACTATGACCTTACCAAGTTTCATTGAAATCGCTCCATCCGTTTCGTTGGTTGGTTCTTAAGTTTAGGGGCTGCGACAACGCGGTCATGTAGCCCCGTGTACTTTGGGTGTGTGTAGAATCTGTCTGATAACCGGTGTTAATTGTGATGACTGTATTAGTGTGTGTTATCTGTTTTTAATTTAAGTACTGCAACTTAGAATTTTTCAAATAGTTCCTACTTTTGCCGCCAAGCACCACCGTCAACGACTACTAGGCCAAGTTCAGAACTTAGCTACTAGACGCCACCGCAGTCGGCTCTTGGCAACGAACGTAGAAATCTAAGAGCGTTGTTTACATTCTTAACCTATCCAATTTAGCTTCACACAGGTGCAATTAGTGGAAGGTTCTTTAACATGCCATAAATCTATGACATGGGACCGCCGACTTTACTTCCCCTCCGAAGGAAGGCATACTGAGGGATTTTTAACGCTCTTAAAAAATACGACGGCTTCGGCCGGGTTTGAACCCGCTATCTTGGGCATAGAAGCTCAGCATGCTACCGACTACGCCACCGAAGCCGCCGCTCCATCCGTTTACAAGTTATAAAGGGGAGATACACACATTGACGCACATACACACACATGCACACACCCACACATACACACACTCGGACAAAAAGTGATCTCATAAGCCAATTTTGTATAAATAAAAATAGGCTAGAAATAGGCTTATGAGATCTCCTTTTCTCCGTGTGTGTGTATGTGTGTGTGTGTGTGTGTGCGTATGTATGTGTGTGCCCTCCTAATAAAATCTAAGCGGCTGGAGCGATTTCAATGATACTCCGTGAGTTCATAGCACCATTTTGGCACCTAATTTAGTTCAATTGTTTGCATAGCCTCAAGATGGGCGGCTGTGCGAAATTTTAAAATTCAGTTTCCATTTCTTGTGTCCTATTCATGTGATCGAAGTGAACGTTTCAATAATGAACCTGCGCAATAATCGTCATCAAATAGTGCATAACTCTATGGCCTACACATTTAGAAATCCAACATGGTGACCATCCGAAATATTTAGACGGTTATCAATATCTATTAATATATGACAGCAATTAAACTGAAATTGTGTGTGTAGATAGAGGCTATGAATATACGTTCACTTATGAGACTTTCAATAACCTGGTGACCACAAATCCAAAATGGTGGCGACGCGAAATATAAATATTTAAATGGACGTTTCTCTCGATTTACCCATCCAAACGCAGTGAAACTTGTTTCGGTAAATGCTTATACAATTTTTAACCCACTGGCATCAAATTTATTTCAATTTTTTTCATAACCACAAGATGGCAACTGTGCGAAATTTTTAAATCCTATTTGTATTTCATGTGTCCTAATCAGGCGATTGACGTCTGAATACTACACCTACAGAATAGTCTTCATGTAATAGTACATAACTCTAAGACCTACATATATAAAAATCCAACATGGCGACCATCCGAAATATTTAGATGGTTCTCAATATCTACGAATCTATTACAGCAATTAAACTGAAATGTTGTATGTTGATAGAGGCAATTAGCGTAAGTAGTATATATGAAGATATGCTGTAGGCCTATAGTTATTCTCGGAACTACTTATTTTTAATTGTTTCACACGGCATAATCCCAAAAGTATGGATAATATTAAAAGTTATCCGGGCCGTGAAAGCCTAATCTACATAATAACATTTTTAATTCTATGACAGTACTGTCAAAATCTAGCATTGAACCATTTTAGTGTTGTTCATATTGTAACTTTCACAAAATAATTCCAATTACTGAAATATGAGAAAAATTACATGTAATTAAGATTATGTAATCCATTTTAAGTTAGTTTTCACATAGGCTATTCTAATAATTGAAAATATTTTGTGATGACCGCTAGAAAGTTACAATATTAATTTTATTGTCATATACAGGTATCTTGTTCAATAATTATACACAGTCCAATGAAACGCAAACAACTTGCTGTTAGAAACAATGTTCGAAATTTTCAAAATTATTATCATACCCATTATTATGCAATTTCCAAATTAAGGCCTTGCGTTTGCTGACCTTCACCGTTTCCCTGATGTTTATAAGAATTTGTTTACATTTCTTTTTCTTTAAGTGGGTGATAAGCTTTTAGCCACAAACTGAAATCTGTGTGTCTTAAATTACCCTTTCTATAAAAAATCAAAATATTATTTATGGAGTTACATAATAATAATAATAATAATAATAATAAAAAAAAAACAAAAAAAAGTCAACCCCTGGCACTATCCAGCCCATGACGGGCTAAGGCCGACCAAGCGACCGCTGCCCAGCCATTCGGCCTGCAGATATTGGGGTGACGCGTGATCAGCGCGTCGGGTCCCCTCGGCCGTTAATCTTGGTTTTCGTGATCGGGGCGCTGTCTCACTGTCAGACAGCTACTCAATTGTCCTCACGAGGCTGAGTGCACCCCGTTCCAACCCTCACGTCAGTTTTAAAATCCCTGACGGAGCCGGGGATCGAACCCGGGGCCTCCGGGTGAGAGGCAGGCGCGCTACCCCAACACCACGGGGCCGGCCTAATAATAATAATAATAACAATAATATTATAGGATATTCACAGTAACAGTAAGAGGCAAGGGTTCTAAGAACAAATGGATTGCGTCAGTTAAGTCAGATATGGAACAACTAGAGATCCCACTGGAACAAACGCGTGACTGTCTGATGTTCCGTCAGGTCATCCGACAGGGCGTTTTCCCAACGTCCCTTACAAGTAAGAAGACTACAGGAGCTAAGTGGACAGAAGAAAGAAGACTGACTCATAGTCAGAAAATGAGAGACTATTGGAGGAAGAAGAAGAAGAAGAAGAAAGCAACAACTTTACCGAAGAATAGATACGAGCCCCGTGGTCCTAAGTAGGCCTAAACGATAAAGAAAGAGAATAATATTAATGTCCCTTTTATCTACTAACACTTTTAGAGACACCAGGGTGTCGAAATTTTGCCTTGAAGGGGGTCTTTCTTGACATGGCTCCCTCACATCTGCGCACCCTCAAATACCAGCTGACTGCGCCAGGATTCGATCCTGCAACCTTGGGAACAGCAGGCGATATCGTTACCACTGCGCCACGCAGGCAGTCTATTTTTATTTTTGTTTGTTTGCTCAGAATAATTAATAACGCCTACTTAACAGACGTGCAAATGACTGAGATTCAATTTGTATATGAAGGTTTAACACCCACTTTAAAAACAGAAAATTCAAAATATTCTTATAATATGAAATATATGAGGGAAACGGTCAACAGAAAGCAAGAACCAAAATTTGAAAATTGGTTAAAAATAGTTATTATAACAATTTTGAACCTTTCGAACTTGGCTTCTAATGCCAAGATGTGTGCGTTTCTTTGGAAATGGGTGTATTATTGTACATGATATATGACAGACTCGTCATGTGGCTCGTTTGAAATAGCACTTAGTGCCAGGTCCTTGCCTCACCCTTCGGTTCTTTGTTTCACATTTCGCGGATTCCTTTAACATTTCGATTCTAGATCTTCAACGCCAATAATAAAGGTCACTTCCGAAGCAACCAAGAGGGTGTGAAGAACTTCCTGAAATTCTGGGCACCGAATTTTACAAGGAGGGTTTCTTCAAATTGAGTTGTTATTGTTGTTCTATTTGAGGGGCTTGGACAACGTGATCATTTAACCCCGTGTACTAGGGTGTGTATAAAATTTGTCTGATAATCTGTGTTATTGTGATGACCGTAGAAGTGTGTGTATTTGAAAATCAGGTAAGGTACGGGTAGGAAGCAGCCGTGGTCTTCAGTTAGAAACCATCCCGGTAATCGCCTAGAGGTGAAGTAGGGAAACCACAGAAATAATAATAATAATAATAATGAACTTATTGGTTTTTAGTCCCTTTTAACTACTGCAGCTTTTAGAGTCGCCGGGGTGCCGGAATTTACTGGCACTGCACCCTCAAATACTAACTGACAGCGCCAGGATTAGATCCTCCAACTTTGGGCGCAGCAGGAGTGAAGGTTTTCTTATCACGAGGCTGAATGTTCCACGTTCCAACCCTCAGACCGTAATTAAATTTCTAGGCAGAGCCCGGAATCAAACCTAAACCTCCGCGACAGCAGCTAGAACCTTAGCTAATACTCCTCGAGGCGGTCTCTTAAAATTGATTTCACAGTACAACAAATGAACAACAAAATTATCGTTGACGCATTGAACCACAGAATTGCATCCGCTTTGACATCTCTGCAGTAGAAGAAATAATAGGATTATTTGCCTAAATCAAAATATATACGTACTAGTACCCCCACCCCGGCTTCGTCCGGTATCGCTGAAGCCTTAATCAACGTAAGCTTAAAAGTCGCACGGACGGCAGGTCCCAAACGCAATTCAGAAAAGCCGAGGTGAACAGCGAAACTCCAAGCACATGTACTCTTCTCTGAAGTCTTAACTCGACATTACTCGACAGTTTCATCCTGTCCGAAGCTGGAGAGATAGACTCACATGCCAGCTCTTAAAATCGCTCCGAAGCTAGTAATTTAAATTCCTACTGAATGGAGATTGTTGTAAGAAATGAAAACGCAAAATCAGTTCTAGAACGGGATGTATTAAAGATAGAGATAATTATGCTGTCAGGGACTCTTTTGTAGAAATTTTCATGCAGAACAATTCTTACTCACATATAGATATTTTAACGGTTTACGCAGCGTAAGCTTAAAAGGTGCACGGGCCGCAGGTTTTTCTTCGACTCGATTCACTGAAATCGTTACTGCTCGGCTTCTTTATGTCATAAATGAATTTTTCTACAGAAACCTTCCTCGAGAAGTCTTTTACATGATGGTGAAAATTGCATCAAAATCCATCAGTGGTTTTCAAGATTATCCATTACATCCAAGAATCGGGGACTTTGTTTTATGCTATGAAGAGATACAGTATGTACATACAATATATACGTATACTGTATATACATACAATTTAAAAAGGCTGACCGATATTACCCTAGGCAAAATTAAATATTTTAACAGAGAAGAACTTACGATCAAGTGGCGCAATATAGTAAACAAATCAAGTTCCCTACTAACTAAATTGGACAGATTAATATTTAAATAATTAGTTAGTGTTTTTTAAATATTCAAGAAATGTGTTGAGAAGATTGTGACTTTTAGACATTTTTATCTTTTCTAATTTATAAGGAGGACCTTCAGATCTTTTTAGAATTGTAATGTTTAAATGATGGCTGAAATGGCGCCAAGTTACTGGAGTCCTTTTTGACCGGAATGTGCCACTATATCTGAAGTCGAAAATTTACAGAACCATCGTTCGACCAGCAGCACTGTAGGTACTGAATGCTGGCCAGTAACGAAGAGACATGAACAACAACTACATGTCATGGAGATGAAGATGATTCGCTGGACACAGGGACTTACTAGACTGGACCGCATCAGGAATGACAATGTTCGAGCTACATTTGGTGTGGCTCCAATCCATGAAAAAATGCGGGAGAGCCGTCTGCGTTGGTATGGCCATGTACTGCGTAGCAATCACCCTTCAGTTGCGAGAACTGCACTTGACATCAGTCCAGAAGGCCGACGACCACGAGGGCGACCGAGAAAGACTTGGCTGGATACTATGCGGGAGGACATGCAACTAGTGAATGCCAGAACTGGAGACGCTCAAGATCGATCAGTATGGAAGAAAAAGTGCAGAAAAGCAGACCCTGCAATAAAGCGGGATTAATGCTTGGAAGATGATGATGATGATGATAAAATGATAAATTACTGATAATGAGGTAAAGAGCAAGCTCAAAACATGTCCAAATAAAATAGGGGAGACGTCACTAACTCCGCAGTACTTGAAACATACGTTTCATGCAGACACCCCAGAGCAAGGGACGAGTTCATCTCGCCAGTTGTGTTGAGTCAACTATTTAATTTCCCTTGGCTTTGAATTTAAAAACCTAGTGGTTAAATCGTGAAAACCTGTGTTATAAGTTTGCGAAGTATTTATAAAATCTCATGTATTTTTGTGACGCAGTAGTGGTAATTATTAGACTTATCGTATTGCGGAATTAGACAAGGTACCACGAATTTAGCCCAACTATCACTTGTATAAACCAAATACAGTATCCCCAAAAATCACTAAACTCAAATTTCTTCGAAACTGTTATTTTATGTATCTATTAGATTAGATGATTTAATCAAGCCAAGCCATATGAAATTTTTAGATATGAATTCATGTCACAAATATCTAGTAATTTAGTTTCTATGTTAATTTTTGAAACCTTTTCCCTTAATTTATCATGTTTACTCATTGCAAATTTATATGAATATCCCCTAAGTATAATTAAAATTTAATGTATTGTCTAGTCGGACACAACCTAACGAATTGCTTCATTGCAAATATATCAATGTCAGTGGCGACTATGTGAGATAGTACTGAAAGGTTTGCCTTTTGCTATGCCAAAGAGTTTAATCACGTTCTAATACAATTTCCTGTGAAATAATATTACGGAACTTATTTTCTGAATGCCCATCGTACATCAGAATTAGAAAAAAAGCTGCAAGTGATATCCAAGTGCGTACCGTAGTTATATTTCACGCCATCTCAGAAGTAGTCTACTCAAATGATCAACATAATGCCGGTTGATCTCTTTGAAGTCGTTTCGCAGCATAAAACCTTCATCATTTCCTCATAGCATTCCATACAGTTCCATTTTCAGTTACGTAGCCTTCCATTGTCCTATTATACATTCAGGCTAGATGATGAGATAAAGACTGTACGCTCAGCAGTCGTAAAGCATTCATCCCTGCTCGTTTTTTATTCCTTTCGTCATCCTGAAAGTAGACCTCTTCACTTCCACTCCTCTTCTCTCCTCTCCTTATCCGCTTCCATGTCATTACCTCTTTTAATTTATTTGAATTAAAGCTCGTAAAACGTTGTTTTCTTTATGGTAATTCCTTTGAAGTTTTAAAATGCTTGTGTTACATTAAAAACATTCCTTGTGAGTCTCTTTTGAGAAGAGTTTGCCGCGTTTCACACAAAACATCCTGCGCTTACGAAGTGAACAGAAACTACCTGCCATCATAGTGGCTGTCAACTCGTCTAGTTTGTGACGAAGAACGCGCCTGCTATCAACAGTTTGTGGTATAGAACCCACCTGCTATCACACTGACGGCCATCTCGTCTAGTTTGTGACGTAGAACGCACCTGCTATCACACTGACGGCCATTTCGTCTAGTTTGTGACGTAGAACGCACCTGCTATCACACTGACGGCCAACACATCTAGTTTGTGACGTAGAACGCACCTGCTATCACACTGACGGCCAACACATCTAGTTTGTGACGTAGAACGCACCTGCTATCACACTGACGGCCATCTCGTCTAGTTTGTGACGTAGAACGCACCTGCTATCACACTGACGGCCATCTCGTCTAGTTTGTGACGTAGAACCCACCTGCTATCACACTAACGGCCATCTCGTCTAGTTTGTGACGTAGAACGCACCTGCTATCACACTGACGGCCAACACATCTAGTTTGTGACATAGAACGCACCTGCTATCACACTGACGGCCAACTCGTCTAGTTTGTGACGTAGAACCCACCTGCTATCACACTGACGGCCATCTCATCTAGTTTGTGACGTAGAACGCACCTGCTATCACACTGACGGCCAACACATCTAGTTTGTGACGTAGAACCCACCTGCTATCACACTGACGGCCATCTCATCTAGTTTGTGACGTAGAACGCACCTGCTATCACACTGACGGCCAACACATCTAGTTTGTGACGTAGAACGCACCTGCTATCACACTGACGGCCAACTCGTCTAGTTTGTGACGTAGAACCCACCTGCTATCACACTGACGGCCATCTCATCTAGTTTGTGACGTAGAACCCACCTGCTATCACACTGACGGCCATCTCATCTAGTTTGTGACGTAGAACGCACCTGCTACCACAGTGACGGCCAACTCGTCTAGTTTGTGACGTAGAACGCACCTGCTATCACACTGACGGCCATCTCATCTAGTTTGTGACGTAGAACGCACCTGCTATCACACTGACGGCCAACTCATCTAGTTTGTGACGTAGAACCCACCTGCTATCACACTGACGGCCAACTCATCTAGTTTGTGACGTAGAACGCACCTGCTATCACACTGACGGCCAACTCGTCTAGTTTGTGACGTAGAACGCACCTGCTATTACACTGACGGCCATCTCGTCTAGTTTGTGACTTAGAACCCACCTGCTATCACACTGACGGCCAACACATCTAGTTTGTGACGTAGAACCCACCTGCTATCACACTGACGGCCAACTCATCTAGTTTGTGACGTAGAACGCACCTACTATCACACTGACGGCCAACTCATCTAGTTTGTGACGTAGAACGCACCTGCTATCACACTGACGGCCATCTCATCTAGTTTGTGACGTAGAACGCACCTGCTATCACACTGACGGCCAACACATCTAGTTTGTGACGTAGAACGCACCTGCTATCACACTGACGGCCATCTCATCTAGTTTGTGACGTAGAACGCACCTGCTACCACACTGACGGCCATCTCGTCTAGTTTGTGACGTAGAACCCACCTGCTATCACACTGACGGCCAACTCATCTAGTTTGTGACGTAGAACGCACCTGCTATCACACTGACGGCCAACTCGTCTAGTTTGTGACGTAGAACGCACCTGCTATCACACTGACGGCCAACACATCTAGTTTGTGACGTAGAACGCACCTGTTATCACACTGACGGCCATCTCATCTAGTTTGTGACGTAGAACCCACCTGCTATCGCACTGACGGCCATCTCGTCTAGTTTGTGACGTAGAACCCACCTGCTATCACACTGACGGCCAACACATCTAGTTTGTGACGTAGAACGCCCCTGCTATCACACTGACGGCCAACAAATCTAGTTTGTGACGTAGAACGCACCTGCTATCACACTGACGGCCATCTCGTCTAGTTTGTGACGTAGAACGCACCTGCTATCACACTGACGGCCATCTCGTCTAGTTTGTGACGTAGAACCCACCTGCTATCACACTGACGGCCATCTCGTCTAGTTTGTGACGTAGAACGCACCTGCTATCACACTGACGGCCAACACATATAGTTTGTGACGTAGAACGCACCTGCTATCACACTGACGGCCATCTCATCTAGTTTGTGACGTAGAACGCACCTGCTATCACACTGACGGCCAACACATCTAGTTTGTGACGTAGAACCCACCTGCTATCACACTGACGGCCATCTCATCTAGTTTGTGACGTAGAACGCACCTGCTATCACACTGACGGCCAACACATCTAGTTTGTGACGTAGAACGCACCTGCTATCACACTGACGGCCAACTCGTCTAGTTTGTGACGTAGAACCCACCTGCTATCACACTGACGGCCATCTCATCTAGTTTGTGACGTAGAACCCACCTGCTATCACACTGACGGCCAACTCATCTAGTTTGTGACGTAGAACGCACCTGCTATCACACTGACGGCCAACTCGTCTAGTTTGTGACGTAGAACGCACCTGCTATTACACTGACGGCCATCTCGTCTAGTTTGTGACGTAGAACCCACCTGCTATCACACTGACGGCCAACACATCTAGTTTGTGACGTAGAACCCACCTGCTATCACACTGACGGCCAACTCATCTAGTTTGTGACGTAGAACGCACCTGCTATCACACTGACGGCCAACTCATCTAGTTTGTGACGTAGAACCCACCTGCTATCACACTGACGGCCAACACATCTAGTTTGTGACGTAGAACCCACTTGCTATCACACTGACGGCCAACTCATCTAGTTTGTGACGTAGAACGCACCTGCTATCACACTGACGGCCAACATATCTAGTTTGTGACGTAGAACGCACCTGCTATCACACTGACGGCCAACACATCTAGTTTGTGACGTAGAACGCACCTGCTATCACACTGACGGCCATCTCATCTAGTTTGTGACGTAGAACACACCTGCTATCACACTGACGGCCATCTCGTCTAGTTTGTGACGTAGAACCCACCTGCTAACACACTGACGGCCAACTCATCTAGTTTGTGACGTAGAACGCACCTGCTATCACACTGACGGCCAACTCGTCTAGTTTGTGACGTAGAACTCACCTGCTATCACACTGACGGCCAACACATCTAGTTTGTGACGTAGAACGCACCTGTTATCACACTGACGGCCATCTCATCTAGTTTGTGACGTAGAACCCACCTGCTATCACACTGACGGCCATCTCGTCTAGTTTGTGACGTAGAACCCACCTGCTATCACACTGACGGCCAACACATCTAGTTTGTGACGTAGAACCCACCTGCTATCACACTGACGGCCAACTCATCTAGTTTGTGACGTAGAACGCACCTGCTATCACACTGACGGCCAACTCATCTAGTTTGTGACGTAGAACGCACCTGCTATCACACTGACGGCCATCTCGTCTAGTTTGTGACGTAGAACCCACCTGCTATCACACTGACGGCCAACTCGTCTAGTTTGTGACGTAGAACGCACCTGCTATCACACTGACGGCCAACTCGTCTAGTTTGTGACGTAGAACCCACCTGCTATCACACTGACGGCCATCTCGTCTAGTTTGTGACGTAGAACCCACCTGCTATCACACTGACGGCCAACTCATCAAGTTGTGAAGTAGAACCCACCTGCTATCACACTGACGGCCAACACATCTAGTTTGTGACGTAGAACGCACCTGCTATCACACTGACGGCCAACTCGTCTAGTTTGTGACGTAGAACCCACCTGCTATCACACTGACGGCCATCTCTTCTAGTTTGTGACGTAGAACGCACCTTCTATCACACTGACGGCCAACACATCTAGTTTGTGGCGTAGAACCCACCTGCTATCACACTGACGGCCAACAAATCTAGTTTGTGACGTAGAACGCACCTGCTATCACACTGACGGCCAACACATCTAGTTTGTGACATAGAACCCACCTGCTATCACACTGACGGCCAACACATCTAGTTTGTGACGTAGAACCCACCTGCTATCACACTGACGGCCATCTCGTCTAGTTTGTGACGTAGAACGCACCTTCTATCACACTGACGGCCAACACATCTAGTTTGTGACGTAGAACCCACCTGATATCACACTGACGGCCAACACATCTAGTTTGTGACGTAGAACGCACCTGCTATCACACTGACGGCCATCTCGTCTAGTTTGTGACGTAGAACCCACCTGCTATCACACTGACGGCCAACTCGTCTAGTTTGTGACGTAGAACTCACCTGCTATCACACTGACGGCCATCTCGTCTAGTTTGTGACGTAGAACCCACCTGCTATCACACTGACGGCCAACTCATCAAGTTGTGAAGTAGAACCCACCTGCTATCACACTGACGGCCAACACATCTAGTTTGTGACGTAGAACGCACCTGCTATCACACTGACGGCCAACTCGTCTAGTTTGTGACGTAGAACCCACCTGCTCTCACACTGACGGCCATCTCGTCTAGTTTGTGACGTAGAACGCACCTTCTATCACACTGACGGCCAACACATCTAGTTTGTGACGTAGAACCCACCTGCTATCACACTGACGGCCAACACATCTAGTTTGTGACGTAGAACGCACCTGCTATCACACTGACGGCCAACTCGTCTAGTTTGTGACGTAGAACCCACCTGCTACCACACTGACGGCCATCTCGTCTAGTTTGTGACGTAGAACCCACCTGCTATCACACTGACGGCCAACTCATCAAGTTGTGAAGTAGAACCCACCTGCTATCACACTGACGGCCAACTCATCTAGTTTGTGACGTAGAACGCACCTGCTATCCCAGTCTGTAATGTCGAACCCACCAGAGTGACAGCCAACTCGTCTACTCTGTGACGTAGAACTCATTTACTAGCACATTGTCAGCCATATCATGTACTTTAGAGTGTTGCAAAGAGAGCAGAAAGTGTAGTAGATATGCTGAGAGCTTTCCAACCTGCTGTGGTCGAGTAGCGAGGAGACGAGAGGATGATATTTCTGGAAATGCCTGAAATGGCTCACAGCAGAGAAATTGCATAGCACATCTAACGGCACATTGCATGATTGTTGCAGTCACTGTCGAGTTCAGTACTCTTATCTAAGTTTTGAAATATATTCGACACCAAGGCTTCCCATACTCCTATAGGGAGTGCTTTGGTTGCTCCCCAGAGCTCCATCCCTAATTCCTTTCACTAATGAGTGCTCTGAACAGTGCGAGTTGTCGCTGTGGGGATACTTTCATTTCCTTGCGTCCTTGCGGGCCTAACGTGTATTAACCTTAGAGAATGGGATAAGTTCTGAGAAAGGGATAGTGGAGTTAATCCATGTGACAGTAAGTTCCTTCAGAACCATTGCCACAAGTTTCATCACAGCCTTGCATTGTAAGAAAATAGTTATCTGATCTATGAACTAGCGAAGAAACTTAGTATTTAGACCGACCTTGCTGTATGGAAGTGAGAGCTGGGTTGATTCAGGATATCTGATACATAACCTAGAGATAACTGATATAAGGGAAGCACGATTGATTGCAGGGAAAAATAGATGCCAGAGTGGCAGGAAGGTACTAGTAAAGGCTAAGTTAGAAATAAACACGCTAGATGAAGCTGTTCGTATGAGCCGACTCAGATGATGGGGTCATGTGAAGAGAATGGGACAGGAGATATTATCTAGGAGGTTAATTAGTTCTGCTGTAGAGGGTGGGAGAAGCAGGGGTAGACCCACGAACCGATGCTTAGTACTCCACCCAAACATCCCACAAAGGTTGCAACACAAGGAATCCCACAGAGTAGATAGTTTCCCCTTCAAAGAGACAAGGTTATTAAAAAATGAAAAGCAATGAGAATAGTCATTGTTGTTTTAAGGGGCGGACCTACGAGGTAATCTGCCCCTATAGGGCATGGAAACACCCTACCCCGGGATCAGTAGTATAAGCGATGAAAGAACAGAGGGAACTTATGACTATAAGATAAACGTAGTCATTAAAAATTAAAAATTAAATAGAAACCATAGCTAAAACCAATTACAGACTTACACACTAGAAGAACAAATAGAAAACAGAATACGCGAAATAAAAGACAGGGAAGAGGAATGCCCCCAATTCTCTGAAGGACTTAGATGCGTGTAGAGCCGTGAAAGGTAGATAGGAAAGGGGGAAGGAGGAGAGGTTCCATCCCAGAGTCACTGGAAAAAGGGGAAAAAACTGAACCCAGCTCAGGAATCCCACGGGGTTGCCAAGTGTGCATCTTAAGACCTCCTTTAGAGCCTTGGGGAGAACGCAGGAGATACCAGGAAAATAAATCCAAAAGGTCTGATCCCTCGAAGATTGAGGGTATCAAGAAAGATGAGACAAGGGCCAATTAAGGCGGGAAAGTGAAAGACACCCTAGGCCTTGGATAATCTAAACCGTTGGGGTTGGAAGAGAACAAGAGGTGACCTAGGGAGGACGACAGGAAATATGAAAAAGAGTAGCCCAGTACAAGTAAGCAGAAGAAGAAACCCCGGTCGTCCGAAGACCAGATGGTCGGACGAGTTCTAGTCGACGATCGGGAAGCGGTGGAAGGGAGCGGCAGGTCAACGGAATTCGTGGAGGACTGTCGTCGAAACAATCTGTCTGAAACATCCTTAGATTCATCGTCAGCTTAGTTTAATCTTTACGCTAATATGAACCAGGTCCAAGTTCTACCAGTGAGAATTGTGTTTAATACAATACGACCATTTGTGAGAAAGATGAATAGAAGTGTAAATAGTTCAGCACTTCTAGTTTTAAGTAACTATTAAGGTAAATGTTCATCAGCCTAGCTCATCTGATGAAATATCTCAGAGCTAGCAGGAGGCCTTTGCCCTTTAAGGGATTTATCAACGGCTAATAATCTTATTATATAATACGCTAAGGTGTAGCCTATGTTTCACAAAACTCAAGCTCCTAAACCAGAGGGAGTTAGAAGGTGTGGTTTGTACCAAAATCTTCCAAATGGTCTCAATAGTACAGGAAAAATCTTGCATTTCTTGAAAAGTCAACGGAAATATATTTATCTTCTTCTTTACATATATAATTCTTTGACACGTGTGTATGTGACTGAACTACTCCTAAACGGCTGAACTGATTTTGATGAAATTTTTTATGTAAGTTAGAGTGGGCCCATGTATGGTTTAGATTCATAATTTGACCCGGTAGGTGGAATGACACAATTTTAGAACCACAATTTACACACAATTTTAGAACCACAATATACAGTCAATGTTTGTCTCTGCACGTTAGAGTCACTTGTTCGCAACCTGTGCAACTACCGCCATAACTTACACTCCGCCCGTGGCGGAAATTTATGTTTTGTACCATACCGTAGGTGGCGGTGATGTCGAATTCTTCTGTTTGTCTCTGCACGTTAGAGCGTTTCATCAAAGTCCCGTATGCGTTCATATCGGCCTACCATTCATCCGATTGCGATGAAACTTGGGTGAGTGATCAAACTTGGGTGAGATATTGTGTACACTCGAGAAAAGGCATCTGGATTAATAAATCCATTTTACAATAGGTAGCGCACGAATAGATTCAACAAATGAGCGACGAAGCACGAAGCGTTTCAACAAAGTCTCGAATACGTAAATATTCCATTCGTCCGATAGAGATGAAACTTGAGTGAGATGTTGTGTACACTCAAGGGAAGGCTTTCAGGCTTAGTAAATCTATTTTACAATAGGTAGCGCACGAGTATATTCAACAAATGAGTGACGGCATGCGAATCATTTAAACAAAATCCCGTATGCGTTCACATGCCATTCATCCGATTGCGATGAAACTTTGATGAGTTGTGTACACGCCAGGGAAGGTCTTCAACTTATTAAATCCAATTTACAAAATTGTTAGCGCACTAGTAGATACAACAAATGAGTGAAAGCGCACGAATCATTTAAACAAAATCCCGTATGCGTCATATGCCATTCATCCGATTGCGATGAAACTTTGGTGAGTTGTGCACGCACCCACGAATGTTTCTAGATTAGTAAATCCATTTTACGCGATAGTTTAGAGGCAGTTAACGGAAATTGAAAAAACATATTGTGTATCCAAAATCACTTCTAGAAACAAAATTACAACGCCAACACTTTCTTTGATTGATATTGCAACGCATGCCGGGTACAGCTTGTTTGATTATAAAGTGCTTAACCAAATAAATAAGACTATAGCCTCTGGCATAGCGAACAGCCCGCATAGCAATAGAGGCGGACGGGTAGTCTGTACACATGGGGAGCACACAACCCATTAATACGGTATTATGCGAGAGTTCTCGCACGGGCCCGCTAGTAATAATAATAATTATAGTAATGTAAATAGCCGTTACTATGTGGCCCTAAGCCGTGTGCTCATGTCTCCACTTCCTTAAGTAGTAAAGGTTATGATCATTTCTGCATAACCCATACTTCTTCCAAGGGAATTTTGAGTGCTAATATTAACACTCTTCATCACTAACGTTTTGTTGCTATATCAGTCCACTGCGTCCCAAAATGCATGGGATTTAAACAAAGGAAATAACCTTGTAGTTTTACGTGACTGTTAATCTCGTGAACATGAGCCATGGGCCTATATTTTTACGCAGAATCCGAACCAAGGGAAATGATATTTTATTTCGAAAGTTTGAATGCATTGACCGGGAATCAAACACGGTCCGCCTATGTGTGAAGCAAGCAGCTTGACAAGTGCTCCACCACACCCCTGGGAGATCTGAATCTGTGATTATTAGTAATTAACTAGAAATATTGATGTCAGATCTTCTTTTACATTAACGGGAATACTATGCCCATACATTTCTCACAACTTATTTTCAGACACCCTGTGTATACATGACAGGCTACTCATCAGCCGTACTAATGAAGCATGGAACATATAATTAAAATGTATGGACTAATCACATACGCCATGTCAATGCAAATAATTTACATTGATTCTCAACTGTAGTTATACAGCAGCATTGACCAAGTGAGAATATGCAGGATGTGTGAAGTACCTAGGTATAAGCGTTAGGAACAGCTCCCGTAACTATACAGGCTATTACAAATGATTGAAGTGATTTCATAAATTCACTGTAGCTCCATTCATTGACAAATGGTCACGATTCACTACAGATACGTAGAAAAACTCATAAAGTTTTGTTTGGCTGAAGCCGCACTTCAGGTTTCTGCCGCCAGAGCGCTCGAGAGCGCAGTGAGACAAAATGGCGACAGGAGCCGAGAAAGCGTTTGTCGTGCTTAAAATGCACTCACATCAGTCAGTCATAACAGTGCAACGACACTTCAGGACGAAGTGCAATTTCACGGTTTAAAGTTTACGGCCCCTTTTTCTTCTGCGAAAAAAAAACGTTACAGGACACGTGTATCTGGACATGCTGGAAAATTGGCTCATGCCACAACTGGAGACCGACAGCGCCGACTTCATCTTTCAACAGGATGGTGCTCCACCGCACTCCCATCATGATGTTCGGCATTTTTTAAACAGGAGAATGGAAAACCGATGGATCGGTCGTGGTGGAGATCATGATCAGCAATTCATGTCATGGCCTCCACGCTCTCCCGACTTAACCCCATGCGATTTCTTTCTGTGGGGTTATGTGAAAGATTCAGTGTTTAAACCTCCTCTACCAAGAAACGTGCCAGAACTGCGAGCTCGCATCAACGATGCTTTCGAACTCATTGATGGGGACATGCTGCGCCGAGTGTGGGAGGAACTTGATTATCGGCTTGATGTCTGCCGAATAACTAAAGGGCACATATCGAACATTTGTGAATGCCTAAAGAAACTTTTTGAGTTTTTGTATGTGTGTGCAAAGCATTGTTAAAATATCTCAAATAATAAAGTTATTGTAGAGGTATTGCATCTGCGTCGATATTAAAATAAATTGCAGACTGAAGACGAACTAAAAAGTAAGCAAAGCAGAAAATAGCAAAAGTTACAGACCAGTCATTTTCAAGGCACCATGCTTTTCCAATTACGTTTTAGCTGGGTTAAAGAGTTTCTTTCATTCTCCCTCACAATTACACGATATTGTTATCCAGTCGCTAGCTTTTATGAGCTGTGAAAGAAACAGAACTTTCAGAGGAAACTCAATGCACATTATGTAGAGTTTTTACTTGCATGAATTTGCTGTATATTAGAAATTCTCTATTTAGCGGTACAAAACTACTGTAACAATACGAGAGCAAATTTCTTCAGATAAACGTATTTACTGTGCAATTGAACATAAAGTGTATTTAATGGCGACTGGAGTTTTGAGCGGCTAGTGAAATGACAAAATCCAAACGAACATTGCCTAGACCAAAGGTGCCCAAACCTAGGCCTGCGGGCAAGTAGTGGCCCGTCAAGAAATTTGGATTGACCCAGCGATAGCTCAAGACCCGATGCGAACCTATTTATCACGTGTTAAGTAAATTCAGTGACTTTATTGTGGATCGTTTAAAATACAAAGCAGCGAGCCATTTACAACTCGATTTTCCTCTTTCAAATTTGAGAAGAGTAAGATCGATTCATTCATATATCCATTTTGTATTCCAGAGTCTGACATTTATAATTACTCCCCATCCTTGAAAATGGAAATAATGGAATTTTGTACTAAATTTAAAGAACATTGTGGATCACCCACTTATCCTAATTTGACCAAATTTTGGCGAGTTTCTTGAAATTCACGATCTTGTTCTAAGGCTCGTGTGCAGATATGGCTCCACATACATACATTTGTGAACAAACTTTTTCTGCCATGAATGGCAAATATTTTTAGTTTTGATATTCTGAGATATAAATGGAGGAAATTAAGGTGAAAGAGGAATAGATTAATGTATGTACAGGAGTATAGAAATGGAAATCATTTTGTGTCAGTTTGTGGAGTAATGAACAATTAAAATTATTTTCGTTCAGTTATGTTGTTGTTTTGCGCATCATTATTATTATTATTATTAATATTGTTGTCATTGTTGTTATTAATCATATTATTATTATTATTATTATTATTCCTTATATCCCTGAGTATAAGGAAGATTTTCTCCCCCTCCCCTTAAAATACAAATGAATGTATCACGAAATGGAAAAGAAATGGCATAAATGGCACGAAAATAGAAACCTTTTCTTTATAGTTGTCCTAATACAGTGATATCGGAAGAGAATAAGAGGTGACCAAGGATGGTCAGACATGAAAGATGAAAAATACAAGTTCGTTACTAGTAAGTGGAGGTTCAGAAATGCTTAAGTCATCTCAAATATTTTGTTTGCCAAAAAACAACTCTTTAATTCTGACGCCCTTGCAGCGTTGTTTGTTTGTTTGTTTGTTTGTATGCTTGTTTGTTTGTTTGTTTGTTTGTTTGTTTGTTTGACTGCTTGGTTGAAGGATTGCTTGCCTGCTTGCTTGTCTATGTGTTCCCATTTAAGACCTATGGAGTCATGTGTATTTCTCGATACTTTGCATTATTTTGGTGTCTGCATGGGAGTGGACCAATATTATAAGGTTGTGTACTCTGCACAACTTGTATACTCTTCTATTTTCTCTGGTGTACCCTGCATGCTGTTCACTAGACTTGAAAACATACTCGGTTTGTTGGTTGATTCCTTAGTTTAGGGGCTGCAACAACGCGGTCATGTAGCCCCGTGTACTTTGGATGTGTGTAGAATTTGTCTGATAACCTGTGTTAATTGTGAGGATGTATTAGTGTGTGTTATCTGTGATTCAGGTAGAAGGACTGCAGACGATTATTTTTTTCAAGTAGTTCCTACTTTTGCTGCCAATGCTACCGTCCACGACACCTAGCTGTGGACGTGGCTACTAAATGACATCGCAGTCAGCACCTGGCGGCAAACGTTGGAACTAATATAGCGTTATCAAACTAACCTACACATTTTAGCTTCCACAAGTGTAGTTAGTGGTAGGTTCTTTTTCATGCCATAAATCTATGACATGGGACCGGCTTTACTTCCCCTCCCAAGAAAGGCATACTGAGGGATTTCTAACGCTCTTTAAAAAATCCGACGGCTTCGGCCGAGTTTGAACCCACGATCTTGGGCAAAAACCGAATCGACTTAAAAGTAGAATACAGAACAAATTGTTGATGAGAAGAATGCAATAATGAGTACAGAGGCATCACGCTGGCGATAATCAACATAATATCATAACGATCCCCGAGCTATACAGTATGGGGATCTTAGAAATGAAATGAATGATAACACACCGCTTTCTTCTCGTGTGGTGTCGCAATTGTTCAGGGCACGGTGCTACCTATGACTCGAACAAGTACCACGAGACGTCACAGAAAACAAATTATGGTAACCATGGAAGCGATTCAGAACAAGGTTTTAAAAATTGAGTAGCATGTTTTCAAAAATGAATATCTCCAAAAATTTTAAATAGAGTTTTATAGTTGATTCGGTAACATTTGCCTCAGCTGTATTGGATGGTAAAATCTCTTTTGATCAAATGTTAATATTTCCCATTGATAAGGCTGTGAGAAAACACGCTTTTCATTCAAAACTGAATATATCCATCACTTACAATATATTGAACTAAATATTATTTTTTTAATTTAGGCATTTAATTTCTAATTGTACCTATTAATATTATGTTCAGCATAAATATCACGAATTAGGATAACTATTTGAGATTATGTGAAATATCCTAATTTCCATAGCTAAATACAACAACTTTTTTTTTTTTAAACTAAATGTCCATTCTTTTTTATCAAATTTTCATCATTAACTTTGTATGTACTATATATAATTTGGTGCTCTTTCTAGCTATCATTCAAACTATATATTACTCCATTTTGATAATCCTGTCTGAAGATATATGTTCTTCCTCTCTTCTGTGAAACTTATGAATGTGGAGATATTCAGTTTTGAAAACGAGATCCTCAATTTATCCCTCACCCAGCCGCAAATACCATGAGGTTATCTAAGTCTTTGGAAAGTTTCCAGACGGATTTAAAAATTGAAAGCGCACTGAATTATCAAACGATCAAAGTTGGGTAAGTATTTTATAAATCAGGAGGCGAGACTTCTATCTCTAACTGTAATTGGAAGAAATCGCCTTCAATTATTACCAATTATACGAGCCACTGTGCTAGTAGAAAATCACAGTTAATTCATTCAGTTCACTAAAACTTTCGTCATTGTAGTTAAAGCAGAAATTTTAAATCTATTTTATATGCAATCGAAAAGAATACATAATTTCCCTCACTCATAACATGGGTTTCTTGGTGAACCAGTTAATATTTGTGTGAGAGGAGTAGGAATAAATAAATCGAGGGCGTTGTAGAGCGAACTTCGCCATTCAGATATCCAAGTTTCGAATTTCGGCACTGACAACGGATATTCTAAGAGTTGTTTTCTATGGTTTGTGTGTAGGAAAATACTAGGATGATACATTGGTTCAAATTCTAGAGTAACTGTATCAATCCTAGACCATAACTAGGGCAGATGTAGTGCCTTTCATTCTTGGCTGTCGTTCCGGAGATCCGGGTTCGATTCCCGACACTGCCAATAAATGTGATACTGGTCAGAGAGCTGGAACGGGGTACACTCAACCTCGTGAGGTAAAACTGAGAAGATGTAGGTTCGATTCTCACCTTAGCCATCTTCTAAGTGTTTTCCCAATTCTACTCTAGACAAATGCAGGATTTGTTTCAAAACTTAAGGCTCCGGCCGCTTCCTTCCCAATCCACACCTGAATTACAAATACACACACTAGTACATCTTTCACAATAGCACAGGTTACACTAGACAGCAAATTTTAACTTTTTGTTTTTTACAAATGCAAAAACAGTTGATTTATATAGATTTGAGTGTGCTGAAGTTGAAAATGACAGTTACAATTCTAGATAAGCTCACGTTTGTAAGTTATTGCAACTTTTATGTCCTTCACATATTATGAAATGAAAATCCACAGTCTGCTTCCAGTCGACCGACCGACCGGGTCAGGGAATGGAATGAATGAAGCCCCAATCTAGCTGCGAGGTTATGAACTGTGCCGGCTGCCGAAGCCTATCGCACTCCCCTGGGGCAATGAATAAATGAATTACAGATGAAATGAAATGATAGTGGGGAGGGTTGCTGGAATGAAATTTGTGACAAGGAAAACCGTAGTACCCGGAGGAAAACCTGTCTGCCTCCGCTTTGTCCAGCACAAATCTCACATGGAGATTTGAACCACGTACCCAGGGTGAGAAGCCGGCGTGCTGCCGCCTAATAAGCCATGGAGGCTCGCCCTTCACATATTATAATGGGACAACATGTGTTGGGGATATTAGCACATCTGCGGGGCATTATAACAGAAGTTATGATTCCACACAAAACTCACGTGAAAGTCACAATTCAAAAAGGAGCAGTTTTGATTCCACACAGTAACTCAGAAACTCGTGTCACAATGCACAATGGAGCACTGCGGAAGGCAAGCAATCGTAGACTGTGTGAGCTAGAAACAAAACACAGCATTCATTGGCATTCCTGAAATAAGAGAGAATGAGAGATAAAACAGAAATAATGACGTAACAAACTTCATATAGCTCAAAAACGGGAGCTAGAAAACAAAAATCATTGTAATTTTCGAATTCAGCGTACCAAAATCTATAGATTAAAGATTGGGTATTTTTGTTTATGTATAAATATCATTGTTGAACAGTGTTATCAGACAAATTGACACGCACACTCACCTACACGTGGCTGAATGGCCACGAAGTCCAAGACCCTCAAATACACCAACAACAACATGTAACGGGTAAATACTGTAATTGACTAATGACACAAAGTTTCAAACAGACTCTCAGGAAGTTGGCATATGTAAGATATGTGCATAATCTACCTAGCCCGTTCATGAAGATCCGAACTTCGAACAGGCTAACATTTACTCCCAACAACTGATGGGTCATCCTCGGACTGATGATGGTACCTTAGTCTAGAGACGTCCAAACATGACCTCAGGTGGCCACAGCCCTCGCCCTACCTCCAAAGCTAACCTCAGGATATCTCACACACCGACCGTTAAAGCTACAGTACTTATTAATCCAAGAGTAGTAAGCGATGATTTAAGTCGTGCAGAATCTTCTAATATACGCAATTACCTTCACAAGAAATGTTTTTATTCATGGTGACATAATAATATACAGAGAATATATTATTTATACTAATAGTATTATTATTCTCTCTTGTATACACGCCTATTGTTGCAGAAGACGGGAAACCATCATAAACAGCCTTCTACTGCAAGTTGGTGAGCTTCTATTTCATTTATGTGGTGGGGAGGTTTAACAACTTTCGAACTATTGCGCAAGTGTTTTGATGATTAATGAACACATGTCACTGTATTGATTGGAAGTTCCAAGGCTTGCAGGTTTCTCTTCAGAGATGTTGGTACAACACTTGTTGCTGAGAGGACAAGTGGTACGGCAGTTGTCTCTCTTGATGCCACATCTTCATTACTTCTTCTGAAGATATTTAGTCAATACACATGTTGTATGTTGTGTGTATTTAACACAACCATGTTGATCAAATACGTGTGTTTTTGGATTTTGTCCACAAGAATGATGTCTGGTCTATTATAATTTTTATTATTATTATTATTTGAATATCTCCATTGCCTTTCTACAATTATACCCCACATTACATTTATCTCTTAAAGCTAACATTTTTCGACAGATAACATGTCAGAGTACTCTTTTCATTAGGACAATGTCTTGTGGCCGCAAATTAACGGGGGGGGGGGAATCCTTGCGTTCTACAATTGACGGATCACTTGCTCTACCTATCTGTAAAACTGGGTGAGATCGATGCTTACTGCAGGGACTTTTATAATATAGTTTCCTAAGAATATACAGGTTATGCCTCCTTTGATGGATTGTGCTTAGGGAATATCTTGAATGTGTTTAATGTCTTTTTATTACTTTATCTCCTTTTTATACTCTTTAATTTCACATTTTTTTTCTTTTTACGTTTTCTGTTCATTCCAATTTCATTTTTTATTAAGTCCTTTATGTCCCCAAGACAAGGGAATTAACCACAGGAGATTAAAATCCCTGCGGCTCGACCGGGAATCGAACCCGGGACACATCATGCCAAAGGCTAGGGTGCTAGCCAATCAGCTACGGGGCCGGACACAGGCTCGCACACAAGTGAAGCAAGAGATTCCTCAAGGGCAGAGAGTAAGAGAAAGACATTTTTATATGTTTATTTGCTCCCCATGATCGTTTATGAGTATAATTCCACTGCAGTGCTAACCAAAAAGTATTCCTCCTAGCCTATGTTGAGCGTATTAGCCAAGAGAAAACAGGCCATTATCGACGAGTCTTACAAATATATACTTGAATATGATCAGCTTACCAGTCAGTAAATTTTAATGATAGATTAGTAAACTTGTTTCCTTACTCATGACCGGGGCCTGAATTTCGATGTCATATCACATTTTAATTGGTTCACTTCAAGCATTGCTAATTTATACAGAAATCCTGACCATAGTTGCCACATCGTATTTTTTGTCATCTTTTTTAGGTGTCTTTCAAAAAGTATACATCAATATTTAGTAATTTTATACAATTTATTAGACTATTTTAATTTTTTTAGTAATTTTCAAATATATTTAAGTGTTTTGATGCATAGTTTTGCGTATTATATTGGATATTATCGGAAATTAAAGTGAGGATGAATACGGAAACAGGAGAATCATCGAACTGAAAACTAAAGTAACTTTGTTCATTCCTTACTTGTTGGGAATACCCAAAATCTAGGAGACACGCCTGCGCTTTGCAACTAATTCGGGAGCGATGTTCAAAGCGTGGGTAACATGACAGATTGCAGTAGGCCGAGTAATGCAACATTACGTGTGTTGAGTGAAATTGTGTTGTCGGCTGCGATTATTATTTGGAAGTTATGCGTACTTCGAACGCCTAAGTTAAACCAATCTACGGTTGCTAATTTCAAACAAATAATTTTGGAATTCGGCAAGGGTACTCTTTTTTTCCACCGGTAGTGAAATTCCTTTCTACAACATATGTGAAGCAAAAGAAGTAGATATGATATTATTGTAAAAGTCATTTTTTTTAAATTTGTCAGATCATTTTATTGGATATTAGAGTCATTTTTTAAACATTTAGGACATCAAAATCCGGGCTCTACTCATCGTTTATTCAACAGCTAGTTAAGTGGCACCATTGCATTGTCCATGAAGGACCCTAGTCTACCAAGTGACGTCTGTCGAGCCATTCATCCTAGAGATATTGGGGTGACACGTGGTCAGCGCATTGGGTCCCCTCGGCCGCTAATGTTGGTCTCCATGACCGGGAGTGAAGAACTGTTGTAGGCTATTTTCATATACTTTACTGCCCATTTCCATTATAAAACTATCACTTTATTTAAATACTGTAGGTACTCCTTGTGATGAACTAAATAGCTTCTCAATTACTGACGCAGTACATTTTGTTGAAATACAAGGCAAGAATGACAAACGTATTGTTCCATATCCAAACATTGCAGTCAATTTCGAGAGCAAACATAAATAATAAATTAAAAATATAATCTTAATAGACTCCTATTTGAGATGATAACACGAGCAGCTTTATCATTGAGAAGAACTACTCGGGAAAATGTTACGTCAAATTGCTTCTCTCATAGCACTGGACCAGAGCTAGAGGAATATTCATCCCTAAATAATTGGCATCTGCACCATCTATAAATTGTTGAAATGATGTTATAGATTTATATAACTATACCATAAGTAGTAGTTCATTATGCTAAGTCTCACTCGCTTGAATAGGATACAAGAAATAAAAATGTTTAAAATTTCGCACAGCCCCCATCTTGAATTTTTGAAACAAGTATATTAAAATCCAGTGTATTAAGCTGTAACGGAAGATTGACTTTGTAAAGTTTAGTTCTGTTCGGATGAATACATCTCCAGAAAAATCAATTTAAATATTTGAATTTCGCATGGCCGCCATATCATTTTAGTGTTTAATGTTCAGGCATGTCAAATGGTTGACGAGATTTGCGCAACCAGGAACGACAGCTCACTACGTTTGAGTAGCCTGTGTGAAACATCTTGTAGTCCTCGTGCACTATCTCTGTTGGTGATATTGTTCGACTAATCACGTTCGTATGACTATGGACCTATGGTGTAACTGTATGCTGAAGTGCGCGGGAAACCGACACTTCCATCTTGGTGCGAGAATTATTTCGTCGGCCATTGAATTTCATTTAAAAATCATCTATTCACTATTCATACAAAACAGAAATGGTCTTTATTCACAACTATAATGGTGATCCTACCATAAACAATGAGACTAACAGCAGTTACGTGTCCCCCCCGGACACTCATTCAGAGCATTTAATAAAACAAGGTTGGTTGGTTGGCTCCTCAGTTTAGGAGCTGCGACAACGCGGTCATGTAGCCCCGTGTACTTTGGGTGTGTGAAGAATCTGTCTGATAACCGGTGTTAACTGTGATGGTTGTATTAGTGTGTGTATCTGTAATTCAGGTAAGGACTGTAGACGATCAATTTCAAGTAGTTCCTACTTTTATTACCAAATGTTACCGTCAACGACACCTAGCCATGAATTTGCCTCTAGATGCCATCACAACCGACACTTGGTGGCGAACGTAGGAACTTTAGAGCGTTAATCAAATCTAACCTACAAATTTAGCTTCACACAATTTTAGCTAGTGGAAGGTTCCTTTACATGCCATAAATCTATGACATGGGCCCACCGGCTTTACTTCCCATCCAAAGGAAGGCATACAGTACTGAGGGATTTTAACGCTCTTAAAAATCCGACAACTTCGGCCGGGTTGGAACCCGCGATCTTGGGCATAGAAGCTCAGCATGCTACCAACTACGCCACCGAAGCCGCCTAATAAAACAAGTTGAACGTGTTTGCTAGACGAACAATTAGAGTAAATTTTCTAAAAATAGGCGAATATAAACTTTTATGTTGCGCGGAAAAGAATCATACGTGAGTTGTCAGTTGCGCGGAAGGCAATTACACATGTCTGTGTCTCGCCAACTGTCCTCTTTACGAATGTGCAACCCGGGCTGACCGGTCAGAAACTGTGCCGTAAACTATTAGTCCCGCGACGTGACCGTGCACCAAGATCGCAGGTTCAAATCCCGGCGCTGACAGTGGCTATCGTGAGTGTGGTTTTCCCCAGGGTTTTCCACACTCTTTCCAGTAAAATTCCGGAATAGTACCTTACTTCAAGCCACGGGGCACCTAACTCAAACCCGTCCCTAATAGACTTACACAAGATACTGCAGTCATCACATAAATACAAATTATCAGACAGGTTCAACACATATCCAAATACACGGGGCTGATGACGAAGATATCCTAAGCCCCTAAAATTAATTAATTAATAACAACAACTATACAGTAAGGTGTATTTTTCAAAACATTTTCTCTAGAGTAGGATGCTCAAATAAACCGCAGTACATTGGACAAGAGGAATAGCGTTAGTTGTGTAATGGGAGAATTATACTGCTAGGGCATTAAATTTCAAGAGATGGTAACATCAACATGGCGGTAAGTCTCATCCATTTTCTGTTCCATCATACTTAAACGAAGAACATTATTTAGAGCAGCAACACAAAGAATATATTCCTCACTGGAATAGTCTGTCTTTTAGCAGATTGTAAAACTACAAGAGAATTAGGTAAGTTACTGTCATCAGTGTTTATTTCTGAAAGTTGGTATAATGTGACATTATCACAAAAAGTGCTAACCATAATAAACATACAGGAGGGGGACAGAAAAAAACAAGCGTTTGTGAAAGTTCAGACTTTATCTTTCTTTGTCGCTCAACAGGTCTCCGTATTAAATTCATAGTACTGATTATGTCTTTCTGGGTTTACCTCTTATTTGTGTACTGCGAAATTTATCATAAATGGAAGCTCTAAGGTCGTGCAACATAGGAAAAATACAGACATCTAGACAGCAGGTCACAAAATAACGTTCATCTTTTGTCAAACGCACTATGTCCACTCCTGTTACTTGTTGCTGTTGAGGTACAACTGTTTGGGTTTGATTCCTGATTAAGGCATGTGAGATTTTCGAAATGGAAAGTTACGTCCATTGGTTCGGATTTCGCGTAAAATGGAGATCCCTTTGCTTATGATCACAAGGACTATATTAAATCACTTAATTGGGTTTCAGTATTGGGGAGCGTGGTGGCGCAGTGGCATAGCTGCTCGTCTTTCACCCGGACGGCCGGGGTTCGAATCCCGGTGACAGTGGGGTGGAATTTTCACCTGAAAAATCACGTGGCGCCAGGAAGGGCATCCGGTCTTAAATCCCCGGCCAAAACTAAAATGAGCCTGGTTGGCTCCGGCGACCCCAATTAATTGGGCAAAGCCGAAGAAAGAATTGTGTTCAGTATTCGTCTCAAAATCACCTTATTTGTGATTTAGCTTCTTTGCGTCTTTTTACCTGTTCATCTGTGGTCCAACGTTCTTTCCCATACATATGTATGCACTCTTCAGACTAACGATCTAGATACTTTTCACCTTATTTTTGATCCAAATGTACGTTTATCAACAAATATCTTTTGTAGAGACAAAACTGAGGAGATGCCACCCTTGAAGTGATTTTCCGTGGTTTCCCCACTTCAATTCTAGGCAATTGCCGCGATGGTACCTAACTTAAGGCCACGGCTGCTTCTTAACCAAATCCTACCTCAATATTGTAAATACACACACTAGGACAGACATATCAGTGACGCAGGTATCGGACAAATTCTACACACACCCAAGTACACGTCCTACATTACCACAATGCAACAAGGCTGCTAAATAATCAACAACTCCTTTTTAGAGAAATACCCCTCTTCTTTCTACCATTAGGGAACGAATTCATCACATCGGCAGCGGCGAATGACTATCAATTTGCAAAATTTGATGCGTTAAACAATTGACGCTGATCAATTTCAGTGGCGTACGTGACAGGGGATACAATATGATACCACTACTACGAACCAGAAACAGCCTGGAAGCATAGGAAGCATACCAGGTCAGCCAAGAACAAAGAGGTTCAAATCATACCTAGCCTATATGACAGAAAGGTTATACTGGTTGCATTTTTCTACTACAGTGTTAGGAACCCAAGTCACCCTCAATGGCCATGGCTACAATCATACCCTTGATGATCTGCATACTGCTTTGAAAAGCCAGGGACTTGGCGAAGAATGTCTTTATGAGTCATTATTCTTCATAGCGGTTCGGTGGCGTAGTCGGTAGCATGCTGAACTGCTATGCCCAAGATGGTGGGTTTAAACCTGGCCGAATTCGTCGTATTTTTAAGGAGCATTAAAATCCTTCAGTATGCTTTCCTTCGGAGGGGAAGTAAAGTTGGCGGACCCATGTCACAGATTTATGCCACGTAAAAGAACCTACCACTGCAATTGGTGGTGTGTAGCAAAATTTGTAGATTATATTTGTCTAGTTCATGACGCTCTACCAAGTTCCAACGTTCGTCACTAGTGTTAGTGCCAGTAGCATCTGGTATCCACAGTTGGAACTACTTGAAATAGAACTTGCTGGGAGTCCTCGGGCGTTCAAACAAAAATACCCAGTTTATGCCCATTGGCTGCGATTCCTATATCATCATTATTCTTCATGATGATGCTCGCATGCATGCCGCAAATATTGTTGTTGCTGCACTACAGAAGAAAGTTGTAGGTCTTTGGACATCCTGCAGACATTGCGGATTTATCACTTTGAGACTTTCATCTGTTTTGGCGGTTGAAGAAATTCCTAAAGGCACAAGGATTCCACTCCAACGCGTAGATGGTTGGTTGGTTGGTTGGTTCCTCAGTTTAGGGGCTGCGACAACGCGGTCATGTAGCCCCGTGTACTTTGGGTGTGTGTAGAATCTGTCTGATAACCGGTGTTAATTGTGATGGCTGTATAAGTGTGTGTATCTGTTTTTTAATTTAAGTATAGACTGCAACTTAGAATTTTTCAGATAGTCCCTACTTTTGCCGCCAAACGCCACCGTCAACGACTACTAGGCTTAGTTACTAGACGCCACCGCAGTCGGCTCTTGGCAACGAACGTAGAAACCTAAGAGCGTTGTTTACATTCTTAACCTATCCAATTTAGCTTCACACAGGTGTAATTAGTGGAAGGTTCTTTAACATGCCATAAATCTATGACATGGGACCACCGGCTTTACTTCCCCTCCGAAGGAAGAGATACTGAGGGATTTTTAACGCTCTTAAAAAATCCGACGGCTTCGGCCGGGTTTGAACCCGCTATCTTGGGCATAGAAGCTCAGCATGCTACCAAATATGCCACCGAAGCCGCAACGCGAAGATGGAGGATGCAGTTATGGATTGGTTCCATCAGTAATCAATATTATTCTTCGCAGACAACATTGGCCGGGATAAAGAGTTTGATTAATTTGGCATTGTATTCTAATGAACTAAATATTGAGTAGACAGATCTTTATTAATAAATAATGTTACATTTAGCTTTTCCAGTGTGGACCCAAACCTTATGACTGATTATTCAGAATGTGTCATATATTTTCCTGGAACTGGGCAAGTGATGAGTCATTAAACAAATCGCATCCAAAGTGCAAGACTGTCAGTTATATTGAACACTACGCGTAACTAAAATTGAAATGTAATTAAAATTGAACACCCAGCATATACTAAACTTCAATTACGAAGATTGGCAGGATGTCACGTTCGTATACGAGACTAGATAAAATAAATTTGTCATATAACAATATGACTATGGGCGTTAAGTAAGCCAGTCGGTAGAGGCCCTGAGCTACAGACTGAAAGAGAGTGGATTCGATTCCCGTGCAGGCAGTAACTTTTAGAAACAAAACTACCACTTTTAAAAACGTAAATGCCCTGGGGTTCACTCAGTTTACAACAGAAATGAGTATATACCAGGATAATTCCTGGAAGCAATGGTCGCCGGCCATGCAGCAGAACACTTCATACCATCTAGTGTCAATATCTCGAAGGGAGGAAGCCTCTACCTTTCATTGCTCCAAGGGCCTCCATGTTCTGCACGGAGTTGACTTTTAACCATATAAACGACAGTATAAATGCATATAATTTTTCCAATGGTGATGTTGGTATATAACATAAATTTGATCCTCAGGTTTTAAGCACAAAAAAAATATAAAATAGTAAAAAAAAGGGAGGTGACAGGCTGCTTGAGCTCTTAGCTCTCGCAGTAAATAAGTGCTTGTGCGCTTCATAAGAAGGGAGGTACTTCACAGTTCGCTACTCCTGTGGGGGTCCGGTCACAGACACCAATAGCCCGCTGATGAGCCAGCTTGGCGATCCTCGGCGAAACCCCACCCAAGACACGGCATAGACCTAGAAATATTGCTGAGTTTTAATTCATTGGCCGTGATAGCCAATATATCATATTTATAAAAATGTAATTATACATTTTAAAGCAAGCAGGCTATGTGTGTTTTACGGAATATATCATTTACAAGTCACCATTTCTGCAGTAGTCCACTGCATTCTGCGTGTCATTCACTTAACTTTCAGTTTCTTGATAAACTACAACTTTATCTTCAAATCCTATAGTGTGCAATATTTTACCTGGAATATATTTTCTTTAGTTCTTATTTTGAGCTTAGAGTGGTGTCGAGAAAGTCTCATTTACAAAATCACTAGTTACAATAACTTTGGCGGCTATTATCAATGGACTAGTTGTCTTTTGAGATATTATACCGAGTCAGTTTAATTATGATGCCAATGTTTCACGTAATGCTATGGTAGACTTTACCAAGACAAAAATAATAAGCAAATTACGACGTAAATTTTCACCTAATTATCAGTTATCTTGCTGGCCCATGACCTCGTAAAAATGATGTTCGTGGTATCTTAACTTCGGACCAAACGGTCAAATAACACTTAAGGAAAAAGATTTGACCCAAGTGGGACTGAGATACTAATAACCGTTCTAAGACGCTATGGATAAGGATTAGAAAGAACGGAACAGGTTTGTGCTGAGCTAATTAGTGGTAAACAGATAAAAAGGAATCACCTATTGTTTAATTTCCATATTGGCAGAGCTACATCACATTTGACTTTATAATTTACCACTACTTCCGTGCTCATTAGTTGGGACTCCACATTCTCGTGCAGGTTATGGGAATGAAGCCTTCCTTACCCATTAAAATTACAAGTCCATGAGGTATTTCGTAATGGTAGACCTTTATCGCACGGGAAGTAGTTTTCTGTGTTCCTCGCCTTTCTGGAGTGATGTCGGCACTGCTGTACTACCTGTTCTAGTATGTTTTAATGTACTGGTCACCTATCCAACCCTTATGTTGGTATAATCAACGAGAATGCACCATTTTACAAATTTGCTGTTCATCTAAATTTTCTACCATAAGCCATAGTACAGATGGTCTCGGACGGTGTTTTGTAATTCCATGATTGTAGCCTTCTGTCGTCTACGTATCACAAAGCTCGCTGTTTAATCCCCTCCGAGCAATGAAGTTTAATCTGATCTTAGTGCTGGAATAGAATATACTCAACCTTGACCGCGGTGACTGAGAGCGTTATCACTCAAACTCGTGCCTCGCTGGCTTCGGGAGAGCGTGGGTTCGAATCCCACCTGGGCCGTCCTGAAAATGGTTTTCGTGGTTTCTAAATTTCACCACCAGGCAAATACCTGGACGATTCCATTCAATAGGTCCACGGGCGATTTCCTTCCAAAATCCCTTCCCTGACCCGTCCTGAAAATAAAATAAATGGGCATTTGCTGCATTAATAGGATAACAGAGATTATCACATCAGCTATCCTATTAGTAGTATTCTGTGGTCACTCATTTCTGTTCGTGGAAAATGTGGGGATTATACTTAACTAAAGCTTATAATTAACTTAAAACCAGGACCATCTCCTTCCAAATAATAACTCCATGCACACAGTAGCACATTACTCGAGGAAACTAAGGTACGAAGTAGAATTATGAGGACTATCAATAGTTAATGGCTTGTACACAATATACTAAGGAAGGTCCGAAAATAAGTTTCGTCATTTTTTTTTCATGGATCCTTTATTGCCAAACTGACATGCACCATGGTATCATGAACTATAATCGGTTTCAGATAGGCTTTACACTGAAAAGCTGACCTCGATAAGATCTTGAAACAGCGATACTGTCTCGATTAATAGAATTTGGGTTCGTAGAAACTCCTAAAATGTAGACAGAATTATTAATAACTTGTGTAAGACAAATACTGTTATTATGATATAAAGTTTCGGAAACTTTCTGGGATTTGCAATGTTCAGAAACATCAGAAAGATTATTTTCTGTCCCCACTCCTCTTTAACTTACTTGTAAACAGGGTTATACTGTAATTGTAAGCCTCACTCGGGGAAGCTTAGGTACGATAGTAGAAGTATGAGGACTATCATTAGTTAATGACTTGTACACAATATACTAGGAAGGTCCGAAAATAAGTTTCTTCTTTTTTTCCCAGGGACCCTTTATTGCCAACTGAGATACACCATGGCATCATGAGCTATTCACCTTGCACTATTATTCAACATAGTCGCCACCGACATTGAGACACTCGTCGTAGCGTGCAATCAGTTTGAAGAATCCACTCTGGTAAAACTCGGTGTCCTGCAATGGAAGGTATTGTCACACAGCCTGCTCCACCTCAACATTGGTGTGAAAGGGACGTCCAGAGAGTGCATGGAGCATGTGAAGGCTCCGGACACGACCAACACACAGTGTGGATGCCACGTCTACCACCGTTATTGCGCCTGTCCTCTAACACCACGTCCTGTACTCGAGCAATGTTGTTTGCATTCGTGGATGTGGAGGAACGCCCACTTCGATCTTCATCCTCCACACTCTGCCGTCCTTGCAACACCAGCGACCGACCATTTGACGAGACATGACCGCTTCACCATACACGATCTGTAGGCGTTCATGGAAGACTGACACACTAGTCCTACATGTGCATTCATACCGGATAACAGCACGTCTGTACACGTCTGTCTACCATCGTGAGTTGTACTCTAATGATATCTGGCTCGCCGGTCTGCTGCTCCTCTCTCTTCGTCGGCGCTTTGCGAATGTGCCATTCCTCCTCCGCTGACTCTCCTTCCGTCGTTGATCCAGCCACGGGTGTGGATTCTTATGGCGATTGTTTGTGTCACCTGGTGCACCGTCTGCTCATGCAATAAAGTGACGAAAGATACTTTCGGAACTACCCTCGTAATTGCTAAAATCCTCTTTGGACACCAATGTGGTCGGTCTTGACTTTGAGAAAACTATATTTTCTCTGGAGTTGTTGTTTGAGTCTTCAGTCTTTTGACTGGTTTGATGCCGCCCTCCATGCCTTCCTGTCCTGAGCTAATCGTTTCATCTATACATAGCTACCACACCCTACATCCGAGGCAATCTGTTTAACATAGTCTAACCTTGGTCTACCCCTGCAGTTCTTGTCCTCGACCCTTCCTTCCATAACTAAGCTTCTAGCATTCCACGTTCCGATCCGTAGAATGTCAGATTTCCTCTTTGTCACCTTAACGACGAATCAGGGGCTCCCCTTTTCCAAATAAACCAGTCAGCAATTGTAAAGCTAATACAAAAATTACGTTACAATATATCGAACGGTCCTGATAATTTTCTTAGTGAAGTACTTAAATTAGGAGGTAGGGCCGTGGCACGATACTTGGAGGTGATGTTTAATGTGTCCATAAACAATTCGCGAATTCCAGATGACTGGAAAAGAGCTACGTTAGTCCCAATATTTAAGGAAGGGAACAGACTTGAATTGGGCAACTACAGGCCTGTTAGCTTTACTTCCATCGTTTGTAAACAGATGGAGCATCTCATTTGTGGCTACTTGAGGGAACAGTGGGAAACAATATCATGGTTTAATGATAGGCAACATGGATTTCGGAAAGGTTACTCATGCAAGATATTAGCGAATCGTTACACAATGGAGTTTCAGTCGACGCCGTAGTTATAGATTTTGCGAAGGCATTTTATGTCGTGCCACATGACATGCTACTCCATAAATTAGCTTCAACGAAGATTGATAGAATAGTAATTTTATGGATCCAAGAATTTTTGACGAGTCGTTCCCAGAAAGTGAAAGTCGAATGCCTATTCTCGGATGAAATTACTGTAACGTCGGGTATCTCTCAGGGCAGCGTAATCGGAACTTTGTAATTTTTGGCGTTTATAAATGACTTACCAAATGGGATTCGCAGTGACTGTCGATTGTTTGCGGATGATTGTGTAATATATCGAAAGATACATGACTCACAAGACAACGCAGTACTTCCAGATGACCTGAACCTGGTCTATAAGTGGGCGATTGAAAATAAAATGAAAATAAACATAAGAAAATGTAGTCTCATAAAAATAGGGAAAGGACGAAGGCATGATTTTCAATATAACATTGGCTCGGAAATACTTGTAGAAGAAGATTCTTGCAAATATTTAGGTGTTCACGTAAGGAATGATATGAAATCGAGATGTCATGTAGGATGTGTTCTAAAGCTTACAAATCCCTGCACTTTGTAATGAGGGTATTAAAAGGAAGTAGTACGTACCTCTTCTAAAGAATTAGGATATTTGTCACTAGTAAGACCTATACTGGAATACGCTTCGGCGGTTTGCGATCCATATCCAGTAGGGCTCATCAATGAATTGGAAATGGTACAAAGAAAGGCCGCTAGATTTGTGTTCAGTGACTTTAATTCCAGGAGCAGTGTGAGCCGTATGTTAAAGAAACTTGGGTGGGAATCACTTGAGGCTAGGAGGATGAAATGTAGACTCTGCGCTATGTACAACACGTATACAAATCAACCCGCATGGGGTGAGCTTAGCAAACATATGGGAAAGTCCACTTACATGAGTAGGAGTGATCATTCTTTCAAAGTTAAGGGCCGACCACAGCGTACAAATTATGGTAAATATTATTTCGTAAACCGTGCCGTTGACAACTGGAACTCTCTACCTGCCACAATCGTTTCCCAAACATAATCGTATAGGTGTGTTTTAGAAAATACTGACGATTTGTGTAAATACTCCAGTTTAATTGTTTTTGAATTGTTATGTATATCCAATTTGCCACCAGGGCACAAACCCCCAATTGCAAATGAATGAATGAATGAATGAATGAATGAACTTCTGTGATTTTAGCCCACTCTCGAGTAGTCCCCACCCGGAGATCTGAACGGGGGACTAGTTTACCTCCGGATTGGAATTTTACAAGGGAGGAGACCATCATCACGTGTAATTATGCATAGAGAAGTGCATATCCTCGAGAAGAGCAATATGGCTGTAATTTCCCGTTGCTTTCAGCCGTGCAGCAGAACGCAGTGAAGCCATTAGTTGTCTAATGTTATCACTGGAGTATATATCCATTATAACCCATTACATACAAAATTCATTTTATTTCTATTAGAAGGCTATTTTGCATGTAACATACTCAAATTAGTGAAATATAGGATAGAACCAGAGATCAGCTGCCAACTTGTCATGTAACTGAGACGGCTCAGATTTTTAAAGTCACTTATGCACAATAATATTACAGTATAAACTTTTAATTTTGAACGGGCCACGTCCTTCAGAACAGTTTAAATGATTTTCGGTTCGAAAATTGAAACTGGTGGGTCCCATGTTATAGATTATAACGTTTGCAAAATTCACACGGCCGCCATCCTGAAATGGTATGACTGATGACCTTGTAGCTTGGGCACAAGACGCGTCCTACATGAAGGTATGTTTTTTCAAAATTTTGAAAAGATCCAAAGACTAGTTTGGTCGGAATTAAATTTTAAGTTTTGACCATTTGAGTGGCCGCCATTAAGTTTTGGTAAATATGGCGGCAATATAAAACATGACACTGAGATGACCTACCTCTGTACCAAATTTGGTTAAATTTGGTTTCGTAATGTTTGAACTGATGGGGAGAGTGGGGGACAGACATACAGAGTACACACTCACACACAGACAGACACACAATTTTTGGCCCTGTGTAGATCTCATAAGTCTACTTTCATTTTTTTCAAAAATCGAAAGTAGGCTAATTAGACAGAAAGGAAGAGGCAAACCTGGATACCAAGTACATGTCATTGTTAATCAGCTTTGGAAACTCAAGCAAGGAAAACATACGCAAAAGTGAAATGATGAAGGAGACAACGTGCTAACTTAGTTTTATCTGGTGAGACCGAAGGCACGGATAGTTCGTACCCGTATCTCCTCCAGCTCTCTTCGTGGAGCGGAGATGTGGAATTTATAGCACCAAGAGAAAAGGAAGTAAATGTCTTTGAAATATGGTGTTCGAAAAGACTGCTTCGAATTTTATAGACGGAACATAGAACTAGCCCCTCAGTTTAAATGAACTGAAAGTTGAGAAAGTTCTTCACTTTATATCTTGAAACGGAGACTGCACATTTTCAGCTACAGTGGCCTTTGACAAGATACTTGGACTAATAGTGAAGAGCGACATCATCGTATTGTTGTTGTTGATTCATTTAGGGACTTTCCGACATTGTGGTCATGTAACTCTGTGTATGTCCAGACAGGAATGTATGTATAGAAAATGACCCTTATTGACAATGTTTGAGAGACAACCAAAATATACCTTCAGTCAAAAAAATATGAATTATGTTCTAAAGTACCGGTTTCGGTCATTTTATGACATTCGTCAGCACTGTATAATGAATATTTATAAATAGAAAACAAGTGAAGGGTCCACGTGAAGAAGGGGGAATGTCACTCAAAATGTAAAATCGAGATATCAGCGCGATCTGGTAGGCCTCTTTGCGACGTATTGAAAGCATAATTGTGTCTGGCTAAAAACAATGAGGGTCGTGAGAAAATGACGTTTCAAGTTGACGCGTACATATACTGTAATTGCATATAAGTAAGGAAACTTTAAAACTCGTTTCCTGAACATTTTGCATTGTTTGACATTCCCCCTTCTTCCGTGGACCCTTCAAGTATAAAGTTCCATTTTCGTGAAATTATATGATAGAGATTATCTAAGTGTTGTCAGGGAAAATAGTTCAAAAAGTAAAAAATATATATATAAAAGAGGTGAGATTCAATTTTAAAAAAATTACAAGCCTTACAGTAGTCGCATATGATGTGTAACATCTGATATAGAAGAAACCTCACGTGAAATTGTCGATACACCGGTATTTTATACTATTATTGGCACAAATATTAATCTATTGTAAAAGGGAGTGTTTTACAGATATAGTAGTTTATAATACGGAACTCATTTTATTAGGTGATTTGTAGCTTCCACCAGCACTAGCCTAAATAAAGAATACGATATGGATCAACTAGATGAATAGACGCGACACCGCTCATAACCTTAAATTCCTTATAAACAGGTCCTCTTCATTCACGGACCAACACGAAATTTAATATGGATTCTGTTAAAATGAGTCATATTGATATGATAAATATCGTTTAAAATGATAATCTGGTATCAAAAATATCTACCCCGTCCGGGATTCGAACCCAAGATCTCTAGATTCACAGTCATAAGCACTAACCCCACGGCAATTTCGATTACGCAAATTTTGTGCACAAGATGGTGACTTATTTCCACGTTCCAATAATATTGCATTACGGAATTAAGTTTCATTTATATTTTGCTTGTTTCGATAATGTTCCTGCGTGAAATTGAGTTTAAAATGCCTTATGAATAGGCCCGCTTGTGAGTAAAGAGAATGTATTCAGTAATAGTTCATGAAGGCTTGCTCAATTCTCGTATAACCACAACGATTATATTATATTGATGACTGCATTACCGTTATGTGGGTTAATATTTGAATAGCCATTGTGCAGAAACATAATACCGGCAATGCCGACTACTTACAATGTTTGATATTAAGGCATTTTACCATTTAAATACTGATACGAAGACTTCGAACATGTACCATGTCATTTGTTTCAATCACTTGACACCAGAGTTCGCATGCGCGTTTTCCGTTCAGTATGTCATATACATTCCACATGGCCGAGAGTACGTCATGGCATCAATTTCCGAGGCCGCGCGCTCATTGTTTCTCGTACCACTGCCAGCTGGGTCTTACCACTGCCTGCTGGATCGATCGATCGAGTTGGCAGTGCATCGTATACTTCCGTTAGTTCCACCACTGCCAGCTAGTACACTTCCGTTCGATCGATCGAGCGGGCAATGCATACTTCCGTTTTCCACCACTGCCAGCTAGTACACTTCCGTTCGATCGATCGAGCTGGCAGTGCATACTTCCGTTCGATCCACCACTGCTAGCTCGATCGTTCCGATCCACTTCCGTCCCCAATTTTCAAAATCACTCCCACAAAACTATCCAGCAACCGAGCAGAAAGATGTTAACCATCAAAAAAAATGTTTTCTGTCTACATTTTTTAAAAATAATAATAAAATGAGATCTGTTACAAATTTTGATTAATACCGGTATGAAAAATGTTTCTCCAAAAGTAGCTCGATGTAGGAATGACATTAGCTATAGCGGGGTATTTTAATTGAACACCCGTAGTTCAATTTCAAGTAGTACCAACTTTGGCTACCAGAGATGCCACTGTCACTGACACCTAGCGGCGAATGTTGGAAGTTGATAGAGTGTTTCTAACAAAATAACCTACAAATTTAGCTACCAATTGTAGTGGTAGGTTCTTTTTCATGCCATAAATCTAAAACATGGGCCCACCGACTTTACTTCCCCTCTGAAGGATTTTAACACTCTTAAAAATCCGACGACTTCTATGTCATTGTTCTATGAAGCTAAGATTAAAATGCAATCGAGGTCTGTAACATATATAGCAGAGAGAAAAAGAAATTGATAATTTGACACGTGGAACCAATGTATGTGTATTGAGTTCATTTAGAATTTGACGGTTGGACGATATTTCCAAGGTAAAAGCATATAGACCAGAGGTGGCCAAACTGCACTCCGGGCGCGCTGGCACACCGGCTGCACTCCGGAGTGCTTCTGGGGTGGACGGCCTTGCTGTGATGGTCGGGGAAGACTATATGTCTGTCTCTCTCTCGCTCACTTTCTCGTCTTACTCCCTGCTGTACTGTCTTTGCTGTGTCGAAGGTCAAACGGTCGCGATGTGGAGTACCTTATATTGCTATCTGTAGTCTCACTTGACATTATATAACAGCTTAGACTTTCACGGCCGGCGTTCATAATAAGTACAAGTTTTTCGGGCTTCTAGGCCGTGGTCCAGACAGGATATCTCCTGACGTTTCACCGGAAACTGCGTCCGGCATTATCAAGGGTTCCGCTCCTTTCCTTGGTCAGCAGTTATAAACCTAGGTATGTCAATGTGGTGTTGTTTGCTTGCGAAAGTATTCACTGGAGTGGCATTTCAATCGGCGCCATCAGCAGGAATTTGGGGCTCTCGAGGACGAAGAGCGTCAACTTCAATTTAATGAGTTGAAATCAACGCTAGAAGTAAGTATATCGTTTTCTTGCAAATGTTTGTTGTTTTAATCGCATTGTGATAAAATGGATTTCGTATCTTTAACAGTATAGTTTCTAATTGACAGGAACTTGGAATTTCGAATCCGACTTTATGAGCAAGTTACAAGATTTCCTTGCGAATAGCTAAAAACGCCAAGCCTTTTTCAGATGGGGATTTTGTAAAAGCAAGCCTAATTGATGCCGCGGAACAGCTATGCCCGTTGTAAGTTCAGCAGTTCCAGGATATTTCACTGTCGCGTCACACAATAGCAGTCAGGGCAGGCAGCCCAGCCGAGAGAATGCTGCGGAGTGCGGCGCACCGAGGTTGCAAAGCCTAGCCGCCCCTGATACAGACAAAAAAATATACGTTCTTCCAACCTTCAAATGATAAATTAACACAGTACATAAACATCGGTCCACAACAATTATCGTCCGCCTCACTGCGTAGTGGCTAGCAGTCTTGGCTGTCACCGCGGAGCCTCGGGTTTGTTTCTCGGCTCCGCTATGAAATTTCATTCCGGTCTGAGGGCTGGAGTGGGGTACACTCAGCCTTCTGAGGCAAAACTGAGGAGTGGTGGGTTCGAGTCCTACCTCAGCCATCCTGGAAGTGGTATTCCGTGGTTTCCCACTTCTACTCCAGTCAAATGCCGGGATGGTATCTAACTTAAAGCCACGACCGCTTCTTACCTGAATCCTACCTGAATTGCAATTACTCACACCAGTACAGACATTACAATGACACAGGCAAATTGTACACACACCCAAGTACACGGGGCTACATGACCACGATGTCGCAAAACCCCTAAATAACTAACAACAACTATTATCTCTGACGTTCTAACCGACCGATTCCAATGATTTTTGGTGCACAGAAACCTTTTTGTTGCGTACTTTTGGTAAATATCACCTAAAGTGCAGATTTATACGGTATTAATCACTATTTTCACCAAAACGTTTAACCAAGACTGCACGCGCTTTCTCAACTGCGCACGCCGTATTGGTCATCGCATTGCGCAGCTGCTTTCAATGGCGAGCAGAATCTGCTGTCATCAGCAATTGCGAGCCTCGCGTTCCTTAAGGTTAATGAGCTGTTGTTTTTGTTACAGCTAAAGCACAAAGCTCTCACGACGGGTAGTTATTCTTCTAACTCCAGTAAAATGCATTTCTACGGACAAATTCACGATATCTTAATTTAAAGGAAGCTCATACAAGATCCCATTGTTGGAAGCCAGTGATATTCACTCTTCCTCAGCTTCTTTCTTATGAGTATTGAAAATGTTGTTCTTAATCATCGGCATGAGACTTCTTGGCTATCAGCCCCGTGTACCTGGGTGGGTGTGTCCAATTTGTCTGATAACCTGTGTTTCTCTGGTTCTCAAGTAGTGTTAGTTATTGTTGATTAAAGAGGTGGAACAGCGAAGACATCTGCTCCCACTCTATTAGTGTGTGTAACTGCATTTGTTAGGGTCGGGAATAGAGCAAGTGCCCCGGGACTAGAAATAAGGTACTATACCGGCATTTGCCTGCAGAAAGTGTGTAAAATCCTGGGAAAACCGCACTCAGTATAGGCGCTATTAGCCCCGGGATTTGAACCTCCAATCCTTTGACTGGTGGCTTCGGTGGCGTAGTCGGTAGCATGATGAGCTTCTATGCCCAAGATAACGGGTTCAAACCCATCCGAAGCCGTCGGATTTTTTAAGAGCGTTAAAAATCCCTCAGTATGCCTTCCTTCGGAGGGGAAGTAAAGCCGGCGGTCCCATGTCATAGATTTATGGCATGTTAAAGAACCTTCCACTAATTGCACCTGTGTGAAGCTAAATTGGATAGGTTAAGAATGTAAACAACGCTCTTAGGTTTCTACGTTCGTTGCCAAGAGCCGACTGCGGTGGCGTCTAGTAGCTAAGTTCTGAACTTGGCCTAGTAGTCGTTGACGTTGGCGTTTGGCGTCAAAAGTAGGAACTATTTGAAAAATTCTAAGTTGCAGTACCGGTACTTAAATTAAAAAACAGATAACACACACTAATACAGTCATCACAATTAACAGCGGTTATCAGACAGATTCTACACACACCCAAAGTACACGGGGCTACATGACCGCGTTGTCGCAGCCCCTAAACTTAAGAACCAACCAACCAATCCTTTGACTGCCGATTGATACTCTTGACGTGTCATCTCCTCCTTCGATACTTAAAAATAAAACGCTCCTCCATGTTTGACCATGTTACAGAGCGCGCAGCCATCTTTCATCTGATATTGCGAGAGTCATATGCACCATATAAGCTATCGGTTGCACAAGAAAGTGAAAACAAACACAACATACTATCAGTTGTTGTTGTTGTTCCATTTGAAGGGCTTGAAGATCATGGCCACTTACCCCGTGTACTTAGGTGAGCGCAGAATTTGTATGGTAACCTATGTTATTGGGGTGTCTGTAGTAATGTGTTTATTTGTATTACAGGTGAGGATTGGGAAGGAGGTGACCGTGGCCTTAAATTAGGTACAATCTCGAAATATTCCTAGAGTAGACGTCGGATATCATGGAAAATCATTTCCTGGATGGCCGAGGTCGGAATCGAACCCACCTCTACTCGGTTTTGTTTCATGGGGCTGAGTGTACCCAGTTCCAACTTTCAAACCATAATTAAATTTCTAGTCAGAGCCTGAAATCAATACCGGACCCTCGAGGCGACAGCCAAAATTGCTGGCCACTACAGATATATTTTGAATCTTCATGGTATTTTTTTGAGCGTAAGGGAATGTATTAAGTTATTTATTATTCGGTATGTTTAGGTCATAAACACAGGAGTCGCAATATGATCACACATATCGTAATATTTGTAACTCAGTGAAACTGCTCCCTCAGACCTCTTCCATAAATGAATATAGTCCACAGCCTTGAGTCAATTACGATAAATGTTCCGGGACAATAATTGGGGAGAGGCACGCCTTATCTCTTGAAGTGAGCTGAGGTGTGCGTCTTGAATCCTGGCTGGGAGCCAACATCGCCCACATTCGCCATGGTCACATTACGCAGCAGTTTCTCTCAACTGAGCGTAAGTACAGCAATGAGACCCCGGCTTACATGATCCCTTTCCTACCTGCATCATCGATGAAACCTGCACGGGGTTCAGGAATGTATTATTCCACCAATCCGTAAGAGGTTGTTCTACTGATCCACACGAAATGTAGCTCAATGTGTATTTCTTTGCTGATCGATCGACAAACAAGGATGAAATTCATTTATTGAGGCTATTGCAGTCTAGAATATTAGGCAAGGTAGGTTTGGGAGAGTAGTTGTGCCTTGAAAACAAGGAAACACTATGAAAGTCTTGAATTTTACTGAGTTATTTGCCTTCGGATATTAATATAAATGGGTAGCTATCAAAGTAAGCTGTAGGTAATTAGAAATATTGCCTATGAGGGTTGATGTCATTGACTTTTTTCTTTTGTATGCGAACATGCATTAACATATAAACATTTATTGTACCTCAAGTTCCATCTTCATCATGTGATTAATACGGGGGCTCTATTTAATAAATCACAGGAAACTTTGTCGTTATCCATTAAAGGTTGGCATCACTGAACAAATTAAAATGTTTCTTTACGGCATAAAGTGACATATATTCTATATGTTTCATGGATCTATTAAAAGTTCTCACTGCTACAGTTGGTACCATGGCTTTATTAGATATTGCTGAATTGCTATAGATGTAACATACCATTCATATACTGTACTTCATTTATTGCATTAATTCATTAGCCCATCCTCATGGTGTATGGGTAGTTCACTTGCCTCTCACTTTGGAGTCCCCGGGTTCAATTTCCGGCCCCATCGGGGATTTTGGAAACTAACTTGAGGGCTGGAACAACAGAGTGTGCTCAGCGTCCTGAAGACAATTGTTTAGCTGTCTGATCAGACAAAAGGCCAGGCCTATTGGGAGACGCCGCGTTGCCCACGCAGATCAAATAACTGAACAGTTGAAGCTTTTTAGGCTGAGGTCCTTCATGGGCTGTAGCGTCACGGAGTTAAGTTTTAGTAAATGCATTACATGGTTTTATTGCTTTAGTCCATTTAGAAAAGTCTAGCACTCTCCGTTCATTACTTATAATTACATCCCTTGTATTGTAATGGTACGTGAAATAAATGTAGAATACAAATCTCAAATTTGGTTTTGCTCCATGTACTGTATCAGTTCGAATTTTCCTTGAAGAAATAATGGAAATAAGCTAGAAAAATTGAATGGAAGAATATATTTACTGCTTTAAGTCTAATATGCAAGTACAAAACAGCATAGCTGCAGAATTGAAAGACACACAGCAGTTTCGATCTGTTGAAAGGGCTCCCTTTAGCTTCAGATTCTGTTAATAGCAAACTAAATGTACTAGTTGTGAACTTGTACAACTATCGTTAGCAGTCTGTATGGCTTCACCAGTAACTTGTCGAGGATTGCAGTTAGCGAGAAATGTTTCCACTTCAGTTGTATAGAGAAGTACTATTATTTTATAACAGCAGTATATTACTTTTAAGATTAAGTCCTGAGATAAATTTTAATGAACTAGCGCGGAGCAATGTAATCCTTTCAAGTATAATCCAGGGTTTCAACGCGACTACAGGCTGGGATTATATTCAAACAGTGACGTCTCTGTAGCAGTCAGGAGGTTTCATTACAATAGAACGAGTTTCCAAATGCAACCATAGGAACTTGACCATCTCATCCGAAATTCACAATATGTGGTTCAATCGAAGTATTTTGTTACAATTCACATCCGTCGGTTTAATCACTGAAGAGCGTTAACGGAGTTGGGAATTCCCAACCAACTAGTTTATTTCATTGCCAGAATTGCTTTGCTTACTATTCTGTAAATAGATTCCGTTAATGGATTTCCTAGGCAACTCTGGAAAATGGCTTCTAATACATCAATATAGTTTACCTCGAGCAATTTATTTTGTCACTCAAAGTGTAATTAACCTAATGTAAGTAATAAATACAAATGCTTCACTATTGAAAAGAATGTACGGCAATACTGCGTTCTTTCTCTAAGATTGTTCAATGTATAAAGCGAATTTATAATCACAAGAACTTCAGAGAACTTCGATGAGAGAGTAAATATACTGCTCAAAAAAATTAAAGCACCTCTTTTTTCAAAGGCCACCAAATTTTGAAAAGTTGACCTACAAGCTCGAAATCTCAGTATGACGTTTGTCCTGACGCCTACCAAGCATATGCTTCAGCACAACTCCCCAACTTGAGTAGTTTCGGGGTAGCACCCCGAATACCAGCCCATTTTCGAAAACCGCAAATTGAAGTTTGCGAAAAACGCTGCAGGACTTGTCGCAGGTTGCCAAAGCAGTCGAAAATGAATGAGTCTTGCTCTTAAAGGTTCCACAAACACGTTGAAATCGTTACATTTGACGTTTGGGCATTTTCAACCCCCTTCATCATCCCCTAAACATGGACTACCATTGGGGGCGTCTGAGAAGGTACCGGGTGTGTTTAACCACCTGAAAACCTGTACACCGTCCTCAGTTGCTGATTGCAGTAAGTTCTTAAGGCCTCCGGCAATGTCCACACCCCCTAACACCCTCAACTGGCATGGTACCAAACCACCCCTTCTCGATTCACCCCTAAGGAAGGTTTTAATCGAGATGTTTATCAGTGCTGCTAATGGGGGGGGGGGGGGGTCTTCCCCTAACGTTTCAAAAAAGGAACTGTGCCTTTGTCACCACCCCTTCCCCTGCAACCCCCGTTTGTATGATTTTTCGAATCATGCCCCTTTTAAGGGCTGAAACGACGTCTTAATCGCTGAAAGGGCTGTAAAGGTCCTTAGAAGTAGTGGTGACACGAAATCAACCCCTTCCGATCGATGATTGACATTCCGTCCCCCAAATTCGAAATTTTTGCACCCCCAACCCTCCCAGTCTGGACGCGTAATGCGTCATGGCAGAGTTTTCAGAGTTGGATGAAAATGAAGCTTATGGCCTGCAATGGAGCCCAAAACTGCAGGCTGGATAGAAATTCATCGGTAGGTTGGGAAACGGGACCAAAATTTTTCAAAAAAGTGTACAGCCTACAGTAAGTACGCCCATGCATAGGCAACCCACATCACGTCCGTGCGTGTGGGTTGCCTATGATCAGCAATAGGTTAAAAAAAGAAGAATTGCTGAGTTTTAATAGGTTACAAAGTTTGGCAATGGAAGAAAAATGACGTGATGTGGGTTGCCTATGCATTGGTGTACTTACTAGAGGCTGTAAACTTTTTTAAAAATTTTTGGTCCCGTTTCCCACCCTACCGATGAATTTCCATCCAACCTGCTGTTTTGGGCTCCACGTATATTATATTACTAGCAACCCGACCCGGCTTCGCCCGGGAACAGTTGTGAATGCATTACGTGATAAGCGCTTCTTTACGATGTCAATGAACTACGATCTATATCCGTTGTACGCCTCGGCATGATGGGTTAAAATCACTGACCGGACTATTAACTATATTATCATGGAGATGCATGTGCAACAAATTCTTGTCAGACGTAATTTAAGAATGGCGAGGTTATATGAAACACAAATCCCCATTCCGTCCAATCTAAAAACACTTGAATGTAGATATGTGCTCTCGCGTACGTTTTTGTAAAACTTTTCATGCTGAACAATTTTTACACTCATTGTATATTATTATTAACTGTTTGCCAAGCGTAAGCTTAAAAAGCGCACGGACGCCCGGATTTTTTTTCGAGTTATTCTCTGAAATCGTAACTGCTTGGCTTCCTTTGATCATAAATACATTATTTTCTACAGAACCCTTCCTCGAGGTAATCTTTACAGAATGATGAAAACCGCATCAAAATCCATGCAATGGTTCTCGAGATTACCCGTGACATCCAAGAATCGGGGACTTTGTGTTATACTAAGTAGAGATTATACTCCAATCAGTATAATTTAATATAATATAGCCTAATCCCCCTTCCGTCCAATCTTAAATTGACTGTGAATTTTGCACTTCCATAGAATGGCGAGGTGAATGAAACTCAAATCCCCCTTCCGTTCAATCTTAACTTGACTGTGTTTCACAGGCGAAATGAAGAAAACCCGAGTTGCACTTCCAGGGAAACTCCAAACACAACCACCCTTCTCAGAAGTCTTAACTCAACACGTCTTGACGGTTTGCTGCTGGCTGTATCTGGGTCAAGAGGTTCACCCGCTAGCTAAGCTGTAACAGGGTGGATAGACTCGCCCTTAGCTAGCTCGTTAACTGTCGCCTCAGTAGCTGAATGGGCATGGTTGGAAGAAATTAAAACGTAAAAACACTTATAGTGGGCGATGTATTGAAGATAGACATATGCTCTCCAGGACTTTTTTGTAGAATTGTTCATGCTGAACAATTCTTACACTCATGGTATTTAGATATTTTTAACGGTTTGCCCAGCGTAAGCTTACAAAGCGCACGGACGCCAGGTTTTTTTTTCGACTTTTCCACTGAAATCGTTTCTGCTCAGCTTCTTTTGATCGTAAATAAATTATTTTCTACAGAAATCATTCTCGAGATATCCTTTACAGAATGGTGAAAACCGCATCTAAATCCATCCAGTGGTTCTCGAGTTTACCCGTAACATCCAAGAATCGGGGACTTTGTTTTATACTAAGTAGAGATATTTGCAATAATATGTATTATTCTGCTCTATTAGTATTTGTTTTAATGACGCTATTTGTATTTAACAGCCCGCGCTCAGCTGGAGTTTATGAGTCCTAATAAAGCGGAAGTGCTCTTCATGTGACTCGAGTTTATCTCCGTATTATTTGGACAGCAAAATCCTCGTTGAAAATTTGCTGACACTGTAATAATGCACGACATTATGACGTAAGCATTAGACATTCATCCAGGCCACGAGCACGTGTGCTTTATTGGCATGAGGCTAAAGTCGCCACAAACAAGAGTTTAACGGGGCATTCAGTAGTAGTTACCTGTGATTGGAATCAATATATCACAGGATTAATTACCTCTTGTTCAATATTTAATAGCCAATTTTACATTTCAATAATAAAATGTTATTAATTTAATGATGATATATCTCTTCTAGTAAATTCAGACCTTGGGGTGATGGATGTTTTATTAAGTGGAACAAAGAATTAATCAACCAGTGGCGGTTCGTGCAAATTTGTTAAGGGTAGGAAAGAAGTTAACTGCATAAAATGTCACCATCTTAAATAAAGCAAGCAATAAATTATCCTACATCCAGATGCACGGTTTCAAATACCTACCTATAAAATACATAACCTGACTCATCATCATCATCATCGTTGTTCAGTATGCTTTACTTCGGAGAGGAAGTAAGGCCGGTGGGCCCATGTCATAGATTTATGGCATGTAAAAGAACCTACCATTACAATTGGTAGTGTATAGCCACATTTGTAGGTTTCATTTGGCTGGTTAGAAACGCTCTATTAAGTTCCAGCGTTCGCCGCTAGGTGTCAGTGAGAGTGGCTTCTGCTAGCCAATGTTGGAACTACTTGAAATTGAACGTGCTGGGAGCCATTGGCTGCATACTTGAACAGACACTACAACAACGTGGACCATCAGACAGACCCCACGCACACACATGAGCACGGGACGTTGTTGTAGACCAGTTTCCCGGGTGTGGTTTATGAGGCTTTTCAATCTTTGTCGGTCTTCTTAATATCTCTGTCCAATCCATTCATCTACTAGTTAGGTTTGTTTTACTATATCATGCCATCTACTTCTAGGTCTTCCACTGGGTCGAGTACCATTAACTGTTTGCTCCAGTCATACTTTTGCTATTCTGTTGGGTGCCATTCTTTTTACATGTCCAAACCACCTCAACCACGAACTTGCAATTTTTCCTCCAAGAGATTCCTGTACCTGTGCTGCTTCTCTTATATTTTCATTTCTGACTACAGCTTTCAAATTATATTGAAAGTTTCAATCGATGAACAGTATATAAAATACAATGAATAATATAGATTTTTAAATAAAAATATTGTACATCATATTTTCACAGCTCTGCTTGTAGAGTAATGGAGTCTCTAAAAGCCACGGTAGTTAAAAGGGACATAAAACCAATAACAGTATTATTAGAGTAATGGTCTGGTAACTGATTGAATGCAACGCCGATAGATGGCAGCTGTACCAACTTAGCCGCACTACACGCCTTAACAAAACAATGGGAGAATATCCTCTTCTGTCGTTCATTTGGTTACGTTAAAAGTGTAGTTCTCTGGTCGCTAGTGCGCCTGTGTCTGTGTTAACTGCAGAACAGAAGGTAAGTATGCACTTTCCTCCCAATAAACCAACAGTCAGACTTTTCAAGTAGTACAAGAGCATGCGTAGTTTAAAACCATATAGAAAATGTTCGTGTTATAGTTGTGAAGCTAAAAATAATCCAATTTACCTCGAATTTTGAGGTAAATATCTTATATTTAATATTTTTTTATTTATTTAATAGTTATTAGATACGACCATGAAAGGGTTATTTTGCTATAAAAGATTAACAAATCTTAAATAATATTAACAACAGCAATAACAATTAACAAATGACAGTATTGGCAGCAGGAGACAAATCTCGGGATTGCCGCAGGGAATGATTGAGGAAGTGGGCGACCAGGAGGGGGACGGGGTAGGAATTGAGAATGTCTGTTATGTTTGAATGTTCTATAGGGAGAGAATATGTCAATATTTGGAAGGGAGTTGCAAGGGTAGGTAGACGGTGGAAAATAGAGCGCGTCTGTTGTTCAAGACGTGGGCAGAGTGCTTCTATAGTTCAAGACGTGGCCGAGGTATGAGGTGTAAATGGTGCTGACGAGTTGAGCAGGAGGGAAGTGTCAATTATCGAAAAATGTGAGGAGGAAGTTCCTCCCTTCCCTCCCTTGAGGAACCGCAACTGTCTACTACCATACATAAGATGTACTGTATAAGAAGATGATGAAGAAGGATACCTCGTGTAGTTCACTGGCCTGGTATACCAGGTGAATCAGCTGCCCCTAATAATATTGTTTTACGCTACCCAACTAACTCGTGTTGATAGGAAGGTCGATATTCTCTGCTTGCATCCCGTATGTTACTAATGCGCTGCAAGCATTTATGGCGCAAACGATACTGAACACTAATATTTTCCGTCGTAATTGTCAATAGTCGCATCGAGGGAAAAGTAATAGTGTTTAGAATCATTTGCAGGATATGCTTACAGTGTATTAATACCATACGAGATGCAAGCAGAGAAAATAATATCGACCTTTCTAATAACAACGCTAGTTGGGCTGCATAACCCAATATCATTAGAGGCAGCTGATGCACCGGGTATATTTTACATGTCAATTAATGAAAAATGTGAGGAGGAAGTTCCTCCCTTCCCTCCCTCGAGGAGCCACACTGTCTACTATCATACACTGACGAAAATGGAAATTGCAACACCATGAAGGCATTGGTTGTTTGTGTAGATTTTCAATTCAGACCCATTGGATTGTTGCTACAGGTCTCCCCACGTGATTGGTCGCGGAGGAATCAACTCCAGTATACGGACTCGGGTGTAGCGTAGTTGACTTGCAGTCTGTGCAGGGAAGTGTTCCCCGTAAAACATGCCTCAACCACAGAGAAGAGCACGCTATCAACAACTGTCGCCGTTTGAGAGGGCTCGGATAATTGGGCTGTGTGAGGCTGGATTATCGCTAAGGACTGTCGCTGCACGTGTTGGCCGACAGGCACCTATGGTACAACGTGTATGGCAACAGTGGTCAAATGAAGGTACCCACACGCGTAGACCTGGCACAGGCCCAGCGCGACAGACACTGTGAGGGAGGATCGCCGCATCATTCGGATGGCCCGGATGAAACCCCATGCAACAGCAGCACAAATTCGAGCAGCTGTGGCACCCCACGTTACACAACAAACAGTTGGTAATCGCCTGCGTGCAGCTGGCTTACGATCCCGTGTCCCTGCAGAAGGTGTTCCATTGACCCCACAACAGCGACGTGTAAGGCTGGCCAGGTGTCGAGAACGATCGACGTGGGTCGACGAATGGCATAGTGTCGTCTTTAGTGATGAATCGCGCTTCTGTCTTGCCCGCAGTGATCGCCGGAATCGTGTGCGCCGACGTACCGGGGAGAGGGCCGCCCAGACCTTATTTTCGAGAGGCACACAGGGCCAACACCAAGCAGTATGGTCTGGGGAGTTATTGGCTTTAATGTGAAATCACAACTAGTGCTTGTTGAGGGCACTATGACTGCTCGACAGTACGTTGATAGGGTACTCAATCCAGGGGTTGTCCCTATGATGGCGAACATTGCTAATGGGATGTTTCAGCAGGACAATGCCCGGGTTCACACTACACGCATCTGCAGAGAAGCTCTCCACGACATCACAACCTTAGAATGGCCCGCCAGATCCCCGGACCTCAGTCCTATTGAGCATGTGTGGGACATGATGGGTCGACATCTGGACAACTGTCCGCAGCAACCCACAATTCCTCAGGAAGCGATCCAGGGCCTTATTGACTCCATGCCTCGCCGAATTCATCAATGTATTGCAGCTCGTGGTGGGCACATCCTGTATTGATTGTTGTCCAAACTTGCGGTCAGAGGGACCTGAAAGTGTAATCATCGAATCACAACCGAACACTCGTCCTGCATGTTCAATTGCAGCAATGTAGCACCACTCCTTCTGGGTGTTGTTGCAATTTCCATTTTCTTCAGTGTATATGAGGTGTACTGTATAAGAAGATTATAATAAAGAATACCTCGTGTAGTCGACTGGCCTGGAATATATCTTCAAATTTGACACCACTTGGGTGACTTACATGTCAACAATGCCTTGAAACCTCTACCCCCTGGGGTAGTGGCTAGCAATCTTGGCTGTCACCCCTGAGGTCTGCGTTTGATTCCCGGCTCTGCCAAGAAATGTAATTATGGTGAGAGTGCTGTAACTCGTTCTCGTGAACCATCCCACTCCTGCCAACCTGGAAGTGGTCTTATGAGGTTTCCTACTTCCATTCCAGGCAAACATGTAATGGTTCCTAACTTAAGGCCACGGCCGCCTCCTTCCAAATCAATTACCAAATACTCACACTACTACAGTTACCACAATAACACACGTTATCAAACAAATACATTTGCACAAGTACACGTGCCTAAATGTTCATTATGTCGCAAGTCCCTAAATGAATCAACGACATCAGATACCTCGAACCACAATTAAATATTTGGTAGAGCCGGGAATCGAACCCGAGCTGTCCGAGTGGCATCTAATAACATTATACCGAAAGACATACGTAAATAATAATAATAATAATAATAATAATAATAAACGAAAGGGAGATGGTTCCAAGAATGTGAGAAAGACCTGATGCAAATTGGAATTCCAGAAACGAAAATCCATGACAGAATTGAAATGTTTAAAAACGATCAAAAGTGTAAAGTGAAAATTGATACCAGGATACGGAGAGGACCTCTACCAGAAGCACTGATCAATTGACCCAAAAAAAAAAAAATGATGCGTTTCAGTCGGTCAAAACGATTGGCCGTGTTGACCGACTGAAAAGCTTCAAACTTCTTTTTTACTAAGGCAACACTGAAAATGGTTTCAAACACCGTAAAGACTCAAGAAATACTGGAGGGATGTCAAGGCCAGTAGAAGAACAAGATCTAGACACAAATTAAATTGATTGTTAATCTGCAGTCCATAGAGGCTCAATTCCGAAGTAAATAATAATAATAATAATAATAATAATCCGACTAGAAAGACTTAAAGAAAGAGACAACACTCAGAACTGGATCCCCATCCCTTGATTTCTGGGCTTGTGCATCTCAAAGGTTAGGGCCCGAAACAAGCTTACTCTCTAGTTGATAGATGATGCACACACTGCAGAGCGATCTACTGACGACGCCTATGCCATCTAGAAGCATTGGAAATTTAAGATCGATAAAAGTGGCTTTGCACAATAGCACCACTTTATTATTACTATAATAATAATTATTATTATTATTAATATTATATTCTTCTTTTTTTCCACATTGTTAAGCCCGTCTAAGAAGCAGAATTGAATGAATCTAACTGATCTTGCATCCGTGTCCTCCCAAAATCTCTTCATCCTCTCTATGTCTCTTTCTGTCCAGGTTCTGTTGGTTGTAATGTTTGGGTAGCCTGAAAACTGATGAATGTAAACTAGTAATCTAGCCTGTCCAGTACTATATCACTTGAAATTCCTAGTTTGTGCAGGTCTTTACAACTTCAAGAAGCCATGTTCTTAATATAATTATGTTATTAATTATTATTATTATTATTATTATTATTATGCTTGCCGTGGTGGGTGAGTGGTTTACGTGGCGGTCTATTAATCCTAAGCTTGTCGGTTCGCTCCTTGCCGTGGTAAGTGATGTTTGAAAGGCGGCAAAAAATACGACACGCATGTCATACAATGCTGGCATGTCAAAGAACCCATTTGAATTCTGTAGGCCGTGCTCATAATGGAAAAATTAATCTCGGGAGTTTCCGCCAACACAATGTTACTCATTTATCTACTAGAAAGCGCTATAGTGTTCAAGGAGCTTAGATATCTAACCTCTTTGACTTTCATAGTGCTTCAAGGAACAACGAAATTCGACATGCAAGCTACCCTCTGGGTGTCAAATAACAAAGCTTGCTCCCGGCACCGAGGCCATACGATATTATATATTATTATTATTATTTATTTATTTATTTAATCGATTCTTCTCCTTTAGGAAAGCGATTGAACTTGAATACATGATTCATCTCCTGGAGTTTTCCCGCTTCTCTTCCCAAAATCTCTTCATCCTCTCAGAATGCTCCTTCTTCTGCTCAGCTGTCCACTTTCTTCCAGATTGTCGTGACGGTCTCTGATCAAACTTAACAGTTTTGATTTTATTCCTGCACTCGGTGCGGTCCTCAAGGTTTTCAATGTTGACCTGTTGTAGGTCCCTCTGAACCTCTGTCAGCCACTCCGTGCCACCCTTACACCGTGTTATAACGATGAGCAATTTCTTCGTCGTTCTGAAATTTTCCATCCTGTAAATGTGTGTATAAAACTGTACTCGGCGTTTTCTGATTACTTCCGTTATCGTGTGGATTTTTTGGTCGAGTTCGCTTTGAGGTCTCTTCATCCAAATACCGTTATTATTAACTGCCCCGTAAATCTTTCTGAGAATGTTTCTTTCCTGTTTTTCTATATCCTTAATTTCGGAATGACCGTCGATTACCATTGTTTCGGCTGCGTAAGTTGCTTCCGGAAGAATCACCGTTGTATAGTGCCTTCATTTTGCGTCTAACGAGATGCACTTCTTGTTGTAGTGAGCCCACGTTAGCTTGTAGGCCTTCTGTAGTTTGGTGATTCTTTGTTCATTGGCGATTCGGTTTAGTCCCGAGGACTGTATGATTTCACCAAGGTATTTAAAATGGGGGACTTGTATTATTTTACCGTATTGTGTGATTAAAGAAGAGTTATTTTCTGGCCGTCTTTCCATATAGTGGGTTTTTTCATAAGCAATTTGTAGTCCGGTTCTTTGAGCAATTTCATGTAATTTTTCCACTGCGTGTAGGGCTTCATGTCTGGTGTTAGTGATAATGGCAATATCGTCCGCAAAAGCGAGGCACTTGACTGTAAGATGGTTCTCTTTTTTATTCCAATTTGAATTCCTTTTACATGAGGATGACAGGCAGACTTTATTTAACACCCTAGAGGAGTTCGGAATTGACAGGAAGACGAGAGAAATACTCAAACAAACTCTAACGGATACCATGTCAAAAGTGAAGTTCTTCGGAGAAATCTCTGATCCTTTTGAAATAAAAACAGGGGTCAGACAAGGAGATGGCATATCACCTATCCTCTTCAACATTGTTCTGGAGAAGATCATGAGAACCTGGGAGGAAGCTTTGGACATGAAAGGAGTAAGGGGGATACATCTGGGAAGGAAAGGACAGAACCTGGAAACTAAATGTTTGGCTTTTGCTGATGATCTTGCCCTCTTAGCCCAAAGCCGAGATGATGCCCAAAAAATGCTGGATACTCTGCACGAAATCGCAGAGAAAACGGGTCTTAATGTCTCCTATGAAAAGACAGAATACATGGAATACAAACACCTTGGAGAGAGACACATAAAAGTGAAACATGGGACTGTCAAAAGAACTGAGAAGTTTAAATATCTAGGTGAATGGATAGAACCCAATGGGCTGGATAAAGAAGCAAATAGGGCAAGATCTAGAAAATTGGATTTGGCTTATAGGTTAACCCAGAACAGATAAACAAACGAGCAATATCCTACAAGGCAAAACTCAGACACTATAGCACAGTAGTAAAGCCAGAGGGTCTGTACGCCTCGGAGTGCTTGACACTGAATAAAAAAGGGGATCTTCAGGAACTGGAAAAAAAATGTGAGGAAAATTTTGCGGAAAATTTTAGGACCACAGAAAACTGCTGACGGGACATGGAAGAACAGAAGGAATGATGACCTCTATAAACATACTGAAAAAAATACTGTCACAATGCGGAAGCGAAGGTTGAAATTCTACGGACATTTGGTGAGAATGGACGAGAACCGACTGACTAAGAGGATATTCAAGTATATTATAGAGCTGAAGGCTACAACTAAGTGGGTAGAAGAGGTTAAAAGAGACGCCAAGGTAAGTGGACTCACAGTGGATGTGATCCACAACAGAAAAGAGTTCAGAAACCGAATTGACAACATCAAGATGTTCGAGGAGAAAACACCTAAAATTAGAGCCAAACTGGTAATATCCGAGGAGGAGGGAAAGATCAGAAGTGAACGAATGAAGAGGTTTTGGGAAGAGAAGAGGGGATTAACCAGAAAGCCTTAGGTTCCATGCGGTCCACAGGCGGCCAAATTCGGAAGAAAGAAAGAAGAGGTTCCCATCCCCTAATGATCTTTTCTAGAACAATATTAAAGAACATTGGGGATAATCCGTCCCCCTGTCGAACTCCAGTTTTGATGAGAAAGGGCTCCGATATTTCACCCATAAATTTCACTTTGGACATAGTTCCTGTAAGCGTCTGTTCAATGATTTTTCGGGTCTTTCTGTCTATCCCGAATTCTTTCATGATCATAAAAAGGGTTTCGCGGTCTACAGATTCGTACGCTTTTCTGAAGTCGACGAATGTTATTACTGTATTTCTACATTATCTCATTTGTAATATTGTTTTCAAGCTCCACACCTGTTCAGCACATGATCGCCCTTTTCTGAATCCGGCTTGGTATTCACCAATTAGCGGATCCACCTGGGGTTCTAGCCTGCTTAAAAGTGCCTTGGAGAGGATTTTATAAGCAATAGGAGCAGGGAGATTCCTCTGTAATTACTGATGTCTGTTTTATCACCCTTTTTGTGTAACGGATGAATTAGAGCACATTTCCAGTCTTCTGGTATTCGCTCCATCATCCATATGTCTGAAATAAGGTGATGAAGTTTCTGCGTAAGTGTAGGATCGTTCAGTTTCCAGAATTCAGCAATGATCCCATCTTCACCTGGTGCTTTGTTATTTTTGAGCATTTGGATGATCTCCTGAATTTCTTCTAGGTCAGGGGGTTGTGAGTCCGGGTGTGTGGAAACCGGAGGAGTGAAGGCAAGTTTTTATTGGGGTGGTTCGCAGTTAAGAAGGGAGTTGAAGTATTGGGCTAATATTTTACAGTTTTCTTTCACGTCAGTTTCCAACGTGCCATCGGGTTTTTTGAAGCACATGCTGGACGCCTGATATCCCTTTAAGTTTTCTCTAAACGTCTTGTAGAAGTTTCTAGTATTATGTTGGGTGAAATCCTGCTGGATTTCATGGAGTCTGTTGTTGTCATATCCTCGTTTTTCTTTCCTAATTGTTTTGGAGGCATATTTTTTGGGTTTTAAGAAAGTTCTCCCAATTTTCCTCAGTTTTGTGACTGTTAAACTTTTTCCACGCAGTCATTCGGTTGTCAACTGCCCGATTGCAAATTGCATTCCACCAACGATGCTTTCTTGTGTGAGGAGGTTGTCCTAGTTTCATGACTTCCTGAATTTTCTTCGTTATTTTCTGCCAGTCTGTTGATGTCTCCTGATTAATTTGCATTATGATTTCTTCTTTGTGGAGTTTCAAGTACTCTAGATCTGGTTTGATATTTTTGGGTGGGCCTTTTTGCTTTCTATTGGGTTGGAATTTCGTCTTAATTTGGAGAAGATGATGGTCTGATTCAAAGGCACCTTTGCGAGTTCGGACGTTTAAAATTTATTTTGTGTTTTTCTTGGAAATTGCGATATGGTCAATTTGGAATTCACCCTGTCTAATATTGGGTGATCTCCATGTGGTTAACTTTTGTGGAGGTTTTTGAAATTGTGTGCTTATGATCTTAAGTTCGAAGTTTCTGCAGAAGCCAATTAGTCTTTCACCATTCCCGTTGGTACGTTCGTGCTTAGTATGGGGGCCTGTGGTATCACTAAATTTTCTTTCCTTACCTAACTGGGCATTAAAATCGCCCAATAAGATCTTCACATGGTGCCTTGGTAATTTGTTGGTTTTTTCTTCGAGAGTTTCCCAGAAATTGTCCATAGTTTCAGGGTTGGATTTGTTGAGTTGATTTATGGGAGCGTGGACGTTGATCAGTGTGTAAGCTTTATTGGCTGACTTTACTGAGAGCAGAGATACTCTTTCGTTGGGAGAAGAGAAATCGATGACTGAGTCGAGTACGGAATTGTGTATGGCGAAACCGGTTCCCAGGAGTGGTAGTTTGCCTCTAACTTTTATGGCAGGTTTGCCTTCATAGATTCTGAAATTCTCCGTATTAAAGTGTTCTTCATCCGTGAATCGTGTCTCTTGAAGTGCGGTGATTTTGAGGTCAAATTTTTCGAGGGCGTTAGTGAGTTGTTTTAATTTGCCTGTTTTAGTGAGGGTGTTCACATTAATTGTGCCAATAAAATTCTTGCGTCGAGTTTTGAGAGTGTGAAGAGTTCTTGAGAAGCTCCGATTCTTCTCCGCATGGTGTCCCTGATCCCCCAGAATCCGATGATCAGGTGAGTCCAGTCTATCGACTGGTGCCTGGGGTAGTGATTCTGTGATCGTCTTTTCCATCATGCGCTCAAGTTGAGTTTTGTTTTTTGTGGTGATCTCAGTTGAGACCACAGGTATACGACTCGATTTTTGAGTTCGAGAAGATTTTAGTGCAGCCGCCTCAATTAGAGAAACAGACGCTGACCACTTTGCCGCTTGTTTCAAGTCAGACGCAATGTGGATTTCGCAGAATGGTATGCCTCTTCCGCCAGTTCCGCCGTACCGAGATCCATTCTCTCCGCCTTCACTGCCGTTGAGATCTTCGCTGTAATCCTAGCAAGGAGCCCTCACAGGCTGCTATCACTCGGGCCAAGTGAACCCTGGTTTTTTAACGAGGTTGTTACTCCTCCCCCTCCTCCTTCCTCGTCACTTACGCGACAAGGCCCCGGGCTTGGGACCGGCATAGCGGAGTTATTATTATTATTATTATTATTATTATTATTATTATTATTATTTTTATTATTATTATTATTATTATTATGCTTGCCATGGTGGGTTAGTGGTCAACGTGTCGGTCTACTAACCCCATGCTTGCAGGTTCGCTCCTGGCCGTGGTAAGTGATTTTTGAAAGGCGGCAAAAATTACGACACCGTGTCATACGATGTTGGCATGTCAAAGAACCCATTTGAAATCGGTAGGCCGTGTTCATAATGGCAAAATTAATCTCGAGAGTTTCCACCAACACAAAGTTCCTCATTTCTCTACTAGAAAGCGCTATAGTGTTCAAGGAGCTTAGATATCTAACCTCCTTGACATTCATAGTGCTTCAAGGAACAACGAAATTTGACATGCAAGCTACCCTCTGGGTGTCAAATAACAAAGCTTGCACCCGGCATCCGAGGCCATACGATATTATTATTATTATTATTATTATTATTATTATTATTATTATTATTATTATTACATTGGTGTTGTCGTACTGAGCGGTTGGTGCGTCTTGGCTTTCGTGGTTTAAATGAGTTTGACGGTATATTTCAGTGACTATATTAGTTGAAATGGTTGGGTTTTGTGTGGCAGTGCCTCTTCCGCACGACGAAGTGATTTCCCTACCTGAGGGGTGGCTGGGCGAGTAATTCTTCCATCTGTTCAGGAATTGTGTCCCCGTCGCTTGTGGAAAGTAAGGTTATGTCCAACAGAAGAGAAGAGATTGGTGTCATGGAGAGATTGTGTGTGGATTGTAAGTGGCGCAGATACCAGCGCTCAGGCCCAAGTGGGAGATTCCAATGGCGCGCGATGTGTGGCGTCTACAAGAACTATTTCATCTAGGGAGCTGGACATTGTATCTAATGTCATGGCGGGGCAGAGTACAATAATCTCGGGTGAGAATGGAGGTTTAGATGAATTGAGATTCACTGCGGACAAAGGTAAATGTCGAAATGAAATAGACATAAAAGAAGAGTCAGAGATTCTGAAAGGAATAGGATTACTGAAGATCATGATGGCAGCTACCAAAACTCAAAGAAATGTGAGTAATAACATCAAGAATAGCCTAGCGCAGTTAGTAGAGGTTTTTGATGTCCTCGATCACTGCCGCAAAACTAGATTGGCAACAGAGGTCACTACTATCACTCGTCCTAGAACTCCCATATGCGAGAAGGCTGCAAGTCAAGGAGAAACAATGATTACTGTTATTGAGAGCAGTGTCAATTCCAAAAACATATCTGCAAATGAAATTGTGGTCATTGAACCTCCCGTGGAGAAGTTAGCAGTAGATGCCTGGCAAACAGTTCGAACAAGGAAACACAGGGATCATAGCGGTAAAGTTATTCTGGAGGACGAAAAGGGAGAACATAGAAGTAACCACTCTCTACATCAGAAGGGAAATAATACGAAGGATAGAAGACGCAACGAGGCAATTGTTATCAAGCCTACTGAGGGGAAGACATATTCAGAAGTTCTTCAATCATTGCGTCAGCAAGCAACATCTGATTGTAGTGGCGTAAACCTTAAATCGATTCGCAGAACGTCGACTGGTGCGGTGCTCCTTGAAATGAAAGGGAAAAATGGAGATAAATCTAAGTTCAGGGAGATGATTTCCAAAGCCGCTGAGGGTTTGGGTGAAGTCAAAATGTTGGCTCCTACCATAACCTTAGAAATTATGGATTTGGACTTTCTTACAACAGCAGAGGAAGTCCAGGCAACATTAGAGGACCGGCTTAACGATAACATGGGTGAAATAAAAGTTACTATAACCAAGCCCAATTCCAGAGAACAGCGTATGGCCATAGTTGTGGTAAACTCCAATGCGGCAAATGAGTTGCTCCTTGATCAGCATATTAAGATACGCATGGTTAGCTGCCGTATTCGGAAAAGGACTAATGTGCTGAAATGCTTTCGATGTATGGGCTATGGTCACATGACAAGACAATGTACGGGTCCTGACAGATCGAAGTTGTGCTACAGATGCGGGGGAAAGGAGCATAAAGCTGCTCACTGCACGACTGCCCCAAAATGCTCGATCTGCGCGTGTGAAGGCAAGAATGACGACCATGTGATCGGGTCAGGTATGTGTGCTGTCTTTCGACGTGCATTGGAGAGTGCTCAACAGTCAAAATGCTAAGATTTCTACAAGGCAACATTCATCGTAGCAGGGTGGCTAACGATCTCCTAGTTCAGTTTGCTGCGGAAAAGAATATTGATGTTGTGCTTGTTAGCGAACAATATAAGAACAGGGATATTCCATCTTGGTACTCTGATGAAAGTGGGACGGCTGCTATATGGGTAGCGGATCCAAGCAGAGTTTTTATTGAAAAGTTTGGTGCTGGAAATGGCTTTGTCTGGGTCAAGAGCAGAAATATTTCTTATGTAAGCTGTTACTTAACACCCAATGAATCAATTCGGCAGTTTGAGACCCGACTATCTGCCCTTGAGGATTTCCTAGGTACAGTAACTGGGGGTATCCTGGTGGCCGGTGATTTTAATGGTCGAGCAGTTGAGTGGGGTTTGGCTCATACAAACGGGAGAGGCCGTAGAATTTTGGAGATGGCTGCTAGGTTGGACTTGGTGCTGCTAAATAGCGGTGATGTTCCAACATTTTGTCGGCCTGGGCAAAACGGAACCACACCAGACCTAACGTTTGTCTCTGCAGATCTTGCTGCTTGCATTGCAGACTGGCATGTAATGCTAGATTATAACAACAGTGATCATAGATACATCCTTTTTAATACTAGGCCTCGAGGAGGCTTAGTCTATGAAATTCCGATACCGTTTAGATGGAACGTTGATTACATGGATGGTGAAATTCTTCTTGCAGTAATAGCACAAGGGAAACAAGTTCTGGAGGATTTGTTTCAACATAGCCCCGCGAGTTCTGCAGAAACCCTGGTTAGGTCGACCATTGATCTCATTGTTAAGGCTTGCGGAGCATCCATGCCCAAAAAGAAGATTTTTCCGAACAAACGGCCAGCCTATTGGTGGAATGTTGAAATAGCAGAGGCTCGACGATTGTGTTTTCGATTAAGGAGAAGGGCACAAAGGCTCTGCAGAGATTCTCTAGAGTTTGCAAATGCGATAGAAGAGTGTAGAGTAGCGAGGAGGGCTCTCAAACGGGCCATTGCTCAAAGTAAGGCACGTAAATGGAACGAGCTCATTAACGATCTGGATCAGGACCCATGGGGTCTGGGCTACAAAATTGTCAATAAGAAGCTCGGTGGCATTATGGTGTCTACTGCTGCTATGAGGGCATCCCAGAAAGAAGCTATTATAGATGAGAGAGAGATTTCCCGATCACTTTCCGGTGATGCTTGATGATATTCCGCTTTTCACTAGAGAGGAATTACAAACTACAGCACGACCTTTTCAGAATAAGAAGGCACCAGGGCCGGATGGAATTCCTGCTGAAGTGTTAAAGATGATTTCCGAAGAGGAACCAGATGTTTTGCTGAACATGTATAATTGTTGTTTACTACAGAGAGTCTTTGCGACCCCGTGGAAAGTGGCCAGGCTTGTGTTCATGCCTAAAGGCAGAGGAGATCCCACTACTGCTTCAGGTCAGAGACCTCTATGCATGTTGGACATGGCTGGCAAACTGTTTGAGAAGATGAATAAAGGAAGGCTTCAGGCAGCGATTGTTGCTGCAGGAGGTCTGTCTCCCAAACAATATGGTTTTGTGAAGGGTAAGTCCACCATCAGCGCCATTGAAGAAGTGGTGATGGCTGTCAGATCCATTGAGCATGGCAACCATTTCTCTAGGAAAATGTGCTTACTGGTTACTATGGATGTGAAAAATGCCTTCAATTCTGCCCGGTGGATTGACATAATAGCTGCACTTGAAACAACATTTAACATTCCTCGCTACTTGGCGTCTGTTGTGAGGAATTATCTTTGTGATCGTTGGATTCAGTATGACACAGATGAGTCAAGTGTCGCAAGGTAACAGCGGGGGCGGCTCAAGGCTCGGTGTTAGGTCCTGATTTATGGAACGTAAATTACGACAGCATTTTACGGATGGAGATGCCAGAGGACACTTCTTTGGTGGGATATGCTGATGATCTTGTTGTGCTCATTATGGAGCGCTCCATGGAGTGTCTGCAACTTAACTTAATCAGGTAATGCGGAGAGTTTCCACCTGGATGAATGAACATGGTCTCCAACTAGCAGTTCATAAAACAGAACTAGTCCTTGCTACTAAGAAGAGAGTTCCACGAGTTGTACCAATGCTAGTAGATAATCAAGTGATAGAAACTGCTCCTGCTGTTCGTTACTTGGGTGTTATGATTGACAGCAAGTTAACATTCTGGAATCATATCAGCAAGATTGCTGATAGGGCTGCAAGGATTGTTAACAACTTGTCGCGGCTCATGGCTAATATTGGCGGCCCTTCACCATTGAAGAGGAAACTGCTGATGAGAGTGGCGGAATCAGTTATTGTTTATGGTGCAGAGATTTGGTCAGTAGCTCTTGGCTCTGAGATGTATAGGAAGCGGACAACCTCTGTTCACAGAAGAGCTGCCCTCAGAATAACTTCTGCCTATCGTACAGTGTCTGGACCGGCAGTGCTAGTAATAGCTGGGGCGATACCCATTTACATCCTGGCCAAGGAAAGGCGCCGTATATACTTGCGCAAAGACGAGCATTCTAAGATACACGCGAAGAGGGAGGAAAGAGACAGATCTCTTCTGGAATGGCAGGAAGAATGGGAACGTGAACATCGTGGCAGGTGGACCCCTAGGCTCATCAAGCAACTGAAGCCATGGTTGTCGAGGGAACATGGTGAGGTTAATTATTACATTACCATGTTTCTCTCTGGCCGTGGTTATTATGAAGCATACCTCCATCGAATGGGAATTTCACCGAGTTCACGGTGCCGTTATTGTGATGATCAATGGGATGTTCAGCACACATTCTTTGCATGCTTGAGGTGGAGAAATCTTCGAAAGCTTCTGGAGACAAAAGTTGGTGTCATTACACCAGACAATGTGGTGGATAAAATGCTCAGCAGCAGAGAAAGTTGGGCACAGATTGCTGTCTACATCTCTGAGCTGCTGAAAACAAAAAAAGAGGAGGAACCGTGAAGATTGGTTGCTGAAGACAGTGAAGATGATGATGAGTAATTTCATTATCATCACGTTAAATGAAATTGACTGAGACCCTTGGTCATAACAGTGGCTCCACTCTGAAGTAAGGCTGAACAGGCAGTTCCGGGGTGGCCTTAAGCCAAGTATAGGGTTTGTGGGTTTTTAGTAGGTAAGAATCCAGCACAGTTGTAAGTCCGGAAGCTTGCAATCTGTCTTTTGAAGATTTCCCCACGTTTCCCTCGAAAAAAAATATATTATTATTATTATTATTATGCTTGCCACGGTGGGTGAGTGGTCAACGTGTCGGTCTACTAACCCCAAGCTTGCAGGTTCGCTCCTGGCCGTGGTAAGTGATTTTTGAGAGGCGGCAAAAATTACGACAGCATGTCATACGATGTTGGCTTGTCAAAGAACCCATTTGAATTCAGTAGGCCGTGTTCATAGTGGCAAAATTAATCTCGGGAGTTTCCGCCAACACAAAGTCCCTCAATTCTCTACTAGAAAGCGCTATAGTGTTCAAGGAGCTTAGATATCTAATCTCCTTGACTTTCATAGTGCTTCAAGGAACAACGAAATTCGGCATGCAAGCTACCCTCTGGGTGTCAAATAACAAAGCTTGCACCCGGCACCCGAGCCCATACGATATTATATTATTATTATTATTATTATTATTATTATTATTATTATTATTATTATTATTATTATTATTATTATTATTATTATTATTATTATTATTATTATTATTATTGAGAGGCGTGCAGATGTTATAGGACGCGGACCTAGAGACCTTATCGAACTCTTTCACATATTCTGAACTAGTTGGAGCACCGACCATCCAATGACTACACTTTTCGAGTGGTGGTTGAACAAAATTTAATAACAACAGCAAAACACATAACAAAGGGGACATGAGTAGCGCATGAAATGATATAATGAGGGATGATGGGTCTGGAATAAAGGTACACATATTATCAAAAACAAATAAACAATAGTATAAAAATAAACCGAGCCTCCGTGGCTCAGGTGGCAGCACGCCGGCCTCTCACCGCTGGGCTCGTGGTTCAAATCCCGGTCACTCCATGTGAGATCTGTGCTGGACAGAACGGAGGTAGACAGGTTTTTCTCTGGGTACTCCGGTTTTCCCTGTCACAATTTCATTCCAGCAACACTCTCCACTATCATTTCATTTCATCTGTCATTCATTTAATCATTGCCCCGGAGGAGTGCGTCAGGCTTCGGCAGCCGGCACAGTTCATATCCTCGCCGCTAGATTGGGGGCTTCATTCATTCCATTCCTGACCCGGTCGGAGACTGGACGCAGGCTGTGGATTTTCATTTTCATATAAAAATAAACCGAGTAGTAAAGAGAATAATTCCGAGATGCCTAACGCGTTCTAGACTGGGGATCGTTCAAAGCTAAACTCAATTAAAACGGGGTAACAAAAAACAAGTTAACAATAGTGCAAATAGTATCTTTCTTCCCACCTCAGGCTAACTACAAATCGTAGTTAGGAGAGATGTTCTAGGAAGTTACGAAGTCACGAAGCCCCAGAACAGAAAAACCTTACCCTTAAACAAGTATGTCACTTACAGAAACACAACCCAAGAACAAACGCAAGCCTAACGCATACATCAATACAATCAAATCCAAACCTGACATTACTCCAACGAAAGATTACAGGTACACTTGACATACAATACTAAAAACAAAACGCTTTACCAGAGACTAGTTCAACCGAATAGCAACACACCAAGGAAAGTAAATATCAATGACTTCGTTTACTTCCAGAATAAATCCCCTTTCCGGAAGAAGTACGAGACTCGGTTATCTTGCGAAATGCAAGATGAGGTTGCACTGTAGTCCCGGGTACATACAAAGCACACACATTCTATCATTTCAAAAGGGTGTTGTTTCTCGACTGAAGCCACGCAAAAAAAAAACAAGAACAAACTGACATGACCCTAGGCGTTCAGTCGAGCCCACTTAAACAATTAACCTTAACCCACCCTTAACATTAGGACACTGCTTATAAATAAATGACCAGAAGTATGTCGAGGCCCTAAATCATTTACCCATTACACAAATAAATAACACAACACAACAACAATTAATTAGCTCACGGCATTCATCCATCGTGGCTTCATCAACATCAACAAAACAAAATACATATACATCATCTCCTCCAGGTAACGCCCGAAGCAGCTTCCCATGCTCCTAGTCATTTAATTATCCAGCAAAAATAAACGTAACACACGCGTAGGGGAAAAGGGACAAAAGAAAATACAATGCGAATAACAACAAGATACCCAAAAACGATTAACCCTAAAACCAACATGATCCTCCAAAACGTACATCTACACAAGGGAAGAACATAAACATAACCAAGATAACGTAATATAAGAACGCGATATCCAATCTAGAGAGGGACAAGTTAACACTGAAAGAAGTGGGACAAGGTATTCCTAACCAACTTCAAGTTACACATATTTCGTGCGTATTGGCACTTTAAATAACAAGGAACTTAGCTTTCTCCTGAGACGGTCTCGACGACAGCAGTAAATACATTTCCTTTTTAAACCTGTTTTCCTTCCAGTGTAGTAATGTGTACAGAAACATCGAAGGACGAAACGTAAGAAGAATATAAGATCGGGATTTTAAAGACATATTGGATAAGTATATTTTGGCTTCTTATCCTCATGGATCTCGGCTCTATTCTCCTATATAACAAAATCTGACGACGGTATTGTTGACTTTTAGTCTCTTTGATTGAGATCACACTCTCCATAGTGGGCACTTCTTCCTTTTCCCCAAGATCTAAGTCGGTTTAAATTTTAACCAGCAGATGGCAGTCTTTATAATATCGTTACTTGTCGACCCGTTTATAAAATAGAATCGGGTCAATTATTATTATTATTATTATTATTATTATTATTATTATTATTATTATTATTATTATTATTATTATTATTATTATATCGATGGTTCCGCTTTAGGAGAGCGATTGAACTTGAATTCGCGATTTCATTCATCTTCGAGGGTTTTCCCTAAATATCTTCATCCTATCAGAATGCTTCTTCTTTCGGTCAGCTGTCCACTTTTTTATTAATATTTTTTCTTTACTTTTTACTTCTTTTTTGTTCAGAGTGTCGTGATGGTTTTTGCTCAAACTTAACATTTGTGATTTTATTCCGGCACTCGGTGTGGTCCTCAAGATTTTCTATGTTGATCTGTTGTATGTCCGTCTGGACCTCAATCAGCCATTCATTGGCGCATTTGCTCTTTGTGACTGATGATATTGAGTAGTTTCTTTGCCGTTCTGGAGTTTTCTAACCTGTAGATGTGTGTGTAATACTTTCCTCGGCGTTTCCTGATTTCTTCCGTTATTGTGTTGGTCTTAGAGTTCGTTCTGAAGTCACTTCATCAAAATGCCATTTTAATTGACTGCCCCAAAAATCGTCCTGAGAATTTTTCGTTCTTACTTTTATATGTCTTTAATTGTGGAATGACCGTTGATCACCATTGTTTAGGCTGCGGGGTTGCTTCTGGAAGAATCACCGTTTGCCTCTATCGAAATGCAATTCTTGTTGTAGTGAACCCACGTTAGTTTATAGGCCTTCTGTAACTTGGTGATTCTTAGTTCAATTATGTTTTTAATATTATTTTTTATTATTACCACAATAACGCCAACGGCCTGGCAATGTTGAAACACTGGATCCCATGAGAACTCCGCAGTTAAGCAGCATTGGGCGTTGTCGGAACTTGGATGGAATGCCGGTTCTGGGGGACGACGCGCTGTTGGCGAGGAAAGGGTAAGGAGGAGCGGAATGGACCTGGCCACCCTACCGCACGTAAACTCCGCCTCAGGATAGCCTCTTCGGAGGCACGGACCTGCCTTCGGGCAGAATACACACAAAAGAACACAATACAGAACGTATTGTGCCAGGGCCAATGTAAACGTTTCATTAAATTATTGATTGGTTTATGTATTCTACCAATTACAAATTAATGTTTTTCCCCATTTCTGTTTGAGATGAGGCACTTTCGAAATAATTTACTCTAGGAGATCAGTCTTTTATTAATTGGACTTAAAGATCTTTCTAGCTTTCCTCTGGTGTAATGATGGGATGTTCACTGATGAGTACAGACAGGGGAGCCAAGTGTTCATAATAAATTTGCTCTCAAGAAGAGGCCCAGATAATTAAAGAACTTCCCCTCGTAAGAATATTATTCTCGTCAATTTGTCGTACGGGGGTGTGCATTAACCCAGATACGCAGCGAAGGAAGCTTTAAAACTTAGTTAATAATACAAGGAGCGGCTTCAGTTTCTCCCTCCCTGATACTCCTCGCATCGTTGAGGCTTTGGCCTTCTTTTCGTTTTTCAGACATCAATAGCCTATGAAGGAAAGGAATTTATACAGTATGTCTACCCCTTATTATTCTTCAACGGAGTCGGGGATAAGATGCGATGAAAGTCTGTGTGGCGGGTGTTTTTACGTACGGATGCCCTTCCTGACGACTGCTTCCTGAGAGGAGTTAATGAGACATGAAATGAATGTAGGAGAATGAAACTTGGCAATGATGTGGAATGAAGTGGCCGTGGCATATCAGAAGGTACCAACCCAGCAATTGCCTGGAGTTGAAAATAGGAAAACCATTTCAAGGATGGCTGACAGCGGGACTCGAACCCCACATCTACCGAGGTCCACAGATATCTTGACCCCATGGCCTACCGCTGTCGGTAAGTTATTAGATCGTGTATTTCTAAATAGTACAAGCCAATTAGAGGAAAGTATAGAATTGAAGTGTGTGACGCATTAGGGAGTCAAACCCATGATCAGCTGCTTTCACCAGTAATATTCTACCTCAGAGCTAATGCGTCTGGCATTTTAATTCTCCAGTGGCGTAGTCAGTAGCATGCTGAACTGCTTTTCCCAAGATCGTGGATTCAAACCTGGCCGAAGTCGTCGGACTTTTAAGAGCGTTAAAATCCTTCCGTATGCCTTCCTTCGGAGGGGAAGTAAAGCCAGTGGGCCCATGTCATAGATTTATGGCATGTAAAAGAACCTACCTCTATAATTGGTAGTGTGTAGCCACATATTTAGCTATATTTGGTTGGTTTGGTTCCAACGTTCGGCGCTAGGTGTCAGTGACAGTGGCATCTCGTAGCCAACGTTGTAACTGCTTGAAATTGAACTTGCTGAGAACCCACGGGCTTTCAATCAAAATGCCCTACTTTGGCCATTGGCTGCAATTCATATATAATTGTAATTCTCTAATTCTCGAATTCGCTAATGTGCCACCTCGTGCCTCGATGGCATCGGGAGTGTGTGGGTTTGAATCCCACCTCGGCCGTCCCGAAATTAGATTTTGTGGTTTCCTATTTTGAGCATCAGGCAAATGCTGGGACGGTTCCTTTCAATGGGTCCACGACCAATTTTTTTCCAAAATCCCTTCCTGAAAATATCATAAATAGACATTGGCTGCATTAATAAAATAATAATTCTCTATAAATAGTGTTGTTGCTTATCTTAGGGGCTGTGATATCGTGGTCATATAGCCCCGTGAATTTCGGTGTATGTGGCATTTGTGTGATAGCATGTCTTATTGTGTTGGAAGCCATTTTAGCCTATTTTCATTTATGAAAAATTAGACTTAAGAGATCACCTTTTGTCCGAATGTGTGTATGCGCGTGTGTGGGTCCCCCCTAATAACTTCTAAACGGCTGGAGTGATTTCAATGAAACTCGGTAAGGTCATAGTACTATTAGAGCCGACTCCGACCGCGTCCTTAAAAGTTTATCATGTTTCACCAATCCAACATGGCGGCTGTGCGAAATATTTCACCGGCATTCTATATCTCCGAAACTATTACTCATATCACCCTGAAATTTTTACGGTGACAAAGGGCACTACTAGACGTTCACCTATGTGACTTTCAAAAACCTACTAACTACAAAACGAACATGGTGGCCAAGCGAAATCGAAACATTTAAATACAGTAGACTTTTCTCGTGATTTAAATATCCGAACGCAGTGAACTTGCTACAGCAAATGACTATACAAATTGCAATGCACTGACATATAATTTAGTTCAATTGTTTGCATAACCTCCAGATGGCGCTGTACGAAATTTCAATATTAAGTTTTTATTTCTTGTGTTCTAATCATGCGATCGAAATCAACATTTGAATAATGAACGTACACAATGATTCTCATCAAATAGTACATTACTCTTTGGCCTACATAATTATATTAAAATCCAACATGGCAACCATCCAAATAGTTAGACGATTCTCAATATCTAATAAGCTATAACAGCAATCAAACTGAAATGTTGTCTGTGTATTGTACCCAACTGTCATCATGTGGACCATGTGTTCGTATCCCAACTAACTCACGGTCTTTCGAGGTATGGGACGTTCCTGCCCACTATACGACCACATGCTCAGGATTTGAGTCTACCAGGTAACTACTCTACAGGAAATACACAACATTTTCCTAAAATGAACCATTTACTGGTCTAAAATCATGGCTATACAACAAATACAAATAAAGGACAAATTATATTTAATTCCCACAAATAAAAATAGGGTTATTCTGTGAGCTTTCTTCTTAAAATAGTGCTACACTGCACTCAAATCTAATTCTAGCATCCTGTCAATGATACTTTCAGACTTCAATGGGTCTCCATAGTGCTCATCATGTGACACAATCTTAGTTAATGGGAGTATCATAACACAAAAATCACATATCACATCAAAATGATATTAATAAAACATTATTCCGTTTCTTATGGCATTTACCTTGATTAGCATGAATTCATTATTTTCTGCAATCATTAACAAATATTTGTTGTGTCGTGTGAATCATCTTCCTTCTTTCCATCCATGTGAACGCTTTAAGAAAAGTGGTACTTATCCCTTCCAAAATAAACATGGATAGAATATTTTATAGTTTCACCATATAACGATTTTCTGGGTCTTGTCGGGCTTATCATCGTTACAAATGTGTCATGTTCTGGGAAAATCACATACCCGTCTGCATAAATTAGCAGGAACTGGCAAAATGCATTCTAAAGAAGATGCCTACATTATTTTGGTTCAGCTTTCCTCCTCAGAGAATAACTGAGCCAAATATTATCTGATTTCTATGATCCAACAATGTATGTGAGTTGCAACACACCGTTCAATTCAATTGGCATCATCATAATACTCATATCTTAATTGCATATTGAAATACCGAGATTTCTCAGTGTCCTATTGTGACTCTAACTTACAAGGGACCGGTCGACCGACCTTCCTCCCCCTCAGCAGGCAATAAAATTCGTTCCAGCTGGCTAGTCAAGATGGCTGCCGCAGAAGTGGTCCACAACCCCACCTCTCTCTGCTGCTGTCAAGGTCAAGTTTGTTTACAATCGCAGTACTGGAGTTACGCTAAGTGTGGCTCCTAAATAATTGAGTCATTTAATTATTTAACACCTATCTTTATAGTGTTTTGGGCTCAACTGGCTCCTTAATTAACATTCATGGCTGGGGATGGAACTCTAGTGATAGCCTTGCCGTTCTATGGTGACTACTAGTGGCTTTAGACGCGCATCATAGTGAAAATCCACGATTTTCACCAGCAGCTGTCAATAAAATATAAGGAAATCTGCGTTCCTAAATGACGAATATGATCCTTACCTCTCAGGGTAGGCCATTTATACACATGCTCACTGCGTCTCGACGGACATCAATAGTGGCCATAATTCATGCAAGCGTTGGATACAGACAGGCTCTGTCCAATTCGCTGCGAATAACACAGTATGCTCAAGGGCGATACTACTCGTAGATTCAGCCAACTTCTCACCTAACGCGCAAGCTATACTAGTTGGTCCCCGCAATTATCTTACGTAAATCACTGGATTCTACGTTAATCTGCACGCTTACATGCGGCTCAAACAATACTTCACATAGATGACTCCATTATTAAGGCACCCGCGTTCTCTCTGTCATACCACTTAAGCCAAAGCTTTACATAGCTCCTAACACAAATGTATAACTTTACTGGCTTACTTTACTTTAATGGTCCTCAAACATAATCCTAAGGATTGACCATATCAAATATTCATTCAAATTTCACTGACACTGAAAAAGCTCTCGTATTTCGCTATATTCCACGTTACATTTTTACTGTTTACCAAAATACAGTATCTTTATATTAGACATGACACTATTTGAACATTATTTAGGCCAAAAATGCCTATTACTTTACTGTTGCCGACCCCAGATTATTATTATTACTCATTTAACGTTACCGTTACATCCATCACTATTTTCGACCTAAATGGCCCTAAACAAATCACCTTCCAAGCCATACTTTATTCAAGACGAGTGGTAAAAACTCGTTCAGTAAGTGACTATTACATCTTATTCTCAAAGTGATAAATCGTTACATGGTGAACTATTCAGTTATAATGACATTATAAAATGGGTACTCACTTTTTCCTTTTTGCTGGATAGTGCCAGCGCTTCAGCTTTAGCGCTACCATGGCGCTTGATTTAAGCCATCATGTTATCCTTTACACAACACTTAGATTCACACATTTTCCACATGATACACATACTTTTATCAGTGGCCTCTATCACTGCTACACACTGCATATTAATCACTATACACATGAACACTTTTAAATCACTATTACACAATTTATGTACACTTATCCACTACTTCACATGTTGATCCTGAAATCGGACTTTTCCTACGCCTGATCTCAGAGATGCGATGCAATTATGACAACTGCTGGTCTACGTGAAAATCTAACAGCGTTTTACGGACGTTCGATCCTCGTTCCCTGCAATCTTGTTCAGCTCACTATCCAGATTAGGTGGCAATGATTTCCAAGCTCCCATCATTGTAGTGATCCTGATGATAATGTCATATACAATCCTGACAATACCTCCCGGTATAAGAACTGTTCAAAAACATTATAAGTTCCTTTTTCGCTGTGGCGAATTTATATTTGCGTCAGATAATAGATAAATATCTGTATTAATTTACTTTCGACGCACTTCATGATTACTTATGAAGCTTATAACTTGCTTCTATTGTTCTTCAACGGCGGAGCGTTGATACTTTAACATTTGGCGTGCTTACTGGCAGCGTATTAGTTACGTGTATACTGTAGAATAACTTGAGATGAACTAGCTTGGTGCGAGCTGCTCTCCCTTATAAAGGTTTCTCGTACAAAATAGTCCACTGGACACATGAGAGCGACTCCTTTCTTGAAATAATACCTCTTCAGCCGAAATGACATCTACATCTTGTTTATTTAGGTGTGGAGGTTTCAAAAACATTCGCGTGCCGGCGATCGCTTCGGCCAATTAATTACAATTAATTGCCTTAGTTCAGCGCGTCAGGACGCTACTGTGGTGGTTCCCCGTTGCCTGGTCACAAAACCACTGCTCTTGAGCGTAAGCTAGGTTGTAATTCGTTCATTTGGAGATATAGGCATTAATTTAGGTGAAAAACCACTCCTAAATTACCTCTCCGTGAATATATTCACCTGGGTGTATATTTCAATGCATTTCAATACTCCACTTGGCTGTAATTAATTAATTTCCGTGGGCCATCATCCCTACTCTAAGTTTCACCGTTGTCAAGCGGTGAATACCCGGGTCATTAATTTTGAGCTGTCTCTCCGCTCCAGACGTAAATAGTGCGCTCGGCGCCTAAGTTCTCCGCCCACTTGCTAAGGGTAATTTGTAAAACTTCAAACTGGCCTCCTCTCATTCTCGTATGCTCTGAAAATGTATATTTCCTTGCATTTGGCTACAATTCTTCCCTTAAATTGCTATGATATTCACATATAGATCGTGAAATCACGCTACATTATTATATGTCAGTATACCTCTCATTGCTCTTTGGGTTCCCTGTAATTGCTCCCCCTCAGAGATCAATGGTTCGACTCTAGGCATAACCATGTGCCTGGTCTTCTCTGATGAGACCCGAGTCCGATGCCAGACTGCCGTGACTGATTGGGCACAGTATACAGGCTATAAACTTAAGTTCACCTATGGAACGTTCAATAAACTGGTGAGCACAAATCCAACATGGCGGCGACGCGAAATGTAAATACTGAAATGGACGTTTCTCGCGATTCAGCCATCCGAGCGCATTGAAACTTGGTACGGTATATGCTTATACAAATTATAATCCACTGGCACCTAAATCATTTAAATTATTTTCATAGCCACAAGATGGCAGCTGAGCGAAATTTTTTAAACTCGTTTTTATTTCTTGTGTCCTAACCATGCGACTGAAGTTGGAATAAAACGCCTACACAATAATCTTCATGTAATAGTACATAACTGTAAGGCCTACGGTATGTATCAAGATTCAACATGGTGACCATACGGTTCTCAATATCTACGAATATATTACAGCAATCAAACTGAAAATTTGTATGTTGATAAAGGCAATTAGGATATATAAAATTAGGCTATTTGGTTCTTCACAGAACTACTTTTTCAGTGTTGTCTTAGTAATCAAAATTTAATGTTTGTCAGTCAGTCAACATGATTGTACCCAATTGTAATGGGTGGTTCCCTAATCCCGAACAAAAATGATGATAGAGTTCTGTGCATCGGGAACAAATGTTAAATAGCTGCAAAGGGAACTCGCCTTTGCCAGATGGTTATTCCCCACTTTTATGTCAGGTACGGGCACTAATCAATAACTCGGTGTTTCTTTGAGACAGCGTGGCTTTAATAAGCTTCCATAGCTTTGCAAAGAGGGTGTATTCAATAAACCATAGCCCACATTGCACTAATGACTCTTGAGCAGCGTGGACAAAACCTCGCTCTGTATAGAAAAGAGGATGAATTTATTTACTGGCACACTGGCATAAATAAGTACATACATTACATACAATAAATGTTATTAACATGGCGTCGGTGCACCAATATCTTTATATATGCCAAGCATTATTAGTATTTCGCACGAGTGCAATATTATAGCATCCCTTGTGCATCTTGTATGCGCGCCAGAAAAGTCGGCTGGATATGAACTGTATATATCTCCCCGCGTTCCGCGTACCATGCATTCCAAAAAAATATCAGTCAGCCACTACCTGCTTTACTCACTGAGCGCTTTCTTTGCACTCCGCCAATAAAATATCAAAAAGCCTTATGAACACGACAACAATAGATAAAGGAACAATACATACTTAAAGGACTTTGGAAAGCACAAAATCTTCCAATTTTTTTTAAATCTAATTTTTGAACGACTTTAGTAACTTCTGGCACTTCTAAGTCCAACACTACGAGTTCGTACTATCTCGCAATCGATAAGTGTACTAACTTTCTATAATCATCATCATCATCATCATCATCATAGTCATTTATTGTATTAACAGGCCATTAACAGCCAGGACAGACAACAAGAGCATAAAACATAAACTATTATATAAAACTAGCAGGTACCCGCGGCTTCGCTCGCGTCATAGTCGTGTCATATTGTTCTTCAATGAAATGCAGGTTTAGAACTTGATTATCAAAAAATCCCTTTAGTAGACGTTTTCGACGCACAACAAACATAATCCCAAAATATCATTCTTCTAACTTTAATAGTTTTGGGTGGTCGATGAGAGTGAATATCCGAAATTCCTTCCTTCGTGGACGTTTTTCTTCCAAAATTTCACCCCTCCCCATGAGCCCCTTAAATTGGATTTATGATAAAACGGTCGAACACCTATTTATTTATTTATTTGTTTATTACTAGCTGTACCCGGCATGCGTTGCAATGCCAATCAAAGAAAGTGTAAGCATTGTAACTTTGTATGTTGAAGTGCTTTTGGATTCCCAATATTGTTTTTCTTTTTCCGTTAACCACCTCTAAACTATTGTAAAATTGATTTACTATCTCAAAAAAAAATCATGGGAGCGTGCTCAACAACTCACCAAATTTTCATCGCAATGAAATGAATGGTATATGAACGCATACGGGTTTTTGCTTAAACGATTCGCGCGACGAAACTCATTTGTTGAATCTACGTGTGCGCCACCCATTACAAAACGGATTTACTAATTCATACAGCTTCGCAGGATTGGGCTCAACTCCCCAAAGTTGTATGATAATCGGATGAATGTTATATGAACGCATACGGGACTTGGTGGAAACGATTCACGCGCTGTCGCCCATTAATTGATCTAATTTTGTGCTACCAATTGTAAAATGGATTTACTAAATCAGGAGGGAGTGGAAACAACATTTCTCAAAATTTCATTGCAATCGCATGAATGGTATATGAACGCATACGGATTTTTTTTAAACGATACGCACGCCGTTACACATTTGTTGAATCTAATTATGCGATACCTAATGTAAAGTGGATGTACTAAGCCAGAAACCTTCCCTGAAGTGTACACAACATCTCACCCAAGTGTCATCGCTTTCGGACAAATGGTATATGAACGCATACGGGACTTTGTTGAAACGCATCGCACGCCTTCGCTCATATGTTGAATCTACTTGAGCGCTACCTATTGTAAAATGGATTAACTAAGCCTGAAACTTTCCCTGAAGTGTATACAACATCTCACCCAAGTTTCATCGCTTTCGGACAAATGATATTTGAACGCATACGGGACTTTGTTGAAACGCATCGCACGCCTTCGCTCATATGTTGAATCTACTTGAGCGCTACCTATTGTAAAATGGATTAATTAAGCCTGAAACTTTCCCTGGAGTGTACACAACAACTCACCCAAGTTTAGTCGCTATCAGACGAATGGTATATGAACGTATACGGGACTATGTTGAAACACTTCGCGCGTCGTCGCTCGTTAGTTTAATCTACTTATGCGATACCTATTATAAAGTGAATTTACTAACCCAGAAACCTTCCCTGAAGTGTACACAACCTCTCACCCAAGTTTCATCGCTATCGGACGAATGGTATGTGAACGCATACAGGACTTTGTTGAAATGCTTCGCCCGTCGTCGCTCATTTGTTGAATCTACTCGTGCGCTACCTATTGTTAAGTGGATTTACTAAGCCGGACACCTTCCCTGAAGTGTACACAACATCTCATCCAAGTTTAATCACTATCAGACGAATAGTATATGAACGTTGCGGGACTTTGTTAAAACGCTTCGCTCGTCGTCGCTCATTTGTTGAACCTACTTGTGCGCTACCTATTATAATATGGATTTACTAAGAGAGAAACCTTGCCCTTAGTGTACACAACCTCTCACCCAAGTTTCATCGCTATCGGACGAATGGTATGTGAACGCATACAGTACTTTGTTGAAACGCTTCGCCCGTCGTCGCACATTTGTTGAATCTACTCGTGCGCTACCTATTGTTAACTGGATTTACTAAGCCAGAAACCTTCCATGAAGTGTACACAACATCTCACCCAAGTTTCATCACTATCATACGAATAGTATATGAACGCATACGGGACTTAGTGGAAAAGCTTCGCTCGTCGTCGCTCATTTGTTGAATCTACTCGTGCGCTACCTATTAAAACATGGATTTACTAAGCCACAAACCTTGCCTGTTGTGTACACAACCTCTCACCCAAGTTTAATCGCTATCGGACGTATGGTATGTAAACGCATACAGGACTTTGTTGAAACGCCTCGGCCGTCGTCGCTGATTTGTTGAATCTAACCGTGCTCTAGCTATTGTTAAGTCGTTTTACTAAACCAGAAACCTTCCCTAAAGTGTACACAACATCTCACCCAGGTTTCATCACTATCAGACGAATAGTATATGAAGGTATACGGGACTTTGTTGAAACGCTTTGATCATCGTCGCTCATTTGTTGAATCTAGTCGTGCGCTGCCTATTATAACATGGATTTACTAAGCCAGACACCTTGCCTGTAGTGTACACAACCTCTCACCCAAGTTTCATCGCTATCGGACGAATGGTATTGAACGCATACAGGGCTTTGTTGAAACGCTTCGCCCGTCGTCGCACATTTGTTGAATCTACTCGTGCGCTACCTATGGTTAAGTGGATTTACTAAGCCAGAAACCTTCCATGAAGTGTACACAACATCTCACCCAGGTTTCATCACTATCAGACGAATAGTATATGAAGGTATACGGGACTTTGTTGAAACGCTTTGATCATCGTCGCTCATTTGTTGAATCTAGTCGTGCGCTGCCTATTATAACATGGATTTACTAAGCCAGAAACCTTGCCTGTAGTGTACACAGCCTCTCACCCGAGTTCCATCTCTATCGGACGAATGGTATGTGAACTCATACAGGACTTTGTTGAAACGCTTCGGCCGTCGTCGCTCATTTGTTGAATCTACTCGTGCGCTACCTATTGTAAAAAGGATTTACTAAGTCAGAAACCTTTCCTGGAGTGTGCACAACAATACAACCAAAGTTTCACAGCAACCTGATGAATGGTATATGAACGCATACGGGACTTTGTTTAAGCGATTCGCGTGCCGACACTCATTTGTTGAATCTACTCGTGTGCTACAACCTTCATATTTATTCACCTTTTAAACCTTCTCTGGACTTCCGCAAATTATTCAAGACCAAAATTAGCCAAATCGGTCCAGCCGTTCTCGAGTTTTAGCGAGACTAACGAACAGCAATTCATTTATATATATATAGACTAGCAGAAGTACCCGTTCTTCGAACGGTGTTATATAGTAACACCAGACATTATCAATTGAGCTACTGTTGCAATGGTTAGCGGATTGTCATTCCTTCAAGTTTATCAGAACGAAGTTAGTTTTCTGGGAATATCACACACACTGTTAATTTAAGGGCCTTAAAATGTTTTCGGAGACCCCTTATAGACTCGAGAATTTTGTTCTCACAATGAGAAGTGCAACATATGCTTTCATCGTCCTTCTAGGATAATTTTTATATTTCGCCTATTTTAGCATGTATTTTGAGACGTTTTTCCCTATATCCACCCTTCTACTGTATGAAAAGTACGGTGAGGAGTTTTATAAATGATTGGTGTATTGACTCATGTTTACCATACCGAATTTTACGATGCGCCAAGCATCCGAACACGATTTATAGGCGTACATAAAGAGAAACAGAAAGACAGACAGACAATTCTATTGTCGACAACATATCACCCAGTTATCCAAATATGGGTATATCTACCATACATTATCAAACAAAATCATCCTTGCGATGAACCCGTATGTCGACAAAAATAAATAAAAAATGATGAGTTAAAATGTGCTCTCAAACTAAATTCACCTAACATGTACTTCCTGACGTGAAATAGAATTGAAAGCCTTGTAGACGAAACGCAATACACCTCACATAAAAAATGACCCTCTACGTTGTGTTAGGTCCCCATACACAGGAAGACCTCTTTCATAAATTATAATGGCTTGTGGTGCATGAAAATTCAGGTTCTTTAGCCTCAAATGGCCCAAATTCCTAAACGCCGCAAAAAATGCTGATTAAATTCAGGAATTTTTGAAAATAATGTTGCTGTTTGTAGATATAATAGACTTTCTGTACTATATGTCGCACGTGAAATTGCATGAAAAAAATTCTAGGTTACCTTTTGACCCCCTTAATTGCATTGACGAATTATACAGTCTACGATGGTTCCGTGATAACCTTATAGCCATTTGCAAACTTTCACAGAAATGTAATAAATGGAGTAGCCTAATAATAATATCGTATGGCCTCGGTGCCGGGTGCAAACTTCGTAATTTGACACCCAGAGGGTAGCTTGCATGTCGAAATTTCGTTGTTCCTTGAATCACTATGAAAGTCAAGGAGGGTAGATATGTAAGCTCCTTGAACACTATAGCGCTTTCTAGTAGAGAAATGAGGAACTTTGTGTTGGCGGAAACTCCTGAGGCTAATTTTGCCATTATGAGCACGGCCTACTGAATTCAAATGGGTTCTTTGGCATGCCAACATCGTACGGCATGCGAGTCGTATTTTTGGCGCCTTTCAAAAATCACGTACAGGCCAGACGTTTCTTTTAGACGATTGCCCTTGACCTTGAAGCCTGCGGGTGAGCCTGTACACAGTCACTCTCTCACCCTATCACTTCACATTTGTCACCACCGATCTGATGTAATGGAATTCCAGACTTGAGCAGACAGTACAGTCCACGTCGAAGTATTGTGTGACACGGAAGTACACGTTACGTAGTTACGAACAGAACGTCATTATATTTGCCAGTGACTCTACTTCAGCAATAGTGTGAAACAGCTTCATCAATCATCGGAGCGCTTGGGGCAGCTGATAACAACACAAGTACTGTAGTAACTCGCCTCCAGGCTTCCATTAAGACTTTTCACTCGTCTAAAACAAACGTCCGGCCTGAAACACGGCCAGGAGTGAACCTGCAATCTTGGGGTTAGTAGACCGACACGCTATCCACTCACCCACCGTGGCAAGGTATAAATGGAGTGACATTGCTTCTTACAGAAATAGATGGAAAGTTGGATGCCACCACTTGTGATAATGTTGTCATGGTTACCGATTTCCATTCCTTCATTAGTTTTCTAAATTAAATTAAATTAGTTTTCTGGGAATATTTCAGATACTGTTGGTTTTAGAGCCTTATAATGTAGTTTTCGAGGCCCCCAAGTTTTGTTTCTGGCACCGAGGGGCTTTGTCTCCTCGTTGTACGCCATAATATAATACTAATAATAATAATATAATATGGGGATAGGAATATAATAAACCTGCCGTACCACACACGCAGGTGTAAATCGCGTGAAAAAATTCTAGTGTACCCCTTGACCCCCTTAAGCGCATTATACGTATTGATGAATTTTACAGCTTAATTTGGTTCCGTGATAACCTTCTAGCCGTTTGCAAACTTTCACACCAATGTAATTAATGGAATTGCATTGCGTCTTACAGCAATAGATGGACCTCTGAGAATCTGTTGCCATGGTTACCGGCTTGTATTCGTTCATTAGTTTCTTCTTCTTCTTTTCGTTTGGGCCTACTGAGGACCACGGGGCTCGTTTTGACTTCTTGTAAGGAATTTATGTTTCTTCTTAGCCCAGGCAGCTTTCATCTTCTGGCTGTGTGTTTGCTTTCTTTCCTGTGTCCACTTCGGTCTGGTAGTCCCTGTACACTTCCTGCTGGTAAGAGACACTGGAAAGACACCATGTTGAATCATCTGTCGGAATTGTGATCGATCCTGTATGTTTTTTGATGAAATTCCAAGTTGCTGTACGTCTGACTTCACTGTGGTGATCCATTTGTTTTGGACGCTTTCCCTCTTTCTGTCGTGGTGAAGATCTGGCTGGTAAGTCTATCTGGACCCATGCGTGTCAGATGTCCGTAGAAAGCTAATCGTCTCTTCCTCATGGATGTGACGATATCTTCTTGATTATCATAGAGCTCATTGTTGTGCCTGATACTGTAAGTACCACCCTATTCCCTTAATGGTCCTAAAATCCTTCTAAGTATTTTCCGTTCCTTGAGCTCTAGTTTCCTCAGTGGGCCTTTCCGGTTCATCAGGAGACACTCAGAGGCATATAGAACGGAAGGTCTTACTACTGAGTTGTAATGTAGAAGTTTCAGGTTCTTAGAGATGCACTTGGATGTGTAGATGCTCTTACAGGAGTGGTAGACCCTTTCCAGTTTCGTGCATCTAGTGTCTATTGCTACGGTCTCACTCTCGTTTCATTAGTTTATTAAATGACATTAGTTTTCTGGGAATATCTCAAAAATGGTTGGTTTTAGTGCCTTAAAATGTGGATTTCGGGGACCCTTTGGGGCCCCCGAGTTTTGTATCTCACATTGAGGGGCTGAAAATGATCTTTGTCTCGTCCTTCTACTCCTATTTCAGCATGTATTTTAAGGGGGTAGGCCCTCCTTTATGAGAGGTACGGAGAAGAGTTACATCAATGATTAGTGTTGTGCCTCTGATGGATATCTGTACCAAATTTTACGTTGATACACACAGCCGTTCACGAGTAATAAGGGAACAAAGTTGTCCACAGAAAAACAAACAGACAGACAGACCAAAAAATTATTTTCGCTCGCATCCATAATAAAACAGTCTGAAACGCGTAAATAACTCAAATTTCCGTTGAAATTGCGAAAAAAAAAACTAAAAACTTTAATTTTTATGTATGTAGAGATATACTGCACCGTTCGGTGTTGACCGTGTTTTATTGCACAAATTTAGGTTTTACTCGCTAACCGTTGGAGATACACGAAAAGTGATCAGGACCTTTTGGATAGAAAATTAAATGTCAAAGCTCGTGTATGCATCAAAAGTTTGCTATTTCTTAGCGTTCTCTTTTTATTTTAAATGGAAATATGAAATTTTGAAAACAAAGGGTGTAGTGTCGTCACATATGTGGGTTTTACTCGCTAACCGTTGGAGATACACGAAAAGTGATAAGGACCTTTCGGATAGGAAATTAAATTTTGAAGCTCATATGTGCCATCAAAAGTTTGCTATTTCTTAGCGTTCTCTTTTTATTTGATACTAGCAGAAGTACCCGCTCTTCGAACGGTCTTCGGTATTAATAACCAGACGTTATCAATTGAGCTACTGTTGCAATGGTTAGGGCTTGTTATTCCTTCATACGTTTATCAGAGCAAAGTTAGTTTTCTGGGAATATCACAGACACTGTTAATTTAAGGTCCTTAAAATGTGGTTTTCGGAGACTCTTTATAGACTCCTGAATTTTGTGTCTCACATTGAGAAGCGCAATATATGCTTTGGTCGTCCCTCTAGGATAACTTTTATATTTCGCCTATTTTAGCCTGTATTTAGAAAAGATTTTCCTATACCAACCCATCTATGAGAAGTACGGTGAAGAGTATTATAAATGATTGGTGTATTGACTCTCATGGATACGGTACCTAATTTTACGATGCTCCAAACATTCGAACATGAGTTATAGGCGTACATAAAGATACACAGAAAGGCCGAAAATCCCTAAGTATGCCTTACTTCGGAGGGGAAGTAAAGCCGGCGGTCCCATGTCATAGATTTATGGCATGTAATAGAACCTTCCACTAACTACAATTGTGTGAAGCTAAATTTGTAGGTTAGATTTGATTAACGCTCTATTAGTTCCAAAATTTGCCGCCTGGTGCCGGTTGCAGTGGCATCTAGTAGCAAGTCACAGCTAGGTGTCGTTGCCGGTAGCATTTGGTATCAAAAGTTGGAACTACTGGAAATTGATCATCTGCAGTCCTTACCTGAAATACAGATAACACACTCTAATACAGCCATCACAATTAACACCGGTTATCAGTCAGATTCTATACACACTTAAAGTACACGAGACTACGTGAACGCGTTGTCGCAGCTTCTAAACTGAGGAACCAACCAACCAACCTACAACATATCACCCAGATGCCCGAATATGGATATATGAACCACACAGTATCAAACAAAATCATCCTTACGATGAACCCGTTTGTCGAAAAAAAAAGAGTTAGAATGTGCTCAATCTAAATTCACCTAACGTGTACTTCCTGACGTGAAAATAAAATATAAAACCTCGTAGACGAAACGCAATACACCTCACATAAAGACTGACCCTCACCGTTGTGTAAAGTCCCCATCCACAGGAAGACATCTTTAACAAATTATAAAGGTTCTTCAGTTCTTAAGTTCAAATTATAAAGGCTTGTGGTGCATGAATATTCAGTGTTTTTGGCCTCCAATGGCCCAAATTCCTAATAGCCGCAAAAAATACTATTTCAATTCAGGATATTTTGAAAATAATGTGGCTGTTTGGAGATATAATTCTGTACGACATATCACACGTGTAAATCACGTGAAAAAATCTAGGGTACCCCTTGACCCCCTTAAGCACATTGATAAATTTTACAGTCTAAGTTGGTTCCGTGATAACCTTATAGCCATTTGCAAACTTTCACAGAAATGTAATAAGTGGAGTGGCATTGCTTTTTCCAGAAATAGATGTAAAGTTGGATATCTTCTCTTGAGAACCTGTTGTCATAGGTACCGGCTGGCTACCTTCATTAGTTTATTAAATTAAATTAAATTAGTTTTCTGGGAATATCTCAGAAACTGTTGGTTTTAGAGCCTTAAAATGTAGTTTTCGGGAACCCTCGAGTTTTGTTTCTGCCACAGAGGGGCTAAAATGACCTTTGTCTCGTCATTGTATGCCATAATATAATAATAATAATGATAATAATATAATAAATACAATATAGGGATAGGGATATAAAAGACCTTCTGTACCACAAACGCACGTGAAAATCGCGTGAAGAAATTATAGTGTACCCCTTGACCCCCTTAAGTGCATTATACTTATTGATGAATTTTACAGCTTAATTTTGGTTCCGTGATAACCTTATAGCCGTTGGCAAACTTCACAGTAATGTAATAAATGGAATTGCATTGCGTCTTACAGAAATAGGTGGTCCTCTGAGATTCTATTGCCATGGTTACCGGCTTGCATTCTTTCATTAGATTATTAAATGAAATTAATTTTCTGGGAATATCTCAAAAACTGTTGGTTTTAGGGCCTTATAATGTAGTTTTCGGGGGCCCCGAGTTTTGTTTCTGACATTGAGGGGTTGAAAATAAGCTTTGTCTCGTCCTTCTACGCCTATTTCAGCATGTATTTTAAGGGGGTAGCCCCCTTTTATGAGAGGTACGGAGAAGAGTTACATCAATGATTTGTGTGGTGCCTCTGATGGATATCTGTATCAAATTTTACGATGATCCACCCAGCTGTTCTCATGTTATAAGGACACAAAGTTGTCCACAGACAGACAGACAGACAGACAGACAGACAAAAATATTTTTGTGCGCATCAGTCAAAAACAGTCTGAAACGCGTAAATAACGCAAATTTCCGTGGAAACTCAGAAAAAAACAGACAAACTTTCATTTTTATATAAAGAAAGATACTGCACCGCTCGGCGTTGACCGTGTTTTATAGGTTTTACTCGCTAACCGTTAGAGATACACGAAAAGTGATAAGGTCCTTTCGGATAGATAATTAAATTTTAAAGCGCGTACGTGCCATCAAAAGTTTGCTATTTCTTAGCGTTTTCTTTTTATTTGAAATGGAAATATGAAATTTTGAAACCAAAGGGTGTAGTGACGTCACTAAAATGGTCGCCATTTTTAAATAGTGCAAAATATCGAAATCCAAAGTAGCTTATGTGTAAACCTGGGTAAATCACCTACATCCATGCAAAACTTCATTTCAATCGGACCAGTGGTTCTTGCGTGATTGAGTAACAGACAGGACGACAGACAGACACACACCATCTCATCTCTATACCTCTCTCTCTATATATAAGTGAAAGTTTGTCTGTTTTTTCTGAATTTCCACGGAAATTTGAGTTATTAACGCGTTTCGGACTGGTTTATGACGGTTGCGGGCGCAAAAAAAAAATGTCTGTCTGTGTACAACTTTGCACGCGCATCACTCGAGAACGGCTGAGTGGATCAACGTAAAATTTGGTACAGATGTCCATCAGAGGTACGAAAGTAATCATTGATGTAACTCTACTCCATACCTTTAATAAAAGAGGGCCTACCCCCTAAAAATGTATGCTGAAATGGGCGTAGAAAGACGAGACAAAGCTCATTTTCAGCGTCTCAATGTGAGAAACAAAGCTCGGGAGCACTACGGGCCCCGAAAACCAAATTTTAAGGTCCTAAAACCAACAGTTTTTGAGATATACACATAAAACTAATTACATTTATTAAGCTACTAGCAGAAGTACCCGTTCTTCGAACGGTGTTCGGTGTTAACACCAGACATTATAATAATAATAATAATAATAATAATAATAATAATAATAATGTTATTGGTGTTACGTCCCTTTTAAGTACTGTTGCTTTTAGAGACGCACCAGACATTATCAATTGAGCTACTGTTGCAATGGTTAGCGGCTTGTCATTCCTTCATAAGTTTATCAAAACGAAGTTAGTTTTCTGGGAATATCACACACACTGTTAATTTAAGGGCCTTATAATGTGGTTTTCGGAGACCCTTTATAGACTCGCGAATTTTGTGTCTCTCATTGAGAAGTGCAACATATGCTTTGGTCGTCCTTCTAGGATAATTTTTATATTTCGCCTATTTTAGCATGTATTTTGAGAAGTTTTTCCCTATATCCACCCTTCTACTGTATAAAATGAACGGTGAAGAGTTTTATAAATGATTGGTGTATTGACGCATGTTTACCATACCTAATTTTACGATGCACCAAGCATCCGAACATGAGTTATAGGCGTACATAAGGATACACAGAAAGACAGACAATACTATTGTCTACAACATATCACCCAGAAATCCAAATATGGGTATATCTACCACACAGTATCAAAGAAAATCACCCTTACGATGAACCCGTATGTCGACAAAAAAAAAGATTAGTTGAAATGTGCTCTCAAACTAAATTCACCTGACGTGTACTTCCTGACATGAAATAGAATTGAAAGCCTTGTAGACGAAACGCAATACACGTCACATAAAAACTGACCCTCTACGTTGTGTTGGGTCCCCATACACAGGAATACCTCTTTCATAAATTATAAAAGCTTGTGGTGCATGAAAATTCAGGTTCTTTAGTCTCAAATGGCCCAAAATCCTAAAAGCCGCAAAAAATGCTGATTCAATTCAGGAATTTTTGAAAATAATGTTGTTGTTTGGAGATATAATAGACCTTCTGCACTATAAGTCGCACGTGAAAATTGCATGAAAAAATCCTATGTTACCCCTTGACCCCCTTAATTGCATTGATGAATTATACAGTCTACGTTGGTTCCGTGATAACCTTATATTTGCAAACTTTCACAGAAATGTAATAATTGTAATAAATTGCTTCTTACTGAAATAGATGGAAAGTTGGATGCCACCCCTTGAGATAATGTTGTCATGGTTACCGATTTGCATTCCTTCATTAGTTTGTTAAATTAAATTTAATTAGTTTTCTGGGAATGTTTCAGAAACTGTTGGTTTTAGTGCCTTATAATGTAGTTTTCGAGGACCCTCGAGTTTTATTTTTGGCACCGAGGGGCTTTGTCTCGTCGTTGTACGCCATAATATAATACTAATAATAATAATAATATAACATAGGGATAGGAATATAATAGACCTGCCATACTACACCCGCAGATGTAAATCGCGTGAAAAAAAATCTAGACTACCCCTTGACCCCCTTAAGCGCCTTTTTCGTATTGATGAAATTTCCAGCTTAATTTGGTTCCAGAATAACCATCTAACCGTTTGCAAACTTTCACACTAATGTAATTAATGGAATTGTATTGCGCCTTACAGCAATAGATGGATCTCTGAGAATCTGTTGCCATGGTTATCGGCTTGCATTCGTTCATAGTTTATTAAATTAAATTAGTTTTCTGGGAATATGTCAAAAACGGTTGGACGTTGGACCTTAAAATGTGCTTTTAGGGCCCCCGAGTTTTGTCTCTCACATTGAGGGGCTGAAAATGAGCTTTGTCTCGTCCTTCTACTCCTATTTCTGCATGTATTTTAAGGGGGTATGCCCCCTTTTATGAGAGGTATAGAGAAGAGTTACATCAATGATTAGTGTCGTGCCTCGGATGTATATCTGTACCAAATTTTACGTTGATACACCCAGCCATTCTCGAGTTATAAGGGAACAAAGTTGTCCACAGACAATCAAGCAAACAGACAGACAGACCAAAACATTATTTTCGCGCGCATCTATCATAAAACAGTCTGAAACGTGTAAATAACTCAAATTTCCGTAGAAATTCAGAAAAAAACAGACACATTTTCTTTTTAGCCTATTTTCAATTTTGAAAAAATAGGCTTATGAGATCACCTTTTGTCCGTGTGTGTGTGCGTGTGTGTGTGTGTGTGTGTGTGTGTGTGTGATTCGTGTGTGTGTCCCCCCCTAATAAAATCTAAACGGCTGGAGCGATTTCAATGAAACTCGGTATGTTCATAGCACTATTCCCGGCGACCTCATCCGTGCCCTTCAAATTTTGTTACGTCTCACCAATTCAACATGGCGGCTGTGCGAAATATTTCACTAGCATTCAATATCTCCGAAACTATTACCGATATCGCCCTGAAATTAAGTACGGTGATAAAGGGTACTACTAGAAGTTCACCTATGAGACTTTCAAAAACCTGGTGACCACAAAACCAACATGGCGGTCAAGCGAATTTGAGACTTTTAAATAGACTTTTCTCGCGATTTAACTATCCACACGTAATGAAACTTGGTACAGCAAATGTTTATACACATTGTAATGCACTAGAGTCTAATTTAGTTCAATTGTTTACATAACTTCAAAATGGCGGCTGTGCGAAATATTTCACTGACATTCTATATCTCCGAAACTATTACAGATATCACCCTGCAATTTAGGACGGTGATAAAGGGTACTGATACAAGTTTACCTATGTATATTTCATAAACTTGTAAAGTAGAAAACGAACATGGCGACCAAGCGAAGTTGAGACTTTTAAATAGACTTTTCTCACGATTTAACCATCCAAACGTAATGAAACTAGGTACAGCAAGTGTTTATACACATAGTAATGCACTGGAGTCTAATTTAGTTCAATTGTTTACATAACCTCAAAATGGCGGCTGTGCGAAATATTTCACTGACATTCTATATCTCCGAAACTATTACAGATATTACCCTGCAATTTCGTACTGTGATAAAGGGTACTGGTACAAGTTTATCTATGTATATTTCATAAACTTGTAAAGTAAAAAGCGAACATGGCGACCAAGCGAATTTGAAATATTTTAATAGACTTTTCTCGTGATTTAACTCTCTGAGCGCAGTGAAATGTGGTACAGTAAATGATTTTGCAGATTGTAATGCACTGCCATCTAATTTAAATCAATTGTTTACATAACCTCAATATGGCGGCTGTGCGAAATTTTAAAATTAAGTTTTTATTTCTTGTGTCTTAATCATGCGATCGAAGTGAAAGTTTGAATAATGAACCTAGGCAATAATTGTCCTTGAATGGTACATAATTCTATGGCCTATACATATAACAATCCTAAATGGCGAGCTTCCGAAATATTTAGACGGTTCTCAATATCTATGAATCTTTTACAGCAACCAAACTGAATTTTTTAATGTTCATAGAGACTATGTACATATGTTCACCTATAGGACTTTCATTAACCTGGTGAGCACTAATCCAACATGGCGGCGACGCGAAGTATAAATATTTAAATGGACGATTCTCGCGAATTAACTATCCGAGTGCTGTGAAACGTTGCACGTTAAATGCTTATACAAATGTTGATCCACTGGCATCTAATTTATTTCAATTGTTTGCATAATCACAAGATGGCTGCTGTGCGTAATTTTAAAATCTCATTTTTACTTCTTGTGTTCTAATCATGCGATTGAAGTTTGAATACCACACGTACACAATAATCTTAACGTAATAGTACAAAAATAAAAATCCAACCTGGCGACAATCTGAAATATTTAGACGGTTCTCAATATCTACGAATCTGTTACAGCAATTAAACTGAAATTTTGTATGTTGTTAGAAGAAATTAACATGAGCAGGATATATGAAAATAGGCTGTATAGTTCTTTACGGAACTACTTGTTTTATATATGTAGAGATATACTGCACCGCTCGATGTGACCGTGTTTTATTGCACAAATTTAGGTTTTACTCGCTAACCGTCGGAGATACACGAAAAGTGATAAGAATCTTTTGGATAGAAAATTAAAAGCTAAAGCTCGCGTATACCATCAAAAGTTTGCTATTTCTTAGCGTTCTCTTTTTATTTGAAATGGAAATATGAAATTTTGAAACCAAAGGGTGTAGTGACGTCACAAAGGTAGGTTTTACTCGCTAACCGTTGGAGATACATGAAAAGTGATAAGGACCTTTCGGATAGAAAATTAAATTTTGAAGCTCATATGTGCCATCAAAAGTTTGCTATTTCCCTACCGTTCTCTTTTTATTTGATATGGAAATATGTCATTTTGAAACCAAAGGGTGTAGTGACGTCACTAAAATGGTCGCCATTTCTTAATAGTGCACAATATCGAAATTAAAAGTATCCTATATGTAAACCTGGTATTTCAGCTACATCCATGCAAAATTTCATTTAAATCGGACCAGTGGTTCTTGCATTATTAGGTAACAGACAGACAGACAGAAAGACAGACACACACCATCTCATTTTTATATATTAGTATGATGGAAATATGAAATTTTGAAACCAAAGGGCGTAGTGACGTCACTAAAATGGTCGCCATTTTTTAATAGTGCAAAATATGGAAATTAAAAGTATCCTATATGTAAACATGGTAAATCAGCTACATCCATGCAAAATTTCATTTAAATCGGACCAGTGGTTCTTGCGTTATTGAGTAACACACAGACAGACAGACAGAAAGACAGACACACATCATCTCATTTTTATATATTAGTATGATTAAGCTGATTGTTTTCCTCTGAGTTTCAAACTCCTCGCCTATGTCGTTTAAGAGATGCACGCTCCGTTAGGAATCCTTCAACCCCCATTTTTCACCCCTTTCACTCATAATATACACTACATCGAAAAACCATTAGACATGTGTCAGCTCATTTTTAATGATTGGTTTATATGCCAAGTAACACATCCCCAAATGAAACCACTCGTGAGATATTGTTATTCAATGAAATGCAGGTTTACCCACTTAACACCCCTTTAGAACCTGAATATCCAAAAATCTTTCCTTAGTGGACGTTTTCGACATACAATGAACAAATCCCCAAAACTTCATGTTTCTAACTTCAATAATTTTGGCCGGGCGATGATGAGTGAGTGAGTCAGTCAGGACATTTTCTTTCATTTATTTTTGAGAATTTCACCCCTCCCTATGAACCCCATAAATGGGATTTATGAAAAAAACGGTCAAACACCCATTTACTTATTTCTTAAGCTGTTTTTTTCCGCTGAATTTCAAACTTCTTGCTAATGTCGTTTAAGAGATACACGCTCCGTTAAGAATCCTTCAACCCCCAATTTTCGCCTCGTTCACCTCATAATATACACCATATCGATAAACCCTTAGACATATGTCTGCTTATTTTATTGATTAATTTATATGCCGAATATCACATCCCCAAATGAAACAACTCGTGAGATATTGTTAATCAATGAAATGCACGATTGACCCCCTTATCACCCCTTCATAACATGAATATCAAAAAGTCCATCGTTGGTGGACGTTTTCGACATACAACAAATATATCCCAAAAATGTCATGTTTCTAACTTCAATAATTTTGGCTGGGCGATGATGAGTGACTGAGTAAGTCAGGACATTTTCTTTCATTTATTTTTCAGAATTTCACCCCTCTCATGAACCCCGTAATTGGATTTATGAAGAAAAAAAACGATCGAACACCTATTTACTTATTTTTAAGCTGTTATTCCCCCCCTGAGATTGATGAGTGAGTGAGTTAATCAGTTAGAACACTTTCTTTCCCGGTTTTTTTCCCCAGAATTTTACCCCTCTCCAAGGGCCCCTAAAATTGGATTTATAAAAAACGGTTGAACACCTATTTACTCATATTTTAAGCTGGTTTTTTTCAATGAATTTCAAACTTCTCGCCTATGTTGTTTAAGAGATACACGCTCCGTTAAGAATCCTTCGACCCCCAATTTTCACCCCTTTCACCTCATAATATACACCACATCTATAAACCCTCAGACATATGTCTGCTTATTTTTAATGATTAGTTTATATGCCGAATATCACATCCCCAAAGAAACAACTCATGAGAATCGTTATTCAATGAAATGCACCTTTACCCCTTAACACCTCTTCAGAACCCGAATAAACAATATCCTCTCTTAGTTGACGTTATCGACATACAGCGAACATATTCCCAAAATTTAATGTTTCCAAAATCAATAGTTTTCGCTGGGCGATGACGAGTGTGTCAGTGAGTCAGGTCATTTTCTGTTAATTATTTTTACCAGAACCTTACCCCTCCCCATGGACCCATTAAATTGGATTTATGAAGAAATCCTCGAACACCTATTAACTTATTTATAAGCTGTCTTTTTCCCCTGAGGATGATGAGTGAGTGAGTTAGTCTGTCAGTTAGGAGACTTTCTATCCTTTTCCTTTCCAGAATTTCACCCCACCCCATTGGCCCCTCAAACTGAATTTATGAAAAAACCTTCGAACACCGATTTACTCATTTTTAAGCTGATTTTTTCCCGCTGAATTCAAACTTCTCACCTATGTCGTTTAAGAGCTACACGCTCCGTTAGGAATCCTTCAACCCCCACTTTTCACCCCTTTCACCTTATAATATACACCTCATCGAAAAACCCTTAGACACATATCTGCTTATTTTTAATGATTAGTTTATATGCCGAGTATCACATCCACAGATGAAACCACTCGTGAGATATTGTTATTCAATAAAATGCAGGTTTAACCCCTTAAGACCCCTTTAGAACCTGAATATCCGAAAATCCTCCCTTAGTGTACGGGTTTGACAAACAACGAACATATCCCCAAAATGTCATGTTTCTAACTTCAATAATTTTGGCTGGGCGATGATGAGTGAGTTAGTGAGTGAGTGAGTGAGTCAGGACATTTCCTTTCAATTTTTTTTTTTTTTTTTTAGAATTCCACCCCTGCCTATGAACTCCTTAAATTTGATTTATGAAAAAAACTGTCGAACACTTATTTACTTATTTTTAAGCAGTTTTCTCTCCCTGAGTTTGAAGAGTGAGTGAGCCAGTCAATCAGTTAGGACACTTCCTTTCCTGTCCCCAGCCCCAGAATTTCACCCCTCCCCAGGGGCCACTTAAATTGGAATTATGAAAAATAACGGTCGAACACCGATTTACCTATCTTTTAAGCTGATTTTTTCCGCTGAGTTTCAAACTCCTCACCTATGTCGTTTAAGAGATACACGCTCCTTCAACCCCCAATTTTCACCCCTTTCACCTCATAACATACACCACATCGAAAAACCCTCAGACACGTGTCTTCTTATTTTTAATGATGAGTTTATATGCGGAGTATCACATCCCCCAATGAAACCAATCGGGAGTTATTGTTATTCAATGAAATGCAGTTTTAACCCCCTTAAGACCCCTTTAGAACCTGAATATCCAAAAATCCTCCCTTAGTGGACGGTTTTGACATACAATGATCATATCCCCAAAATTTCATGTTTCTAACTTCAATAATTTTGGCTGGGTGATGGTGAGTGAGTCAGGACTTTATCTTTCAATTTTCTTTTTTCAGAATTTCACCCGTCCCGATGAACCCCTTAAATTGGGTTTATGAAAAAAAAACTGTCGATCACCTATTTACTTATTTTTAAGCAGTTTTTCCCCCTGAGTTTGATGAGTGAGTCTGTCAGTCAATCAGTTATGACACTTTCTTTCCTGTTTTTTCCCCCCAGTATTTCACCCCTCCCCAAGGGTCCCTTAAATTGGATTTATGAAAAAACGGTCAAACACCTATTTACTCATTTTTATGCTGATTTTTCCCCGCTGAGTTCCAAACTCCTCGCTAATGTCGTTTAAGAGATACACGCTCTGTTAGGAAACCTTCAACCCCCAGTTTTCACCCCTTTCACCTCACAATATACACCACATCGAAAAACCCACAGACATGTGTCTTCTTATTTTTAGCCTATTTTCAATTTTGAAAAAAAAAAAGGCTTATGAGATCACATTTTGTCCGTGTGTGTGTGCGTGTGTGCGTGTGTGTGTGTGTGTTTGTGTGTGTGAGAGAGAGGTGTGTGTGTGTGTCCTCGTAATAAAATCTAAACGGCTGGAGCGATTTCAATGAAACTCGGTAAGTTCATAGCACTATTCCGGGTGACCCCGACCGTGCCCTTCAAATTTTGTTACGTCTCACTAATCCAACATGGCGGCTGTGCGAAATATTTCACCGCCAATCAATATCTCCGAAACTATTCTCGATATCACCCTGGAATTTATTACGGCGATAAAGGGAACTACTAGAAGTTCACGTATGTAACTTTTGAAAACTGGTAACTACAAAACCAACATGGCGGCCACGCGAATTTGTGACTTTAAAATAGACGTTTCTCGCGATTTAACCAACCAAACGCAATAAAACTTGGTACAGTATATTTTTATACACATTGTAATGCAGCGACATCTAACTTCGTTCAATTGTTTTCATAACCACAAGATGGTGGATGTGCGAAATATTTCACCGGCATTCTATATCTCTGAAACTATTAGCGCTATAACCCTGAAATTGTGTACGAAGATAAAGGGCACGACTGGAAATTCATCAATAAGACTTTCAAAAACCGGTTAACTACAAAAAGATCATGGCGGCCAAGCGAATTTGAAAATTTTAAATAGAGCTTTCTCGCGATCTAATGTTCCAAACGCAATGAAATTTGGTACATGAAATGTTTATACACATTGTAATACACTGGTATCTAATTTAGTTCAATTGTTTACATAACCTCAAGATGGCGGCTGTGCAAATTTCGAAAATTATGATTTTTATTTCTTGTGTCGTAATCATGCGATCGAAGTGAAAGTTTGAATAATTAAACTACGCAATAATTTTCCTTTAATGGTACATGACTCTATGGCCTATACATTTAACAATCCAACATGGCTACCATGCGAAATATTGAGTTGGCTCTGAATATCTACGAATCTATTATAGGAATCAAACTGATTTTTTTATGTTCATAGTGGCTATGAAATTAAGTTCGCCTATAGGACTTTAAATAACCTGGTGATCACAAATCCAACATGGCGGCGAAGCGAAGTATAAATATTCACATGAACGTTTCTCGCAATTTAACCATTCGAGTGCAGTGAAACTTGGTAGAGTAAATTCTTATACGAATGTTAATCCACTGGCATCTAATTTATTTCAATTGTTTCCATAATCACAAGATGGCAACTGTGCGAAATTTTAAATCTCTTTTTTACTTCTTGTGTCCTAATCATGCGATTGAAATTTGAATGCTACACGTACACAATAATCTTCATGTAACAGTACATAACTTAAGACCTACATATATAAAATCCAACATGGCGACCATCCGAAATATTTAGTCGGTTCTCAATATCTACGAATCTATTACAGCAATCAAACTGACATTTTGTATGTTGATAGTGGCAGTTAACATAAGTAGTATATCAGAAAATAGGCTGTATAATTCTTCACGGAACTACTTGTTAATGATGAGTTAATATGCCGAGTATCACATCTCCCAATGAAACCAATCGGGAGATATTGTTATTCAATGAAATGCAGATCTACCCTCTTAACACCCCTTTAGAATCTGAGTATCCAAAAATCCTTCCTTAGTGGGCGTGTTCGACTTACAACGAACATATCCCCAAAATTTCATGTTTCTAACTTTAATAGTTTTTGCTGGGCAATGATGAGTCGGTGAGTCAGTGAATCAGTCAGTCAGTCAGGACACTTGGTTTTATATAAGAGATAGACGAGACTTTCCAAGTCGATTTGCTCGTAGAAATATCGAATATAGCTCATTTTGCGCGTATCAATGCGAGGAGCAATGTTCTTAACGAACCCAGCGTTTTAATGCCCTAAAACGAACGGTTTTCGAGATATTGCCAGAAAACTATCCCCAGTCTGCGAAATTTCAGCGGTTGCCATAGTAACGTTGATCTGTTTCTCAGAGGGAACACAGTTATTTGGGAATATCTCCGAAACCGTTCATTTTAGGAACTTAAAAAGTGTGTTTCGGTGTCCCTACAGGACCTCCGAGTATTGTTTCTCGTATCTGGCGGCTTAAAATTAGCTAAATCCCATCTTTGTACCGACCGTCCTTGCTCAGTGCCAATGGGCCGAAAAAAAGTCACATACAAATTGAATTTTCAAAAACCGTTTCTTAGTGAGCCTCTACATACTCGGATCAACCAACATTCAAAATTTCAGCTTTCTAGATCTAGTGGTTTGAGCCCTGCGTCGATGAGTCAATTTTGGATGCTCAATGACAAAGGGCCGAAAAAAGTCACTTACAAATTGAATTTTGAAAAACCGTTTCTTAGTGAGCCTCTACATACTCGGATCAACCAACATGCAAAATTTCTTCTTTCTAGGTCGATCCTTTCATCTTGTTCTAGGGCGGCCTCTCGGGCGTCTGCCAGTTGGTGTCGAGCTGAAAACACGATTGGATATGGAATCCTCAGCTCGAATGGCATGCGCCAACCATTTCAACCTCTTCCTCTCCAGAATCCGGTTGATACTCGTCTTCCCAAAGCGTTGATAAGGATCTTGATGAGATCTTCTTTCCCACCTTTCAGTTTCTACATTATATAGTGGACCATATATTTTTCGCAAGACCTTCCTTTCAAAAACGCTGAGACGTTCCTCAAGTGTTTGAGGCGTGGCCTAGGTCTCACAGCCATATAAGAACACAGGTCTCACCAAGGTCATGTAGATATGTACCTTATTTTCGTGTGAAAGTAAAGGTGGATAGGTGGAGAAATTATGAATAACAGCAATAGCGCGTAGCTCGCGTTGGCTTTTTGAGCTGTACAAGACATGTGTCCCCACAACCACAGGAACAGGATATCGCAACTGAAAGTGAGTTTAAACCATCGCCACAGATATAGTGTGGACCTAGTGTTATAGAAGCCGGCCCCGTGGTGTTTGAGTAGTGCGTCTGCCTCTCACCCGGGTTCGATTCCCGGCTCAGTCAGGTTTCTTAGTAACTGACGTGAGGGCTGTAACGGGGTGCACTCAGTATCGTGAGGGCAATTGAGTAACCGAGATTAACGGCCGTGAGGAACCGATGTGTTGACCACTTCTCACCTCACTATCTGCAAGTCAAAAGGCTGGATAGCGGCCGCTTGGCATGCCTAAGCTCTTCATGGGCTGTTGTGCCGCGGGTTTATTTAATTCTTTTGATTGTTAGAGATGGTATCCCTGGTGCGCATGACCGCCAGTATATGATTATTATTATCATGGCTCCACTACCATTAGTAGACTGACATGACACTGCAAGTGCGTTGAAAGTAAATTCAATCGTTAAGTAATTTTGAATTGCGTCAGTAAAATGCAAGCACGGTTGCCCATTTAAGGGAAAGAGTCACAAAAAACAATAAAATAATACACAATATTACAGTTTAATAGGGTAATTTAATTACTGGAACATGCAAATGTTGGCACAGAGTGCAGTGAAACAAGTCGGACTTGACAATTTCAAAGCGCTCGTGCGTTAATTAACAATCTTAAGGTAGATACTATTCATAGTACCATGTTCGTCAAACGTAAGTATATAACAGATGATGAATTTGTCGTCGGAATGTACGAGAGTTTGATGAAGACGTAAACAGACACATTGCACAGATGAATTTGGCGAAAGACAATGTGATGAACAATGATCAAAGTCAGTTTCATTACGAAGAGTCGTCATCGTCCACACCATCTCGCAGAATATAGGAAACCACACGTGGCGCGTTACAATCTGTGAATTGCTCTGCCCATAGTTCTACAAATTATGTGTATATCTCAATGAGGGGTATATTAGCCAACAAGTTATACGTACTTGTATGTTTTCAAGAGACACAAGGCAGTTTCGGGCCAAACGTTGTGAAGAAACGTGAGGTAACACGCCCTCACTACATTTACATGGAGACAAGTAAAAGTGGAAATATGACGAAATTACATACAAAACAACTATCCTCAGTGAACAATCGGAGATGAGAAATGTTCGTTGTTGTGTGTTTCCTGGTCAGAGCATACAGACTGCTGCTTATTACAAGAGAGCTTACCGAACAAAGGTGGTACGCTGAAGATAATGGTGCCCAACACAACGAAATATTGACAACCGCTTGATGTCGGCAATACACTTCATTGAGGGGCTTTGTGACATCGTGGTCATGTATCCCCGTGTACTTGTGTGTGTGTGTGTGTGTGTGTGTGAATTTCACTGGTAAACTGTGTTGTTATGATGACTGTATTAATGTGTGTAGTTGTAATTCATATGAGGATGGGAAGGAGGCGCCATGGCCTTAATTTAGAAACCAACCAGGAATTCGCCTGGAGCATAAGTGGGGAAACCACAGAAATCAACTTTCAGGATGACTAAGGTAGGAATCGAACCCGCCTCTTTATATTTTTACATCACGAGGCTGACTATACCCTGTTACAGCCCTCAGAGCAGAATTAAATTCTTTGTCAGAGCCGCGAATCGAACTCGGGCCTTCGCGGTGACAGCTTAGAGTACTAACCACTACGAAATGAGGCAGCTAATACAAACACGATTTTAGGTGAATCGTCCGACGTGACAAACCGCAAGTAAATTTACAGGATTGCTGTTTCATCATCAAGGTACACTCTGTGACCTAAAGTGAACTTTTTGCACACACATACATGCCTAGGTATGCTTGGCCAAAGTCCGGATACGTCATCGGTTCATTAGACTCGTAATTTCATAGTGTCATTAGTGTATAGGTACATTGGGTGGTCACTATGCAGAGATGATACCGAATGTGAGTCTGTATTGATTGTCAAATGTGCATACAATACACTTCCACTGGGCTTTGACCACTTTTTGGCATCCCACATCTGACTAAATGGTTGTTGAACAGTATCAAGTCGTTATACCAGGTGAATCAGCTGCTCCAACTAATATTGTTTTATGCAGTCCAACTAGCGTTATTGTCAGGAAGGTCGATATTTCACTGCTTGCATTCCATATAGTACTAATGCACTGCAAGCATATCCTGCAAACGATACTGAACACTATTATTTTTCCATCGATGTGACTACAGACTAATACGAGGTAAAGTAATAGTGTCAAGTATCGTTTGCAGGATATTGTTAGGGGTTGGAATTTATTTAGTTCCCTGTGTGTTGATTAAGGGGTAAATACCGCCCGCGATGATTGGAATTTACTTGACGGCTAAATCAATTGTTGGGGGTTGAGATCTCTAGGTGCTTGCCGATTTCAGTAACTTACTGGGGGTTGAAAGGGTCCCTAGCCACTAATTACTTATTAGTCTGGTTCTCTAAATAAATGTGGGAGCTAATGAATTACAAGTAAAAGCCCTGGTTAGTCAAAGAAGTGCTGACTAGGCGACCTTGCTGTTGGAAATGAGTGCGTCTCTGCTGAAAGATTACGCTAGCAAGCGATCTGTCGATAACGTTGACTCAGCAAGCTTTGAGTCGTGTTCATTAACAAGTGGCAAGTTGGGGTAGGCTTTTAATAAAGATAAACAGAGAACCAATTGTAATAAAATTTAAAAGGTTTAATGTTAAGCTGTGATGGTGTGAACAAGCTTCACTAGCTGTGCTTAGTGAAGTGCGATGTATAATAAGTGGTGAAGATGATTATAATGTTAAAGGTTTGAAGGGGAGAGGAAAAGTATGGAAATACCCTTGAACACTAACTTGGATTAGCTGGACGACGCCTATAGCCTTCGGCCAGCTCGTGGGCTGGTAGTTTTGCAGACAGACCCCCTCCTTTGGGGTAAAGGACTATTTATATGATTTGTTTCATTTGCAGGATATGCTTGCAGTCCATTAGTACCATATGGGATGCAAGCATAGAAATATCGACCTTCCTGACAACACTCGTTAGTTGGGCTGCATAAAACAATATTATTAGGGGCAGATGATTCACCTGGGATAAACACAATGATCTGCTTTGATATTATTCAGATTTGGAACACTGTATTTCTATTCAATGACATCTCGATAGTTCAACGTGTATTATGGTCCCTACTATACTAAGTTTTGGTGTTATTACCTCTGTCTTATTATCGATGAACTTACAAGCTGATGACGCCTGCCAACAGATGCCCGCATCGTTGCGTAGTGGCTAGCATTCTTGACCGTTACCGTTCAGGCCCGAGTTCGATTTTAATTCTTGTCTGAGGGCTGGAACGGGGTACACTCAGCCTCGTGAGGCAAATCTGAGAAAAGGTGGGTTCTATTTCTACCTTAGCCATCCTGGAAGTGTTTTTTTCGTGGTTTCTAACTGTTACTCCAGGCAAATTCCAGGATGGTACCAAACTTAAGGCCTCGGCCGCTTCCTACATAAAACCTACCTAAATTACAAATGCACACACTAGTACATACATCACAGTGACACAGGTTATCAGACAAATTCTTCACACGCCCAAGTACACGGAGCTACATGTCCATAATGTTGCAAAGCCCCTAAGTATATAATTAACAACCATCAGATGCAGCGTTTTTCATGGGAATGACTCACACCTCAATGCCTGTGATCGCCAATTTATGTTATCGTTTGACTTTCAAACCATTCTATACACTTGGACAGCATTGTTTCAGCCTCTGAGTGGCTAATAGTTTCTTTTTCGTCATGGTTTGAACACAATGACAGTTAACAGAAACTGACGGTTTAAAGAGTGGCGGTTAAACAAAGTTTTACTGTATGTCCGTTGTCATTGTGTCCACTCCAGCCTCAGCCCAGAATTTTATTGGCAGAGTAGGCAATCAAGATCGTGGTCTATGAAAAATCCCAATACGTTCCCTAGATTGCCTAAGAGGGTGTGTAAAAATGAACAAGATATTGAAATATATGCATATTTCGTATTTTTCGGAGCAGTCGTGTCTGCGTAACATTGGCCTTTTCTTGACTTTCAAACCATTCTATACACTCGGACAGCATTGTTTCAGCCTCTGAAGTAAATTTCTTGCATGGATAACTTTCAAACGAGATGGTATAAAGATGTGAATGTGGCACTTCTACAAAAATATTGTCCTCATAAATCAATTCTATCGCTATTTCACTTTGACATTCAGTGATATATGTCTCCCTAGAAGCTTTTCATTCAGTCAGTGTGTTTGTGAAATCGACGTAAATCAGGGAACGGTGAACGCCGTGATATGACGTATGCTGCAACCAATCATACCACTAGCTACTGCGGGTTACCACAGGGGAAATGGTAGGGGTTCATGAACTACACCCACGCAGGCAAACAGCGTGTCCAATTACCACGTTCATGAGCATAGCTAAATGTACTTACTCCGAGAGGTATACAGTTTACATCGAAATATTATCTTGCAAACAATAGGCCTACTGAATTCTATTATGTATCCCTCGTTGTGACTACATACTAATACCAGGGAAATATAATAGTGTTCAGTATCTTTTGCAGGATATGCTTGCAGTGAATTAGTACCATACGGGATGCAAGCAGAGAAATATCGACCTTCCTGACAACAGGCGTTAGTTGGGCTGCATAAAACAATATTATTAGGGGCAGCTGATTCACTCGGTATGTTGGTTTGCAAATTAAAATTTGTTTCCTAATTCCATGCTGGACGTGAGCGTCCACCTGAGAGTTTAAAAAAAGGAAGGAAGCTTGTAGTTTAACGTGACCGTTAATCTGTAGATCATGAGCCACGGGACCTCCATTTTACGTGGAATCCAAACCACAGGAGTAAGCAACACGCCACTCTGCCAACAAAGAAAGTATGTCGTCGCCAATTTGAAATTTTGATTAGCTTTGTCTGAGACAGAACTGAACAAAGTCAGTCAGTTCTATCAATCACTTATAGAAAATTAGAAACTTAATACTATTGTAAGTAGTGAAACTTGTAAATGCTTATTATCTTTCAGTTGTGGCTTCGGTGGCGTAGTCGAAAGCATGCTGAGCTTCTATGCCCAAGATCGCGGGTTCAAACCCGGCCAAAGTCGTCGGATTTTTTAGAGCGTTAAAATCCTTCAGTATGCTTTCCATCGGAGGGGAAGTAAAGCCAGCGGGCCCATGTCATAGATTTATGGCATGTAAAATAATCTTCCACTAATTAAATTTGTGTGAAGCTAGATTTGCAGGTTACATTTCATTGAAACGCTCTATCAAAGTTCCAGCGTTCACCACTAGGTGTCAGTGACATCTGGTAGCGAAAGTTGGATCTACTTGAAATTGAACGGTACTTGTAGCTCACCCCATGGGTGTCCGCTTTATGCAGCTACAAACTCTGGCGAGCCGAATATGTCCTCCCGGCAGTACGAGTAATACGCTAAATAAATAATATTTCAGTTATTTATGTACAAAATATTAACATTAACTATTTTAAAAATATTGTCTTTGCTCTAAAACACTATCAGAACCAACAATAATCATTACTTACGTGAATTTCAGAGTAGTTGCTGGAAAAGCTGTCCTTCATTTTCTAAACACATATTGCACCAGCTTAGGGAGTTTTGGTACACTCGCTGTAATTCATCCTCACTGATATTTCGTATCGGTGCAGTCATCTCGTTCTCGGAAAGCTTCCAGAGTACGCGGGGTGTTTCTGTATACCTTTTATTTGACGTTCTCCCGGAAGTAAAAATAGCACGGTGCTAACGTACAAATACATTTATTGAAAGGCTTCTTCTTGAGAAGATAAGTTTTCACTAGAAAAATTCTATGATTTGTTCAATACCCAATCATGTTCACGGGTTACGAGACAGGCGACAGTACTTCACCACAAGTCTTAAATCCCTGAACTAAGATATCTTGCCAGCTGGGAATATAATCAATGGTATGACCGTATGCGGTGATTCCCAATCCACTGTTGTGTAACGGTAGATGCTAGTCAAATGGCGGTGACTAATCACTCTCCACCCGTTACACGGTCCGGGAAAGCTTCGTTCGATGCAGAAGGCTCTCGCTGTAGAAAAACACGATTCTAAACATAGATGATAATGATGCTTGGGGAAAATTAATGTTTATATTATGTTGTTACCTTTATTTAGCTAGCTAAAAATCTCTCTATATATAAAAATGAAAGTTTGTTTGTTTTTTCTGAATTTCCACGGAAAGTTTAGTTATTAACGCGTTTTAGACTGGTTTAAGACGTTTGCGCGCAAAAACAATTTTTTTGTCTGTCTGTCTGTCTGCCTGTCTGTTTGTTTGTCTGTCTGTGTACAACTTTGCACGCGTATCACTCGAGAACGGCTGAGTGGATCAACGTAAAATTTGGTACAGATGTCCATCAGAGGCACGAAGGTAATCATTGATGTAACTCTTCTCCATACCTCTCATGTAAGAGGGCCTACCCCTTAAAATGCATTATGAAATGGGCGTAGAAAGACAAGACAAAGCTCATTTTCAGCGTCTCAATGTGAGAAACAAAACTCGGGAGCCCTACGGGCCCCGAAAACCACATTTTAAGGTCCTAAAACCAACAGTTTTTGAGATATACCCAGAAAACTAATTTCATTTATTAAGCTATTGAAAGAATACAATATGGTAACCATGGCAACACAATCTCTGAAGTCCACCTATTTCTGTAAGACGCAATGCCATTCCATTTATTACATTACTGTGAACGTTCGCAAACGGCTATAAGGTTATCCCGGAACCAACTTAAGCTGTAAAATTCATCAATACGTATATAATGCACTTATATACGTATTGATATAAGTAGGTATAATAAGCCGAAGCTGGCGCAGGGGCTAATGTGCAAGATGGCTGCCACGCGCAACTCTCTTATGTTATTCTTATGGGAGGGAGAGTCATAGCTGGCGCAGGGGCTAATGTGCAAGATGGCTGCCATTCACAACGAGCTTAGGATTATGGATGCTCTGAGCCAAGATATTATTTATATTTTGTACGAGGGTGAAAGAAGGGGGGGGGGGGTTGTTCAACGTCTAGTGACTTAGCGCATGATGTTTTTTTAATAGTCATTTTTTATTTTCATATTTCTCACACGGTTATTTACAATTTGCAATATTGTCGTTTTTTTTTTATTTCATTTTTCAAGTTTTGCACTTGATCAATATTCAAAAGTTGATTTTACATTTAACTGTTATCACCTTTTCAGCTCTCACACACATGGTGGGATATGCTTTACACACATACGTTAAGCCAACCAGGACGTTAAAATGGTAGAAACCGCCGTTAACAACACCGCAAGGGTTGTAGCCTTGTCTTACAGAGTTGTAGCCAGTACTCTACACCCCCTCTGTGAGGGGCTTAACATCAACCAGTCAAAGCTTGAGTATGTCATGAAGCTGATACTCCAGTAAGTTAACTATAAATGCTATACGTAAACTCTTATCACAGGTGTATCAACAAGGTTTGCAATCTTGAATGACGAATACACCTCAAAGGTCTACTCTCCCTTCGTAAAGGGCACCGCGCATTATAGTTAAGTTTAAAGAAGTATATGCTTTTGTGCCTCTCCTCTTTTCTCTGGGCTTGAGACCAGCACTAGGGCTTAAGCCTAGAGGCAGAGTTAACACACACACACAAACACACACACACAGGCGTACGGAGAAATTAATCTAGCACCAGAGGCCCTTAGATTAGATTTTTATTTATCCATTTGATCAATTACATGTATACAATACATTTTTTTATATAGAACACGTCAAAAATTACAGAGAAATCAATCTTGTGCCATAAGCCTTTCATTCACTCACAGGCTTACAGAGAATCAATCTCACGCTAGATACCTTTTCATTCACACACAGACTTATGGAAAAATTAATCTTATGCCAGAGGTCTTTTCAATTATAAGTACAAGACCTGAGAGTATGTGTGGAAGGTGACCACTTCCTTTCCACTCCTCATTCCACCACAACATCTGGTAGGTTCCATTGAACACAATGAAGTTTGGGAGACACTGTATTACTTTGTTGACTTGATATGTATAACTTAGTTATTTAAGTGTGGTCAACGGTTTTGTAATGACCATAAGCATGTGTAGCTATACCATCAGAGTCAATTACTCGTTTATCATCACGAGGACACAAAGCAATTTTGTTTAGTTTTACAGATGATATGTTATGTTGTTTAGATGCGATAATGGTCATCGGTATTCTTTTTACCTCGTTCTTCATGAGACAATCCTTATAATCTTGAAAACTTAAACAATTTTTGACAACACCTTTGCTAATACCTTTAATCTTTTTTATTTCTAGTCCATTAATGTTTAAAGCATACATTTTAGCTCTAAGTCCAGCAAATGCTTTAATAATACGTCCACAAGCCTCGTCTTTAAATTTTCCCAAAGTTTTCTTGTTTGATGAAGAGTAACATATGTGATTAGTAGGATAATCAGATGTGTCCAGGTGTTCTAAAAATTTCAACTTGTCTTGATAAACATCTTGGGTGTTAACCAAATATATAAACGAGTCTGTGTCCATATACATGAGTTTAAGATTTTCGATCCCATAATAGGGTAGCAGGACATCATAGTGGTGTGAATACATAAGAGTTTTTGAAATATCCAGGATACACATTCCAATATATATAGGCTTATTGAATACAATGCTACGTTTAGCCATGTGGAATGCAGCTAGGTTAGGACCATAAATTGTTCTGTCGATAAATGTTGGTTTAGCGATTAGCTTTTCAGCTCTTTTGCTGTCAGTTACAAGACGTATATCTATTCTTTTACGAATATTTTCCATTGTTTTTCCAAAAATTGCATTGTTAAATAATTTGTAAAGATTTTTCTCAAAATCATTTTTAGCTTGTTTTCGAAAGTTGTTATTAAAATCTACGTATGCCTTTAGCCAAGGTCTCTGTTGAAACTTTAACACACGATGAATTTTTATCAATTTTAGTCCATGATTTAGAGCCTGTTTAAGTGACATGTAATGAACAACGTACCGCCTTCGATTTCCAAGATGAGGAATTAGTTTTTTGAGAGACGAATCCTTAGGTTGTATACACTCTGGTAGGAAAGGTAAATCGTTGTGTAAATCATGAAGGTTGGATGGATAATCGACATCAATGTCTAGAATGTATCCAACAGGATCGTCTTCCTTTAGCGTTTTTAGATCAATGGTATCTGGAGAAACCCACTGAAATCCACCGTAAGGAAGGGAGTGGCACATAGCCCACCCGTATTGGTTGTTGGCATCATCATAGGTAATAAACTGCGATGGTTTCTCGGAATCATATGTTTCCATGTATTTATTGTTAGCTTCAGCATACCTATGAGAAACCTGGCATATGCCTCCACGTATTCCAGACTCTATTAAAAGAATCTGATCGTAATCCTGTAGCAATTCCAGTTCAATGCCAGTGTAAAGGAGCATTGCCTCGAAACTTAAACCAGGTGAAGTAAAGAAGTGTGCGGCATCCACTCGATGTGTTTCTAATGTTTTGTTTCTAAATGTTTCAAAGCTGTCTGCAAGAAGGAGTACATCTGAAGTTAGGTAAAGGTCACTATATTCCCCTAGAGTTTTAATTTTGAACTGATTCCAGACATTTTCGGCATGTTCATAGTCTTCCTTACTAACATCTTCTTGACTTAATTTGTTAAAGAATGCTTCTTTTGGAGGTAAACACGTCTCACTTAACTTTTCCCAAGAATCAATGTAATCATAAGGAAATACGCCTTTACGAGTCATGAGCGTTGCATTTTCTTTCCCAAAGTACTTGTCTGTTTCAGGGTATGATGTTAAGTTTGTAACTAAGTTTTCCAAACTACTAGGCATCAACCGAAACGTATCCACAAATCGAAGCTTAACATTTCCTACATATTTGGTGAAGGAGATGTAATTTTCTTGAGAGTTAGGGATAACGTCCACTCTCTCAGTAGTACATCCCAACTGTTTTACAATGAAATTTGCATCGTATCCACTCATATTATGTAGAAATACGGGAACAGGGTAACGTGTTTTACACCTCAAATTACAGTTATTATGAGCGCTTCCACGATATTCGCCTGTAATATGACAATGATCTCTAACTTTCCAGTCCTCTTTGGTAAATGTTTTATAGCATAAATAACAGGTTTCAGAAGATTGGAACTCTGCTTCTTGATCATGAGTTAAAGCCTTTGGAACATTTAAGCTGTAAAGGTGATCAATTTCATTAGCTATCGATATCAAACAGTCCATAAACTTTTCTGCAGCGTCAGATCCACGATAAATAAAAGGCTGGCTCGGAAGGTTTGTCTTTATATGTTCCACAGCTGGCGAGGGTTTAACATATACACCAAAGCTCATTGGAACATGGCTCTGGCATGGGACTGTATAACTTGCCTCAGGATTAGGTAGACATGTTTGGTATGGTAAAAGTATACTTTCAAAATCTGCATAGATAACGTAAGGTATTCTAAGCATTTTTTCCACATTTAAGAACTTGAGAATTGGGTTTTTAATAGGCATTTCAACCCTAGCAATGTCATGCAGGACACACAAAGCTCTATGTTCTTTTAGTTTATCTATCCCTCGTTGACCATATTGATTATCAAAGTGAGTAAAACACCGTTTACACGTATATATCTTATGTCCATGGTGGGTGATCTGATGTCCTACTAGTTTATCAAAATCTTTGATAAAGACGTAGTGGTTCTGGCCAGATGATGAACTTAGCAGAAGAAGGTCGCGGTGGTCTTGTAGCTCTTGATCTACAACCTTTAGAGGAAACAGTTTGTTATCTTCTTCCAGTCCAAATACATTAATGGATATGTTGTTGGCTTTCTCAAATTTCGTAATGTCAGCTAGCGATGTAGGGAACGAAACGACTGAAAAATCATACTTGTTTTCCAGGTCCTTGTATTTACTAACGCGTTGAGCATCCTTTTTAACCAGTTTTGCTAAAATGGCATACATAAAACACCTTTCATCTTTCAAGTTTTGTGGATTAATGCAAGCTTTTTTTGAATTTACAGCTGCTGGTAAAGGAATATATGTGCTACCACGCAAGGGATTATACTTATTTATTTTCAATCGCACTCCTTCAACTGCTAGCAAAGCCCAATTACTGCCTTTTAGCTCGGATTCCTCCATTTCCATGGTTAACTTTTTAAATTGCGTTTCCAAGAAACTACTTAAATCTGTTTCCAAAAATATGGTCTGATTACGAGTTTTAAAAGCACGATCTGTAATTTCATTGGTAGATGTATGAATAAATCTACATTCAGCCACAAGATTAACTTTTAACGACTTGTGGTTCGCTTGTTCTTTTTGTATAACATGGATTGTTTTATGCTTGGACTCGTTGAGGTATGAATTTAAATCCTTACACGTATCACACCGTATAAAATAGGATTTTAGACGACAATCAAAAGACGTTTCATATTCATTAAGTCCGTTTTTATCAGGAACCATTGAGAGTAGGTGATGTTTTGTAGGTTCAGATTTTTGTATTTTGGCTGATGACATAACATTACAACATTCTTCATGACGACGTCCGTTGTAAGCATTGTTGAATTTGATTCCACAGGTTTTACATTGATGGAATTGTCCACACGATACTTCATGACGCTTTCTAACATAGTCTCGAACAAAAGTTTTTCCACACACTTTGCATATATAGCTTGGAATAGTTTGCTCCATGATGGATGTTCTTTTCTGATAACAGTTGATTTTTTTAAGAAATAAATCACACCTGTGAAAAAGAGAGACAGAGCGCTGTACTTTCCCATCAACCTAGTTGAGAACAGTTGTGTAAACTGTTTATAGGATACAATATATTTAAGAGGTAAGATAAACTTTTTTACATTGTTGGCAATAATAATATTTATAATACTATAAAATAATAATAATAATAAAAATGTATTCTATGACTTACTGCTTACAATCTAACATTGAATTTACAAACATTCCTGACTGTCACCTAAAACAGCGTTTCAATCCCCTGAGCTTTCCTAAACGAATACACATGCTTACAGCTTACATATTCTATGACTGAACATACACTATTTACATGTAAATACCACAGATATGCACGCAGTGGTATTCTTTCATAATAATAACATGGCTTACATTGAGGCCCATGGAGACTAAACAATTATTGCGATTTTTATAAATCTTCAAGTTTCGTTTTGGAAATATACCATCTAAATACGTGAGTCATAATTTTGAACTTACTAGTAGCCTCTAAATTACAGATTGGATACAACCCTAGATGCTATGTTAAAACTTACTGCGTATGATAAGGCTGTAGACTGGACGGTGAGACGGTCTTTCACGATGTGAACACTGTGAGAGGTAGTAGTCCACTGGCGATATGCTTGCTAAGGGTCCTCTAATATTCCCTAGTCAAGGCTAACTGCTGCTTACTGCGTAGTACTGGTGGGTGAGACGGTCTTCCACGATGTGATCACCGTAAGAGGTAGTAGTCAACTGATTGTATTCTTGCTAAGGGTCCCCTAATATACCCTAGTGGAGGCCAACAGCTGCTTACTGCCTAGTACAAGGCTGTAGACTGGTCGGTGAGACGTTCTTTCACGATGTGATCTGTTTGAGAGATCAGAGTCAACTGAAATTATCCTTGATATACATCCCCAAATATACTCTACCCTAATACAACCGGTGGTTAACTTCCTACAGAAATACCACTATAGAGACATGTAGAATCTTAACACAAGGTTATGAGTGAAAAAAGATATGTACTAACGGTATTATTTTTTCATAAGAATAACATGGTGGTATTTATACCCCCTATACGCTAAACTAATATTTGGATAATTTTAATTCATGAAGTTTTGTTTTGGAAATATACGATCTAAATACAATGGTGATAATTTTAAACGTTCTAGTAACCTCTAATTGAGAGATAGGGATGCAGGCTTTGATGCTATGTTAAATATAATCAGCTACTTACTGTATATCACAAGGCCGTAGAATGAATCCTTAGAACACTTTTAAGACGATGTGATCTGTTTGAGAGATCGGAGTCAACTGAAATTATCCTTGATATACGTCCCCTAATATACTCTACCCTAATACACTCAGGGCTTAACCTCTTACAGAAATACCACTATAGAGACATGTAGAATCTTGTTACAAGGTTGTGTATGACGTTCGACATTTGCTACTTATCAGTGAAAAAAGATATGTACTCACAGCATTATTCTTTCATAAGAATAACATGGTGGTATTTATACCCCTAGACGCTAAACTAATATTCGGATAATTTTAATTCTTGAAGTTTTGTTTTGGAAATATAAGATCTAAATACAATGGTCATAATTTTGAGCGTTCTAATAGCCTCTAAATGGTAGATAGGGATGCAGGCATAGATGCTATGTTAAATATAATCAGCTACTTAGACGACTTTTCACAATGTAACCAGCTCAAGAGCTAACAGTTATCTGAAAATATTCTTGCTGAAGGTCCCTTATATACCACCTTTTTCTAGAAATAAATTACACCTGTGAAAGAAAAGACAGAACGATGAACTTTCACATTAACCTAATAATAATAATAATAATAATAATCCCTTACATTTTTTATTTTGTCGTGTGATCTCTTGAGAAGCTGAGTGAAGGTCTTTCTAGTCAACGCCCGTCGGTGATCTGCTTGCAGGGATGAGAGATGGATTGGATGAACATGAATGATCCAGAATAAGGATTTGGGTAGGAAGCAGCCGTGGCCTGTCAGAAAGTACCATTCAGGCATTCTCTTGGAGTAGAAGTGTGAAACCACGGAAAACCATTTCAAGGACTGTCAACACTGAGGTTCGAAATGTAATTGAAGTTCAAAATAGTGACAAAATGTAATTGAAATTGACAATACACAATGTAATTTAGATTGAAAAACGCACATTTTAGATTGTAAATACCGGTACTCACAAAGTGTAATTGAAATTCAAATTACTTACAAAATACAGGTGAAATTGAAAATGCTTACAAAATGTATGGTGGTTTCAAATTACTCAGGTTGATAGGGAAAAAAAAGGACAGGAGCCGTTCAAGAAAGCGGAAGCAATGCTGTACTCAGTAAGGGTCCTGTGGTCGCTAACCCACGTCCCACAAGTTGCGAGCTCCTGGGAGAGGAAGTTGTAGCCATTAGCTACCTGTACACATTTTCCTGGAGTAGAAGTGTAAAACCACGGAAAACCATATCAAGAACGGTTGAGAGTGAGGTTCGAAATGCAATTGAGGATTAAGATACTGACAAAAATGCAATTGAATTTGAAAAAAACACAATGTAATTTAGATTGAAAAACGTACATTTTAGATTCTAAATGCTCACAAAGTGCCATGAAAATTGAAAATACTTACTAAATGCAATTGAAATTGAAAATGCTTACAAAATGTATGGTGGATTCAAAGTACTCATGTTCACTGAAAAAAAAAAAAAAAAAATCGGAGAGGAGCCGATACAAGAAAGTGGAAGCAATGCTGGACTCAGTTGGGGTCCTGTGGTCGCTAACCCACGTCCCACAAGTTGTGAGCTACTGGGAGAGGAAGTAGTAGCCATTAGCAACCTCTACACATTTTCCTGGAGTAGAAGTGTGAAACCACGGAAAACCGATTCATGAACGGTCGACAGTGAGGTTCGAAATGCAATTGAGTTTCAAAATACTGACAAAATGCAATTGAAATTGGAAATACACAATGTAATTTAGATTGAAAAACGCACATTTTAGATTCTAAATGCTCACAAAGTGCAATGAAAATTCAAAATACTTACAAAATGAAATTGGAATTGAAAATGTTTACAAAATGTATGGTGGATGCAATGATCTCATGTTGACAGGAATTTAAAAAAACGGAGAGGACCCTATACAAGAAAGTGGAAGCAATGCTGGACTCAGCTTGGGTCCTGTGATCGCCAACCCACGTCCTACAAGTTAATCCATCTTGGGGGAGGATTGGTAAGTAATCGGTCATGGCATTTAGTTACGGTACCTCCTGGCATTTTCCTGAAGTAGAAGTGGAAACAACAATACCACTTCCAGGAAGGACGAGTGAGAAATCTGACAGACTTTTTCTCGGTTTTTATCAAGATCAACCAGAAAAATACGTCGATTATAATTCATTATTTTTAAATTTGGCGGTTGCGTGCTACCCTTTATGATATTTCAACTGGAGTTAGCTACTTACAAGTCTATATATATTATCACTGCTGAGACACTTACGTATGAAGGTCTTTCTAGATGTCCAATTAGAAGCAGATGATCTCGTATTTCTTTCCATTAAATCAACAATAACTAACAGATGTTTCACTTGTCAAGGTCACTTTACTGACACACACACTAGTACTTACTATGATAAAGTATCCCCATTATAAACTTCGCTGAGTGATTGGCTATCTAAAGGTGGGTAACCGATTATATTCAAATTAAAAATATATAAATATTAATATCATTCACTTTATAGTAAAGAAAGGCATTGGAAATCATTACAAATCATGCTTTACACCAAAGGATTAGGGTATTATTATTACATTAGTTGAAAAGCGTACATTAGAATAATTATTTTCTTATTTACAAGCCAGCTGATTGCCAGTCCCCCGACACGCTGTGTACGCCGCTCTGTTATCAGAGTTATGTAACTACTGAAATAAGATAATATCCTGTATTGTGCTGCGCTCTGTCAGGGTGCAGAGTACTCGATATATCTTGTCACAGTAGTTACATAACTCTGATAACAGAGCGGCGTACACAGCGTGTCGGGGGACTGGCAATCAGCTGGCTTGTAAATAAGAAAATAATTATTCTAATGTACGCTTTTCAACTAATGTAATAATAATACCCTAATCCTTTGGTGTAAAGCATGATTTGTAATGATTTCCAATGCCTTTCTTTACTATAAAGTGAATGATATTAATATTTATATATTTTTAATTTGAATATAATCGGTTACCCACCTTTAGGTAGCCAATCACTCAGCGAAGTTTATAATGGGGATACTTTATCATAGTAAGTACTAGTGTGTGTGTCAGTAAAGTGACCTTGACAAGTGAAACATCTGTTAGTTATTGTTGATTTAATGGAAAGATATACGAGATCATCTGCTTCTAATTGGACATCTAGAAAGACCTTCATACGTAAGTGTCTCAGCAGTGATAATATATATAGACTTGTAAGTAGCTAACTCCAGTTGAAATATCATAAAGGGTAGCACGCAACCGCCAAATTTAAAAATAATGAATTATAATCGACGTATTTTTCTGGATGATCTTGATAAAAACCGAGAAAAAGTCTGTCAGATTTCTCACTCGTCCTTCCTGGAAGTGGTATTGTTGTTTCCACTTCTACTTCAGGAAAATGCCAGGAGGTACCGTAACTAAATGCCATGATCGATTACTTACCAATCCTCCCCCAAGATGGATTAACTTGTAGGACGTGGGTTGGCGATCACAGGACCCAAGCTGAGTCCAGCATTGCTTCCACTTTCTTGTATAGGGTCCTCTCCGTTTTTTTAAATTCCTGTCAACATGAGATCATTGCATCCACCATACATTTTGTAAACATTTTCAATTCCAATTGCATTTTGTAAGTATTTTGAATTTTCATTGCACTTTGTGAGCATTTAGAATCTAAAATGTGCGTTTTTCAATCTAAATTACATTGTGTATTTCCAATTTCAATTGCATTTTGTCAGTATTTTGAAACTCAATTGCATTTCGAACCTCACTGTCGACCGTTCATGAATCGGTTTTCCGTGGTTTCACACTTCTACTCCAGGAAAATGTGTAGAGGTTGCTAATGGCTACTACTTCCTCTCCCAGTAGCTCACAACTTGTGGGACGTGGGTTAGCGACCACAGGACCCCAACTGAGTCCAGCATTGCTTCCACTTTCTTGTATCGGCTCCTCTCCGATTTTTTTTTTTTTTTTTCAGTGAACATGAGTACTTTGAATCCACCATACATTTTGTAAGCATTTTCAATTTCAATTGCATTTAGTAAGTATTTTCAATTTTCATGGCACTTTGTGAGCATTTAGAATCTAAAATGTACGTTTTTCAATCTAAATTACATTGTGTTTTTTCAAATTCAATTGCATTTTTGTCAGTATCTTAATCCTCAATTGCATTTCGAACCTCACTCTCAACCGTTCTTGATATGGTTTTCCGTGGTTTTACACTTCTACTCCAGGAAAATGTGTACAGGTAGCTAATGGCTACAACTTCCTCTCCCAGGAGCTCGCAACTTGTGGGACGTGGGTTAGCGACCACAGGACCCCAACTGAGTCCAGCATTGCTTCCGCTTCCTTGTATCGGCTCCTCTCCTTTTTCCTCCTGTCAACTTGAGTACTTTGTATCCACCATACATTTTGTAAGCATTTTCAATTTCAATTGCATTTTGTAAGTATTTTGAATTTTCATTGCACTTTGTGAGTATTTAGAATCTGGAATTTGCGTTTTTCAATCTAAATTACATTGTGTATTTTCAATTTCAATTACATTTTGCAGTATTTTGAACCTTAATTGATCTTCGAACCTCACTGTCGACCGTTCATGATTTGGTTTTCCGTGGTTTCACACTTCTACTCCAGGAAAATGTGTACAGGTAGCTAATGGCTACAACTTCCTCTCCCAGGAGCTCGCAACTTGTAGGACGTGGGTTAGCGACCACAGGACCCTTACTGAGTACAGCATTGCTTCCGCTTTCTTGAACGGCTCCTGTCCTTTTTTTTCCTATCAACCTGAGTAATTTGAAACCACCATACATTTTGTAAGCATTTTCAATTTCACCTGTATTTTGTAAGCAATTTGAATTTCAATTACACTTTGTGAGTACCGGTATTTACAATCTAAAATGTGCGTTTTTCAATCTAAATTACATTGTGTATTGTCAATTTCAATTACATTTTGTCACTATTTTGAACTTCAATTACATTTCGAACCTCAGTGTTGACAGTCCTTGAAATGGTTTTCCGTGGTTTCACACTTCTACTCCAAGAGAATGCCTGAATGGTACTTTCTGACAGGCCACGGCTGCTTCCTACCCAAATCCTTATTCTGGATCATTCATGTTCATCCAATCCATCTCTCATCCCTGCAAGCAGATCACCGACGGGCGTTGACTAGAAAGACCTTCACTCAGCTTCTCAAGAGATCACACGACAAAATAAAAAATGTAAGGGATTATTATTATTATTATTATTATTAGGTTAATGTGAAAGTTCATCGTTCTGTCTTTTCTTTCACAGGTGTAATTTATTTCTAGAAAAAGGTGGTATATAAGGGACCTTCAGCAAGAATATTTTCAGATAACTGTTAGCTCTTGAGCTGGTTACATCGTGAAAAGTCGTCTAAGTAGCTGATTATATTTAACATAGCATCTATGCCTGCATCCCTATCTACCATTTAGAGGCTATTAGAACGCTCAAAATTATGACCATTGTATTTAGATCTTATATTTCCAAAACAAAACTTCAAGAATTAAAATTATCCGAATATTAGTTTAGCGTCTAGGGGTATAAATACCACCATGTTATTCTTATGAAAGAATAATGCTGTGAGTACATATCTTTTTTCACTGATAAGTAGCAAATGTCGAACGTCATACACAACCTTGTAACAAGATTCTACATGTCTCTATAGTGGTATTTCTGTAAGAGGTTAAGCCCTGAGTGTATTAGGGTAGAGTATATTAGGGGACGTATATCAAGGATAATTTCAGTTGACTCCGATCTCTCAAACAGATCACATCGTCTTAAAAGTGTTCTAAGGATTCATTCTACGGCCTTGTGATATACAGTAAGTAGCTGATTATATTTAACATAGCATCAAAGCCTGCATCCCTATCTCTCAATTAGAGGTTACTAGAACGTTTAAAATTATCACCATTGTATTTAGATCGTATATTTCCAAAACAAAACTTCATGAATTAAAATTATCCAAATATTAGTTTAGCGTATAGGGGGTATAAATACCACCATGTTATTCTTATGAAAAAATAATACCGTTAGTACATATCTTTTTTCACTCATAACCTTGTGTTAAGATTCTACATGTCTCTATAGTGGTATTTCTGTAGGAAGTTAACCACCGGTTGTATTAGGGTAGAGTATATTTGGGGATGTATATCAAGGATAATTTCAGTTGACTCTGATCTCTCAAACAGATCACATCGTGAAAGAACGTCTCACCGACCAGTCTACAGCCTTGTACTAGGCAGTAAGCAGCTGTTGGCCTCCACTAGGGTATATTAGGGGACCCTTAGCAAGAATACAATCAGTTGACTACTACCTCTTACGGTGATCACATCGTGGAAGACCGTCTCACCCACCAGTACTACGCAGTAAGCAGCAGTTAGCCTTGACTAGGGAATATTAGAGGACCCTTAGCAAGCATATCGCCAGTGGACTACTACCTCTCACAGTGTTCACATCGTGAAAGACCGTCTCACCGTCCAGTCTACAGCCTTATCATACGCAGTAAGTTTTAACATAGCATCTAGGGTTGTATCCAATCTGTAATTTAGAGGCTACTAGTAAGTTCAAAATTATGACTCACGTATTTAGATGGTATATTTCCAAAACGAAACTTGAAGATTTATAAAAATCGCAATAATTGTTTAGTCTCCATGGGCCTCAATGTAAGCCATGTTATTATTATGAAAGAATACCACTGCGTGCATATCTGTGGTATTTACATGTAAATAGTGTATGTTCAGTCATAGAATATGTAAGCTGTAAGCATGTGTATTCGTTTAGGAAAGCTCAGGGGATTGAAACGCTGTTTTAGGTGACAGTCAGGGATGTTTGTAAATTCAATGTTAGATTGTAAGCAGTAAGTCATAGAATACATTTTTTATTATTATTATTTTATAGTATTATAAATATTATTATTGCCAACAATGTAAAAAAGTTTATCTTACCTCTTAAATATATTGTATCCTATAAACAGTTTACACAACTGTTCTCAACTAGGTTGATGGGAAAGTACAGCGCTCTGTCTCTCTTTTTCACAGGTGTGATTTATTTCTTAAAAAAATCAACTGTTATCAGAAAAGAACATCCATCATGGAGCAAACTATTCCAAGCTATATATGCAAAGTGTGTGGAAAAACTTTTGTTCGAGACTATGTTAGAAAGCGTCATGAAGTATCGTGTGGACAATTCCATCAATGTAAAACCTGTGGAATCAAATTCAACAATGCTTACAACGGACGTCGTCATGAAGAATGTTGTAATGTTATGTCATCAGCCAAAATACAAAAATCTGAACCTACAAAACATCACCTACTCTCAATGGTTCCTGATAAAAACGGACTTAATGAATATGAAACGTCTTTTGATTGTCGTCTAAAATCCTATTTTATACGGTGTGATACGTGTAAGGATTTAAATTCACACCTCAACGAGTCCAAGCATAAAATAATCCATGTTATACAAAAAGAACAAGCGAACCACAAGTCGTTAAAAGTTAATCTTGTGGCTGAATGTAGATTTATTCATACATCTACCAATGAAATTACAGATCGTGCTTTTAAAACTCGTAATCAGGCCATATTTTTGGAAACAGATTTAAGTAGTTTCTTGGAAACGCAATTTAAAAAGTTAACCATGGAAATGGAGGAATCCGAGCTAAAAGGCAGTAATTGGGCTTTGCTAGCAGTTGAAGGAGTGCGATTGAAAATAAATAAGTATAATCCCTTGCGTGGTAGCACATATATTCCTTTACCAGCAGCTGTAAATTCAAAAAAAGCTTGCATTAATCCACAAAACTTGAAAGATGAAAGGTGTTTTATGTATGCCATTTTAGCAAAACTGGTTAAAAAGGATGCTCAACGCGTTAGTAAATACAAGGACCTGGAAAACAAGTATGATTTTTCAGTCGTTTCGTTCCCTACATCGCTAGCTGACATTACGAAATTTGAGAAAGCCAACAACATATCCATTAATGTATTTGGACTGGAAGAAGATAACAAACTGTTTCCTCTAAAGGTTGTAGATCAAGAGCTACAAGACCACCGCGACCTTCTTCTGCTAAGTTCATCATCTGGCCAGAACCACTACGTCTTTATCAAAGATTTTGATAAACTAGTAGGACATCAGATCACCCACCATGGACATAAGATATATACGTGTAAACGGTGTTTTACTCACTTTGATAATCAATATGGTCAACGAGGGATAGATAAACTAAAAGAACATAGAGCTTTGTGTGTCCTGCATGACATTGCTAGGGTTGAAATGCCTATTAAAAACCCAATTCTCAAGTTCTTAAATGTGGAAAAAATGCTTAGAATACCTTACGTTATCTATGCAGATTTTGAAAGTATACTTTTACCATACCAAACATGTCTACCTAATCCTGAGGCAAGTTATACAGTCCCATACCAGAGCCATGTTCCAATGAGCTTTGGTGTATATGTTAAACCCTCGCCAGCTGTGGAACATATAAAGACAAACCTTCCGAGCCAGCCTTTTATTTATCGTGGATCTGACGCTGCAGAAAAGTTTATGGACTGTTTGATATCGATAGCTAATGAAATTGATCACCTTTACAGCTTAAATGTTCCAAAGGCTTTAACTCATGATCAAGAAGCAGAGTTCCAATCTTCTGAAACCTGTTATTTATGCTATAAAACATTTACCAAAGAGGACTGGAAAGTTAGAGATCATTGTCATATTACAGGCGAATATCGTGGAAGCGCTCATAATAACTGTAATTTGAGGTGTAAAACACGTTACCCTGTTCCCGTATTTCTACATAATATGAGTGGATACGATGCAAATTTCATTGTAAAACAGTTGGGATGTACTACTGAGAGAGTGGACGTTATCCCTAACTCTCAAGAAAATTACATCTCCTTCACCAAATATGTAGGAAATGTTAAGCTTCGATTTGTGGATACGTTTCGGTTGATGCCTAGTAGTTTGGAAAACTTAGTTACAAACTTAACATCATACCCTGAAACAGACAAGTACTTTGGGAAAGAAAATGCAACGCTCATGACTCGTAAAGGCGTATTTCCTTATGATTACATTGATTCTTGGGAAAAGTTAAGTGAGACGTGTTTACCTTCAAAAGAAGCATTCTTTAACAAATTAAGTCAAGAAGATGTTAGTAAGGAAGACTATGAACATGCCGAAAATGTCTGGAATCAGTTCAAAATTAAAACTGTAGGGGAATATAGTGACCTTTACCTAACTTCAGATGTACTCCTTCTTGCAGACAGCTTTGAAACATTTAGAAACAAAACATTAGAAACACATCGAGTGGATGCCGCACACTTCTTTACTTCACCTGGTTTAAGTTTCGAGGCAATGCTCCTTTACACTGGCATTGAACTGGAATTGCTACAGGATTACGATCAGATTCTTTTAATAGAGTCTGGAATACGTGGAGGCATATGCCAGGTTTCTCATAGGTATGCTGAAGCTAACAATAAATACATGGAAACATATGATTCCGAGAAACCATCGCAGTTTATTACCTATGATGATGCCAACAACCAATACGGGTGGGCTATGTGCCACTCCCTTCCTTACGGTGGATTTCAGTGGGTTTCTCCAGATACCATTGATCTAAAAACGCTAAAGGAAGACGATCCTGTTGGATACATTCTAGACATTGATGTCGATTATCCATCCAACCTTCATGATTTACACAACGATTTACCTTTCCTACCAGAGTGTATACAACCTAAGGATTCGTCTCTCAAAAAACTAATTCCTCATCTTGGAAATCGAAGGCGGTACGTTGTTCATTACATGTCACTTAAACAGGCTCTAAATCATGGACTAAAATTGATAAAAATTCATCGTGTGTTAAAGTTTCAACAGAGACCTTGGCTAAAGGCATACGTAGATTTTAATAACAACCTTCGAAAACAAGCTAAAAATGATTTTGAGAAAAATCTTTACAAATTATTTAACAATGCAATTTTTGGAAAAACAATGGAAAATATTCGTAAAAGAATAGATATACGTCTTGTAACTGACAGCAAAAGAGCTGAAAAGCTAATCGCTAAACCAACATTTATCGACAGAACAATTTATGGTCCTAACCTAGCTGCATTCCACATGGCTAAACGTAGCATTGTATTCAATAAGCCTATATATATTGGAATGTGTATCCTGGATATTTCAAAAACTCTTATGTATTCACACCACTATGATGTCCTGCTACCCTATTATGGGATCGAAAATCTTAAACTCATGTATATGGACACAGACTCGTTTATATATTTGGTTAACACCCAAGATGTTTATCAAGACAAGTTGAAATTTTTAGAACACCTGGACACATCTGATTATCCTACTAATCACATATGTTACTCTTCATCAAACAAGAAAACTTTGGGAAAATTTAAAGACGAGGCTTGTGGACGTATTATTAAAGCATTTGCTGGACTTAGAGCTAAAATGTATGCTTTAAACATTAATGGACTAGAAATAAAAAAGATTAAAGGTATTAGCAAAGGTGTTGTCAAAAATTGTTTAAGTTTTCAAGATTATAAGGATTGTCTCATGAAGAACGAGGTAAAAAGAATACCGATGAACATTATCGCATCTAAACAACATAACATATCATCTGTAAAACTAAACAAAATTGCTTTGTGTCCTCGTGATGATAAACGAGTAATTGACTCTGATGGTATAGCTACACATGCTTATGGTCATTACAAAACCGTTGACCACACTTAAATAACTAAGTTATACATATCAAGTCAACAAAGTAATACAGTGTCTCCCAAACTTCATTGTGTTCAATGGAACCTACCAGATGTTGTGGTGGAATGAGGAGTGGAAAGGAAGTGGTCACCTTCCACACATACTCTCAGGTCTTGTACTTATAATTGAAAAGACCTCTGGCATAAGATTAATTTTTCCATAAGTCTGTGTGTGAATGAAAAGGTATATAGCGTGAGATTGATTTCTCTGTAAGCCTGTGAGTGAATGAAAGGCTTATGGCACAAGATTGATTTCTCTGTAATTTTTGACGTGTTCTATATAAAAAAATGTATTGTATACATGTAATTGATCAAATGGATAAATAAAAATCTAATCTAAGGGCCTCTGGTGCTAGATTAATTTCTCCGTACGCCTGTGTGTGTGTGTTTGTGTGTGTGTGTTAACTCTGCCTCTAGGCTTAAGCCCTAGTGCTGGTCTCAAGCCCAGAGAAAAGAGGAGAGGCACAAAAGCATATACTTCTTTAAACTTAACTATAATGCGCGGTGCCCTTTACGAAGGGAGAGTAGACCTTTGAGGTGTATTCGTCATTCAAGATTGCAAACCTTGTTGATACACCTGTGATAAGAGTTTACGTATAGCATTTATAGTTAACTTACTGGAGTATCAGCTTCATGACATACTCAAGCTTTGACTGGTTGATGTTAAGCCCCTCACAGAGGGGGTGTAGAGTACTGGCTACAACTCTGTAAGACAAGGCTACAACCCTTGCGGTGTTGTTAACGGCGGTTTCTACCATTTTAACGTCCTGGTTGGCTTAACGTATGTGTGTAAAGCATATCCCACCATGTGTGTGAGAGCTGAAAAGGTGATAACAGTTAAATGTAAAATCAACTTTTGAATATTGATCAAGTGCAAAACTTGAAAAAATGAAATAAATAAAAAAACGACAATATTGCAAATTGTAAATAACCGTGTGAGAAATATGAAAATAAAAAATGACTAATAAAAAAACATCATGCGCTAAGTCACTAGACGTTGAACAACCCCCCCCCCCCCCCCCTTCTTTCACCCTCGTACAAAATATAAATAATATCTTGGCTCAGAGCATCCATAATCCTAAGCTCGTTGTGAATGGCAGCCATCTTGCACATTAGCCCCTGCGCCAGCTATGACTCTCCCTCCCATAAGAATAACATAAGAGAGTTGCGCGTGGCAGCCATCTTGCACATTAGCCCCTGCGCCAGCTTCGGCTTATTATACCTACTGATATACAGGCGACAGTACTTCACCACAAGTCTTAAATCCCTGAACTAAGATATCTTGCCAGCTGGGAATATAATCAATGATATGACCGTATGCGGTGATTCATTATGAAATGGGCATAGAAAGACAAGACAAAGCTCATTTTCAGCATCTCAATGTGAGACCCAGTATCACAAGAGGTGACATCCAACTTTCCATCTATTTCTGTAAGAAGCAATGCCACTCAATTTATTACATTTCTGTTTAAGTTTGCAAATGGCTATAAGGTTATCGTGGAATCAAACGTAGACTGTAAAATTCAACAATGCGGTTAAGGGGGTCAAGGGGAACCCTCTGGTACTCTTGATTTTTTTCACGTGATTTACACGGGCGGGTGTGGTACTAAAGCACTATTATATCGCTATCCCTATATTATTAAGTTATTATTATGATTATAATTATTATATTACGACGTACAAGAACGGGACAAAACTCATTTTCAGCCCCTCAGAGACTACTACGTTTTAAGGCTCTAAAACCACGTTTCTGAGATATTCGCAGAAAACTAATTTCATTTAATAAACTAATAAATAGATGACGAGTACAGAAGAACACCAAATCATGAGCTATATATACTGAGAAAATCACAGATGTGGTCAGGAAGAGACGTCTGGCTGTCTACGGGCATGTCTCATGGATGAACCCAACGAGACTAACCAACCGGCTTCTCAACTACTGGGGGAATAGAAAGAGCTTGACACCGTCGCTAACAGTAGTTAACAAGGTTATCCAAGAACTGAAGATAATGAATAGTGATATTAGAAGCCGATCACATCCCAGAAATATACTTAAACAGAAGAGTTTTCAGGATAGACCACCCTGTAAGAAAACCAGCATCACCTGGACAAAAGAGAGAAAGGAGAAACATAGCCAGAGAATGCGCGAATATTGGTCAAACATCAAGTCCCTCGCCAAGCTGAAAAGTTGGACGTCGTGGTCCTTAGCTGGCCCATCCGAAAGAAGAAGAACCAGAAGAAACTAATGAAGTAATGCAAGCCGGTAACCATGACAGCAGTATCACAAGAGGTGACATCCAACTTTCCATCTATTTCTGTAAGAAGCAATGCCACTCAATTTATTACATTTCTGTTTAAGTTTGCAAATGGCTATAAGGTTATCGTGGAATCAAACGTAGACTGTAAAATTCAACAATGCGATTAAGGGGGTCAAGGGGAACCCTAGAATTTTTACACGTTACTTACACGTGCGATATGTGATATGTTGTACACAAGGTCTATTATATCTTCAAACAGCAACATTATTTTCAAAAATTTCTGGATTGGAATAGTGTTTTTTGCAGCCTTTGGGAATTTTTGCCATTGGAGGCTAAAAATCCCGAATTTTCATGCACCACAAGCCTTTATAATTTATTAAGGGGGTCTTCCTGGGGATAGGGACTTTCCATAACGGTGAGGGTCAGTTTTAAGTTGACATATATTGCGTTTTGTCTACGAGGTTTTCAATATTATTTTCACGTCAGGAAGTACACGTTAGGTGAATTTAGTTTGAGAGCACATTTTAAGTAATCATATTTTTGTGGACAAACGGGTTCATCGTAAAGATGATTTTGTTTGATACTGTGTGATTGATATAAATTTATGTTTATGTACGCCTATAATTCATGTTCGGGTGCTGGATCATCGTAAAATTAGGTATTGTAACCATGAGTCAATACACCAATCATTTAGAATACTCTTCAACTTACTTCTCATAGAAGGGTGGGTATAAGGAACAACTTTCCAAAATACATGCTAAAATAGGCGAAAAATAAAAAATATCTAGAAGGCCGCTTCTCAATGTGTGACACAAAACTAGAAAGTCTATAAAGGGTCTCCGAAAACCACATTTTACGGCCCTTAAATTAACAGTGTCTGCGATATTCCCAGAAAACTAACTTCGTTCTGATAAACTTATGAAGGAATGACAAGCTCCTAACCATTGCAACAGTAGCTCAAATGATAACGTCTGGTTATTAATACGGAAGACCGTTCGAAGAGCGGGTACTTCTGCTAGTTCTTCAATATAGAGTAGGAAACTCTGTATGTTAGGCAGTGATATTAATTTGTCAAGTTGACCTAACAAATGTTCACCCCGGCAAGTAACTACGTCCATATCTTCGGAGTTACTAAAAGTAATACAGAAATTTCCATTGGTCATATGATGGGTCTAAGTGAGAGTGAAATCCCTCGTTGATCCAGTGTGATGACCTATGTACATGATATTAATCAATCATTGCACATTTATTTGTTAAGAATGTAACACTCAGATGTGATGAACAGAAGATAATTTACTTACTAACCATTTCTACCTTCAAATACACTTGCATAGGTAATCATCTTCGTCCCTTTCGATTCTTTTTTAAAATGGATGTGTGGCGCAGCGCCTGCTTTTACCAAGATTGCAGGATCGAATCTTGGTGCAGTCAGTTAGAATTTAGTGTCAGTAGATTTACGGGCACGTTCAAGATCCTCATCGGAACTAAATTCTAGCACCCCGGCCTCTAAACGCCGCAGTAGTTGAAAGGAACATAAACACATAACATTATTATTAGTATTATTATTAAATAAGTGAGATTCGGCTAAATCCGCAATATTAAGGGATTGATTGTAAACCCGATAAATAAAAGAAAGAGTTTCAGAAAATTAACATAGAAATTAAATTACTATATATTTGTGACAATTTAGTTCTTCAAATATAATTTGACATCGGTTTTCTAAATCATCTAACAGGCTGAAAATAACACTTTCAATGAAATTTAAATTTATTGTTTTAGGGATTTTTGGTTGATATTAATGGTACTAGTGCTAAATCCGTGGTACTTTGTCTGTTGTTGTTTGAGTCTTCAGTCTTTTGACTGGTTTGATGCAACCTTCCATGCCTCCCTGTCCTGAGCTAATCGTTTCATCTCTACATAGCTACCACACCCTACATCCGAGGCAATCTCTTAACATATTCTTACCTTGGTTTACCCCTACAGTTCTTGTCCTCGAACCTTCCTTCCATAACTAAGCTTGTTATTCCTGGGTGTCTTAGTATGTGTCCTACCAACCTATATATTCTCTTCATTAGCAGTCGCCAGAAACATCTCTCCTCTCCCATTAGTCTTAATACCTCTTCGTTTGTAACCCTATCTACCCATCTGATCTTCATCATTCTCCTGTAACACCACATTTCAAACGCTTCAATTCTCCTCTTTTCTGCTTCACCAATAGCCCAAGTTTCACTTCCATAGAGTGCCACGCTCCAGACAAAAGCTTTCAAAAATACCAAAATCTATATTCGATGTCAACAGATTCTTTTTCTGTAGAAATGCTTTCCTTGCCTGAGCTAACCTACTTTTTATATTCTCTTTGCTTCGTCCATCACTGGTTATTTTGCTTCCTAAGTAACAGAAGTCTCCTACTTCCTTTAGTTTTTCACCTGCCAATTTGATGTCTATAGAGGTTTCTGATTTATTTCGGCTGCATTCCAATATTTTTGTTTTACATTTATTAATTTTCATCATGTATTCTTTCCTCAAGCCGGAGTACATACCATTCAAAAACTCATTCAAATCCTCAGGCGTGTCGGCCCAGATGACTAGGTCATCGGTAAATCTCAGAGTTGACATTATTTCTCCTTGAATCATCACTCCCACTTTAAATTTTTCTTTGTCTAAATCCGCAAAATGATAAGTCTAATAATATGTTTCATTACAGCCTCTTCGCCATCACCCAAGTACAGTAGGCTACATGTGATTTTATAAATACTTCACAAATTACAACACAGAGTTTCACAATTTTACCACCAGGTGGCAGCATTTGTCGTTTCGAAATTCATAGCCAAGGGAAATTAATAGTTGACTCAACACAACTGACGAGATGAACTCGTCTCTTGCACTGAGGTATGTCTGCATAACCCATATGTTTCAAGTACTGCGGAGTTAGCGACGTCTCCCCTACATTACTCAGAACAGTGACCGCACGTTCTGTTGTGCGGAGTAGCCTACCCTTGCCCACACTGCTTGGAGAAATCTGAAGCAGGCTACGCTCCAGGATGTAAGGAGAGAGGGGAGATCCACCCTACAGTATATTGCATGGGGACTGCAATTCAATTTGAGAGGGAACCCGCAGTTCATAACTTTTATCCTGCTTACATATCCTAAGGCGTCTTGGAAGGTCAGCGATATTGACTTTTATGTGAACCAACACTGTGGAGAGTGGCGTGTGACGTAAGTTCTGAAGTCGTGTCTAGTCAATTCTAGGGCGCTCCTCAGTTGGTCAACACGTTAATGGGAGTTCAACTATATTAATATAGGATGAACACTTATGACCAGCCATGGTGGCGCTAACTCGTGCCTCGATGGCATCGAGAGAGCTTGGGTTCGAATCCCACTTTAGCCGTCCTGAATATGGTTTTCATGGTTTCCAATTTTGACCACCAGGCAAATGCCGGAACGGTTTCTTTCAACAGGTCAACGACCGACTTCCTTCCAAATTCCCTTCCCTGACCCTTCCTTAATTAGACACAAAGTAGCGGTCACCATCCCCAGTTGTATCTGCTGACAAAGTGTGATCAGCTCTCAGACACCGTCCTTGCTATGGTAGAAGAACGACACCTCGAAGAGTCCGTTGGTGAAGCAAAGCTTGGAGGATAGTTAGTGATTGAGGTTCTAAGGGGCGGAACAGTGAGGTCTTCTGCCCCTGAGCTGATAGGATAAGCGATAAAAACAATAAAATTTAATCAAACATATAAAAAGCTTGTTGTTGTTGTTGTTGTTAATTCAATTAGGGGGCTGTGCGACATCATTGTCATTACGCCCCGTGTACTTGGGTGAATATAGAGAGAGAATTTGTCTGACAACCTGTGTTATTGTGGGTCTGTAGTAGTGTGTGTATTTGTAATACAAGTGCGGATTGGGAAGGAGGTGGCCGTGGCTTAAGTTAGGAACCATCCCGGCATTTTACTGGAGTAGAAGTGGGGAAATCACGGAAAACCCCTTCCAGGATGGTTGGGGTAGGAATCGACCCCCCCCCCTCTCACCCTCCCCCCTTCTTTTTTTAGTGTACAATTTCTTGGCAGAGCTAGGAATCGAACCCAGGCCACCGCGGTGACAACCAAGAATGCTAACCGCTAAGCAACGAGGCGGCCATTTAAAAAGTAAACACTTATGAATATGTATAAAAATTCGCTTGAATTTGATGGCACTTAGATAACACAGATGTAAAGTTAAATGACACTTCAATGTCCAGTTTCTCCGGATCATCAGAATGACGCTACATATCAGGAGAACCTCGCTTCCCTGATTTCGCATGTAGAGATTATTTGGTAAGCTGTACTTTTCTTAACCCACGGCGTAGCTGTGCGCGTTAAATATCTCGCCACGACCACGATGGGGAGCTGCAGCAAGTCTAGTGATCAAAGGTTCCAATCCAGGCGCTGACAGCGACTGTCCTGAGCGTGATTAGGCCCCACATTTTTCCAAAATCTCTGCAGGCAAAGTCTGGGATAGTAACTTACTTTACTTTCAAGTTCAGGGGCACCTACCCTATTCACGACCCTATTAATAAAATTACAGTGACACACACTACTACAGTCCCCACAGGTCCGGCTTCGTGGCCAATTGGTTAGCATGCTAGCCTTTGGCCCGAAAGGTTTCAGGTTCGATTCCCATCAGGGTCTTGGGAATTTTAATCTCATCTTGATCATTCTCCTGGCTCGGGGACTGGGTGTTTGTGACATCTTAATGATATAGATACCAAAAGTAAAAAGAAAAAAGATAAATGAAAAAAATACTGTAAAACAAAAGTGCAAAATAAATAAGTCTACTTTCATTTCTTGCAAAAATCGAAAGTAGGCTAAAAATATAAGAAGAAAAACATACATAAATGTATATGACATGATTGGAGGCAGATTTTACTTGCCACTTAAACAGTTATTAGACTACTTAAAAGATATTAAAAAAAACACCGAAACACATGTTATCAGACAAATTGAACACACTCCAGTACATGGGAATGATAACCAAGATGTCCCAAGCCCCTAAAACTAATTAACAACTACATATTCCAGCTCTCTTAGTTATGCTTGTTGTCTGGTAAGTCGCGAGCTCGAAGGCTGGAGGGAATGTATGTTCCAGTGTTGTCTCTTAGCCTATGGTAATCACTAGGGCCCGGATTTTTAGGTGGCTTAAACCTTCACTTTAGGTTTCTTGTATTCTAAAAATAAGTTATTTTACATTTTGCTTCCAGGATCAATACTGGCAGCAGTAATTTTCTGATTTTCTTATTTCTGTGAAATTTATTTATGAACTTATTTCACAAAAGTTTGTTACTTGTGCCGGGCTCCTCTCCGTCTTCTTTCCTGTCTGCCTCTCTTGGTCAACTCTTGTTCTCTTCCGGCCCTGACGGTATTAGGGTATCCGAGGCCTAGGGAATCTCTTCCTTTCCCGCCTTAATTGGCCCTTGTCTCATCTTTCCTGATACCCTCCTTCTGCGAGGGGTCTGCCGTATTTTTTTTTTCATGTTGTCTCCTGCCTTCTGATCAAGGCCTTCAAGGAGGCAGGGTGTAGGCCTATGAAGCCCCACCACTTCTGGTGCACCCTGGATATTGCTACACCCTCAGAGGCTTACGGTTGGTGAGTTCGGGAGTGAGCGATCCTGAGGGATTTCTGAGCTGGGTCGGATTTTTTTCCTTTTTCCACTGACTTTGGGGCGGGCCCTCTCCTCTTTCCCATCTGACTATCATGGATCTCCTTCCTTCCAAGTCCCTCATTCCTAATTCTTCGGGGGTTGAGGGCATTTCATTTCTTCCTGTCTCTTATTTGCCTTATCCTTTATTTGTTTACCATTTCTTCTTCTAGTAAGTAATTCTGTAGTTAGTATTAGTTGCAGTTTTCATTCTCATCTCATCTTTCACTCTCACCCAAACCATTAGGGGCTGATAACCTAGATGTCAGTCCCCTTATAACAGCAATTATCATCATCGTCATACTGCATTTAACGGTAGTAACCTGAACTATCTCCGTCCTACTGCTTGTAATCGCGGTGGAAAAAATTGTACGATGTATTTCCATCAGGAAATAACATCCTTTACTTGAAAAAGGCAAAACAGCTATTTAGGTTATTTTAGGTGCCAACCTCTAATTTTATTTTTATTTTTTTAGGAGAAATGAAATTCACATATTCTGCTCCAGGAAGTGTGAAACGAACATATATGTTGAAATTTGTGAATTACATAGCCAGGGAAAAAATAGGGAAAAACCTACGAATCCGGGCCCTAGTAATCACATACATCTCACTTCTAAAATCCTAGAACGATTCGACTTAACTTCATGACATGACCTCATGGTACAAGGTCTCATCGAGCCAAACATCGCCGTAAACTGTTGCCATCTGGATCCCATATTCTCTAACGCTAAGGTCATGTAGTGGACATACCGTATTGAATAGGCTCTCTCCAGCCTCTCATTTGCAGCTTAATTACCATATTAAACTCGAGAGCTGTCCGGTGCAGTTATGATTCACTAAATTCATTACCCGCACTGACACTCGTCATGAAGGAAACAGAGGCCGACCGTTCGAGCACTCAACTTATTTTAAATAGATTTATTCCATCCTCCTCGCAGGAGGCACCGTACAGGTTGTAAAAGAGCATCATAGTGACGAACCATCTCTGTTCAAATGTAAGTCATTTCTCTACAGTGGTTCAGGGATACTTCCACCAAAAGTACAACCTTTGTGAAAAGAATTCCTGGATTGATATATTAGTTCTCAAAAGACCTGTTCTAACTTTTTTTTTCAATCGCTTATCCTCCCATCTAGGCTTCACCCACGGACTCTGTGAGGGATCATTCATCTACCGTCGCAAGAACGGTGTCTAGGAACTGAACACACTTTGCCAGCAGATACAACTGGGGAATGTAACAGGCCGATTGCCCAGGTACCGCTAACTTGGGTCTAATTAATGAAGAGTCAGGGAAGGGATTATTGGAGGAAGTCAGCCGTGGAACTATTGAAAGGAAACGTCCTGGCATTTGCCCAGTGGAGAAAATGAAAATAAAAAACACGAAAACCATTGCTCGTTAGTGCTCTCTACCACCGAAGCCAATAATAATACTAGTCATATTCTCAAAATGGGCGATCATAGGCTGACTAAAATAATTCTAAATTTCTCTCTCTCTCTCTCTCTCTCTCTCTCTCTCTCTCTCTCAAAGAAGAATAAGAACAACTGGCTTCTTGAAGTTGAAATATACCTTCATGAAATAGACATCTCAAGTAATATGGTACTGGGGAGATCTAAATTCATAGAACCAGTTGACGATCATCAATTTTCAGACCACCCAGACAATGCATCCAAAAGAACATGAACGGAGAAGTGCAGAAAGAGCCATAGCGAAAGGATGAAGAGATTTTCGGAGGACAAGAAAACAAGATCAGCTATATAGGTCCAATCGCGCTCCTTAGACAGGCATAACGATGTAAAAAATAATAATATCAGTCCATAGTGGCCTCTCAATATTCTCTCAGCTTAAATGCCTCTATCGAGTTGTGTGATTCTAACATTTCTTCCTTCTTTCCTAATTACCATTCCACTAGCATTTTCTCGCTTGTTAATATAATGGTCTCGAACGACTTCAGTAATGGACCTTAATATTCACCTGGTATCGTTATGTTACGAGATTCTAAGCTACATTCCCGTGGTTATACAGAATTGTTAAGGGACGTTATTTGCAATTAAATGTAGGTTTCACCTCTCCGTTGTGTTAAACCTCACGATTATAACGTAAAATTTGGAGAGGGAACAACACACGCCGTGAATTTGATTTCTCCATTTACCTAAATGCACATTAAATAACTTAATAGTGTGTTCGTTAAGAAAATTTACCTGTGTATCCCAACTTGATTCTTGATGGACCGGTGTCGGTCTCATGATCTTAAATTCATGGGTTCAATTTCCAGCCAAAGATGTCAGAATGTCAAAGGAAAGGAAATATCCAAATCATCTGAGTCAGAGGATGTCGTCTCGATAAATATATTTCGTGTCACAACTGCCAAACAGAAAAGTAGTGAATCGTAAGTTACATTAAAATTGAAACGTAATTTTGAATTTTCACTTAGGAGACCGCAAGACAACTTTGAAAAGTGTCGGTGGAATAGAAACCAAAATGAAAAACGGCATAGATGTTTGTTGGAATACGCTTCAGATCAAGGAACTCGAGGTCTTTCGTTCGCCACACTGATTGCTGAGTATTCAACCGTCAAAATAAGTTATGAGATTTTGAAGCCACTTTGTATTGGCTATCGTTACGGTGTGGTAATCGCTCCAGTTCCATATTTTGAGTTCCATTATCACTCATAATGTTCTTATTTTGAGTAAAGATTAATCAATTATTGATTACTAGAGGCTATCCTACGACGGCATCTCACGTACTAAATTCTTTTTAAAAGATTATAATCTATAAAATTGCACCATATATTATTTACGCAAATAGAATGATGAGGATAAAATTTCTGCTGCTAAATTTATTTTATTTTATTTTTTATATTTGGGCCATTTTAACGTCATGTTTCGACTGTTCGTGGCTGATAATGTACCAATACTAACGATCGTTATAATACAATAGGCCAGTTATCAGATAAAGAATTGTCAGCTATGTAATCTGGTAATGTTTCGAGACATGATTTATGACGTGTGCATTAATGGTATTAATTCAGAAGTAACGTCACTGTAATTCAACTGTGGAACATGTTTCCAATCCATTTGGGCTCTGTCATACGTGATTTCAGCTATATTAATAGGTAAAGCAATATTCAGTATTTGCAGGCCTAGAAGCAACAACAAATATAAATTTTCATTACTTGAACAATATCACTGGTCGGTTCATGGTCTGTTAGCTGCTCCGAGCTTAACTGATATTGCAAATACGATCTAGTTTTTTTTAAGCGTATGGCTTCTAGTGCCGGGAGTGTCCGAGGACATGTTCGGCTCGCCAGTTTTGTAGCTGCTTCGAGACGGACACCCAATGGGTGAGCTACAAGTACCGTTGGGGAGGGAAATTGGAATGTAAGGACGAGGAAGGTAGCGGCTGTGGCCTATAGTTAGAGACCAGCCCCGGCATTTGCCTGGAAGGAAGATGGGAAACCACAAAAGACCATCTTGAAGGTTGCCGGCGGGGGGATTCGAACCTCCTCGCCTCCCGGATGTGAGCGACTACCAGCAGTCATGCCGTAACTACCACGGCTAACTCACCAGGTTACGATCTAGTGATGGCCAATAATATCGTAACCAAACGAGCTTGGTCAAAATAGAAGATCGATTGTATCCCCAACATTCGACGAATCAAGGTGCTCTCGAATTTCGCAAACTCATTCACGCTGGTAGTCTCCTCGCCAGTTTTCCTGGATTTTATCTGAATACTGAACCCATTTATTATTAAAAATTAAGATTAATTTGCTGTGTGTAAAAGCTGTTCAAGTTAAAGCACAAGAATCCATCTAAGAGTGTGATGGGTGAAAATATGGCAACTCAGCCTTAAACATACTATGGGTATCAAACAGCAAATAACTAGTCGTATGTTCATCACTTTTATTTATAAATCTCACTCATTATTTATTTCCAACCCCTCCTAACCTAAACTGATCGGAAATTACACTACTATTAATATAGTTGGAAATACACACCTGTGAAATAAAACAACCTACATATGATGGTATATTGGCTTTCAAGGCCAGTGAATTAAAACTCAGCAATTTTTCTAGGTTTATGCCGTGTCTTGTGTGGCATAAACCTTGTTACGGCATAAACCTAGAAATATTGCTGAGTTTTAGCCTACCAATGATCCTACGGGTTCTCCATTTTTAAGTGGATTCCTAACCACAGGGCATGGTATTTACGATGACGAATTAAAACGTAAGTTAGACTAGCTCGCCGCAAGAGCACGCTGTGTGACGTGACCGTGGCCAATGCGTAGCAAGCTACAGTAACTGTAGACACCCTTTAATTGTCGACCCGGTCTATCACACTAGTAGTATTCAAGTCGCCTTGGCGGGTCACAAGGCGTGGAGAGTTTGCACCATGTGTTTGTGATCCCTTTTCTCCCTCCTACCCTGATTTATTACTACCGCCACTCCTGTTTCCTCGCCAGTTTATATTTTTATTAGCCTACTTTTCACATTTTGCAAAAATGAGGAAAGAGTAGACTTATGGGATCGGACAAATGTGTGTCTGTCCTTTTGTCTGTCTGTCTGTCTGTCTGTCTGGCTGTGTGTGTCCCCCCCCCCTATCAACTCCTAAATGGCTGCAGCAATCGAAACAAAATTTGGTAGGAGTAAAGATCTATACCTGAATATCTCACGGCCATATTTGAAAATGATGTCAGTGCTACCAACTGCTGAAAAATCGCAATTGAAATTTGAGCTCCATGTTGGATATCTTAGAAGCTATGAATGGGAGCTATTTCAAAATTGGCACACGTATGGATAATAATATTGCAGTTTAATTTCCAGGAGGCCATACATGGCAGTGTTGCCAAAATGATTATAAGCCAGCTGATAGGTCCAAATTTTAAATGCATATAACTTCTACACTATCAATTGGATTTCAATCAAATTTCGTTTGTGCTATGTATACATAAACAGATATTACTGAGCGTATTCTTAAGATCCAACAGGGCTGCCAACTGTTAATAAATGCTCTCAATTCATTTTATCCAAATACCCATATATCAGAAAGTATGCAAGCCGACAGCTTTAAACTATGCACACGTATATTACCCGACATTCTAGATTAATTTGGAGTAACTAATGGACCTCAGTACTACCAACATGATTCTAAGCCTGCTGATAGGACCAATCGTAAATACATGTAACTTCTATACTATCAATTGGATTTCAACCAAATTTCGTATGTGCTATGTGTACCATAACAGATATGACTATGCGTATTCTTAAGAACAACCAGGGCTGCCAACTGTTAATAAATGCTGTCTCTATTTTTTTACCCTAATATCAGTATATCAGAAAGTATTCAAGCCAACAGCACTAAACTTTGCACACGTATAGTACCTTACATTCTTGATTAATTTGAGCAATTAATATACGTCAATGCTTCCAATATGATTCTAAGCCTGCTGATTGGTCAAATTTTAAAATACATGTAACTTATATACAAATAAATGGATTTCATCCAAAATTGGCACAACAATAGATCATAATAGTTCAGATTATTTCTGACCAACACATGCATTACATTGTGGCCAACATGATTTTACGCGCCCTGTTAAATCCAATGTTTAACTGCATGTAACGTCCATGCTATCCATTGGACTTCAGCCAAATTTTGTATTCTGAACCTTAAGAGATGGAACTAAGAATATATTCAGTCACCAGGGCTGCCAACTTTAGTGCTGTATTAGGTTACATTATGCCAGTTATGTGTCGAACTAATAAGAAATATCGTTATTACCAACTGAATTTCGTCATTATTCTAATTAGGTCCATATAGATTAATCATTGGAATGAATCTTAAATTTCGAGAAAAGTAGGCTCTTTAGTTCGTCACGGAACTTCTTGTTGCTTATCATAACTTCCAAACCAACCACATTCGTATAAGCAGCGTCTTCACAACGCTTATCCATATTCCGAACAACCAAGTGACTGGGTGAAGAGAACTCTCAGGCTCAAAATAACAAAGAGAAAAATAAATGTTGACACGTCCAATAGTGAGGGTAGCGTGGTTTCCCGCCGTGATGAGTGTGCAGAGTGGGCTAGGCTCAATGGCGCGTCAACTGCATGTTCACTCCAATTCGGAGGTGCGTGCAACGATCAGATTTATAAGTGCTAAACGGCTCAATTGCCGGGATATTGATCGTGAAATCAATTTGACTTGGAGGGCGTGGTGCACTTGGAATATTTGCCGAATGGCACGACAATCAACTCTGCCTCGTATTGTCAAACGTTGAACCGGTTGTCTAAGGCAATTAAAGAAAAGGGGCGGGGAAAACTGAACGCCGGTCTGATTTCGTTTCACAAAACGTAACACCTCACACGACCCACCACACGTCAGAACTGCTGCAGCGATTCAAGTGGGAGGTATGGCAACATCCCCCATACAGTCCGGACTTAGCGCCATACGATTATCATGTGTTCGGTTAGATGAAAATAGAACCCGGTAAACGACGATTGCGAAACGATGAGGAGGTGAAAGCAAAGCATCTAGGTGATTGCATAGCGCTGGATGTGATTCCTTCACATCCGGGATCGAAAAGTTGTTTGCCCGTTCCGAGAAATGTTTATAGTCTCTTGGGGACTGTGAAAAAGTGAACTTACATTGTATGTTGCCATAGCCATGTTTCCTATGTGTATGTGAATTAATAAAGGCCCATAACTGGGCCGTATGTTTTGATTCGCCCTCGTACATAGAAAATCTCACACGCATTGACCGAGAATCGAAACCGGTCCGCTTTAGTGGGAGGCAAACAGCTTGGCCGCTGCGCCAGCACGCCCTCTTCATTTATGATGAAGATGCGTTGCTATTCTTCATTGATTTTAAACCATATTCTTTATCGTCAGTTTGATTGCATGCCAATGTTACAAATTGAAACGATGGAAATAGCTGTTGCCAAAGTATTGTAACGAAGACTTTCTATTAAACTTATTATTATAGTACTTCTAATGTATTCTAATTCCGTTTTCAAGTACTCATTCGACACCATTCACTCACATAGCACTGCCCTCTGCCGACTCGGTAGACGTGGGTTCGAGCCCCATCGTCGGCCGTCCTTGAAACGGTTTCCCCATTTTCAACTCCAGGCAAATGCTGGGACGGCACCTTCTGTCAGGCCACGACCGCTTCCTTCCACATCCTTGTCCAGTTTCATTCATTCATTTCATATCATTCCGGCGCGCAGGTAGCACACGGGCGTCGACTAGAAAGACCTGCACTCGGTCTCTCAGGAGGCCATGCGACAAAAAGAATCACACAGCAAGATGATGACACTGGTGTCAATAATGTTCCTTTGCTATTCCGTGAATCAAGACACAACAGCGAATTTTACCGTAGAAATTCATAAACATTGGGCCATTAATAACTCAGCAACACTGAAGTTCCATTTCAGTGTGGTTTCAGTGAAGCTAAATGAGTTTCCAGTCTGCTGCCTGTCATATTATCACCAGTTTTGGAGCTAGAAGATGGGGCGAAGCATGAGAGGGAAATCTATAGCTAGCAGTGTCCATAAATTCCACTGTCAGTGTTTTGTTTCTCCAGCACAGTGCCTGTGATTACAATATTGGGGCAGTTAATTCTACTGGCTCATATTTCTCCCCGCTCATTTCTCAGAATGCGGTTCAACTTTAGAGTAACCTACTTTGTGCAGCCATTAAAATATGGTATCACTTTTGATATAAAGTTGTGAAATTTGTTGACCACTCGCGACCAGTGTTGCCAGATCCACTTTCAGTAGGCCTATTTACACAACCCCGAAGTTAAACTAAATATCCACGCCTGTTCAAGTCAGTCCAGAATACAGAGACATTCTGTATTGTTTCGTATTCTTCAGTGTTGCCTTATTGACAATTGATATTGAAACTTCAGTTAGTTGTTCAGTTGTTTAAGGGGCGGAACTTCGAAGTCATCTGCCCCAATTATTGTAACTTTCAGTCGGTCAACAATCATTTGAATATACGAAAAGATAACCTGAAATCTATTACATGTGATTAAGATATATTGTTATGGACTATTGAAGAAGGTACTAAGGGATGACATGTTTCGCTCGTCAAGCGAGCATCATCAGAATCTCATATACATCCTCATGTTATCCCTTAGTTTTCTCCTTATTCTTCCCCCAGGGGCTCACATCTTGTGGGACGTGGGTTGGCGACCACGGGGCCCCAGCTGAGTCCGGCATTGCTTCCACTTACTTGTGCCGGGCTCCTCTCTGTCTTCTTTCCTGTCGACCTCACTTGGTCAACACTTGTTCTCTTCCGACCCCGACTGTATTAGGGTATCCGAGGCCTAGGGAGTTTCCTCATTTCCCGCCTTAATTGGCCCTTGTCTCATCTTTTCTGATACCCTCCTTCTGCGAGGGGTCAGCCTTCTTTTCTTTTCATGTTATCTCCTGGCTTCTGCTCAAGGCCCTCAAGGAGGCCGGGTGTATGTAGCCCTAACACTTCTGGTGCACCCTGGATATTGCTACACCCTCAGGGGCTCACGGCTGGTGGGTTCGGAAGTTGGCGACCCCGAGGGCTTCCTGAGCTGGGTCCAGTTTCCTCCCTTTTTTCCATTACCTGTGGGGAGGACCTTCTCCTCTCTCACTTTCTTATCTGCCTTTCATGGCTCTCCATCCTTCCAAGTCCCTCAATCCGCATTCTTCTTGGGTTGAGGGTATTTCTTTTCCTCCTGTCCTTTAGTTGCCTTATTCTCCTTTTGTTTTCCAATTCTTCTTCTAGTATATACGTTAGTAGTTAGTGTTAGATTTAGTTTACATTTCATTATCATATTCACGATCACCCAAACCATTAGGGGCCGATAACCTAGAAGCTACGCCCCTTAAAACAACAATTATCATCATCATCATCTCCTTATTCTTTCTTTCTTTCTAAATCGTTTACCCTCCAGGTTGGTGGAACCCACGGACTCAGCGAGGGAACTCACCACTACCGCCTCTACGGGCAGTGTCCTAGAGCTGGGAACATCTAATCGGAGGGGATACAACTGGTGAGGTGTGATTGGCACCTCGCCCAGGCGGCCTCACCTGCAAAGCGAACAGGGGCCTCTTGAGGGAAGGTAATGGAAGGTCAGGATGGATAGGCAAGGAAGAGGGAAGGAGGCGGCCGTGGCCTTGAAGAAGGTACCATCCCGGCATTTGCCCGAAGACGAAGTGGGAAACCACGGAAAACCACTTCGAGGATGGCTGAGGGGGATTCGAACCCCCTCTACTCATTTGGGCCACCCGAGGCTGAGTAGACCCCGTTCCAGTCCTCGTACCACTTTTCAAATTTCGTGGCAGAGCCGGGAATCGAACCCAGGACCTCCGGGGCGGCAGCTAACCATGCTGACCGCTACGCTACGGAGGCGACATCTCCTTATTCTACGGTCCATAATAATTTATCTTAATCATACGTAATTTATTTCGGGTTATATTTTTCACATATTCCAGTAATTGAAGGTAGGAAGCTTTTAGTTTTACATGACCGTTAATCATGCGATCAACTGGATATCGGCCGCCGTATCCGAGAGCGCTGACGCGCTACCTCGTGCCTCGCTGGCATCGGGAGAGCGTGGGTTCAAATCCCACCTCGGCCGTACTGAAAAATGGTTTACATGGTTTCCCATTTTCACCACCAGGCAAATGCCGGGACGGTTCCTTTCAATAGATCCACGGCCGATTTCCTTCCAAAATTCTTTCCCTGACCCGTCCTGAAAAGAAAATACATGGCCATTGGCTGCATTAATAAAATTATTAATCATGCGAGCATGAGCCACGGGACCTCCTTTTACGTGGAATCCGAACCACAGGACAGGTCATTTCACTTCGGGAAATCTCCAGTAATTGGAATTATTTTGTGTTGACTGACTGAAATTTACAATATCAATATCACTTATCCATGCGGCAACGAATAAATCACATCGATATTTTCTTCAACCTCAAATCACCTTCAAGTGGAAAATCCATTTTCTTTATCTCATAATCCGTTTACCGATCATGGAATATTCAAATAAATAAAGCAAAAGCTATTCAAACTAGATATCATCCATGTGCCTGCAGTTCGCCTCGTTGCGTAGTGGCTAGTGCTCTTAGCTGTCACCTCAGTGGCCCGGATTCAATTCCCCGCTCTGCCTAATTCTAGTCTGAGGGCTGAGCCTTGTAAGGCAAAACTGAGAAGAAGTGAGTTCGATTCCAATCTCAGCCATTCTGGAAGTGATTTTCCATGGTTACCCACTTCTACTCCAAGCAAATGCCGGGATGGTTCCTAACTTAAGGCCACGGCCGTCTTCATCCCAAATACACACACTGCTACATACACCACCATAACACACAGGTTATGAGAGCAATTATACACGCCCAAGTACACGGGGCTAAATGGCCACGATGTCGCAAAGCCCCTAACTTAATTGACAACAACTTGTGCCTGCAAAATACACTATGTGTCAATGCTGTTCTTCGCCAGCCTTTTCCTTAAGATCTGCCACACTTCCAGCCATGAGTGGATTTAATATAGGCGCAAGTCTGTAGGGTTCATTTTCCTTTGTTCCACAACAGAGCAAACAAACCTTGAAGCAAATCGTTGTGTTGAACTGTATGCCTATATCATGGGGCGTGACCGTCTTACGGAATAGAATGGTATCGAACAGTCACATAGTGGTTTTATCATTTCAAATGGTCTTGTCGACTTCATTGTTATGCTTTGGTCTACCGTTATGCGTTACAATTACGGCGTGTATGACGTCATCAAGTTGTTCAGTGCATATGCACCGAGTCTGAGTTTACTCCTGGGGTCTGGCGTTATGCGATACGGAGACGGCGAGTGCGTGACGTCATGCAGCAGAGTGCACTTCCCGCTCTCCGTTCTCTGCGCGGAAAGCCTAAGTTAACGGGTAATGGAGTCTGTTGAGTCTGAGTTTACTCCTGGGGTCTGGCGTTATGCGATACGGAGACGGCGAGTGCGTGACGTCATGCAGCAGAGTGCACCTCCCGCTCTCCGTTCCCTGCGCGGGAAGCCTAAGTTAACGGGTAATGGAGTCTGTTGAGTCTGAGTTTACTCCTGGGGTCTGGCGTTATGCGATACGGAGACGGCGAGTGCGTGACGTCATGCAGCAGAGTGCACTTCCCGCTCTCCGTTCTCTGCGCGGAAAGCCTAAGTTAACGGGTAATGGAGTCTGTTGAGTCTGAGTTTACTCCTGGGGTCTGGCGTTATGCGATACGGAGACGGCGATTGCGTGACGTCATGCAACAGAGTGCACCTCCCGCTCTCCGTTCCCTGCGCGGGAAGCCTAAGTTAATGGGTAATGAGTCTGTTGAAAGAGTCCTGGGGCTTCGAGCGAAGCCTTTCTAACATGTGTAGCATTTGTAGCATGCGTCATTTGAAATGATACAAAGTCTAGTCTCTCAGACTGACTGTATCTTTTTACAGGTGCAGTGACTATATGAATGCCCGACAGACTGAATAAAAGTGGCAGAATTCATCATTCAATTACAACACACAACAGACAAGAGTCTGCATAAAGATTATATATAACAATATACAATACTATACGATGTAGCGCAGCCGAGCTTGATCTTGATCTTGATCACTTGATTGTCATTACTGAATATATTTTTGTAATCCCCGATCAGACACGTTATACTGCTGCCCTTCCGTGCCTAACTCATGTAATGTTCCTTTATTGTTCACAGCTTAAGCAAATACTGTATTGCGTAATTATTACACTTTGAGAAGGAAATACTAATTTAACTTCAGTACCGTGGTAAATTACAGTATAACATTGAAGTTGATAATCTACGCACGTCCACACTAAATTGCACACCAGCTTTAAAAGTGCGCGCATTTCACGGGATTACACACATTTTGACAACAGAATATTAAATGAAATATGTACATGAGAATAGTCTATATGTAACAACCTTAGTTTTGATGGTAAAAATGTAATGTTTGAACCAACATTAGTAATATTCTAGTTTGATTGATTGATCGATTGATTGATTGTTGTGGCAAAGGGGTGGAACAACGAGGTCATCTGCCGCATATATTTTAGTTTCAGTATTCTTTTTTAAATCTGGCATTTAGCAAATTTCCATGATAATACCATCATGGTTATAAATAGCCACGTAGGAAGGAAAATTATTGCTGATTGATCGTCCTACATTGTGACATGCGCAATAAATATTATATTTATATTATTTAAGTACTTCCTGAGATAAATAGCTCTTAATCTCCTCTACAGAAAAGGGGGCGTGGTGACTCAGCGGTCTAGCTGTATGCCTCTCACCAAGGCGGTCCGGGTTCGATTCCGGTCAATGCATGTGAGATTTTCGAAGTGAAATGCCATGTCCTGTGGTTCGGATTCCAAGTAAAAAGGAGGTCCCGTGGCTTATGATCTCAAGATTAACGGTCACGATAAACTACAAGCTTCCTTCCTTTTTTTCCTCTACAGAAAATAATATGTTCTTTACTTTCAACGATCAGTTCTGTGGTGCGTCGAGTAGTTTTGGCGATGACAATTTATATTGATTTTATACTCTTGCAGGACTGTATTACGGCATGCAACCATTTCCTAATGCAGTAAGTGTGGCTATGTTGGCTTTTACACTGTATATTCATTACTAGTACCCTCCTGATATTGCTCCCGTGTGTCTGTTTACTTCCAACTCTCAAGAAAGAGATCTTACGTGATATCTAATTAACTTTTCTCCTCGCATTGGTGGCATAAAGCTTATGTTATGCGTAGTCAGGGAACTACTTACAGATTAATATAAATTAAAGAGCTTGCTATACTTAATTAATTCACTATATATTGCATGCTCTCCCTAATCTAGACTTCTTTCCCGAAGTTTGATCTTCGTTCCCTAATAAATTGAACATTATTTTCAATTAATTAATTTCGACTTGTAAAGGTAGTAAACCTTTTTTGAGGCAGTCATCCCAAATCAACACAACATACCTGACCTGAGAAGCCGCTTACTATTCATCAACTTTTGTGATTTTTACGTAAAATAACGAATGGCCACACAAAATGTAAAATGTTGTTTACATATGGACCACCTCGTGTTTCTTCCTATCCAATATATCACCACTAATAACTTCTCTAATTGAGAAGCACTCGATCGTTCGCCATCTACTTATCCAACTTACTTAGAAACAATAACATATTCTCTCCGTATACAACATTAAAACAAGATATGGAATATCCCTTTTAGTCTTTATCCTGCCTCTTCCTATCTCGTGGCCCCCGATTAGTCAATTTCTCCTGCCTCCTCGTGACTCTTCTGAGACCAGCCTTTGCTGTTGTTTATGTTGTTGGGGCGTGGTGGCGCAGCGGTCAAGCTGTATGCCTCTCACCAAGGCGGACCGGGTTCGATTCCCGGTCACTGCATGTGAGATTTTCGATGTGAAATGCCACGTCCTGTGGTTCGGATTCCACGTAAAACGGAGGTCCCGTGGCTTATGATCGCGAGATTAATGGTCACGTTAAACTACAAGCTTCCTTTTTATTTATGTTGTTGTTGCTTTTGTTGTTGTTACCATGGTTAGTTGCTTGCTGCATGTGTCCTTATGGTCTTCGTTGTTTATATTATGCGTGGAAAATATAACTTTAGAGATACGTGAAATGCAATGACCTGTAGGATTTACTCTACAGTGCTCTGCAAACCGCATCCTGTGTTCATTGCCTGCTAACGCTGTGGGAAACCATTTTACTGGTACTGAGTTGTACATGATAACTTCACTCTCTCTTAGTGTATTTATATCAGGCTCGGAGTCTTCCAGAGGGGGTCAGGTTAACTATGACCCAATAGAAAAGCATCACATATATAGGCGTTTAAAATCTAGCTTGTCACCTAAGAACAACGATTTTCACATATCTACTAATAATAAATAAATGACTGTACCCTGAACCCCATCAGTCTTCACTCCCGTACAGCAGAGTCGGTCTGAGTATTGAAGGATGTTGGAATAGTGCTGTCTGGATACTAATATCCATCCTTATCATAAAATAGGGCACAACCCACGTGTTAGCTCTGCTATCCTTCTCAATAAAAACTGACCGCCTGGAATAATACACAGCCCAAAGTGCATTAAATAGTTCACCGGCACTAAATTAATGAATTAATTAATTCTGATTTATACGTGCATATTTTTTAGCTTTAAATCAAATATGATTGAACTTTTCCTTTTGTTTCAGGGGACGTTCCCTTCGAATGCACTGAAAACCCTTATCTCCGTATCAACTGTGATTCTACTTGGGCTCATCGTGGCCTACCATGGCCTGGAAGTGCAGGTGAGATCAAAACCATCAGGTGAAATTTTTAGTTTAAACAATAGCAATGTTGTCTCTACTTTGGTTATAATAATTATTTTGTTTTTCAGTATCGAGCATGTTTAGCAGAAGTAGAAAATAGCCTTATTTCATTTCCATTATAACTACCAGATGTATGTGCACGCATCACATAAAAGGGAAGGAATATACTGTGAGGGAAGAGATAGCCTACAGTATAAGAAGCCTGGAGAGTAACAACATCAAAATTAGCTGACTGTGCCTGTCATCAATATAGTGCAACATTCACATTTCCAAGGAGAAACAGACATTTTTTGCTACCAGAAACAACGTTCTACATTTTTAAAATTATATTTATAACTATGTTATACGATGTCCAAAATTATATTCACAACTATTTTATACAATTTAAAAATTCTATTCACAACTATTTTATACGATTTTCAAATTTCAATTCAAAACAATTTTTATACAATTTTCGATATTCTATTCATAACTATTTTATACAATTTAAAAATTCTATTCACAACTATTTTATACGATTTTCAAAATTTAAACAATTTTTATACAATTTTCAAAATTCTATTCATAGATATTTTATACAATTTTCCAACATCTATTCACAAATATTTTATACGATTTTCAAAATTCTATTCAAAACAATTCTTATACAATTTTCAAAATTCTATTCATAACTATGTTGATACCATTTTCAAAATTCTGTTCAGAACTATTCTATAAAATTTTCAACATTCTGTTCATATATCTTTTGCACAATTTTCGAAATTCTATTCTTAACTTTTTATAGCTGAAGGCGTGCTCGGTTTTAAGGGGAAAATATTGAAGAGAACAGCATCGTCATACAGCTAATTCATCAGGTTCAGCGACACCATACAGAACCAAAGATATCCCAAGCTCTAATACGACTTAACAATAACATTTCTCTTGTGCTCCTATCATTTTCAGTAATCGCAACGAAAATTTAAATATATATAACGCTCCAGATATCCCTCAACGTCTTTTAGGGTAGCTGAGGGAATTCCTTATTAAAGGGATTCCCTAAGCTATTGGAGAATAATATAGACAAAGCTGGCTTCATTTAATTACGTTGCTCTTACTATGAGTAACCGTGTTGGTCTTGTTTCCCCTTATTGCTATTTAATCAGCCAATTCACATTTTGAACCACTCAGTGTGCAGGGGGTTCCATTGAAGGTGGTTCCAACGTACTCGATAGGACTTCAGCAATACAACCATCTGCAGCTGTTCCATGTATGTAATTAACGCCCTCGGTCACGTGAAATTATTATCATTTATCAATGACTTGTACATAAAGCTAAAACTGAGTGGCATCACTTATGTCGATACTTCCGTCACACGCTTTTGAAAAACTTTCAAGTTGTCCACATTAATTGTCGTGCAATATTGAACTGTGTTTCGAGCATGCTACACAAGACTTACTTTAGGACGCTTCTCTGAATTATCGATCGTAAAATATCTTAAGGCTTGGTTTCTCAGAGCCAACACATGCGAGGTGTGAGATCGACGTTGCGTACTTTCGTCGCAATGACGATGCGAGGCTCGTGGTTTCTCACGCTGCGAAGTGGATCAGTTGCCGAGCACACGTCTCGTCCAATGGATCTCGCAGCCTGTTAGCTAGTCTTGGAAAAGGAAACGGATGATGAAGAGAAAATTATCCTACGTTGTTTTGGCAGAGAAGGCAGCGATGTCTTTTAACTTCCAACTTCAGTGCGATCATTTTCCGTAAGGTGTCATTCACAACGTTGTTTTTGTAGCTCTCGTGTTGTAAATTATACAACACTAGGTGCATTCGCAGGTCTTCCGTCAGTTTCTCGTCCATTTCGTCCGTAAAGTTCATCTTGTTGCTTATAACAGTGAAATATAAGAACAGAGACAATGTCGCCTAGCACTGCTGACGCCTCGCACAAATCTGGCGGGACGAATCAGTGCGGTGAGACGCTGCGAAGTCATACTGCGAAGTTCCGCAGACTGCGCACCGCGCAGCGTGAGAAACCACTGCCATAAGCTCGTGTAGTCTGGATATGTGCGAGACCCTGCACCTCGCAAGCGTCGGTTCTGAGAAGCCAAGCCTTTATATTCTCAACAATCACCTTATGTTGTGACTTCTTGTGACGACTTTGCTAAGGAAACAGTCTTCTGTTGAAATACCTCTTCCCTTCCAATAGCCTTTCTTTACACTGTTACTTGGAGAAATAAACTTTAAGGGGACTGTGCCATTCCTATCTCGAGAATGTTAATTTAACCACATACAAAGTCCCTTTCCACCTAGCCAATGAATGATGGAGTTCTGAGACTTAAACATTAATTTTAATTAGACATTTGTATTATTCTGAAACTTTTACATACAAAATTGGTAAATAGGATTAAACTGTGGGATTTTGTTTCTGAGAGAGTAAATGTTGAAGAAAACTATTAGGATAAACATATGTTGAATCTCCAGATTTTTGGTAAATTTTGCAGTTTCAGTTTATTTACTGAAGTATTGTTAAGCTGTCGCAAAAGTATCAGAAGTCTTGGCTTTAAGGTTTCAGAGAGAAAAGAAGATAAGTTTCAAAGATTTGCTGACAGATGTATATTTTCTTCTCAAAAGGCACTGCAGCACATTTGAGGTGTTTCTCAGCTTCGTTTTTATCATCCAGAATGTTCCTCTTCTTTGAAACTCTAGAGATAGCTGCAATCCATAGTCTTCTAAGTTAAACCATTCCATACTTACTTAGTTTTGAAGCGTGCCATTGCATAATTTTAAAATTTGATTTCACTGCTGATATGTTTTTAAAATTATAAATGAACTACAGTAGTTCTAAACAAATTCTCTTAATAAACTATACGTCATTTTAATCAGAATAGTTCAAATAATTTACTGAGCTACACTTAAGAATTTTGTTTTTCACATTGTTGCTTAGCATGGTTCCCTTAAAGACTACATGTGGATACAAGTTGATAATTAAAATTAATTCCTGTTGCTATCCTGTCGGGGAAAGTCGAGTGTTCTTAACTAAGTGACCTGAAAGTGCAGATTGTAGGAAAGGTGTCTCAATAATGGTGGGCATTTTATTCAGCGCCTCTCTTTTATAAAAGATTCAGGAGTCAACTCTTCGCATGTCACTCCAAGTATTCAACATCGAAAAAACAGACTAGAAGAGTATGAAATAGCCACACCTAATCGTAAAGCTTTGAATTGCACTTAGTTTTTAACCTCAAAAATATATTTGCTGTTGATTCATTAAGAGGCTTTAGATATCGTGGTCATTTAGCACTGTGTACTTGGGTGTGCGTGGAATGTCTGATAACCCGTGTCACTGTAATGGCTCTACTAGTGTGTGTATCCGTAATTGATGCAAGGATTTGGTAGTAGGCGACCGTGGTCTTACGTTAGGCCAAGTACCATCCCGACAGTTGCATGAAAAATGACAAAACACAGAAAGTCATTTATGGGTTGGCTGAGATTGGAATCGAACCAACCAATTCTCAGTTCTGTCTCGCGAGGATCAGAGTATATCGTTCCTACTCTCAGAACAGAATTAAAGTCCTTGTCAGAGCCGGGAATCTAGTCCGAACCTTGGAAGTTGTCGCCAAGAATACTAGCCACCACACTACGAAGTGGTCAACTAGTTCTTGTCATTTGTCATTGAAAACATGTTAAAACATTCAAACTTGCCATCACCTGTGTCCAAGGTTGCAGGATGATAGTTGGTTGGCATTTAACGGCGCCATCCCTTTCTTATCTAGAAACCCTAACATTACTCATTTTCATAGCAAATTAACCTTTTAAGTGCTGAGTTAGCTATTCGCTACCTCAGTACCGAGTTTTTTCATTTGCATATTTTTATAAATTGTAGAAGTCGTAATTTGATATATTATCAGAGGCGCTTAAAATGATTATATTATAGGTTTTGTGTCTTTAATGTAAATTCAAATTCCTACGTTTAAATTAATTTTCATTTCAAGACGAATTGAAATTAATTTTTTGTGCCCGCGCTTGCATCATCTCCATACCACGTGAAGGATCCACACAAAAACTATTTCCTAAAATAACTAGGCAAGTAATACTTGTTCCTCCTTACAAGTATAAAAATTGATATGCTTTGATCCTAAATCACTACGCTGTATGAAGAATATGCTTGTAATTCCACCATGCTTGTTTACATCTCAGATGAACTCCATCTGTAGAGGACAGACGTCTACAAAATGCTCTGTTAGTTACTTCCCGAAGCCAACATCCAAACTCAAGTAGTACTAAATAATGCCCAATAGATGGCAGAACATGCCAGAGATCGACTTGGAACTTGAAATCAAATGGGGAATATGAAAAGAAAAGTTCTTGTACACCGTTTATAGACGAGCGAAGCACTTAATGGGTTAATATTATAATTATGTATTATGGAATACAACATACAACATACAACGCTGTATGAAGAATATGCTTGTAATTCCACCATGCTTGTTTACATCTCAGATGAACTCCATCTGTAGAGGACAGACGTCTACAAAATGCTCTGTTAGTTACTTCCCGAAGCCAACATCCAAACTCAAGTAGTACTAAATAATGCCCAATAGATGGCAGAACATGCCAGAGATCGACTTGGAACTTGAAATCAAATGGGGAATATGAAAATAAAAGTTCTTGTGCACCGTTTATAGACGAGTGAAGCACTTAATGGGTTAATATTATAATTATGTTTTATGGAATACAACATACAACATACAACGCTGTATGAAGAATATGCTTGTAATTCCACCATGCTTGTTTACATCTCAGATGAACTCCATCTGTAGAGGACAGACGTCTACAAAATGCTCTGTTAGTTACTTCCCGAAGCCAACATCCAAACTCAAGTAGTACTAAATAATGCCCAATAGATGGCAGAACATGCCAGAGATCGACTTGGAACTTGAAATCAAATGGGGAATATGAAAAGAAAAGTTCTTGTACACCGTTTATAGACGAGCGAAGCACTTAATGGGTTAATATTATAATTATGTATTATGGAATACAACATATCTGCTTTCCTCTACTTTAATTGATTAATTTATTCAAAGTACAGACTAGGGAAACAAATAAACGTTGTGGATTAAAAAAGGAAATGCACTACAACGTGTGGTATCTAATAAGTGTGATTGCACTTGTTGCCAGAGTAACTAGGTGTCGGAAATTTATCGATGCAACACACTTCAGTACGTGGGAACTACGTTTGCTAAATTGTCCACGCAAAATTATCCACATTAATAGATAGCCTCCAGCCAGAAAACCTATCCAAATATTAGAACCCATTTGCCAGTGTTGCCTAGTAATCTACTATGGAATGCTTATGGTCAGTCAACACAGTTTTGCCCAATTATATTAGGCGGGTAGAGAAATATTAAAACACCCTAACCTAAAAGAAACATTACATGAATTATTTAACGCATAATTAATTAATATTTAAAAATAAATTCATCATTAATATTATTATTATTAATAATAATAATAATAATAATAATAATATAGATATCCAACCTCCTTGACTTTCATAGCGATCCAAGGAACGACGAAATGCGATATTCAAGCTGCCCTCTGGGTGTCAAATAACAAAGCTTGCACCCTCCACCCGAGACCATACGATAGTCTATTAATTAATTTATTTATTATTATTAACCCTTAATTAGTTATTATAAATACTAATTCATTATTATTTGACACTTAACTATCATTAACACTTAATTAATTATAATTGCACACTTATTACTAACAATTAATTTTATTTAACACATGGGTAATTAATTATTATTAACGAGAAATTAATTATTATTAACCCTTAATTACTATTAACACTTAATTAATTATTATAACCCTTAATTATTATTAGCACACAATTAATTATCAAGTATCTATAACACGTTATTCATTAATATTTAACTCTTAATTAACTATTGTTAACACTTGTTCGTATTAACACGTAATCAATTATCATAACACTTAATTCATTATTATTTAACACTTAATTATTGTAAACACTTTACCAATTATTATTAATCCATAATTAATTATTATTCAACATTTAATTAATTATGTAACACTTAATTTACTTCGTTTACTCTTTTGTTTGTGTGTTAATTAAATGTTAAACAATTCATGCAATATGTCTTTCAGTCGGTGTATTTAAGTACTTGTACTCCATGCCTTACATATTTGGGCACAATCGTGTTGACCGACTGAAAGGCATTCTATAATACATGTAAATGTAAATCTGAACAAGTAAGGTGCGATCATTGAGAGAGCTGTAAGTCTCTTTTCTTTCTTATTGGTCTTCTCTTCCTTCTAATTAGCCATTTCAGGCGATTGCCGAAGCCTCGTCATAAGTTATAGATGGCTTTAGCTTTAGCTTGTTTCCTCATCACATCTCGACTTGCTTGTATTGAAAAAAAAAGAGCGAGCTGATGTTTCGTTTGTGATTTACGATCGGATTTGTCGATAAAATACTGAATCTATTAGCAGCATTAGCGCACTAATCACCAATCCGATTTGCAGTCCACTACCCATTAAATTATTGTATGATCACAATTTGTCGGTGTATGCGGTAGATAATGTTATCGGTGGGGTATGAGTAAAACATATTGCCACCCTTCCTATTATTGCTGCAGACAGAACCCTAATGGGAGCAGATCTCTGATTTGTGCTAAAAATAGGAGAGTAGCCCAGAAGATAAAGTTACACTTTCAAAAGCTTAGAAGCCAATCTTCAGTGTTGCCTAACAACACCCTCCCTCGTAATTGGTGCAATTAACATGTAAACACACATGTAGATTTTTAGCCTACTTTCGAATTTTGCAAAAAATGAAGGTAGACTTATGAGATAAACACAGGGCGAAAAAAAGAGTATCAGTCTGTGTGTGTGTGTGTGAGTGTGTGTGTGTGTATGTATGTGGTGTGTGTGTATGTGAGTCTGTGTGTGTGTGTGTGTGTGTGAGTGTGTATACTCTGAATGTCTGCCCCCACCCTATCAATTCGAACACGGTGAACGCGAATTGAACGAAATTTGGTACAAAGGTAGCACTAGCAAAGGACACCTCAGTGTCATGTTTTATATCGCCGCCATCTTGACCGAAACGTAATGGCGGCCACACAAATGTTCAAAGCTTAAATCAAATTACGACTAACCTAATCATCCGGTCTCTATCAAATTTTGCAACAACATACCTTTATGGGGGGAGCATCCTTTGACCAAACTAATAGGTCATCAGCTTAATAGTTTGCGGATGGCGGCCATCTTTGTGTGAAAATCGATTCCCCCTATTAATTCGAACACGGTGAAACCGAATGGAACGAAATTTGGTACAGAGGTAGTACTAGCAAAGGGCACCTCAGTGTCATAGTTTATATCGCCACCATCTTGACGGAAACGTAATGGCGGCCACACAAATGTTCAAAGCTCAAATCAAATTACGACTAACCTAATCATCCGATCTCTACCAAATTTTGCAACAACATACCTTTATGGAGGAAGCATTCTTTGACCAAATTATTAGGTCATTAGCTTAATAGTTTGCGGATGGCGGCCATCTTTGTGTCAAAATCGATTCCCCCTATTAATTCAAACACGGTGATACCGAATGGAACGAAATTTGGTACAGAGGTAGAAGAAGCAATGGGCACCTCAGTGTCATGTTTTATATCGCCGCCATCTTGACAGAAACGTAATGGCGGCCACACAAATTTTCAAAGCTTAAATCAAATTACGACTAACATAATCATCCGATCTCTACCAAATTTTGCAACAACATACCTTTATGGAGGGAGCATCATTTGACCAATCTAATAGGTCATTAGCCTAATAGTTTGCGGATGGCGGCCATCTTTGTGTCAACATCGATTCCCCCTATTAATTCGAACACGGTGAAACCGAATGGAACGAAATTTGGTACAGAGGTAGCACTAGCAAAGGGCACCTCAGTGTCATGTTTTACATCGCCGCCATCTTGACGGAAACGTAATGGCGGCCACACAAATGTTCAAAGCTTAAATCAAATTACGATTAACCTAATCATCCGATCTCTACCAAATTTTTCAACAACATACCTTTATGGAGGAAGCATCCTTTGACCAATCTAATAGGTCATTAGCCTAATATTTTGCGGATGGCGGCCATCTTTGTGTGAAAATTGATTCCCCCTATCAATTCGAACACGGTGAAACCGAATGGAACGAAATTTGGTACAGAGGTAGCACTAGCAAAGGGCACCTCAGTGTCATGTTTTATATCACCGCCATCTTGACGGAAACGTAATCGCGGCCATCCAAATGTTAAAAGCTAAAATGTAATTACGACCAACCTAATAATATAGTCTCTACCAAATTTTTCAACAACATATCTTTATGTAGGAAGCATATTCTGACCAAACTGCAAGATCATCAGCCCAATAGTTTACAGATGGTGGTCAAGTATGTGTGCAAATCGATTCCCCCTATCAATTCAAACACGGTGAAACCGAATTGAATAAAATTTGGTACAGAGGTAGCACCAGCAAAGGGCACCTGAGTGTCATGTTTTATATCGCCGCCATCTTGACGGAAACGGAATGACGGCCACCCAAATGTTAAAAGCTTAAATCAAATAACGACCATCCTAATCATTTGATCTCTACCAGATTTTGCAACAACATGCCTTTTTGTGGAAAGCATCTTATGACTGACTACAAGGTCATCAGCCCAATAGTTTGCAAATAGCGGCCATGTGTGTGTGCAAATCCATTCCCCATATCAATTCAAACACGGTGAAACCGAATTGAATGAAATGTTTTACAGAGGTAGCACTAGCAAAGGGCACCTCATATTAATGTTTAATATTGTTTTAGATCCCTTATTTGGGGGTGGATCTAAAAGGGAGAGTTGCTGTACTAATTTATGAGGTTGTGCCTAAAGAAGGGTAGCTCCCCTTGACAGGGCAAGCTGACCAGTGTAGTGTGTTGTGGTGTGCTAGGAACTAGGGGGCGTTCCTATAAATAATGTGGTAGTGTTTGAGGGGATGGGACCCACTGCAAAGGGTCGCTGTACTAGTCGCTCAGCTGACTGCTTGTTATGTAATTGACTCTGCTCGTATCAGCCGGGTGGCACGCGCTGCTTGCTGGCAGCCGGCTCGAGAAACACAAAGATACCTGAGTTAGCGCTAATGGCTTACCGTCTGTCACGTCTTTACGTGACGGGAATAAGGAAGGGCGTTGGGATGTAAAGAGGCGTATAACAGTAATGCTAGTGTAGAGTGTGGACCAAGTGTTTTATTGGTCTGTGATATTCTTTGTGTGAGTCCCTTGTAGGGAATGAAATTATGTTTATAATGTGATACAAGTTGTGGGTTGCAGGTTACATAAATAGGAACTCTGAACACGATTGACTGACTCACCTCGGTTGACACCAGCGTAGCTTCGGCCGTCTTGATGGAGCACTGACAATGGAGAGAGAGTTTGACCTCATTAGGACGTCTTCTTATACCTTCTGACGCCCTCCTGTCAGCAATGTATTGGCCCAGTTAGTACCATGTCGCTGAGTGTAATGATTACGTAAGGCTTGAGCTGCTTTATGGAGTAGCAAGCTGTCCTTACAGTATTAATGGATGTTGCCCCGGCTTTCCAAGGGTTGCCATTTTAGGGGATTTATCCAGACGTTGGGGGGATGGTCTCCAAGGGGTGCATACCCCTGGGATGCTGTACAAGAGTCTTCCTTCATTTGTTCGCGTCCTCGCGAACGGGAACGGAACTGGAAGTTGGGATGTTGACGTAGTGGTCCTGGAAAACCCTCTCGTATCTCCTGGTGGCGTCGTATCGAAGTGTGGGTGTGAGGTGAGCCCGTGTTCAGAGGGGAGGGTTATGGGATTTACATATATATGTATACATTGACATTGTGAAAAAACAAACAAAAAAAAATTGACATATGCGAAAGATTTGATTAACATTGGGAAAAAATTGACATTTTGAGAAAAATTGAACATTAAAATAAATTCGATCTGTAAAAAAAAATTGCCCTTGCATTTGCTGGCATATTGCTAGTTTAAAAAAAAACATGGTTTCTGATGGTTATGTGTTACATATTTGTGCAGGGAGGAAAAACCCAGGGCCGAACGGATGATTGCGTCGTCCGCCCCATCTTAGGTAAAAAATGCTCCCTGCAATAAGAAAGGTAGAAGAAAATAGAAAAATGGGTGTTCCAGGGTATAATTTAAGGGAAATATTCAAAAGTATTTATTTGTGTGGGAAAAACGGAACACCCTTACAAATGGGGAAGTTAGAAGAAGGAAAAATGAAAGAAAACAAATCATACACATGATGGACATTGGCATCTTGGTGAACAAACAAAAATATATATAGTGCATAATTGTATAAAGCTTATCCTGAAAAACTTATAAATTACAATGACCTTATGTCTACTTAATCACGCTAATCCCTTATAATTATAGTTTTCATGAGGTACCTCGCGTGCACGCTACCCGTCTGTACGTACTCTTGCCGTCTCACGGCTGATTCTGTACGGCCACTTCTTGGTACGTATAGTGGTCGTACCGCTTGTATGTGTGCTTAATACCTAACCTGTGAAGCATCCTCTGTGGGTGAATGCTTTCACACTTGACAATGAGAGTCACTGCCACAAACCGGTTGCGCCCTCATTGTCGTAATCTGCGTCACATTTTGACGCTTTACGTGTTTTAATTGAGTTGATCTGCCAGTAAGCCTGGTACCCCACAGGCACCAGTCCTGCTGTGCAGATTCATTTTAGAGTGTGTAGCTGAAAAAGAAAAATGTGGTGAGTGTTTGCGAGTGTGTCGGGATTAGTGCAAGTTGAAAAAAATAAAAAAAATAGTACACATCATGGCATGCTGTAAATAATATGCCACTGCTATATGGCAGTGAAATTCCTGTCACCAGTTTTCTGTATCTGGTGACGATGCCTGTGAAAAAAAAAATGGCGAGGTTTAGAAAAAAAACATATTAGTACTGGTTGAAGCTGGTCTTTTACTGAAAAAAAAAACATGATTAATGTTACTTAGCTGCAAGGCCGGGCTTACCCTATACGGTGCCGTAATGCCGTAAATAATATATAGTTGGTCTTACCCCGGTAGCGGAATTGTGGTTACCGGGTGCCGATATATTCCACTTTGATTATTCCTATCTTAATCTAGTATTGTCGGGCTTACCTCGGTAACGGATTTAAAGTCACCGAGTGCCGATATATTCTACGGTGATCTACATATATTTAAAAAAATGCCTCAAATGTAGGTTTATGTTACCTTATGTCTTACCTTACTTATTTAACTTATTTATAAAATTACTTAACTGTAAAACTATTCTGTATTTACATGCCGAGTGGACCTTATTCTAAAGCCGAAATGTGCTGTGCTATTATTAGCAACAGCTGTCAGTAAATTTGCTTACATCTAAGTGACCTTAACATGGCACTATGACTTAAGTACTAAAATTTAGATGGAGGCTGGCCGCTTGATTTCTCTCGCGGGGGCGCCCTTGTAGTACATTGTCGGGACCGGAACCCAACAATGCCTCGTAGTCCCCTCCGTTTTAATACTATTGTCGACATCTATTCTAGGTCTTAATACTAGTACTAACCTATTCGCAGGCGCCTTACGGTGCCACTAAGCTAACCGTTTCGCCCGCTGTAACTTTCGTGTTCATAACCGTGTGCTGTTCCTATTTGACGTAGGTGAGCCGCCCACTTGGCTCCTGTGAGGGGCGCGCAATGGCCCTCTCTTAATGCCCTCTGGTTGCCCGCTGCGTCGCCATTTATGTGGGCATTGGACAGTGTGGTCCAATGGCATAATATCCTCCGGGAAGAAAGCGTCCGGGGAGTCCTCTTCGCCTGTGTCGGCCGCAATATTTGTATTCATGTGTCCTCCGGGAAGTGAGCGTCCGGGGAGTCCTCTTCGCCTGTGTCGGCATTGCTGGGTTGGCCCACTGAACCCTTTTGAGTGCCCGCTATGCTACTCATTTAAGAACTCTGGCGACCCGTTGTCGTCCATTTACGTGGGCGCAGGACCGAATGAGCGCGGACATTCCATATATATATATTCATATTTCATTCTTCATTATCGATTACCGTCGTGGTCTTCACCTTCACCTCGCGGGGTAAGGACTTGTCGGATCTAGGATTGGTCCTGCTGAACCCTTGGATCCTGCTTCACTCCTGACGAATAGGAGTCTGACTCCCCGCCATGGAAGTCCTACTGACGTAAATTTAACTAACAGTCTAGTCATAATATGGGGTCGTCTCTAGGGGTAGTTCCCGAGGCCGGCGCTGAGTGAGCTATTTCTCCCGCCATCCTCAGAAAGTCACCCTGCAGATCTCGGCTTCGATGACCGTGACACATAGTGGGTGTAACGTTCTCCGACAAGGGGGATGGGCTAATATGCACCCCTAGATCTCGATGTTTGCCCGTGTCAGGTCCCGAATGCTTTGACCTTCCGTAGTTCGTCTGTTTGGTCAGGTCAGTGATTTGATGAGCCAACTGGGGTAAGGGTCCACATCGCCTTCCCCAGCTCTGCTCCAGTGTGGTCCCTCCTGACCTTCGGCTTACACCGTTGTCAACCATCAGTTCGTATCAGATTCCTTTGTAAGAGAGAAAAAAAATGTGCCGTAACCTGTGTGAATGGTTCAACCTCTGTGTAAAATGTGAAATATTTCCAGTGTAGCGGGGTTGTAGATCTTCTAAGTACATAGGCTACTTCTGGCCTACCATCGCTATGTCAGCTTTCCAGCAATAATGCTTTCTTTACCTTAATGGAGGTGTTAGTAGGGTCTGTAATGTCAGGTACCCTGTTATTAGGATTTGGGGGTAGTTATTTGTTGAGTGGGCTTAAAGCATGGTAGGAAGGGTTTTGCGCACCTTTGGGTTCCACGTTAGTGGTGGCCTAGAACCGGTGGTGGCACTGGGACGCTTCTATAGTGAGTGGAGTGGGGAGGTAATTCCCGGGATTGCAAAAATACGAAAATTCATGCAGGTTTGATATTAAAATCCCTGGTAATTGGATGGGATACTCATGCATGTGTCTGGATATGAAGTTTTTGCCTTCATGTACGGATAGGTGTAGGATGGGGCATAATACCATATGTTCCTTTCATGCGGGAGAGCTTAAGTGCCAAAGCATGGTTAATATGTATCTATGGCCTCCTCTCTCATTTGGAGAGGCGCATTATGCTTCTTTAATGTTTGCTGAGCCACCCCTAATACTCAGGCGGTGCAACGGGGCTCAAGGCGTAGCTTGCCTGCTCTTTAGACGCATGAAGTCCATCAACCCCTGTATGTATTTTGTAATGTAGTATATCTGTTTTTGGTCGTGTAGATGTGGTTGCGTTGTTTATGTTGGGCGTGAGAAGGTTATGGGAAGGGAGTAAGGTGGTACGCTGGTAGCCTGTTCTCCTGTCGTCCTCCCTTGGTCCATGTTGGCTTTCTATCCGCGCCTTGGGATAGTAGGGCTGCATGACCTAATCTGGTCGGCCATTTGCAGTGTAGATGTGGCCAGTGGTCGTAACGCGACTGGTCATGTGCTAGTCATCTGTAATGATTTATTTGGGGAATAGAATCGCGAAAAGAAGTTATTAAGGGGAGGTCCTGTTTCCTCAAAGTCCCTATGTTCGCTCCTAATTGGTGAGTGCGTGTGTGTGTGTGTGTGACTACGTTCCGCTACACCACGCGGACGGTTGGTCTGTTATGAGGCTAAGTCCTAATATGTATCGCCTTTGTGGGCAGAAGGCGCCCGTGGCTTGCCAACGTGCCCTTGCGACCGTGCCCTATAGGCCCAAGATAAGTTTCGCTGTGTCACGTCTTGTCCATTGCCAAATGATTTCGCAGTGTGGAGAAAAAAAATGTATGGCGTTATAATTGTTATGTGTGTGTAATTTCACGGTCACGGGCTATACGCAATAGTGTCTCGTCACCGCAGTATTGCAGTGTGAATAGTCTGCGGTCAGCAATTGGTATGTGCAATAACAGGCTGGGAAGTTACTGTTTGTCATCCGCTGGTATGTGCCTTTTTGCACGAATGCAAGTGTGGTCATTGTTTTGGATTCCTAGCCTAATGTAGCAATTCGCCCTAGTTAGGTAATGACGTCGTGTGGCCATTGTTCTCTAAGACCTGTGTCTTGCGAAATTTTCCTACCTGTGTTCGTGAAATGTATTCCTCTATGCCTGGTGTAATTCGAAATTTTATGTCTGGTTTTTGGTGGGAGGAAATGTAGTATTCCCTGTTCATGCACTTGTATGGGCCAATTTCAGTATGACTGGACGCCTGAATAGCTGTTCTCCTTTGCGTCTAAATTTTCACTGGAACTCAGACCCGTGACCTTATGTCATTCTCTGTGTTTTATGTTTGCGTTGTGTGACAGGGCTTGGGGCTTTCCCAGTGTGGTCTTTGCTTGTGTTCCGTGTACCAAAAATACCATTGGATAGTTAGTTTTTGGTACGCGTGTGGTGTGTGGTCATGGGTTCGAATCCGGTTGTCTGTAAAGACTTGGTGTGATCATTTTCGTGCCGCATATAATATGGCATGTTCCCGTGGATGTGCGATACGCATATGAAAGCATACATCCCTGTGTAGAGTTTGTACGTTTTTGAATTCCCCTCGTAGTGTAATTTTGGAAGATATAGGGTCTCTAAATCGGGCGTGAATGATGTGTTGATTTCTGTCCAGTAGGCTTTGGCTCGCTTGTCTGCGTCGAGCAGTCTTGCTCATTGAGGAGTATGTTACTGCTGATACGACGGTGTTGAATTACGATGTTGTGTGCTTTCATTTGTTTCATGCTCTGCCCACGTCCTAGTTTTCTGCACGTGTGTGTGTGTGAACCTGATTGCTGCCTATAATGATTGCTAGCAGTGCCTCTCTCATTGTAGAAAAAAAACTTTGTGGTTTAATATGACCGTTGATTTGTAGCTCATGCGCCAGGGGATTTCCGTTTTACTTGGAATCCAAACCACAGGCCATGGCATTTCATTTCGGAAATCCCATATGCGTTGTACGCGAGTGTGTCTGGTCCGCTAGTCGCGTATTTGGTGACCAGATGCCAGAGGCGATTGTATTGTTTTTCGTTTATGACCCGCTGTTAGTGGGACTGTCCCAATTAGTCTTAGCTTTCCCATTATCCTTATTCTAGGCCTGGATATCTACTCAACCTTATATTCCTGGTATTCAGAAGGTTGCGGGTTTGGAGACCGCCTTTTACCCAGAGTAATTGTTTCCGGCACCATGAAGGTTGTGTCTCCGGGACAGTTCTGGTGAGTGTTAGGATCGTATCCCGGCGCGGTCAGTGGGCTATTTCTTGGCCCTCTTTTCACGCCTGCCCGTGGGATTACTTCCTTTCCTTTTGGCAGTATTTCCGCCTTTACGTGTACCTATGTCTAAAAATTATGTCGTGAACACCATAAAAAATGTTAAAAAAAATGGTGCTTGGGACCTGAGTGTAATATTTACCATTTTGGTAACGTGAGTACTACCGTAATCTGGTTACGTCTCAGGGGAATCTACCGACACTGTCTAGTACACATTAGGAAGGCCATTGCAAGACGTAATTGATATACCTGTATCCACGTCACGAGCAAAGCCAGTGCACTATGGGAGTCAAACCTGCCCTTCAAAGTAATTGTAACTCACCAAAATGACAGTGTCTCGTCCCGATGTGCAATTGGGCTTTTCAGTTGGCTAAAGCACACCTCACCAAATTTTTGAAGTTAGTTTGAGATTCTTAATTCCTGCCACACTTACGGCTTTCGCCCGCAACAGGAGAATCTATCAAACTGTGGAACCCTAACATAGAACGTTTAGTCATTTCTACTTAGAAAGACTCACTTAAGCTTTATGCTGTGATTTTATGCTTAAGTTGTGTTCAAAATATCTCTTTTTCGGCCTGAAGCCTGCTTGGCTTCCACTTGGCTTAGCATATTAGAGACTTTACGTTATGGCGTTAATCACTTCGCCCAATAACCATTGATGGCCTGAGAGAAAAATGCCATGGTTCCGAAAAAAAAAAAAACAAGAAGGATTTAGAATTGTTCCTTCTACTTTGGCTATATTGCACTGTATATACATAAAATAAGAAAGAAAAATATGCGATTTCATGTTTATTATGTACTTGTTGGACCATTTTCTTATCGCCCCCGTGTGAAAGAACTTATGTGGCCTATAATTTTGGTGTTAGCGATGTTAGTTTATTTCTGTGGCCCTGGTGGAAGTCGTTATCCTCTTTCGAGCTTCAGTGCTCAGAAAGGTGAAGGGTTTGCCCTGTTATTAGATTATAGGCCTCTGGAATCCACTGGGGTGTTCCTTTGCTACCTTCCGGCGGAATTTCTAGCAAAGTAAGCTTTGGCCTCCTTCCACCGTAGCGCGTGTCTATAGGTTTAAATGTACCTGTATTCGAGGGCCTAATTGCGCTAGGCGCTGCCCTAGTAGATTTTACGGGAATGTGGATATATCTGACTGCGTGGTTTTGTGGGGTAGGTGAGAACACCTTTCCTAATCTCCGTGTACTGTGTGGTAATGCCCGGTCAAAATGTTCGTGCGTAAATTGTGCACCCTGAGGGCCTAATACCGGTGTTCGCCTTTGTTCTGGCAAATTTGCCCTTTGAACTGGCGGTAAAGGTCGCTTAATGGCTTGTGTCCGGCCTAGCAATGTGGTGGCGTGTAGTCTGACCGTTTTTCGGCCTGTGGCCACGGCCGACTCCTGCCAATGTGTTAGCCTATCTGTGTACGTGTATGTAGGCTTTATATACTGTAGGGCGGGCTCTATGTCGTCTGCCCATGACGTGGTTACGTCCCGTTGTCCCTCTGTTATATCATGTGTGTTTAATGGCCCTGGCTTCAACTCCCTCTCGTCCCTCTGTTTCGAGGGGATTGTTCTAGACTCTGCCCCTCGGTTTGGCAAAATTGCCTTCCGATCCGGAGCTGAAGGACGTGTGTTTGTGTTAGGTTTATTTTGTAGTAAGTTGGAGCCTAACCTGGCCGTCTTCTTGACTGTGGCCACGGCGAACTCCTTCCATTCTGTGGCAGTACGTGGCGAGAGGGACATCCTCGCAAATTGTCGAGTCAGCGTATCCACGCTTATGTCCTCTCTCGGGTGGGCTGATGGCCCTACCATGAACTCAAAAATGGCCTTATTGGCTTGTAGCTCACGGTATTTGTCCCAAATTTGGGTGTACTGCCTTATTGAGGCTCATGGCCTGCTTGCAAATTACTGTATTAATGTATTAATGTTTCTGTGCTCTGTATTGTTTTGTGGCCGCTAGTTGGAGAAGCGCTTGGACGCGAATTAGCTCCCTGTATTGGGCGTGTAAACTTGTGTAGTGCACCCTCATTCTCTCGAGGGTTGCATTATCTATTACGGGACCATGTGTGGTGATTAATTGTCGGTTTATTCTGTTTCTTTGTATATGGAACCTATTGAGGTGTTCATGTATGTGATTCAAGAGTGTATATGCGCATCTTAATCGCGCTGTCCTACCCTCTGACGGGGTGTATGGCTGCTTGCCCTGTATTGCCCCGATTTTTGTTTGGAGTGCCCGTATTTGTGTTTGCCGGCTTTGTATGTGCCCTTGGCATCTGAACAATAATGTTAATAATATTGGCGTGCCCCTATTGCCTCTATGGCTTGCAATCTCTGCATGAGGTGCCATTCTGACTGCAGTGTATGGGCCTACAATAAGAATTAAAAAAAAAATCTGTACGTGTTTGACAGTGTATTCTTATATTTCTCTGATTCTGTATGGGGCTGGGGGGTTGGTTTGTTAAGAATTTCCCCTGTGTAGTTAGTTTGGAGCACACAAAAAAAAATGGTGCTTTTTGTCTGGGGGAAAAATTTTCTCACTATTTGCTTGGCTTTTTGCGGTACGGAAGGGGTCGTTTTAACTACGAGGGCTCGTTGATTGAGTCCCTTTTCTCTATGCGTAGTACCCCGCCTCCACCAGTGTTTTAGATCCCTTATTTGGGGGTGGATCTAAAAGGGAGAGTTGCTGTACTAATTTATGAGGTTGTGCCTAAAGAAGGGTAGCTCCCCTTGACAGGGCAAGCTGACCAGTGTAGTGTGTTGTGGTGTGCTAGGAACTAGGGGGCGTTCCTATAAATAATGTGGTAGTGTTTGAGGGGATGGGACCCACTGCAAAGGGTCGCTGTACTAGTCGCTCAGCTGACTGCTTGTTATGTAATCGACTCTGCTCGTATCAGCCGGGTGGCACGCGCTGCTTGCTGGCAGCCGGCTCGAGAAACACAAAGATACCTGAGTTAGCGCTAATGGCTTACCGTCTGTCACGTATTTACGTGACGGGAATAAGGAAGGGCGTTGGGATGTAAAGAGGCGTATAACAGTAATGCTAGTGTAGAGTGTGGACCAAGTGTTTTATTGGTCTGTGATATTCTTTGTGTGAGTCCCTTGTAGGGAATGAAATTATGTTTATAATGTGATACAAGTTGTGGGTTGCAGGTTACATAAATAGGAACTCTGAACACGATTGACTGACTCACCTCGGTTGACACCAGCGTAGCTTCGGCCGTCTTGATGGAGCACTGACAATGGAGAGAGAGTTTGACCTCATTAGGACGTCTTCTTATACCTTCTGACGCCCTCCTGTCAGCAATGTATTGGCCCAGTTAGTACCATGTCGCTGAGTGTAATGATTACGTAAGGCTTGAGCTGCTTTATGGAGTAGCAAGCTGTCCTTACAGTATTAATGGATGTTGCCCCGGCTTTCCAAGGGTTGCCATTTTAGGGGATTTATCCAGACGTTGGGGGGATGGTCTCCAAGGGGTGCATACCCCTGGGATGCTGTACAATATCCCTATAGCACGTTGTATTTCAACAAGCTACTACAACCAACATTCAATTATGCTCCTTGAAAAGGACAAAGAGTTATAACAATACCCATGCATTTAGGAGAAAGTAGGCTATATGTTCTTTACTAAACATCTTGTTTCAGATGGAATCACTTATTTACGACCCAGTTTAACTGAGCATAATTTTATATTCGTTTTGACGGACTGAAACTTGCCATTGATATTGGGCAATTTTCAGTCAAAAATAACAATATTGATAAATACATGTCATCCATACAGTTATCTAAACGTTATGGAACATCATAAAGGCAGTTAAATTTTTCGTCAAATAGCCTGTTATTTATTTCCTGTATTTACTTATATATTTTATTTATTTAATTATTTATTTATTTATTTATTTATTCTTATTTTCGTTTGGGCCTACTGAGGACCACGGGGCTCGTTTTGACTTCTTGTAAGGAATTTATGTTTCTTCTTAGCCCAGGCAGCTTTCATCTTCTGGCTGTGTGTCTGCTTTCTTTCCTGTGTCCACTTCGGTCTGGTAGTCCCTGTACTCTTCCTGCTGGTGAGAGACACTGGAAAGACACCATGTTGAATCATCTGTCGGAATTGTGATCGATCCTGTATGTTTTTTGATGAAATTCCAAGTTGCTGTAGGTCTGACTTCACTGTGGTGATCCATTTGTTTTTGGACGCTTTCCCTCTTCCTGTCGTGGTGAAGATCTGGCTGGTAAGTCTATCTGGACCCATGCGTGTCAGATGTCCGTAGAAAGCTAATCGTCTCTTCCTCATGGATGTGACGATATCTTCTTGATGATCATAGAGCTCATTGTTGTGCCTGATCCTGTAAATACCACCCTCTTCCCTTATTGGTCCTAAAATCCTTCTAAGTATTTTCCGTTCCTTGAGTTCTAGTTTCCTCAGTGGGCCTTTCCGGTTCATCAGGAGACACTCAGAGGCATATAGAACGGAAGGTCTTACTACTGAGTTGTAATGTAGAAGTTTAAGGTTCTTAGAGAGGCATTTGGATGTGTAGATGCTCTTACAGGAGTGGTAGACCCTTTCCAGTTTCGTGCATCTAGTGTCTATTGCTAAGGTCTCACTCTCGGTTGCTGGAATCCACTCCCCTAGGTACTTCACTGCAGGAACTTTTTGAATTGCGGTGTCTTTCACAAGAATAGTAGATGGGGCTCCCTTTATATTTGTCATGAACACTGTTTTTTGTATATTGGCCTTCAAGCCAGTTTTAGCTGCTATGTTATAGAGGCTCTGTAGTTGGTGAGTAGCTTCTTCTATGTTGTTTGCTAATAAGGTAAGGTCGTCGACAAAGGCCAGGCAAGGTACATTGAGATTGTCTTTCTTGTACCCAATTTGCAGTCCTGTTCCTGATGGTAACGTGGTAGTCCATTCCCTGATAATCTTCTCAAGTACACAATTGAAGAGAATACAAGAAATGCCATCACCTTGTCTAACTCCTGTTTGGATAGAGAAGCTGTCTGAGTGTTCACCTCTGAACTTGACTTTGGAGGTTGTAGTCTTCAGTGTAGCCTGGATTAGTCTGGTGGTCTTCGCATCCAGTCCTAATTCCCATAGAGTGGAGAAAAGGGTATGTCTGTCTATTGAATCATACGCCTTCTGGAAATCCACTAGTATGACTACCCATCGATGTCCGCCGCAATTCTTGTACCTTAAGATTGTCTTGAGGTTCTGTATTTGCTCTATGCATGATCTATTTGCACGAAAACCGGCCTGATATTCACCTAGTTGGGAATCTAGTTGACTAGTAACTCTGGTTAGCAAGGCTTTAGATATTATCTTGTATGTGACAGATATTAGAGATATGCCTCTGTAGTTATCAAAGTCAATCCTACTACCTTTCTTGTGTAGAGGATGGATCACAGCTGAGGTCCATCCCTCAGGTAATGTCTCCGTTGCCCATATGTCCTGTATGATTTGATGGAGGTTTTGTATTGATTGTTCATCAGCATGTTTCCACATTTCTGCAACTATACCGTCTTCACCTGAGGCCTTGTTGCTCTTTAGGCTCTTGATAATCTCCCTTATTTCTTCTATGGTTGGCGGTAAGGAGTCTGGATTTCTGGAAGGAGGGTCATGGAAGGTGAGTCTCTCTTCAGGTTCCTCTGCATTGAGGAGCTTCTTTAAATACCCTGCAAGGGTACTGGTGCAATCCTTGTTGTTGTACTGAAGTTTTCCATCAGGTCCACGAAGATGAAGGGTAGGAGCTTTGTATTGTTTCGACTGTTTTCTGAGTTCTCTGTAGAAATCCCTCGAGTTATGTCTTTTGAAGTCCTCTTCTGCCTGTTTTATTAGAGCCTTATTATGGTTCCTCTTGGTTTGTCGCACTATATTGGAAGTTATTTTTCTTTGTGTAAGAAAGGCCTGGTAGTTATCTTCATTCTTGCACTGGTTCCAAGTGGCCCAGGCTCTACGCCTTTCTTCTATATCCTGGTCACATGTAGTCGTCCACCAGGGATGCTTGGCTTTGTTGGATGAGGCAGGCATGGTTTTTTGAGCGGCATCCAGTAGAGCCTTTTGTAGGTTGGACCAACCTTGCTTCTCTGTGTTTTCCTTCAGGGTGGCTTGGAAACCACAGTCTTCATCACTCAGTTTGAGGACGTTGAACTTTGGTATTTTACCAACTTTGGAGGTATTTGGTGGCCTCCTAATTGGCTGCAGGTTGGTTTTCACCAGAGATAAGTAATGGTCTGAGTCTAAGTTAGCTGCCCTTAGCACTTTGACATTTTGTATCTCTTTGTGATACTTTCTGTCCATAGCCACATGATCCAACTGGAACTCTCCTAGCATTGGATTTGGGCTCTTCCAAGCCTTGGCCTTCCGAGGCAGGCGTTTGAAGGCAGTTGATTTTAGGACCAGGTCATACTTATCGCAAAGATCTATGAGGCGTTCTCCATTCTTATTGGTCCTCTTATGGGCTGGATAGAGGCCCACTATCCGACGATATTTTTTTCTCCTTGCCAATTTGTGCGTTAAAATCACCCATGAGTATGGTGGTATGATGTTGTGGAATCTTGTCAAGGGTTTCTTCTAGAACACTCCAATATTGCTCAACTGACTCTAGGTCTTTTCTGTTTGTGTCGTTTGTGGGTGCATGAAAGTTCATTATGGTATATGCCCTATTGCGGAACCTTAAAGATATTGAAAAGGTCCTACTGTACCCGTTCGTCCTGGGGATGCGATGACCCATCTGCTATTACATCGCATTCCTGGAGTTCCAGGACAGAGCGGAGTTAAATGAACCTCTAGTCAAATAAGGAATGTGTCGGAAATTCAGCTGAGTTATCGAAAAAGCAGTGGGTAACACGAGACAAAGTATCTCTAGGGTCGTTACGGGCTTAAGTTTAATAGAAAAATGCAAATATAAATGGGCGCCATCAACTGAACTCCTAGCACACCACATCCTCTCCGGTTAAGCCTTAATCAAGACAAGGAAAGAAAAAGGAAAATCACACCATCATCAGATCACAACTAAGATAAAAACAAATTTATTTCACTTTGATAGTCAGACAGACATTTTAAATATTCATCCTACCTGAGAGCATGGTCGAATGCCAACGTTAAATTGTCATTGTCCAAAAATCGAACCATCTCTTTTCTAATCAAAAATATTTCATCCACATAAAACAGAAAAATCTCTAAAGTTCTCTTGGGTTCTCAGGATCACTGTAGCACTATGTCTTTCGTCACTGACATTTGTGATACCTGAGACCTAATTTCTCTTTAATTTAACATCATGGATGTGGATTTGAAAAAATTATTAATCTGTCTAAACATACACATATTATAATCACATATTTTAAATATCACGCAATTTATGGCTTGCATGGTATAATTTAAATGTTGAACACGTTAGTAAAATGCTCCTAAACATCGAATAATTAATTTACACTATTTACATTGTCATTACAAATTGCTTGTTTGTGAATTACAGAAAATCCACTGCTCATTGGTCACTATCATCATCATCATCATCAATGTTAAATATTTCTCACATTAATTCTCATTTCAAAATTCAACATATTCCTGTCAGAATCATTAACTCATCACCATTAAATCATTTAAATGAAATTTATTATCATCACTTCATTATACTTTCTAATTATTCACACAATCTTATTTTATCATCTTCTTCAAATTGAATCATCTTAAATCATCAATACAAATTGTTTAATTCCTCAACTCAAGTTGCAATTTCTTCAATTATATCTCAATTAAATTTATTTTTAATCCCATATAAATTCATTAATCATCAGCTTCTTTAATTAATTATCACCTTCTAATTCAGTTATTCATCATCTATCCAATCGTCTATTAATTTAATTAAATCAGTTTATTTATCCAATCTTTAATTCATCCATTTATTTAATTAGTTGATTTACTCCAAAATTTAATTTATCAATTTATTTAAATTTTATTCTTCTGGTTATTTAGATTTTTATTATTTCATCTAGTCATTCTGATTTTTATTTCATTAGGTCAGATCATTAATATGCTTAAATTTCAGATTATTATTTCATTAATTCTTATTCTCAGAAAATCTTGTATTATCAACTTTATTTATTTGTTTAATTTCCTAACAAATTGTTTAATATGGGTTATAGAACGTTGTCTTACAGTTTTATCACTTCCAAGTTATATCTCGTATTTAATTTTCATGCCCAAAAATATTATTGCCTTCACGACATCACGTTGGATCTGACTATCCACAACGACATTATATATCCTCAATTCTTCAAATATCACATTTGAATACAACAATTATTCCACAAAACTCCATAAATATTCAGCATACACAGCATGAATCTCAACAATTACGCTAGACTGGGTTCGACAACCTCATGTCTGCCTCAAAATACATTAGCAACATTGCAACTATCACTTGGCAACTTCTACAAAATGCCTATCACAAACTTCACTTAACCATGTTGCATGATCTACAAAAAATATATAACTGGCTTCAAATTATCAACGCACACAATCTCCAATAACTGTAATTACTCTGATCACATCTAGACAACTTCTTAAACAATTGAAAAAAATATTACCTTAGTAATTCAAGATCTGCTTTCAAATAGCATAAATTCTCTTACAATTCTCATAATTCACATCACAGAAAAACACCAATGTGCTATAATTTCTCATATCAAAATCTGCAATACTGATCTGCCTTAAAATAAATCTGACCATTAATGATTCATCTTACAAGATTCAATTACTTTAAATCCTTCTCAAAGGTATCAAACACAATTATAAAAATCATCAAAAGCATCAGCTGTACCAGCTGTTAAACTGAAAGTACTCTCAAAAGAGTATAGCAACAAAATATTGGATTGGCAAACAAGAATTACTAAATGTAACCCTGTTGACATTTATCTTTACTTTATTTAACAAAATTTCGACTGATATGTGACTAGTAGTTCCTTGTTTGATTCTCTTACAATCTCATATACACTCGGATGATAAAAATGAGTCCCTCAATGGCAAGTAAGATGAGTAACCACCGTACAATCGTATAAATACGAAAGACCTCGCCCCGTCGACTAACATGATAGTGCCCTGAACGATGGGTAAGATGAGTAACCACCATACAATCGTATAAATACGAAAGACCCCATCTCGAAGACTATATGAGTGAATGTACCAGATAGGAATCAACAAGTCTCTAGTTGTCATATAAAAGCGATATTCATTCACTAAAGTGAATAACATCTTAATATCTCCAAACAATCCAATGGAAAAAAATCCCTACTGATGAATAATACACACTCGCTAGTATGCAATGAACTGACGAAGTAATTTAGATAATCAATTGCAGATCACGAGTTCGAAATACTCGTCACACAAAAAAAAAACTATTCATAAAAACTATCCTTGCTGGAAAAATGTCTAAAAGATCAAACATCTGCTTAATAAAGCCAACCAATGGTGAGAATTTCGTATAATGATGCCTGCCATATCATATGGTCACGCCATACTCTAGCAAAATTTCGAAGCATATAAAGTCAAAGCCATGTCTAAACAATCGTATCACTCCTATTATAAAAATATACATGTGTGCCCAGTATTCATGAAAATAATCGTATCAGGAAGTTATAACTCTTACAGTACCTTTTCATAATCAGCTGTTATTAAATTTCAAAGATCGTCGAGTTTCCCTATATAATGAATTTCTCGAAAGATCGGCGTGAATATCATTCCACCCACGCAATGACGATTGCCTTCAAAATCCCAAGTGAATCAGCTGGTGGACCTCCTCCTCGTCAGGAATCGAATCCATCGCTCTGTGGTGCCATCGCGTCTCTGTCTGCGTTTACTCCGACATGATGAACTGCTGGTTATCTATAGCGGATATTGTCCAAATCTTCACGAAAAAGTTCATAGAAACAGCGGACCCCTTATTCCTCTTCTACGTTACGCCACTGTTCCATACAATGTTCAGTTTGAGTGTTGAAAGTTCAATCTCCAATAACTGCTAAGTCTCACTTTCATAAAATAAAATTTTATATGAGAGTGTCTAAGTTTATGAAACACCCTGTTGCTGTGTTCATACTCGGTAATTTATAACACTGCATAAGAAAGAATTGCATTAATGCACGAACTAATGTTCTTAGGTGCATATGCTTATAACATTTCATTTGCCTATAATCGTTAATGTTACTTGGAATGCGTTATGAAATGCATAGTCGTAATGTCATTAAGAAAAACTATGTTCAGTTGAAGTTCACAGTTGCAGTATCTCGTAACCATCTGCCTGTACAATTCAAATGCTGAATAAACGTTCCAACTCAATGTTGTAATGAAGTTCAGCTTCTGTCATAATGCTATAATAATCTCCGCCTAAAGCTGGCCTCGCCATGTCGCTCTACTATGCTGTTCTGCGTTGAAATGCAGCTTGGAATAAAGTTCTCCAACTACTCGCAATGCTGTTCTAAAACCCCGGCCTTCTCATGCTTGCTTGGCTCGTACAGCTGGTTCTATAACCGGTCTTCATGCTGCCTACTGCGGATGTCCGCCCGGCTCACTGACCTACTTTTCGTTCGCTGCTCGGTGAAGTTAAAACTGTCGCTTTCACTTTCCGTGACAAAACTTGTTCGCTGCGCGACCTTTACCATACGATTGGCATGTCCTACTCAGCTCGCTGTCTGACCTCGACTGCGTTGCTCGCTGTACTGGACTCTCTTGCTAACAGATCTCGACTGCTTGGCTCACTGAGCTCGACTGACTGTCTCTGGACTGCCTTGACCCTTACCTGCCTGGCGCAGTCACGTGACGTCCTCCCCACCTCCGTGGTCTTGCGTCACAAATATAATCTCGAACCCCGATCATCTCGGCTATTAAGTTATAAAATAACTTAAGGGTTATCTGACTTCCTTTAAATTATTACCATATATAATGCATGTTATATCTCCTCTTCTGAGATGTTTAAATACCATGTTCCATATAGATCTTAATAAAGCTTCATATTTCTATCCATAATTCCATCTGCTTGACTGCGGTCAGTGCCTTCTTAATCCTAGACCTTCTACGTCATCTTGACATTCCTCTTGACTCGATCTGAGCGCTATCTTTTCATAACTCTTCCCATAATCTCAACTACGGCTTAATGTCTGCTGGCGTAGCCGATAGCCTCAACTAGGTATCGGGTACACTACCATTAGGCGAAATGAACCCTATTATGTTATCAACGATACTATGATGTACAGCAAAGCCAGTGCCAAGGTGAGGGACGTTCTTCATCACTCTGATGCCTGGTTTCCCTTTGTAAATCCTGTATCCTTGAGATTCTATTGCATCTTCGTCCGTGAATCTAGTCTCTTGCAGTGCTGCTATCTTGATGTTATGCTTGTCCAGCACATCCAGGGTATGTTTCATTTTACCTACCTTTAACATGGAGTTGATGTTAATTGTAGCTAGGTAGGTGATATTTCTCTTATTTCTTGGCTGTGGCGTATACGGCGGAGCACATGAAAGTGCAGGCTCCCCAGAGTCCGATGGCCTGCATGCCCCATGAGTGGGGGTGGATTGGTTACCACCTGGGGTATTCTCTATGTTAATGTTTCCCTTCATGTTGAGTTCAACGAGTAAGTGAGTAGGCCACCCTAAAGGGCGACGGGTTGTTTACCATCAAGGTTGTTAGCCCTGAGGTTTATAATATCAGCCGCTCCTAACATGGAGAACAGACGCTGTTTGCAGCCGCTCGATTCAAGTCAGACGTTGCTCCCTCCTCCTTTCTCAATCGGGCTTGGGACTGGCTATGGCGGAGTTTATTTATTTATTTATTTATTTATTTATTTATTTATTTACAGTTTCAATTTAAAATCCTGAGGCCACTGATTGCTATATGGTATTTAGTCATTTATTCATTTCCTTGATTGTAATCCCCTTCAAATCTACCTAGGTAGACAAACACTCCCACCCTCAATAACAGATGTTTTTGTCAGTGTGTTGGGAGGACATGATTGTTGACAATTGCGATCAGCGCGAAGGAATATTCATGTTTCATACCAATCAGTCACTGCTCTCTTTCTATACGTCGAGAATACCTAGCTTTGATCAGTTTGTCAACGATAGCGACAGGTTTAGCAATTTTAAGTAAAATTTGGCAAAAAGCTAATATGATTTGTATGGGAATTACGCGACTTATTAGATGGTCCGGGTGGTATGTTCAGCAGCTGTTGCTTTCAAAATAAGCTATAATCTACCCAGCGCACCTTATTTCATGAACAGCACTTCGTCCCTAGCATTAGTAATGAGGAAATAAACGATTTATTGGCAATGCTGCCATACTTCGAGCAAAAATATCATGAATTCTATAACGCCATTTGTTCATAAATGTTATACGCTGGTGTTATATTCGTATAACATAAGCACAGATCGGTTTCGTCTCTATTTCAAAATCATGAATTTTATACTTAGCCCCTTATGGTTTTCTTTATATATGAATTGCAGCCAATGGCCATAGCAGAGTATTTTAATTGAACGCCTGGGGACTCAGCGCAAGTTCTATTTCAAGTAGTTCCAACTTTGGCTGCCAGATGACACTGTCACTGACACCTAGCGGTGAACGTTGGAACTTGATAGAGCGTTTCTAACCAGCCAAGTATAACGTACAAATTTGGTTACACACTACCAATTGTAGTGGTCGTTTTTTTACATGCCCGCTGGCTTTACTTCCCCTCCGAAGGAAGGCATACTGAAGGATTTTAACGCTCTTAAAAATCCGACGACTACAGCAAGGTTTGAACCCGTTATCTTGGGCATAGCAGTCCAAGTTTCACTTCCATAGAACGCCTACCGACCACACCACAGAAGCACCTCATGATTTTCCACTCTACAATTAATTATTAATAATTTAGTTATCAATACAGCGTTAACAAAATTAGATTTTAATAAATATAATATTAATAAAACTATGAGGCAGCTTAACCCACAACTTATCAATCATCAATCAATCAATCAATCAATCTATCTATACAATGAACAAACAATGAAGGAAATTGGAGAAAAATTCAAAGCAGGAGTAAAGATTCAAGGAGAAATAATTACAACTCGGAGATTTGCTGATGATATCGTCATCTTAGCCGACACACCAGACGATTTGAATGAGTGTTTAAATGGTATGGATTCTGTCTTGAGGAAAGAATTCATGAAGAAAATAAATAAATGTAAAACAAAAATATTGGTATGCATTCGAAAGAAATCAGAAACCCCTATGGACGTCGGATTGGCAGGTGAAAAACTAAAGGATTAATGAGACTTCTGTAACTTAGGAAGTAAAATAACCAGTGATGGGCGCAGCAGAGAAAATATAAGAAGTAGGTTATCGCCCAAAGAAAGCATTTCTAATGAAAAGGAATCTGTTGACATCGAATATAGATTTAGGTATTAGGAAGTCATTTTTGAAAGCCTTTGGCTAGAGCGTTGGCACTCTTTGGAAGTGAAACTTGGTCTGTTGGAGCAGCAGAAAGGAGGAGAATTGAAGCTTTTGAAATGTGGTTTTACAGGAGAATTATGAACATCAGATGGGTAGAGAGGGTTACAAATGGAGAGGTATTAAGAGATTTGGAGAGGAGAGATGTTTCTGGCGACTGCTAATGAAGAGAAGGGGTAAGTTGGTAGGACACAGACTAAGACACCCAGGAATAGCAAGCTTAGTTATGGAAGGAAGGGTTGAGGATAGGAACTGTAGGGATAGACCAAGGTTAGAATATGTTAAACAGATTGCCTTGGGTGTTGGGTGTGGTAGCTATGTAGAGATAAAACGATTAGCTCAGGACGTGGAAGCATGGAGGGCTGCATCAAACCAGTCAAAAGACTGAAGACTCAAACACACACACAAGCCACGTATAACCAGCAAGAATACAACAGCAGTTGCATATACCGACTTATAAAGGTTAGTCCATAATGGCTATGACTATAACAGTGGAGTTCTTATTTGGTAAGATAACATTCCCACCCTACGTGTTATCACGAAGATAAATTAAATGGTAGCCAGAGAGATTCAACAGACTTGGTCCGTGTGGTGTTAACATTAGCATGAAGAAGTAGGGCGTAACGCCTCGGGTTAAATCTGGCGCGAGAAATATCGCTGAGGAAACTGTGAGAGAGTAAAGAGTTTATCCAACTGAAACCGTAGCAACAGTGCGATGTGTGCACAAAACCTCACTTGGATTTAACAACTTGCAAAATCTTACGCTCCACCTTCTGTGGTCTCTGACCTATAGGTTTGATTCCTGGCTCTGCCAAGAAATTCAATTCTGATCTGAGGGTGAACTCAGCCTCGTGAGGCAAACCTGAGAAGAGATGGGTTCTATTCCCTCTCAGCTGTCTTAGAAGGTTTTTTTTGTGTGATTTTCCACTTTAACTCCAGACAAATAGCGGGATGGCACCTATCTTAGGGCCACGGCTACCTCCTTCCAAATCCTAGCCTCAATTACAAAATACACACTACTCTAGGCATTCAGATAGCACAGGTTGTCAGACAGATTCCACAACCACCCTATTACACTGTGTTTCATGACCACAGTAACGCAAAGTCCACAACAAAATATCACGACTGAAATCGTAAGAAATATCGGTAACTTTAGCTTACTAGTTACTTTTAGAATGTATTAATCGTTCATATCATGTGTTGAGAAGTGAGGTCTCATCGAATATTTTGTTCTCCCTCCAGCGTAATCGATGATGATCATGATGATAATAATTATTATTAACAATTATTGTTGTTTAAATGGGCCTATCAACTAGGTTATCGGCCCCTAAAGGTGCGGGTGATAGTGAAAGATGAGAAGCGTAATCGCATGCGTTAAGTTATACTACAGAGCTGTTCAAATTATTACTCATGCACTGGTTTTTACTAAATCTTCGTTCATGCAGCAGAGCATTAAGAACTGCAACATTACGCGAAGAAATGTATTTGCCTCTCTAAAAGGCAATCCAATTTTACTGAGCATGGCATAAAATGATGAAAGGAAACAACTGATTTAATTTATTGAATAATATCGTTTCAAAATTAAGGGTGAGAAATGGCTAATACATTACGCCAACAATGACCATAACCTCTATTTTTCATTGTTGTCTAAAGTTGTTACTTTCAGTCACAGAGCAGCGAGTGGCTCTCTCTTTAAAGCAAGACAGTTGAAGGTCAAAGTAGAGTTGCCAATATCTTGGATTTTTTTTTTTTTTTTTTTGTCGAGTAGCCTCCTGAGAGGCCGAGTACAGGTCTTTCTAGTCGACGCCCGTAGGCGACCTGCGCGTCGGGATGAGAGATGGAATTGATGAAGATGAATGAAACTGGGCAAGGATGTGGAAGGAAGCGGCCGTGGCCTGTCAGAAGGTACTGTCCCAGCATTTGCCTGGTGTTGAAAATGGGAAACCACGGAAAACCATTTCAAGGACAGCCGACGGTGGGGCTCGAACCCACGCGTCTACCGAGTCAGCAGAGAGCTTGGCCCCTTGACCTAACGCAGCGCTTTAGCCCGCGCAGCCACTACTGTCGGTAATATCTTGGATGAATCCATAAATCGACTGGAAACTGTTATTGCACGTTATGCTAATAATTTAGTCTACCAAGAAAAATCACGATAATAAACAGCTAGCTTTAGGCTACTGTATTATAGGCTATAAAAATGGTGGAAATTTGCATGTTGAGTCTAATATAATGTAAACAGATCTGTAAGTTCTCATTACACATGTTACAAAGCACTTTTTGAGGCTCTCCGGTAAACCACCATTCCTTGGAAATTTTGAAATTTTACTCATAATTGCATAGCACTTTTAGAACATTATCGTATTTCGAATTTGTATTTCTAACGATCGTTTGAATAGTCTACCAAATCTGTTCTTTCAACTCGGACCCACAACTTTCGGACTTCCGGCTCGATGCACTTAATATCTGAGCTGAGCTACAGAGTCGTAGTCCGATCACACGGTTTAGCTCTCTGTTTAACTTCTTAATGGCTTGTACCACATGTACATAACACAACCTAATAGCCGAAAATTTGCTCTTGGTATTATCGTATTTCAACAACTTGCGGAGCTCAGCTGTTATTGCATTAATATAAAGAACTCAAGAACAAAATAAAATCAGGATTTGAATCAATCTTGTGCTAAATCCATAAATTGACGAAATGTTGATATACCGGTAATTACTTTAATTTGATGTTGGCACGTAGCTTGGACAATACAGAAACTGATGTGAGTTCAACCATGAAATATGTGTACTGTACCTTGAATATTTCCACCATAGCAGAGGCCGAAACGTCACTTAATCAGTAAATATTCACTGAGTAATAATACTCTAAATCAGGGGTTCCCAACCTGGGGGGGCGTGGGGCTTTATCGAGGGGGGGGGGTGAAATGATTTCCATTTTTTTAAACTCGAATATTACAATTTTGTATAATAAACATTTTTCGAATCTCTCCAAATAATCATCGCGTCAAGTCAATCGTTCAAAAGCATTAGTAATTGCCAACTGTCGGCACAAACCTGTGAGGAGCCGCGAGGTTGGAGGTGAAATAAGTTAATTTGCTGTGTTGTAAGGAGCAAAATCAAGCCTGAGAGCAGATGCACGGACAAAACCACTCAACGCACGTTTAATTGCACACTTTGTGGACCTACTTGCGTGAAAGTAAACTATGACCATACGTGACATGTTTCAACTCATCAACGAAGTAGTAGTTGCTTTCATTTTCCAGTATTATTGTTACATACAAGGTTTTATAATTTTATATTTTTTATAATTATTCCATTATGTAATGTTATTAGGTTAGGTCTATATCCTCCACGTAAGTTTATCGAAGAGGTTATAGAAGACGGGGGCGGGGGACGCGATGACCACCCGTATCTGAAGAGGGGGGCGTCAGCTGGCAAAGGTTGGGAACCACTTCTTCTTCAAGTGCCTCGTCCTCCAAGAACATTGGCGATCAGTAGCATGATCTGTTGTTTGTCCATAGCAGTTCTAAACAGTGACACTGTATTAAGTCCAAACCACTGGCTTAAGTTCTTTAGCCAGGATATTCGTCCGCGTCCTGGACCCCTAGTGCCATCAATCTTCCCTTGGATAATTAATTGCAAGAGGTGGTATTTGTTGTTGCGCATGAAATGACCAAAGTATTCTAGTTTTCTCCTTTTGATGATACTGAGAATTTCCAAGTCTTTGTTCATACGCCGCAGTACTTCCACATTTGTGACTTTAGCTGCCCATGATATCCTTAAAATCCTGCGATACTTCCACATTTCAAATGCTGTCAGTTCCTTACTTAAATCCTCAGTAAGTGTCCATGATTCAACTTCATAGAGCAGGACACTAAAAACGTAGCATCGAAGCAGTCGGGTGCGTAATGACAGACTTAAATTACGGCTGGTCAAAACTTTTCTCATTTTCATGAAAGAACGTCTGGCCTGCTCAATTCTACATCGAATTTCTTGACTTAAGTCCCAGTTATCATTGATTTGACATCCACTGCTCTACATAAACTTGAATAACTGTAAAAGTTAAAAAGACTGTTAATTAATGAATTTCTAAGAAGAAATCAATCGCCTGTTTGTGTGTTCCAGTTGTTTATGATCGACAACTGTGCGGACGACTGGCGGATAGCGATGTCGTGGCAGCGCATCACACAGATAGGACTCGAGCTGGGGATCTGTGCGGTGCATCCAATCCCTGGCAAGTATTCCTTCGTGTGGACCACGAAACTAGCCAACAAAGGCGGCAACATCGACTCCCAGCTGGTGCCGTATGACGTGGCGCTATCCTTGCCTATGTTCCTGCGTCTGTACCTCATCTGCCGTGTGATGCTCCTACACAGCAAGCTCTTTACTGACGCTTCTTCGCGCAGTATAGGAGCGCTCAACCGCATCAACTTCAACACGCGCTTCGTGCTCAAGACGCTGATGACCATCTGTCCCGGCACTGTGCTGCTGGTCTTTATGGTCTCTCTTTGGATCATTGCCAGCTGGACACTCCGTCAGTGTGAGAGGTTAGTTCTTCAACAACTTGCATCCATAGCCCAACAGTTCAGTTCAGTCTGCCAGGCTCTGCCACGCTGCCTGATACCTGCCTGCTTGCCTCACCCCTTTCCGCTAGAATTGAGAGGTTGATTACAAAAACTATACTCGTCCAAAAACTGCATATTTCATAAACTGGAATAGAAATTTCCAATAAATTTCCAACGTCCTTTGGAGGGGAAGTAAAGCCGGCGGTCCCTTGTCATAGATTTATGGCATGTAAAAGATCCTTTCACAGACAAAACTTGTGTAAAGCAAAAATTGTTAGGTTAGATTTCGTCAGAACGCTCTATCAAAGTTCCAACGTTCACCACTAGGTATCATTGATATCTGGTGGCGAAAGTTGGAACTACTGGAAATTGAACGGAACGTGTAGCTCGCCCTTTAGGGTGTCGGCTGGAAGCAGCTACAGACTCAGGCGAGCCGAATATGTCCTCGGACACTCCCGGCACTAAAAGCCATACGATAAATAAAATAAATCCAATAAATGTTTTCATTATGTGACTAATGCACTTTGATAATGAAGCTTGTAGTTTAACGTGACCGTTAATCTTGCGATCATGAGCTACGGGACCTCCTTTTTACGTTGAGTCCAAACCACAGAACATGGCATTTCACTTCAAAAATCTCACATGCATTGACCGGGAATCGAACCCGGTCCGCCTTGGTGTGAGGCAAAGCAGCTTGACCGCTCCACCACCACGCCCCCCTTTGATAATGAAAGTGGCCCTGTGAAGTCCGCAATACATTTAGAGCTGTCGCGTATCGTTATCAGATGCTCTGCTCTCCCGAGGCGACTGACTGCGTGACGCAGCGGTGACGTTTTCGCCTGCTGTTCCCAAGGTTGCGGAATGAAATCCTGGCGCAGTCAGTTGGCAGTTAAATGTGCGAAAATGCGAGGGAGCTGTGTCAGTGCATTTACTGACAAGTTTAAGTGCCCCTTCGGGACAAAATTCTGGCACCTCAAAATCTCTCAAAGCCGCATGAGTTATGATTATCTCCCGAGGCATTCTAAAATTGAACCTTAATGGAACTTAAAGTTTGGAAACCATTCTTTCAGTTTTGCCTATGCAAATTGGTCAACGCGAATTTTCCCAAGACTGGGTGCCGTACAATGTACACCAATATAATATATGAAAAAATAGGAAGTAACCTTCCAGGAAAAATACATTTATATTAGTTGAGATCGCTTCCCTAAAATTACCCCATAAATGTATTGTACCCCACCCAGTCATTGGATGAATTCGTGTTGACCGACTGAAGAGTTACAACTGACAGTTAAAATTTGATTGAATAGGAAAACCACCAAATTTTCCCTGTGCTCATGCGGTGGCGATTGTCAATACATGTATTTCAGACATACACTGATTTTATTGCAAAATTCAATAATCAAACTAGAAAAAGTAGCAGAAGGGGCCAAAGGAGGTGAATTCCATTAACCTACTAGACGTTAGGCGTCGTAAAGGAGCACCCTGCATCATCTGCCTGAGACTGCACACACACAATGCCTACAGCAATGTTTGATCGTGTTAGGCATCCTGCGACCCTGCGTTGCATTGCATTCATCAATCATTTGAAAACGAAGTTTCCAACAAGTATTGTAAATAACAGTAAGATTAGGGATAAATGTCGTTTAAATGTCTATGGAGGCGTGATGGCGCTGAGGCCAAGCTGTTGGCCTCTCACCAGGGTGGACCGGGTTTGATTCCCGGTCAATGCATGTAAGATTTTCGAAGTGAAATGCCATGTCCTGTGGTTCAGATTCCACGGTTAAAAGGCGGTCCCGTGGCTCATGATCGCGAGATTAACGGTCACGTAAAACTACAAACTTACTTCCTTCCTTCCTTCGTTTAAAAGTGAAATTTTCAAAATCTTTGCGATTAAAATGGCTTTGCCTATCTACCAGGTGGCACTTGACGTTTTTTTGGTAACGCCTAGCGCATAGTACTTCCACTATTAGATTTACCTTCTTTGTTATACCTCGAGTTTGAGAAATGACCGTGAGCAATACCATGGATCCTAAACCTGTTACATGCATTTTTTCTCTAATGAAAAATGAAAATCCACAGCCTGCTTCCAGTCTCCGACCGGGTCAGGAATGGAATGAATGAAGCCCCCATCTAGCGGCGAGGATATGGACTGTGCCGGCTGCCGAGGCCTCACGCACTCCTCTGGGGCAATGATTAAATGAATGACAGATGAAATGAGATGATAGTGGAGAGTGTTGATGGAATGAAATTTTGACAGGGAAAACCGGAGTAGCCAGAGAAAAGCCTGTCTGCCTCCGTTTTGTCCAGCACAGATCTCATATGGAGTGACCGGGATTTGAACCACGGACCCAGTGGTGAGAGGCCGGCGTGCTGCCGCCGAAGCCACGGAGGCTTTCTATTTCTTCTCTAATATGGGGCTATTCTATGATGCTAGATAAGTTTCAAAATTATGTTGGGTATTTAGTTTCCACATTAAGAGGAATAATGCCATGAAGTGACCCTCATAATAATTTTGAGACGAATAACCACGGCAGGTTTACTTAGAAAAAGCAAGCCATAAGGGTAAAGAGATGGCCGTTCGAAGTTTATCGTAGGCAAGCATTGCTGGTATAACGATTAACGTTCATGTCGACAGCGACTGGCACATCTTACCAACTCCTAAATGATGTCATGGGATGCATTTTAAATGGAGGACCCCAGGTTTTGAATCTCTCACACTCTAGTGACTCTCTGACACAGAGGGAAAGTTGCTTACCTGCCACCAACAGTACCTGGGCTCGATTTCCAGTTAGCTTATGAAAGATTTTCAAGGAGAAATATCGCGTCCAGAGGTTCAGATTTCTTGTAAAATGGAGAACCTTTGGCTTATGGTTACGATATTTACTACAATTTATTTCCTTCTCTTACTCATTCCATCTCTGTTTGGTAACTCGGAGAAAAGAATTAGGAATTGATATGCATTTCCTAAGTCAATTAGTATCCCTAAAAGAGAAATTTATTTACGTCAGAGAGTATCCTGATATGGCTTCGATGGCGTAGTTGGTAGCATACTGAACTGCTGTGCCCAAGATAGCGGGTTCAAACCCGGCCGAAGTCGTCGGATTTTTTAAGAACGTTAAAATCATTCAGTATGCCTTCCTTCGGAGGGGAAGTAAAGCCGGTGGTCCCATGTCATAGATTTATGGCATATAAAAGATCCTTCCACAGACTAAACTTGTGTGAAGCTAAATTTCTGGGTTGGATTTCGTTGGAACGCTCTATCAAAGTTCCAACGTTCACCACTAGGTATCAGTGATATCTGGTGGCAAAAGTTGGAACTACTTGAAATTGAACGGAACTTGTAGCTCACCCTATGGGTGTCCGCTTGAAGCAGCTACAACCTCTGGCGAGCCGAACATGTCCTCGGACACTCCCGGCACTAAAATCCACACTATAAATAAATAAATAAATAAATAAATAAATAAATAAATGAATAAATAAAACGGTGAATTTTTCATCAATTCAAAAGTAAATATGCTTGGAACTTACAAATGTGCTCAGTAAAATACATAATCTGGATCTGTGAATCAAACCTCTGGAACCTCTCTTAGAAGGCACATAAATATTGTATGAATATTCCTCTTCAATAAAGATGCCTTTGAAGCCATTTTTCAGTGTTGCCTTATTAACAATTAATATTGTAGCTTTCAGTCGGTCGACACAACAATCATTCCAATTCCTGGAATGTGTGAAAATTAACTTAGAAATAAATGACATGTGATTAAGATTTATATATATTGTTACAAACTATTGAAGAAGAAGAAGACTAAGGGATTACAAGTTACGCTCGTCAAGCGGGAAAGTGGCTTACCTGCCACCAATGCACAGTGGGTCAAAATCGAATTCTAGGAAGACAGAATTATTTATTTTCATAATTAAAAAATCTAAAGTTATTACTTCTACAGCATTCTCATATAATTGCCGCTCACTATTCTGGGATATAAACGCATCTTAGTGTAAATCTGTCTCCACTGTTCGAGCAGTCTGAATTGGATATTGAATGTAAGTGTCTGTAGTTTGGTTGTCTTTGTGGTTAGTGTGATGCTTTAAGATGGAACATGCAACTGAAGGTATGATCTTCGTAACGTAATTCAGTTATTTATTGGCGTAATTGTTACGTAATTTTAGCTATATTTGCATTATATAATTTTAAACTATTATTTTTAAAATTATTTTTTCACTTAGATTTTTAGAATGTCGCGTCACTCTGCGTCACTTTCTGCTTAATGATAAAATGTAGATAAAGTCTTGTAGTTCACGCCTGTTATAAGATTTTTTTGCATCTTTTTGCAACTTAGTTATTTTACGTTTTAGAAGATGCCGCGCAACTAGTTCTCACACGTTTACAACTGTTTGAAGCACTGGTATCGACGATTATGTCAAAAGTGGAAATTTGTGACTTTGTTAAAAGTAAATTAGGGGAATAAAATTGTTCTGAAGAGATAACTGAATGTTCTATCCAACTCCTAGTCATAGAAAATTTCTTGCAAGTGTAGACGTAGCTTAAAAAAGGTCTTAACTGATGTTTATTATGAAGTAAACAAATTATATATGTTGCTTTCACTCTAAATTCATGATTAAAACGTAAAAATAATTTTGTCCCCCTAGATTTCGATTTTGACCCACTGTGCAATGGTAGCAGGGCTCGATTCGTCAAGCGAAAAATGTCATCTGTTAGTTTTCTTCTTCTTCAATAGTCCGCAACAATATATATAAATCTTAAACACATGTAAATTATTTCAAGTTATTTTTGAACATATTTCAGTGTAATTGTGTTTTGGTCAGGAGATAGTCTGGCCACCAAGTAGTGATGCTCAGTTCAGTATTGGAATTTCAATTCCAAGTACCTGTGCAGGGGCATAGGTGATCTACAATCTATACAGAAACCAGACATCAGTCATTCGAACTGAAGGACATGAGAGAGAAGCTGGTATTCAAAAAGGTGTAAGGCAAGGCTGCAACCTATCACCCATACTTTTCAATCTTTACATTGAACAAGCAATGAAGGAAATTAGAGAAACATTTCAAGTGGGAGTGAAGATTCAAGAAGAAATAATTTCAACTCTGAGATTTGCTGATGACATCGTCATTTTGGCCGACACGCCAGATGATTTGAATGAGTTTTTGAATTGTATGGACTCCGTATTGAAGAAAAAATTAAGATGATGAAAATCAATAAATGTAAAACAAAAATATTGGAATACAGCCGAAATAAATCAGAAATTTCTATGGCCATCAAATTGGCAGGTGAAAAGTTAAAGGAAGTAGTAGACTTCTGTTACTTAGGAATCAAAATAACCAGTGATGGACGAAGCAAAGAGGATATAAAAAGTAAGAGGCTCAGGCAAGGAAAGCATTTCTACAGAAAAGGAATCTGTTGATACCGAATATACGTAGATTTAGGTATTAGGAAGTCATTTTTGAAAGCCTTTGTCTGGAGCGTGGCACTCTATGGAAGTGAAACTTGGACTGTTGGTGCAGCAGAAAAGAGAAGAATAGAAGCGTTTGAAATGTGGTGTTACAGTAGAATGATGAAGATCAGATGGGTAGATAGGGTAACAAATGAAGAGGTATTAAACGAGTGGGAGAGGAGAGATGTTTCTGGCGATTGATAATGAAGAGAAGATATAGGTTGGTAGGACACATACTAAGACACCCAGGAATAGCAAGCTTAGTTAAGGAAGGAAGGGTCGAGTACAAGAACTGTAGGGGAAGACCAAGGTCAGAATATGTTAAACAGATTGCTTCGGATGTAGGTTGTGGTAGCTATGCAGAGATGAAACGATTATCTCAGGATAGGGAGTCATGGAGAGCTACATCAAACCAGTCAAAAGACTGAAGACTCAAACAACAACATGCAGGGGCACCACTTGCAGGATTTTACCTCAGTGACTCCTGTATCAGTGGACTATGTTTTGAATTTAGATGTAAGTGAGTAACATACCATACGATTAATAATAATTTCACATATTTCAGTAATTGAAATGACTTTTGTGTTGACCAACTTAAAGCTATACTATTAATTGTTCCACTCCATTCACGTGGTGGCGCAGAGGTGAAGCTGTTTCAATGCATGTGAGATTTTTGAAGTTAAATGCCATATCCTGTGGTTCGGATTCCACGTAAAAAGGTCCCGTGGCTCATGATCGCATGATTAACGGTCACGTAAAACTACAAGCTTCCTTTTTTTTTCATTCACGAGCATTATGAGTGGCACTACATGGGGGCTGTGAAGACAATTTCTTTATATTATTTAAGTGGAAGGAAGTGACGCCATGTAATACCGTCCTAACAGACATCAATAATAGTGACATTATGAAACACGCTTTTTCCCAAAAATCAATAGCAATATCAATTCAGTATTTCATTGTCACGAAATCATATTTTGTGGAACTAACGCAAAGAATACAGGATGATTAGTCATCATTACCTAAAATAATCTTTTTTAACCGATTCGTTTTTAATCAACCTCTCAATTCAGTTGCCAGATTAACACCATTATTATAGTAGGGCATTTTTTTTTTATAGAAAGTGCAAGGCATGTACTTGACTCAGTCAACAAGCTAGAAGCCACATTTTATGGTGCTACCTGACTTTTGACCTAAATACTGTGTAGAGAAACAATTCAGACTGTCAGTTTTGAATAAATAACATTAATAGAGAATAATGATAATAATACATCAGTGTACATCCATCAAGTATAACATTGCCTGTAATAATAATAATAATAATAATAATAATAATAATAATATCGTATGGCCTCTGGTGCCGGGTACAAGCTTAGATATTTGACACCCAAAGGGTAGCTTGCATGTCGAATTTCGTTGTTCCTTGAAGCACTATGAAAGTCAAGGGGGTTAGATATCTAAGCTCCTTGAACACTATAGCGCTTTCTAGTAGAGAAATTAGGAACTTTGTGTTGGCGGAAACTCCCGAGATTAATTTTGCCATTATGAACACGGCCTACTGAATTCAAATGGGTTCTTTGACATGCCAACATCGTATGACATGGTGTCGTAATTTTTGCCGCCTTTCAAAAATCACTTACCACGGCAGGGTTTGCCACTAGGAGCGCTGATATGCAGATGTACCGTACCTAGAGATCCTATTTGAGTTGAGCCACACAATGCATTTTGCCCAATCTGTTTTGTTGAGCTCAACAATCACGGCTTACTCAATTATTATACTATATTTAAGAAAGCCGAGTAAACTAAAATAGCGTAATATTATTTAATCGTATTGGCTAGAACCATTGAACTGTGGGTACTACTGGAACAACTCCTCCCATAGTAACTCTAGCTGAAAACTGCTTTCTTGGTTATCGGTTATGTCTGGTGTTCTACGGTACTCGTGACATGTTACACAGCTTGCAAGTCAGCTGATGTATCGTGGTTCTTTTAATTTGTTTCATATATTTGATCGTACGCCGATTATGTTATAACTTCAAGATGCCTATTTCTTGTGTAGAATACGAATGCTCTAATAGGCAGGAGAAGATATCACAAAAGCTGCATCTCCGCAGGTAAGCACTGTCTCTGTGCAACGTTATAAATATGGTATTTTACAATGATACTGTAGATTTACGTCTACGTTATTTTCGAATTCAGGTTTGTAATTAGGTATTCTGCATTTGAATTGGCACATGCCTCATTCCAAGCAACCTAGTTTTAAGAAAAACGAACCTCTAAACAGCGGACTGAGAAACTTCTAGCGTCCGTTAAGAATTTCCCTAGCTAATATTAGGTAACCGACCCTTGTGACTCAATCCCTTTTAGCATACATGGTTGAGGCTATACCATATCATGCGATTTTCATGCTCAACTCAGTTCGCCATTTCTTGTGCCTGAGGCCCTTTTGGCATGTGACGATTCATTTATGGATACGTTTTACAACCGATTTTGGCATAATAGACCTAAATATTACAGAATATGGGAAATACACGTAGGCCCTATTATAGGTTATAAGCTATAATTATCTAATCACAAATGTATAACCTAGCTTATACGAGGGCAGATCAAGAAATATGTAGCACTTCCCAGTTATGGCCATTTATTACACCACCTATACAACAGCAACACGCCTATAACGACATACAATATAACGTCACTTTTCCACATAGTTTCCAAGAGACTGCAAACATTTCTGCGAACACACAACCAACTTGTCGATGCCGGATGCATAGAAAGTTCCTCCAGCGTTCTGCAACCACACGGAGACTGCGGCCTTCACCTCCTCATCGGTCTGGGAATGTCGACCACCGTTCTGTCTAATGATCGCATTCACACTGATGACATTTGCACGGGTCCTGGACGTTGCGAGCCTGCCCTCGCGATATTCGTCCGTGATATCCGTGCGTCCGGCTTCGAATTGCTGACACCCCTTTACTATCCCTTGCCGGGAAATGGCCCACTCCCCATACACAGCACTAATTTCACGATGAATGTCCGTGCAGTTCTTCTTTTGTCCCATAGGAATCGGATTGTCGCACGCACCTCATATTTGGAGTGAACGTCCAGTCGACGCACCATTGCTTTTGGCCGCTATTCACACCATACAAGATGAGACTCCACAGCAACCTGCCTAACAGACGTGTGGGCAGTGTCTGTCCCTTTCTCCGCTGTGCCCACGTTTGCGACACACAGCGCGCTGCTGCAGCGCGTTAGTGCAACTAACTTTTTGATCCACCTTCGAATTACAGATTTCCATGGAAACGTCCAAATATGTCTAGTCGTACGTACGTATACGTCAAACAAGTCTCTATGCCGTACACCACCAGGCGTAACTAGTCGCACCAAAAGTCGCACTTTGCCCCCATACAGTCGGCATTCCAGTAGTACCTCGAGTGCAATGGCTAAAACCATATGTTCTAGGCCATGATGCGTTCATGAAGGCCGTGATATCTAGGCTTGACAAAAGAAAGAACGATCTCAAACTTGCGTCCGTAAGTGTGGTTCAACCATTGATCTTAACCATTACTGCATGTCGTACAACGTGGTACGAAAGTGAGATCAATTTTGCCACAACACCAGGCGATGGTAATCGAACTAATAAGATAATACCAACATCGAGCGACAAATTGTTGTTTTATTTTATAATATTATGGACATAAATACACATGTGATGATTTAAAAAAAAAGAGAATGAACTGTATTACAGAGAGATTGTAGTTAAGAAATACCGGTATTAATTTGTTGAGAGGTTTGGTAGGCTAGTTTTTGCAGCATTACGTGGAGAAACTACGCCAAAAATCCTGGCCTCGCGTATTAATAAAATATACAAGGATAGGGAGAACAACATCTAGTGAGTTATATATACAGATAAATGGGATGAACTCTTATAATACAGATTTGGTACATGAACAAGCCTATTCTGATTGGCTGGACACAGGAAGCATGGCCTCCTCAATAGATTTACCCAATCGAACGTAACCCAGCTTGACCTTGCCACTCAGAATCAATGCTATTTCAATAATTAGATTATGTTAATGTTTCATGCACGTATTTCTAGATCACAGATTTGAGTTAACCTGAGGGTAGACAAGAATCTCAGCTAGGGTAAATATATTCATGTAGACTTGCTTAAATCTGTCAGTCATCTCGATAACAGAAATCACGTATATTGGGTTATCAATAACATCGTAAGATGTTCTCCTCAAATACGAATGATCATAAGGGTTTTAAGACAACTTACGATACCCCGGGGCACTTTAAACCACTGAGATACCGAAATCAACTTTAAGCTCCAGCAACTCCCCTGGATTTTAGTCATGACTGTTGCTGAGCTTTACCTAGGTGTACCAAATTGGGCTCATCAGCAGACTTTTGGTACATCCCACCTGGACCCTGCTTGGATATAGAATCTTTAACTACGTGCCATTCACGTAATTCATCATAATACTGTATTTGAACATATTCTTCCCTAGTATCCTGTGATCGCAACAGTGTCTCTGCCACTATCACATTTCAGCTCAGGCGGGATAGGACACAGGATATATGGGAACAATATGTTTGGGCAGGTTATTAATAGCCTTGACTGTTTCAAGTCTGATGAGCCCAATTTGGTACACCTGGGCAAAATCCCGCAATAGACAAAGGAAAAGCCTACAATAATTGCTGCAGTTTAATTACTTGGTCGAAAAAGCCAATATTCCCTCTTTTGAAACCTACTTTGTTTAATGATAATTAGAACTATGCCAAAAGGCATATGCCATATTATATTAACCATACAAATCCAGTAGTGTATATTCCGGAAGGTCATAAATGAAGCACGTTACAACTACAACCAAACCAAACACTGAAAGTTTCAACGCTCTTTCTCTCCAAAAGTACTCGTTTGATTTTCGAAATGTTACACTGCATAAATTGTCTCCCGTGGTGGTAGTTGAAAATATAGGTTGGTGTAGTTATTTCATTACCAGTTACAGAAGTGAGAACGAATGTAAATGACTACAATGGATCAGATGTATTTGAGAGGGGCTATCTTAGGTGGAAGAATCTTGTATAATCGGTACTAATGAATATGGTCTAAACAAGCCAAACGTCCCTCTTAGCTGTTGTCATCCATGTTTTCCATTCCCAGTGCACAATTCCTTAAACATGTAGGCATCATAGGATAGTAGTCCAAGCAAATCGTTCTCAGATGAACACGGATTTATTCCGATGAATATTTTTAAAAGTAGGCTGTTATAAGAACTTTCGCTTGAGAGCTACTCATCAATTTCTGTATTCAGTACATAGAAATATGTATACGTCATAAGTGTGGTTGTTTTTATTTGCATTTAGTTCATCTGTGCTTATTCAACACTAATACTGTACTGTATTAATGATGCGAAATAATTCTAAACCCATAACATGTTGACTGATTGACAGTATTTGGGATCTAGTTAGGTATAACTGAAAATTGTGGCTTATTTCCCTTTCTATTTTTCCTATACAATTTATACAGGTTGGAATTAAAATAAGATAAATTCATTAAGTGTTAGAAGACATCATTCTGTGTATATTCGTTTAACTTCAAAATTGTAAAACATTTAAAACATGATTTTATCTTACTGGTGCTGTGGTATTCATGAGTTTCCACAATTGAATGTACTGTGTACTAGGAAGGAGCTATTTTGTCCTCTCTCTCTCTCTCTCAACTTTCACGTGGACATTTGATAACTCGTCAGTTCTCTACTTCTGCCTACGGGTAAACAAGTTCAACAAAGAAAGATTTATGTTTCTACAATTCTTCTTCCTTGTCAATAGCAATTGTCGTTGTCACATGAACAGACCAGGTGTCAAAACCTTCTCGTAGTATTTGTTGATTTTCTTCAGCAATGTTAGAAGGAAAGTTTCCTCTGATAATTTGCTCAGAATGATTGCTTTTATCACTAGTTGAATAGAAGTACAGTAGTGTACAGAACATATTAATCTGAAAGTATTAAATAACAGCAATTAATCTAATACGAAATATGGGATCTTTGACTCAATCTTTGGCAGATATGTTAAACAGATTTAATTTGGTTTCCTTCTGCGTCTATTTTATGAAACCATACCCACTCTGAATACTTTGAAAGTTTTGTATTTACTCTTTCTCAATTGGCCAGAAATGTTCCATTGGGCTCAGGTCAGAATAGTTTTCCGGCCTGTCAAGAATGCACACCTGATTACTCTGTACAATCATCACAATGTCACAATATAGCTTAGTGGGGGGATCAATATAGCAACTTTGGCTGACCAAGAAACTCGCCAGACCTAAACCGGATTGAATATATCTGGTTAATCGGGAAACCAAAACTGTAGACAAAGAAGTTTATATTTAGTACAAAGTTGGTAATGTTCTTTTCACTCAATTTTTCCTGTAAATTGATGTGTTTGGATTAATATGCACACTGTTGTACTTTATTCCATCCTCTATATAAACGCTATTTTGACATGTTTATTGTCACTTCTCTGTGATACATTGTGTGCGCTTATGAGTCAGCAGCAGGGTGAAGGCGTGGCAGAGCCTTGGAACAACGCATTGAAGTTCGACTCTTAGAGACGCGTTGTCACATGTCCTGTTTCCCTCCTAAAGTAGGTAGCTACCGCCAGAGCTATGATCAGTGAGTATATGTTGTCAAATATATTTCTGTTGCAGTAGTGTTCACGCCTCCACTGCCAAAGCTTCTTATAACAATTTGCTTTCTACAATTCACTTTTATATCAACCTTGTTGTAGTGGTTACAAACGTCTAGTGTCAAATTAAATCATAAAAAATAATTGTTGCCCTAAAGCAAACAGGACATTGAGTTCTCGAAGAATTGACCTTCTAATTCGTTATCCATAATCTTAAGGGCTGATGTTCGCAGCAATATCCCGCAATATTAGAACGCTAAGGACTCCTTTTATTGACTCTACTCTGCATTAGCATGTTTCATTGATCCTTATTTACATATTTTAAACATGTACGGTATATTTAATGACATGGATAGCAAATACACTTTTCTAATGACTGTACATTATACCGAGTGTATCATCTAAGAGCTATCGTCGTCACTTCTGCGGGGTTTATTAACATAGTTTCAATTGCGTTTCTGTAGTTTGTAGTTTGAGTTCACCAAAATTAGTACTGCCGATAGGCTAACGAAGTGGTTAGCATGCTAGACTTAGGCGTGGAGGGTCCCGGGTTCAATTCACGGCTGGGCCGTAATCTCCAATGGTTCATTCTTCTGCCTCTAGGACTGGATGTTTGTGATGTTAATATTATCATTAATATTACTGTTATTAATATTATTATTAAATTCTATTTAATTTGACCAAGGGAAAGACCAGCATGAGATTATTCTACCGTAATATTATTCAATGACATTTATTGAAGGGGGCTGTGCTACAAAAAAAAAAACAGTTATTTAAAATAGAGGCCGATAGCTGCACGTTGACAGCAGAGCGCGGTGCAGTGTAACGAGACTAAGGAAGCCACGCTCAGCCATTTTTTTTATGAAATGTTACGCTTATTGCACGGTCACCGTTAATCAATATATTTACATTTATTTTGCAATAAATTAATTTGATTCCGCAATGCCAAGGTCATCGCCTGACTTAAACAATAGGCAATCTCTACTTGTGCTCACAATTGTACCCATTAAAAAACTAAATATAGTTAGAAACAGCAGATAAAAAATATGCACTTGACGGCTCTTACCTCATACACCTGGGATAGACTAATTGATATGCGTTGCTTTCAATCAACTTTTACAACGGAATACAATGTATAATCTGTCGAGGTATATCAGCTACTACTGAGTGAGGGAGATCGTGGTGAACATTTAGGTCATCTCTTGTGATAAACAACGTACCTAGTTTGTATTAGTATTGGACTGTGGAAGAAATTCAATCTTAATGAAAAATGTTCTCAAACCATCACAGAAACTGTAACGAAAACATCATGATAGACGAATATCAAATTGATCGCTATACTGTGCCATCGGCAATGTCAGTTTCTTGAGTAAAGTATTTTTCCCCCATAAATTATTAAATACTAATAGTAAAATATTAACAGCTGATGTCATTATGTCACTTCTTAACGAATATCAACTCCCCGATTTCACTGCCTCAGTCTATCATACCGTACCGTGATTGTTGCCCTCCTTTGCTACAGAGAGATTCCATGAATTGAATTTTCACGACCGCAATGTCGCTGCCTTTGCCTAACTCCTTGAGAGACGTCGTATAAGTATTTTGCCAAAGTGAGAAATAAAGTGTCCCTCTATAATACAGTGGTGGGAGTACTGGCATACAAAGCCATGGGTTGTTGGTTTGAGTCCCGTTGGGGTCAGATATTTTCATTCTCTAACTTATATCTGCATGGCTTGCAATACGCGACATAATAGCTGTTTTATTGCGGTCATGGAATCGAATCCTTTTGTTGTCATTGTGAATAAAAAGCTGAGGGAACTGTGTTTAGTAGAGCAATGGTCTGGGAGTACAAGGGAACTCAGCACGTACCTCTGGGGCACGCTATATCTCACGCACATCAAGTTTCATCAAAACGGGAAATTTACTTTTGCGATGTTCCTTAGTTAGTAGTAAACTGTCATTTGATGGCTTCTTCAGTTAGCACTCTCCTGCCAAGAATGAAGGGGTAAATTACAAATGTGACAAGGAAAGAGCTATCGTTGCCTGACACCTGGAGTAACTCACTAGTTACTCAGACTTGCTGTTGGTTCAATGTATTCCAGTCTGTACCGGAAAAAAAGGGGGAAGGGGATACAGGCGAGACAAGAAAGCGCTATCTTCCTCCAACGATGTTACTGTAGTTACTTAGCTAGTGGCTGGACGACACCTGCCACTCACCGCTTGTCGAGTGGACCGCCCATGATTTGTCAAGAACATGGAACGAAACTTGTTTTTGACTTCTCTTCAACTCTGCTAAGAATGAAAATGACATTTCATTAATATTATTTGCTCAGGAGAGTGTTGTATTTAGTTAATTATTTCGATTACACGATATTTTAGAATAATTTCGCAAATGTATTTCCATTTCTCCGTATTATCTCGAAATATAATACCTCCACGGTGGTTGTTAAAGACTTTCAATAATTTCTTAGGACTGTTGTTGACCCCGATGCCAGCCTTCTAAAATAGAACAGACATGGCCGTATGCGCCTAATAACAGCGGTATATGATGACGAAGACACCTAAGACGTAGAAGATAAATGACCCGTCTCCTACGAGGTAAAATAACTATGGACTGTCATCGATACTTTGATCATTGAAATAGATATTCGTGATAATCCAAACCACGTATGCTTAAGTTTCACTCGTGTTTTGCTTTTATTGCTATTTGCTGTTGTTTTGGCTTGTCGTCCGTAACGTACGCATTCACCTGAGTGGGCTGCAACTAGGTAAAAAGCTAACACCGAACACTCAATGGTATAACATGTAGTCGCTAAACGAAAAGCTGTAGGAGTGCATCGTAGTAAATGGGTCTAGTGGTGCTTACAGAAATCGTTCTTCTTATTTTCAAACGTACTTCCTTATGAAAAGTAATGGTGTAAAACAAAATGAATTGAGTTACATGGCAGTACTTCTATGTAACTGTGACAACATCCAGTAAATGTGAATAAAAACTTGAAATACAAGCAGGTGTAATCTGAAAGCATTCATCGACCCTTACTTACTAGATAACACTAGCTGAGAATGCATTGTCACCAAGATGTGCTATCAAGTGAGACCACTTGGAACGTCCCTTCCAGGATGCCAACTGTTTGCATGAGGATGTTCCGATATTGATATTTTGTAGTTCTATTTCAGGTTGTGGTCTCCTCAAGCGAGTCAAACTGAGACGAACCCTAACAAAGATAATGATATTATTTATCTAAATTTGACTTATTAATATTCCATTAATTCTTTAGGACCCTGCCTACAACTTACTAAAATGAAGCAAGTAGTTTCAAAGAGGGCAATAAATGGAGTCACTAGCAATTAGGAGTGTTCTCCCTGAATGTGAATCTAGTTATGATCTAGAGGCAAAATCCCCGGCCTTGACTCCCACCCGAGCTTAAAGTAGTGTGTACTTGTCAAGTCTAAGTGTGCTATTTTTTAAATTCATCCATGTGCATGGTAGTGAAGATGAAAAATACCTGTCAAAATTCAATACTGTTTGTTAATTTTTTATATAAGTAATGCTACTGTGACCTGAAAAAAATAATGTTCATACAAAGAAAGATATTCAATTCACTGCCGTAATAGTCCCTTATTTTCTTGTATGTTATTGGACCCTTCCTCCAGTTGATTAATGCTTGAACTACCCCGTCCTCCATTTCGGTTTTCAGTTGATACCTCGGTGTTCGTCTTGCATTAACAGTTCGCCACTGTAATTACATCAGACAGTTTCGTGAGTTGCAAGAATATATTTATATATATTATATATACCTACACATACCCTTAGGATTTTATTTAAAATATATTAAGCCATAAATACTTTGGTAATGAACATGAGAGTAAATAATATTTTTAGAACTATTTATTACATATTTAAAGAGATTTTATATAATTATACAAGAAGTAATTATCAAATAAAATGCAAATAACTTAAATATATATAACGAAATTGAGGCGCGATCAAATAAAACTCGTATGATTGGCTTTGTAAGGGCAACGAAAAAGGTAGATTTGCAGAGTGGAAGAACGAATCAAAGCAATATATCGTCGGCTTGCAAGTGAAATACGCTAAATCATGATCACAAGAAAGAGCAGTTGACAGAAAAATTTATAAGGAATTACGTAGATGCAAATCAATGAATGTGTACGAACTTATTTGGAATAAGAATCTGCCCTCTATCTCACAATTCTTTTTATTTCCAGAGACAAATGGTTCACTTGGTATTTCTGAGTTAGCGTCAGACGTTTAAGTCCTCCTAATAGTCTAAATACTGCATATGGAGCCTATGAATCTTCTGAACTAGCTCCAGTATTACTATCTGTGACTTTTTAGATGTGACAATAGCATACACCCCATTTAGTTTATGGGTAGATGGCAGATATTATAGACATGTACTATCGCCTTTATCCTTTATGATTTCCGTCTACGCAGTTTCTTTTACAGCTGGCCATTCTAAAAAGCGAATTTTCTCCGCATGTTCCTTGACTTATAGTAGTGTATTCTGCTTTTAAGTCAACGATGTACAGTATGAAGCAAGAATAACCAAGGATCGTTACCGTACAATAAGTCATTGTAGCCATTCAAACTCACATCTCACCGCTTGGGGAGATACCACCCGCGAAGATTTTTGGTTGCCACTGAAACCGTGCCTTTGACATCGGAGTAAAATCATTGTCACTTTAAAGCATTCTTGTAAAATTGTGTAGAAATCGTTTACACTACCACTGTCACTATGTGACATTCATTTTAAAAGAAGATATAAATGGGCAGTGACCCAACTTCAATCCACAGGGCATGACCTCGGTAACCAAGTGATTTTAGGAAGCAATCAAAGTCTTTCATCGCGGATGATATCCAGCATCTCCTCTATCAGTGTGATGCGTGTCTGAATGCCTTCCGTAACTTCTTCTAACGAACTTGCTGCTTCATATTTCATTATACTCTGAGTGTTCAATGAATTGTGACTACCTCTCAAATCTCTCAAGAGAAACTCTGTAATTGGTTTGGAAATTTGGTGTGAGAATGCGGTTCATTAATTTATTTTGTCAATTAATGGGACCAATAGAGTGTATTGACCGCTATGTCACATCCATGGAGTTAGGTGACCTCGTAGGCCTCGCTTTGCATCATTTCTATCCACATGGAGACGTCATCATCCAGGACAACATTGTGATGTGTCACCGAAGAAGGATTGTTTTCAATGGCACGAGGAACATTCTAACAAGATGCACTAGCCTATATGGAATGGCCCCCTAAGTCCCCGGAATTTAAACACACATAGCATCTATGAAATATTGTGGATAAGATCCTTCAAATTCTGCATTATGTACTACCTCGATCAGCTCACCATGGTGGAAGGTCCCCGTGGATTTGTATTTGCGTCTATTGGAATTTCCGCCACGATGTGTCCAGGCCGTCCTCCATACCAAAGATGGACCAGCGAGTGTACCTCAGTAAGTATTCAGTGTATATTACTTTGCTTCACTCTGCCACACTACTCGTGTGCATTAATAAGGCCACTCGAACGGGTTTCATTTGATTCTGCCTCGTATATAAATTCTCGGTGACTAATCTCGAAACTGACAGTTCTCAGTAAAATAACCTAAGTAAACTCTTGTATGTAATTTAACTAATACGTGTTGCTTTGCCAGTAATATGTGATTGTGTTGCCACGGCCCTGCACGTCCCGGTTAGCGGCGCAAGGCGATCAGACCAGATGGAGTTTAGCGTCTTCAAGCTCTGCTTCTATCATGTAACATTGTAGCCTTGTTGCTTTCATGAAGCGGTTCCCAACACTTCCCATTTCTTCATATGACCATTATCAAAAATATATTAGCGGTATAAAGCAACATTTTTTTAGATGACCTCAATCGGGTGTTCAATCGAAAATTGACTTCCACAATAGTAATTGTAAAAAGCCATGTCGTTTCCATTTTTAATCATTTCATTCTCTAGATATAATATACTGTAGTTGTCGTGGTTTGAGATCCATAGCAACGCCACGCGACAGCGACAGATTTTTTCTGCCGCAAGTTGTTAGCAGATGAGGACTGTAGCCTAAACTGTGTCCAACCACACCTCAATTACACCATCCAATAATGGAAGAGATTGCTGCTCACTAGAGGTGTCATCATGGATTTTGAATGGGTGAGTGGGAAATTCCGTTTTCAATTGAACACCTGATACAGTAGCCTAGGTGTTTTGGGAATCGCTCATGCAGCTACTGTAGACAAGCTAAGTGGTACATGTCTATCCTTTGTTGCTTCCACTTCATCTCACACGAACTTATTCTAAGTATTAAGAGTCACGCTAAAACCCCATCATTGCGAACGGTATCGTGACACCATTTGCATTTATTTTCAATATCCATTTACTCTAACTACAAAAATGGATGATTTTTTTAAAGTGATAGATAGTAATTGATATGCAACGTTCCAATGATTTATGCTGTGTTAAAGCCTTACTGCCATTATGTTGCCCTGTGTTACGTTCTATAGGAACCAATTTCACTTACGGCTCACTAGCATATTAAAGTAATGTTAAAGTAATATTCTTATGGTCTGTGGAGATGATTTGAAACATATTTACTACAAACTGAGCCTAAGAAAGAAAGGATACTTCTGCTTCTACCTAGAAAGGAATGATGGCATGCCATCTTAGGGCACGTGCTCTAAAGTGTATCAACGTTTACGTGAGAAAGTAGCCAGAATTCAGGACTTAGGGTCACGATGGGGATGTTAATTTTATTCTTTGGGATGTGACCATAAGTATTTAAATCATTTCAAGTCGTTACCAACAGACTCAAGATACATATATTCCGTATGAAAAAGACACATTCTGGTGATTCTTGCTTTAATGGGGAGGAAAAATCTAAATCATCTGTCCATCGTAAAAGGGAGAGAAATAATTATAGTCATATATTCTTACCACATTTTATCTTAAATTTTAAATACTTGCTGCTGGTTTTTGAAGTACACACACAACTATGTGCGCAGTGCACCACAATGGCTTATCACCTTCGTTATTCTTTTCTTTCTTTCTTTCCTTCTTTTCTCTTTCTTTCACAAAGGAAAAATCTCATATTGGTATCACTGAATCGTACTTCATATGATTCAGATTACATTTCCTCTCATATTAGCGAGGTTTTTGAGAACGTTAGTTTCATTCTCTCGTCTAACAGACGTAACTGCTCCTTTATGAAACAAACCTGTCATTCTCTCCTTGTTTCCCACTGTTATTTGTTTATTTATTTATTTATTTATTTATTTATTTATTTATTTATCGTATGGCGTATACATGAGCTACAGATCTATATTTACACTATTTACATAGTTAATCGCTTGTGGCGTCCCCAGGAAAAATTCTCTTCTATCTCCGTCGAAACGGCTCAGTGGGCATTCTTGGGTGATGTGCTTCATAGTTTGCCTCTCAGCACCACTGTGTTAACGATCATATCCGACTCTTCCACTTTCTTAAACACCAATGTGGCAATCATACACACAGAATTTACTCTACAATAATAAATACCCCTTCAAAACAAAGAGAAGAAGGCTTGTCATTAGAAAATGAGAGATGAATACAGTTAGATACTGTATATATTTTGAATTGTTCAACATTGATGATTCAGTTGGAGATGTTCCACCACTCCTTAACACCCCCTGACTATGTTGATGAATTCACTGCACAAGTATTCACGTGAGCAAAGTTTCTGGCCGCCCCTTTCATAGTACCGTAAATCAATCGAACACAAAGTAAAAATTGGATTATGTTATTTGGATAGGTGGTGTTTGCAACATATGTAAACCATGCATACCGATACTGCTTAAACTCGTATTATTATCTACCGTTTCCAATAAGATACGACATTACTATACTAAGAACATGCATGGTAACCCATTGTGGCATACAAACTCAACGTGGCGTACAAGTAAAAAACAAACGTCAGAGCGCTACCTAATGCAGTTCATAAACTATGCAACAGTTGACTGCATTGTACCAAGTGATATTTGGCTAAAAAATGTGAATGTGTAGTACATAACTAGTGATAAAGGACAAAAAGAACTACAAAAATGTCCTTAGAAGTGTCAAAATATGCGCTAAAATCCCCAAAATATTATTAAAATGTACACTGAAGTTATACTTGAGATAACCTAAAAATGATATGCTCTACCAAGAATTAAATAATTTCATTATAATGTTGAATTAAAATTATACACCGGTAATTTGAATTCTTAACTGTATTTTTCAAAAAAGATCTTGTTTGAGAAATCAACACAGTAGAAAACTCAATTACTTACTTTGACGCATTTACATTTTCTAACTCTTTTATCCTACTTGTTTCGTCTTCCCGTACAAATCTGTTTCTATTCACATGGCGAAGTCAAATTCTGAAAATAACATTTTATTTTCACAATTAATTATAAGAGTAATAAATAATTTGCCAATTATTTAAATTTGTTGTGATGTTTTCAGAACAATCACTCATATCTCCAAAACTCCTATTTTCATAGTGATTTCATATCTTATACCTTTAAGTAGGTTCACGTTTTCTCAAAACAAATCATCAGTCTTACAACAATTTCATGATATTATAAAGTACACATACAACGCTGGTCCAGTATAACAAATACTGTAAAATGTGTTAAATACTTTGCTAATTATTTAGGACTAATTACGTCGGCACCAATTGTTCATAAATATTTATAATTCAGTAACATCTATGCTAATCAAATGGCAATAACACCTCATTTCTAAATATGAATTCTATTTTCTAATTTTGTTAACTTTGCTGGTGTAAATTGACCCAGATTGTACCTAATATTTCACGAGGTGTATATAACCTACTGTATGTACTTAAATAACTGAGTTATTACTAGACAGATTTCTACATTGACTTGTGGTTAATAGAACACGTAATTCTAATTATTTAACCACATCCGAGGTAATAAGGAGGAAATTGTGCCCATATCATTGTCATCCACTTACAAAGCCTACTATGTTTCACCCCTTAAAACAACTATTGTTCTACAATGCCTATAACATATTAAGTCTATTATTTAAGGCCACATTGACATTTCGTTTCGATTATTTTTGCCTCACTTTGTTGTCCACTTGTTTGTTTTCTTATTCTGGTAAAACCCAGAAATTATTCAAAGCAGCATTTACTAAACAAAAACAAAATATGTTAGGAAAATATTTTAACGTACAATATACTGTATCCACTAAGAAACAATATATATATATAGACCTACTAACAACTGCTCATCAACTATCGTAATTATACAAGAAACATGTGTTGCAAAGTTTTGATAAAATATGCCGTTACAAAGATGAAAATTCTCATCTCTATTTTATAACCTATGCAATAGATGATTGCAGACAGCCCACTTTTCACCCAAGTAATGATTGTCCCAGTTTCACTTCCCTGGCTTAATTGTCCATTCGGACTGTAGATTCATATATTGCAAAGAACATAAGGCAAATAACGAGGGGGAACAACATTACCACTAGCGCAGTGATGATTTGCTACTCAAGTGAGGCAAAAAAGACTGTGAGTAACTATTCAGTGTACTGAAACATTGGAACGCTGCATGTCAAGGCACTTTCCTCCAAACATGAATGTTTTAACATCTCTCAAGAAGAATCACTTAACTATTGCCTGCCTCCAAGTTCGTTTCTTGCATTGAATGTTCTGAAATTTTCTCAGCATTGGTGGACTCCGTTGATGTCATGGAAAGTTGTGTTAAATGTATAGTCATATCAGTGTTGCCAACTCTAGCATTAGATTTCTGGCTGATATTCAACAGAATGTGCCCTAAATCATCCCGAAAGCAGCTCAGGGAGTGAGTTTCTGTATTAATATCATTTATACAGTGAACGTGATCTTTTAAAAGGATAATGCAAATTTCAGTGGATTACAACCCTTTAGAAGAGACACCAATCCTGAACTGGTAAGGTAAGAGCAACTTTACATACCTAAATAATTAAAACTACGAATTATTTGTTTACAGTAAGATTGTATTTTTATACGCTATTCTAAGGAACTTCGACTTCGGTAGGATGCTCATTTTCGTATCAACTTCAGCTATTAAGTATACGAATAGAGTGGAATGTAACTGATATCGAGATTGGTTAACGTACTAGCCTATTCTAGTTTTTCACCGATACGATAAACTGATATTTTCCAACATGCTCATAATTATAATCCCAACTTTCAATAGGAAGTGTTTCATTCTTCTCAGTTAGCTCAAAATGTTTTACAGACCTGTATTTTAAAATATTGTCTTCTTAGATTTGAACCCTGACAGAGATTTGGATGATCAGCGATAGCCTATTCTTCAGCTTCATTGGAATCAGCCAAATTAAGCGAACATCGTCTAGATTGGCAACACTGGTACTACTTGTTATTGGGCTAGCACGCTTTCTGTGTCTGTGTATCGTCCTGCTATACGAAATCGATGTTACATTTGTTTTAAGGAATAGGGTTATGCTTACACATTGGTGAATATTATTTGTATCATAGACACAAACCGTTCATATTGGTAACACTTATTTGCATGAAATAAAACAATACTCCTTAGATCACTCTCAACTTCTGGTGTTCTTCATAAAATTAATGTTACAGTGGTTAGTTTCAAAGCACCCCAAAGTCCAACAGTGAAGCCTAAATGAGGTTCACTCTAACACCAGTAAAATTGTCTAGGCTTTTACCATATATATTGCGAGATTTCACCTCTGGGTACCAAATGGGGTTCATCAGCAAACGTTGGATACACCTTATCTTGACCCCACTAGGATGGCTAAATTTGAGACACTTCCCATTTTTCTAAGCACTTCGTAGTGCTTTTGGACAAAATAATCTAAAGTTTCCTCTAACATTATGTCTCCCTATATTGAAGTACCAAATAGGTGTACCAAACTTCTGCTGTTGAACTCAGTTGGATACACCAGGGCGAAACCCCACAACATACATGGCAAAAACCTAGTTCTAGGCCGTGAAAGCCAACTTTCTAAGGTTCATATTGATTCGAATTTATCCTTTGAAACAACAGTAACTTTTCTGTTGATTAGCTATATTTCTTAAGTGTCTAAAGAAACATTTCGTTCTAAAGAGCATTTCTTCTACAGTTTGTCTGAAAAAGCATTCATTCTGAGAGTGCTTCTTCTATGACTAAAACGAAACATTTTTCTTCAAGAGTGATTTAAAGAAATTATTTTATGCAGCAAATGAACAGCAAAGTTGAATTCAGTTCTTCAAATTTAGTAAAATAAGCATCAAATTGAATATTTATCACACATGGGATTGGAGGGTTTTGAAACTGCATGACTTATTCTTTTGTCGTTTTCTTGATGTTTAGAATCTCTCCTCTTCACAACATTCACCAAATTCCTACGACACATTCTACAGTGGATATTTACAATTTTAGAATAAACTTCCAGGGAGTACGCGCTGATCAAATAATTCCACTTTAAAACAGAATGGCTATAGACTTCATGTAAACTTATCTTTATTAAAACACACTTGATTCTGCTAATTGTTTATGGAACTCACTTCAGTGTAAATTAGACATTGAAAATAAAGTAATCCAAACTCTTTCTTTGCATGATGAGTATTATTCAGTTCTATTGTATTTTAAAACTTCACCATGACATCGAGAGTTTGTGAGTCTTCTTATGCTGAGATATATTGTCAAACTTCTTCATTGTAACTCTATGACTTGGATTATTTAATGTAAATGTGCTGTTGAACCGTGAAAACTCTATTCGAAAGTCTTCCAAATCATTGCTACTTCTTTTCATTCAAATTGTGTATATGATTTCTTTGGACATCAAAATTATGTAGCCTACTACTAACTCTGTGTACTCAACCATGATGCATCAAAAGGTATTTAAAACATTATTCTCTGCACAGTACACTATAACTCACCAATAGTTTTCTGAGTAGATCATAGTTGACTTAGTGCCCGATATACACTTTACAATATAAATATTTTACTTTCTAAACTGAGTTATGTATATACCTGACACTTCAGAAATATCTGCTTAGGGTTTCTCCTTCCAAATATCATCTATTTTCTTATATGTAGGAAAATAAACATCATTCATTGCACCTCTACAAAATGAAATATGTTATATTCATTTTAACTCAACTGTAAGTATTTTTGCGTTTTGTCTTATCATGGATATAATGGTAACATTTGAAAGCTGTATTATAGCTAATGCACGACATAGCTAGTTAAAATAGAGAGTCATAGAAGTTAGACTCTATTTAGAGCGCACTAGAGTAGAAGAAAAACATAGCTATAATTGTCGCATTGAATGATTAGTGCTTCGCATTATCAAATACTCAGTTCATGAAGAAACATTGCGACAATATTAACAGAGTCATATTACTGATGCACTGTTAAGTTCTATATTTCATTAGTACTATTGTTGAGACTCAGAGACATTTAAAGTATATAGCTCACTTTAACTCCATTCTCTCGATAATTGTGAAGCCTCCGTGGCTTAGGCGGCAGCACGCCGGCCTCTCACCGCTGGGTCTGTGGTTCAAATCCCGGTCACTCCATGTGAGATCTGTGCTGGACAGAACGGAGGCAGACAGGTTTTTCTCCGGGTACTCCGGTTTTCCCTGTCAAAATTTCATTCCAGCAACACTCTCCACTATCCTCTCATTTCATCTGTCATTCATTTAATCATTGCCCCAGAGGAGTGCGTCAGGCCTCGGCAGCCAGCACAATTCATATCCTCGCCGCTAGATGGGGGCTTCATTCATTCCATTCCTGACCCGGTCGGAGACTGGAAGCAGGCTGTGGATTTCCTTTCCTCTCGATAATTGTATAATGTTAGCACAATGGAAATAAGTAGTGAGAGAGAGCTTCAAATTCATCTGATCGGAGCAAATGCGCCTATGTCGTTTTAAATCTGCCGCATTGTGTGTGTTCCAATTCTGTTTGTGAGAACAACATTTGTACAAGAGATACCTTGAAATCAGTTATATCTGTGATATGGCTCCAAGTGTGATTCACGGAGTTAATTCAACTTCTAAAATGCATATTGAACTCATAAGTGACAATTTTAACCGTGTACATATGAAAATATAATTTTCTTTTTTGCTTATGTAACAATACAACTTTCGCTTTGGATCAATTCAGCTCTATGTTCCTATTGGTGCTTAAATTGAAAAACTTATGTCAGTAGATTTCTTATCGCGTTAAAAATCACCTTCTAGGGTAAAATCCCAGCAGTTAAAATAATGTGCTTTATAATAGTCTTGTATCTACGGTGTGATGTTCAACAGAAAATTAGATAAGTATTTTTAGTCGACCACTATCATCTTCCTATTCAATAAGTTATTTCAAACAATTTTATTTTATTGCAAGAATAATAATTATAATAAAGTAATTCTGATATACTAGGTATTTAGTAATTCACTCTCACTACACATTGCTAGAAATTTCTGCCATTCTACTACCATTAAAAATTAATAACTCCACTCCTACTACGAAATTCGTACTACTCTCTTCAACAGATGTCCAGTAAGTGTACGTATCTTATAACAGCTTGTTTTCACTGCAGCCTTGCATCTTAGAGCTCTCACGACTCTCTGCACTGAAGCACATGTTTGCAGTACACACATTTCAGGGACACCTCGCTCTTCTGGATGTAATGTATGAAGTGTGAAAGAATAATTTGTGATACCAACAGTTATTTTTCCCGTTAGGAAGCCAATTTGCTTTCTGCATCTTTAGGGTTATTTAGAGTGATAAAACTTACCGTAGTTACCATTTGAAACTTTCTTCAGTTTGTGGAGTATGCATCAGCCATATTAATTTCAATCTTCCATGTACAGAACTAGATTTAGGGACGAGTAGTGTTTCTAGCTAGTGTATGTAGTTTTCACTTTAGAGTAGCCAATTACCCTTAATCGTCATTGGCAATAAAAGAGCTATTAGTAAGTTATATATAAATGCTGATATGTTCTCCACAAAGAATGTTCTTTACAGAATCGAGTACGGTATATATTTCTCTATATTACTACAAATTTGTTCTTGATCGTTGGTATCACATGATGCAAGTTTTGTTCTTTTCCATGGAAAATCACTTATTGTGATTGATTTTACAAAATAAATCACCTGCTTTTTATTCTTACACAAGATCAATTATGCATTTAGTAGTTAAATATTATAAATAAATAAATAAAATAACATGCATCTGTTTGTGATCGTCCTGCGCCTGCGTGTTCCGGCATGCAGGTTTTATCTTCCAAACACGCACCTGTAAACTGAAGAACTCTATCCACATGTAAATAAGTTCATCCCTCTCACTTAGTATATGGATTGACCTATTAGTTTAAAGTCGTATTACACAATAATAATTTCTCTTAATGCAAATGTAAGCATTGTAAATATATTTTCCTTTTATTTGTTTTTATTTTCCTCTTGTGTTCCATGTGACTTGAGTCCCTTTAGTGTGAATCTAAGTGTCGTGTAGTTTTATACGTGTCTCTAAGTGTCGTACGCATACTTAGTTTAGTGTCTCTCTGTTAGATTAGCTGCATGGCATGCCGGTTGTTTCATTTCTTGGTGTCAGTAACTCACGTTCACCTTTTCCAAACTTCCTGCAACACAAGTCATACATCGTGGTGGGATGTTTTTTGTTTTGTCCCTGCTTTAGGTACCACGACGAGGAGCATGCCAACTTGCTAAACTCCATGTGGTTGATCGCCATAACTTTCCTGTGCGTAGGGTATGGGGACATTGTTCCCAACACGTACTGTGGCCGGGGTATCACGCTCACATGCGGCATGATGGTAAGTCGGAGTACATTCGAAAATTCGCTCGCTCTTCTTCGCTGATTCACTGATGCTCCAATTATATTAAATGCGCGTACGATGAAAGTTAAAATTAACGCAAAATCAATCCCTAGTATGGTCAATGATTACAAGAAGGATCCAGCCATCGCAACTCACTTGTCGTGAGAGGAATATTATCACGAACTTTGATGAATGCACACCTTACTGATTACTGATGAGAAGATATTTTGGGATTTAGGGGATATTGAACGTATGGGAGACTAGAACATGGAAAAAATGCGCTGTGTAGGATTAACATCTTCCTTTTGGTGTACAAATTCTCCATGTTATCATCCCATTATCCCTCTTTATTAAAATTTCATAAAGTATTGCTCTCTTCATTATCTTTAGGAAGATATGATATATAAAAGTATGGGAAAATAATGTTATGATTGATTAATTAACTCAGTCCATTCTTTGGGTGAAGTTCATAGACAATACTCAAGGTTTAGGCAACTTTTCTGCATTCTCTTTGCATTACTTTGGAATTTCTTGTTCCAATTGCAGGATTTAAAGACGTGTTGAAAGAGAAAAGCCTTTCTTTTGCTGTAAAGCACAACGTAAACCGTCTTAATATGTCTGTCTATATTACGTTTCCTCAGAATCGGATCATGTAATATTGCAGGGAATCTAGGCAGTTTGGATTATCAGTGAAATGTATGATATGAAAATAGAATAATGAGTATGCTTCAGAAATTTGGAGAGAATGAAGAACCAATAGTGCTAAAATTGACAGAGTATGTATGGGACTTGGGAAAATCCGTATTAAAGTAGTCACTCCTGGTCATTCAGCCTCCTGAACCACCTCCCAATTTCACCCTAATCAACAGGCTTTCATCAAACTATTCAAAATAGAGTATGAGCATTTAGTTGCTCATGATACCAGACATATTGCCGCGTGAATAGCTTTAAAAAGGAAGAAATCCTGAACTTTTGCATAGATTCGAGCTGCACCCAGACAGAAGAACTACAAGATATTAATTTTCACATTGACCACCTCGTGGTGAAGTGCCTAGCATTCTTGAGTGTCGCCCTGGAGCACAGTGCGGTGAGTCTATGGGAAATCGGGAAAGAATTCCAAACTCAATTTAGATCAAGTTTTAGGGATAGTTCTTTTATTGTTGTTTAATGAAGCATTTCAGAAATAAATTTTGTCAAAAATTAAAATAAAGCATTTTTCAGTTCTTGATTCTGCGTGTTTACGCATTCAATTCAGTCATCAAAATAAATGTTTCGTTGAAGTACAATTGTGCGTTTGTACGCATGGCACATAACTAAGAATCACGTTCGATGCACACTTGGCACTACGCATCACGATTCATCGCAGGAAGATTGAGATTCTTGACAAGAGAGAGAGCATTTAGCATCAGCATCAAACTTCCATTTTCGCCTACGAACAATTATTATCTTAGAATAGATAAAAGGACTGGATATACAGGGCATGAACTACCAAGATTAGAGTACTAAATAGAGCCTTTGGTTTCACAGAGGAGCGATTCGAATTGTTCCAAATCAACAATTGAATCACTTTCAATGGCACGTAAGATCACAGATTTATTTTTCAATCAAAGTCTGATCAATTTCGGTCATTTCAGAGTATAGCTACGGGTAGCAAAAAACCTCTTGGCAGTATTGCCGTCATTTGATGACTCAAACCCTGGCTTAGGCTGGTCAACCGATAAACACATTTTTGATTTGAATTTGGACTGAGTATTGATTTCTCTGCATTTTGTTTTTATCGCCTTGAATTCGCCATTTTCTTTACGGAAGCAACATGTAGGCGATGAGTAAGAGATACTCAAGTGACCTTATCCAGAGGCGTAAAGTTAGTAGGCTAATCCAAAGAGATAATTTTCCTCTTTCGGAGACTTTTCGCAATATGTAATAGTGTTCATTTCACTAGGTATTGCGTCAGAAATAAAACATGCCGAGTCAGAGTTTGTTTCTGACAAAACGTTACATACTGTACACTTCAAGAGTCAAAATTTACTTTGAGGCTATAGCTTGCTATACGCATCTTCAAGGCAACTAATTTTAGCCTGCATAGTAGTCATAGCTAACACCTTATTCAATAACCACAATAGAAGAATATACACATGGATGAGACCAGGAGATACAGGGCGTTACCAAATCGACATCATTATGTTCAAGCAGAGGTTTCGAAACCAGATTTTGGATTGTAAAACATATCCTGGTGCTGACATAAACTCTGACCACAATCTGATTGTAATGAAATGCAGATTAAAGTTGAAGAAACTGAAGAAAAGACAAACGCCAAAAAGGTGGGCAATAGACAGACTGAATGTAAAGGATGTAAACGAAAGATTCAAGAAGAGTATAAAGGAAGGACTAATGAAAAACCCTAAAAAAAACTTCAATTGCAGACAAATGGGCACTTTTGAAGAATGAAATAACAAAATCCGCAGAAGAAAACATTAGTAGGAAAGAAAGAATAGGTAGAAAACCGTGGATCACTCAGGATATACTAGAATTGATGGATGAAAGGCGGAAACACAAGAATATAAGAGATGAAAAGGGGAAAGCAGAATACAGACGTCTGAGAAATGAGGTCAACAAGAAGTGCAAGGAAGCAAAAGAAGAATGGTTGAAAGAGAAATGTGCAGGTATAGAAAATAGTCTGAAATTAGGAAAAGTAGACACAGCTTATCGAAGGATTAAGAATACATTTGGGGAAAAGAAGACTAAGTGCTGTAATATTAAGGACACAAATGGAAAGCCTCTAACAGATAGGGAAGAAAAGGTTGAGAGATGGAAAGCTTACATAGAGAGTTTGTATAAGGGAAAGGAGATTGAGAATCATGTAATGGAAAGGGAGGAGGAAATTGATGAGGATGCGAAAGGAGATTTAATATTGAGATCAGAATTTGATAGAGCTTTGGAAGACTTAAGCAGGAACAAAGCACCAGGCATAGATGATATACCGATTGAGTTGCTACGCTGCATAGGAGATGAAGGTCTGATCAGGTTATTTCACTTGGTGTGTAGGATTTATGAGACAGGTGAGGTACCCCCTGATTTCAAGATGAATGTAATCATCCCTATACCAAAAAAGTGGGAGCTGACAGATGTGAAGATTACTCATGCTTCAAAGATCCTGTCTAGAATAATTTACAAGAGGATGGAAAGCCAGATAGAAACGGAGTTGGGTGAAGACCAGTTTGGTTTCAGGAGAAATGTAGGAACAAGGGAAGCTGTACTAAGTCTTAGACTGATTTTGGAAGGTAGAATAAGGAAAGATAAGAGAACGTTCATGGCATTTGTAGACTTAGAAAAGGCTTTTGATAACGTTGATTGGACTAAATTGTTTGACATTTTGAAATCTATTGGAATAAAGTACAGGGATAGGAGGGTGATCTACAATCTATTCAGAAACCAGACAGCAGTCATTCGAGCTGAAGGACATGAAAGAAAAGCTGATATTCAGAAAGGTGTTAGGCAAGGCTGAAATTTATCGCCCATACTTTTCAATCTTTACATTGAACAATCAATGAAGGATATTAGAGAAAAATTTAAAGTGGGAGTGAAGATTCAAGGAGAAATCATTTCAACTCAGAGATTTGCTGATGACATCGTCATCTTGGCCGACAAGCCTGAGGATTTGAATGAGTTTTTGAGTGGTATGGACTCCGTCTTATGGAAAGAATACATGATGAAAATTAATAATTGTAAAACAAAATACTAGAATGCAGTCGAAATAAATCAGAAACCTCTATGGACATCAAATTGGCAGGTGAAAAGCTAAAGGAACTAGGAGACTTCTGTTACTTAGGAAGCAAAATAACCAGTGATGGACGAAGCAAAGAGGATATAAAAAGTAGGTTGGCTCAGGCAAGGAAAGCATTTCTACAAAAAAAAGGAATCTGTTGACATCTAATGTAGATTTAGGTACTAGGAAGTCATTTTTGAAAGCCTTTGTCTGGAGCGTGGCACTCTATGGAAGTGAAACTTGGACTATTGGTGCAGCAGAAAAGAGGAGAATTGAAGCATTTGAAATGTGGTGTTACAGGAGAATGATGAAGATCAGATGGGTAGATAGGGTTACTAACGAAGAGGTATTAAGACGAGTGGGAGAGGAGAGATGTTTCTGGCGACTGCTAATGAAGAGAAGAGATAGGTTAGTAGGACACATACTAAGACACCCAGGAATAGCAAGCTTAGTTATGGAAGGAAGGGTCGAGGACAAGAACTGTAGGGGTAGACCAAGGTTAGAATATGTTAAACAGATTGCCTCGGATGTAGGGTGTGGTAGCTATGTAGAGATGAAACGATTAGCTCAGGACAGGGAGGCATGGAGTGCTGCATCAAACCAGTCAAAAGACTGAAGACTCAAACAACAACAACATTAGTCTCGTCTTGTTTTACAAGTTCAGAACATTCTTTGCAAAATAAACAAGAAGTTCCGTGAAGAACTATACAGCCTACTTTTCATGCCAATGATTATTCTACAGAATATCAACCTATCTAGAATAATGACGAAATTAAGTTGCTAATATCGAAATTTCCAATTAGTTCGAAATACTGTATACCTGGCATAATGTATCCTAATAGAGCACTACAGTTGGCAGCCCTGATGACTGAATATATTCTTAGTTCTGTCTCTTACGGTACTAAATACAAAATTTGGTTGAAGTCCACTGGATAGCATGGACGTTACATGCAGTTAAACATTGGATCTAACAGCGCGCGTAAAATCATGTTGGCAACAATGTCATGCATGTATTGGTCAGAAATAATCTGAAATAATATGATCTATTGTTGTGCCAATTTTGAATGAAATCCATTAGTTAGTATAGAAGTTACATGCATTTTAAAATTGGACCTATCAGCAGGCTTAGAATCATGTTGGCAGCACTGACGTATATTAGTTACTCCAAATTCGTCTAGAATGCCAGGTACTATACGTGTGCAAAGTTTAGAGCTATTGGCTTGCATACTTTCTGATATATTGATATTAGGGTAACAAAAATAGGGACAGCACATATTAACAGTTGGCAGCCCTGGTTGCTCCTTAGAATACGCATAGTCATATCTGTTATGGTACACATAGCACATACGAAATTTGGTTGAAATCCAAATGATAGTATGGAAGTTACATGTATTTAAAGTTGGACCTGTCAGCAGGCTTAGAATCATGTTGGTAGCACTGACGTATATAAGTTACTCCAAATTAATATATAATGTCAGGTACTATACGTGTGCATAGTTTAAAGCTGTCGGCTTGCATACTTTCTGATATATTGGTATTTGGATAAAATAAATTAGGAGCGTTTATTAACAGTTGGCAGCCCTAGTATGTCTTAAGAATACGCTCAGTCATATCTGGTTATGTACACATACAACATACGAAATTTGGTTGAATTCCGCTTGATAGTGTAGAAGTTATATGCATTTAAAAATTGGACCTATCAGGAGGCGTATAATCATTTTGGCAACACTGCCATGTTTGGCCTCCTGGAAATTAAATTGAAATATTATGATCTGTACGTGTGCCAATTTTGAAATAGCTCCCATTCATACTTTCCAAGATATCCAACATGGAGCTCAAATTTCAATTGCGATTTTTTAGCAGTTGGTAGCACTGACATCATTTTCAAATATGGCCGTGAGATATTCAGGTATAGATCTTTACTCTTACCAAATTTTGCTTCGATTGCTGCAGCCGTTTAGGAGTTGATAGGGGGGGGGGACACACACACAGCCAGACAGACAGACAGACAGACAGAAGGACAGACAGACAGACAGACAGACAGACATTTGCCCGATCTCATAAGTCTACTTTTTCCTCATTTTTGCAAAATGTGAAAAGTAGGCTAAAAATCCTCTCGGCACGCCGGAAGGCGGAGGTAGATTTCACCGGGCAAATTAGGGGATAGGCAAAAATAGGCAAAATATGCAGGTTTTCGTAGACCTCATTTATTGCGAGAAAGTATTTTACAATTGGAGCTTATTTAACTTTTTCTTTCGACTTTCTATGCATATTTTTAACATTTTATTGTCTTATGGGGACGGTAACCTTCTTGTCATTTGAGGTCCATTTTTATACTTGTGGTCACACTGTCCTTATTCAAGGTTAAGAACTGATGTGTAGCTATCTAACAGTCTGTTACTTCTTCACGCAAAATTTTATCTCCCGCAGAGATGTTGGTTGGTTCCTCAGTTAAGAGTCTGCGGCAACACGGTCATGTAACCCCGTGTACTTTGGGTGTGTGTAGAATCTGTTTGATAAACGGTGTTAATTGTGATGACTGTATTAGTCTGTAATTCAGGTAAGGACTGCAGACGGTCAATTTCAAGTAGTAGTTCCTAATTTTGATACCAAATACTACCGTCAACGACACCTCGCTGTGAACATGGCAACTAGATGCCACCACAACCAGCAACTTGCAACGAACGTTGTAACTTTCCCTCCGAAGGAAAGCATACTGCGGAATGTCAGCGCTCCTAGAAAATCCGACGACTTCGGTCGGCTTTGAACCCGCGACCTTGGGCATAGAAGTTCAGCATGCTACCAGTTACCTCACCGAAGCCGCTTCCCACAGAGTCCCTTGGGTCATGTCTAAAATTATTTCAGACAAAAGTTTTAGGTAATTATTAAGGGAATATTGTCCATTTTATACGGTTTTTATATTGTGCTTATTAAGAGAGATATGATTAATGTCTCCCCATAAACCCAATTTTTTCCACCCCCTTGGTCAATGGTTGGTGCAACCAAAAATCTTTTTAAACATATAGTTTTGGCACTTATTCGACACATCGTATGATCTTTGAATGGATTCGATATTTCACGTATTAAGAGAGTTATTTCACGTTTTCGATAAAGCCCCCCCCCCCCCTTCTCACCCCCTCACCGCCCCCACCCCACCCTTCCCCTTTCGACCGATTTTGCCCATTAACGTACTCGACCGAGAATTTAAAGAGATACATGTTATGTAAAAAAATTCAAAGTGATTGGTGCAAAATTACGGCAGTTATCGTTTCCACAAGATACTGATTTATCTCTACTTAGTATAAAACCAAGTCCCCGATTCTTGGATGTCACGGGTAATCTCGAGAACCTCTGAATGGATGTTGATGTGATTTTCACCATTTTGTAAAGGATATCTCTGGGATGATTTCTGTATAAAATAATTTATTTATGATCAAAGGAAGCCGAGCAGTAGCGATTTCAGTGAAAAAGTCGTAAAAAGACCTGGCGTCCGAACGCATTGCAAGCTTACGCTGGGCAAACCGTTAAAAATATCTAAATACCATGAGTGTAAGAATTGTTCAGCATGAAAAGTTCTACAAAAAAAAGTCCGCGAGAACATATCTCCATCTTCAATACATCGCCCACTATAAGTGTTTTTACGTTTTCATTTCTTCCAACCAAGTCCATTTAAATACTGAGGCGATAGTTTACGAGCTAGCTAAGGACGAGTCTATCACCCCTGTTACAGCCTAACTAGCGGGCGAACCTATTGCCCCAGATACAGCCAGCAGCAAACCATCGAGTTGTGTTGAGTTAAGACCTATAGTGTTCTGTGGTTAAGACTTCAGAGAAGGATGGTGCGTTTGGAGTTTCCCTGAAAGCGCAACCCGGCTTTTCTTCATTTCGCATGTGAACTTTCCATTCCGCGAAATACACAGTCAAGTTAAGTTTGGACGGAAGGGAGATTGGTGTTTCATGCATCTTAGAATCTTCACCATCTACTACAACTTATTCCATCTTCAATTGAGAAGTACCGAGAGAGAACGTTGTTCCTACACCATTAATCTCTGATGTGAAATGAAAGTAGCACTTTCTCTGCCTGCTCAGGGATCAAGTGTGTGCATCATATATTCAGCATGTACTGCAAATTTTTGTGAATGGGTACCGTAGCCTAATTAGTATCATACTGTGCATACGTTAAAATATATATACCGGTATTTTTCTAAATCACCAAGGTAGAGCATGTTGCTGGTTTGTAAACAACGCAGTTAACACGTAGTTAAATATATTGCACTGGAATGCTCTAGGAAGATTCTTGTATATTTTAAGGAGAAAAAATTGCACAATAATGGACAATGGCAAACATAACCACATGCAGTGATATGCGTATCTTATCTGCATTCATATTAATAGACAAATCGAATTAATTTCGCTTGCCATGTGTGGATCATAAGAACTATATAGTCTCTTATGTAAATATGTGGTTAACAGTTGAAATGGTTATCTTCTTAGACTCAATAGCTTTCCTATGCCCTGAATCCTTGTCCTAAACAAACTTCCATTATGACTCAATGAAGAGATAGGTAATTGAAGTGAGAGTTGAATTTGACTTCCTCTATTATGCGTTAAGTTTTCTGATTGAGACATTTTCTGAGAGACGTCTGGCTGTCATGTAGGGCATTTATTGGCTTGGATTTTTTTCTTCGTGGCTATAACAAATAACCCACAGGTTCTATAGTTCCAACCGATTAAAATACTAACAGTAAGGTAGGATGATTCATATCGAAACAGGTTTTGGGTTAGAAGTACCGTACTACACAGTTCTTAGTTGGGGTACGGTATACCAATGTTATTGTAGGTGAATAGCTTCTCTTTTCTGTATTCACTAAAAGCATGTTATTTGCAAGAAGACTTAGAATATACTATAAGGTACTAGAATTAATTTTTAAAAGTCATTTGAATATACTGCTTTATATTGGTTATCCACATAGATTCCACTTTACGGCATTTCTGCAAGCCATCGCTCCCCTTGATAATGAAAAATATAGAGCGTTTGCCGGGAAATGCATCCCATAGTGGGTGAGAGCAGAGGGGAACTTTCCAGAAAGCGTCAGCTGTCAACGACGATAGCACTTTTCAAGATTTTCACGTTAACTCCATGAATATTATAGTGTATGTGTAAATGAAAATTGGGATGGCGTCAACCAAAGTATGGGAGGGTTGCATTTCCCAGTGAACACCCTGATCGTCACTGATAATCATACACTTGATACGAATGGCAGTAAAGGGAAATTAAAGTCTTACTTTCTAACTCAGTCACAGGAAGCCCTTAAATACTTTTTCCTCTATCATTAATGTAAGTTTACTGCTACCATCAAGGAGTAAGCAGAGCCGTATTTTAAATAGAGCTTTCCTGAGACATAAAGGTCTAGTTGGCTAATCCCAGTAGGTCTGAAAATCTAAACCAGGAGCCTGCTATTACAATGGATACTTATCAAGCTCCAGATAGGTAAGGCATTATCTTCCTCTGAGTAAAAGCTCTTGAAGTTCTCATTATCTTTAATACTGAAACGTAAAATCAATAAAATGGCTTCTAGGAATAATACAGTAGCAGCAATCTCGTATGATTGCAGGATTAGCCCACATAAAACATACATACAGCACCAATTCTGCCATATTTCTATAAGCTAAATTGCACAGACAAATAGTCACCTTAAAGTCACTTCATCGGCACAAGAATAATCCTCCAACTGAAGGAATGTAATTGTTTTCTTCATATAATGTCAACATAAATTCTGTATTTTTCATAGTTTCTTGTCTATCTTTTAAGAATACGCTGTCCTTGATGCAGAGAACATTATCATCAGGGGTATCTAAGTAATATTATAGTGAGAATATGTAGCTTAAACAAGTTCAGATTCACTAGCAAGAAATATCCGAAGTGACTGAAAGTCTCTTTATTCTGCTAACTTGTAGAAAAATCTAAAGTAAGACAAGACCAGAAGAAGAAAGTATCATCTCTACATTTCTTTTACTTCTGATATCTCCTAATAGTAAAAATATATATTTGTCCAGCCATCCCTACCTTTGAGAAATCATTTTAGGTGTAATAATTTAGTATTGACTGTAATGAATGTCATGGCAATACAATTACATTTAGCAGAATGCAAGCGATTTTGTAATTTATTTTTCATCTCAAAGACTAGAATTAATTGAAGAATTAACTTTAAAATAGAGAAATATTGTTTATATTATTTTATTTGCGTTGGCACTTCGAAATGTAAGCCTCAACTTATCAAGCTTTTTCTGAAATGTTATGACTGTCTACGACATACTACCCATATGTTTAACCTCATTGTCAACTCCATCAGCGAAGCGAATTTTCAAATGTGACTCGTGTAGCTCCTGTTTGGTGGTGTGATAATACCCCGCATGTAGTTATTAACTTCTCTATGATGCTTTAATAATTTCCAAGTATGATGGTTCATTCCTTCCAACATTTATTTTTCAACTTAATGTTGAGATAATAAAGTAGGGTAAATAAATGAAATGACTATGATAAGCGGTATGCTTGAGAATGGAATACCTCAGTCCAACAGGCTGGAAATGCTCAAGTTTGAATCTAAATAGTACAGATTACTTTGCTGTGCACCAACTAGCAAATCCAATGTATTAAAGTCTCCGAACTCCAAAAGAGGCCATGCTGTATCAAGCTGAACTCGGGGGTAGCCTACAGTAGCCTCCTCCAGAAATTCACCTTCACCATTAAGTTAAGTTTATACTGAATTTAACCTACGTCTACGTTTCCAAAGAAATACTTGCCCTGACCACTCCAGTAAGTGGGATATTACCTGAGAATCACGACTGATACCATAACCTAATTTCTATTTTGGGCATAAGAAAATAAACCCATTGTGGAAGTGATTTACTGTAGCTTATGTAACGAGTGTGTCATAAAGCACAAATATTGTACCGATGATGTCTGCTCCAATATATAACTCTAACTCCCTCCTGCCTTCTCTTCATAAAATGCCTAGCTTTTGAACTATAGCTGAATATTTAAAACTAATTTATTTTTATTTATTTATTTGCTCATAGAACTTGCATATCAGCAGTGTGGCCGAGCGCGTTATGTCAAGTTTCACGACTACAATAGGATACTGAAAGTTTGCAGATTTGTTTCGAAATCCCGGCGTTGGCAGCGGCCTTTATGAGTGTAGATTCTCCTCGGCTTATGCTACACTCCCTCCAGGAAAATCCTGTAACGGTGCCGTATTTCAAATTCAGAGACATCTACCTCAATCTCGACTCAAATAATTACAATTGAACATCGTACAACAGTCAACACAGAAGCAGTTTTTATCACAAATTCAATATAGGCTCAATCTCAAATACACGCTGCTTATGATCTTATGCTCCATCCATATGAAGTAGCAACAGAGCATACATGCTTTTGTTTCTAAACAGCGTTTGCCTATGTACTTCCACCTAGCAATAATAATTACACTTGTAAACACGCGTGAATTTCAAGTTACTGGAACTAAAGCAATGTTGTATCAATGCTAGGCAATGCAGCTCACAATTAAATGCTCTGTACTTTTCCTAGTATCTACAGGCACCCCTCTGCGAACTCGTTGTGACAGTTATGTGCTGTAAACGTACACACTACGGTACATATTGTTTCAATTTACGCTTCCACCAATAAATCCATAGCCAGATGGAACTTTAAAACACTTGTAAATTCTATTTTTGTCACATTTACATGCAGATTACACCTGTAAAAATATTTGTAAGTTGTAATTCATTAAATACCGTACTCGGAATAAAAACGGATTGTGATAATTTTCGTATTAGCCATCCTTAGTTCATCAAGGGAAACATTAAGTTGCCAGAGTAGAAATGTTACGGAAGAACATTGTATTGTACGGCCTTCATGTGCAGAACATTCTGCTGTTTATCTCTTTGCTTTTGTGTGTGTATGTCCCATTCATTTTCATGGTATTCTTTCTTACTGCTTACAGTAATTATCATCATGTGAATTTCTTTACTCACATCTTCACATGTTTTAGACTGGCAGATAACATACGGTAACAAGACGTGTATACCCATGCTCATTCTCCCAGGGTACACTGGTATCATTTATGTTCTTCCATTTCTCACACTATGAGTGAAATGTCATTCTTGATGTGCATTCTTGCTTTCCTTTGCTGTGATATGTCGGAGTGGAGAGCCATCTATCTCCTATCATGTATGTCTATCTGGAAAGACAAGGTGTTTATGGCTATTTTCGACAAACTTTTTATTCAGTTTTAATTTACTACTGGGTTATGATTAACAATTAGGTTACGTAGAAAGTCAGCGAAACACTTTTCACCAGCAATTAGGCCTACAGAAATTTTACTCTCAATTTCTAGAGTTCAGTAAACGTAACAGTACTGTAAAATGTTGCTTGCAGGTGTTATAGGGGTTAGCAACAAACGAGGTATGTCTCATATCAGTTTTCTATGGTATGTAACAGCTTTGTTCCATCAGAAAGCAGGTTACAGTACAAGTTTACTTGGGAACAAAATATACGTCAATATATGTTTATTAATATATTTATACCGCAAGTACACACAGTGACAAGGCGTCTGTTGCAATTTCTTCATGCTTTGATTGGTTCATCCCCTGTAGTCGGCATAATATAAAGATATCACTAACTAAATATTTTTGAAATCAGATTATATCATATCTAGATTATTATGATTATTATTATGTTCACTTTACTTTTTAATGTTCAGTCAAGGAAGGGTTGACAGGATCACATATACTATTACGATATGGTATGGATCAGGATAGACATTTTATTCAATGGAAACATTGACAATCATAGAGCACTAAGTCCAAGTCTCAAAACAATAGTTTCCTCGTTTTGCTGACGTATTAACAAAACATATTGCTCTAACTTCCATACTTAGAACCATTTTGTAAATACAAATCCAACTACCGGTTCTTCACAAATGAAACTGACAAGAAAAGAAAACGGAGTTAAAATTAAATTTAAGGTTAGGGAAGAGAGGTGAGAGGCGAGGCGAGGCGCCGAGGTATCACTGAATGTAGGACAGGACGGGGTGGCTGGGTGGGTACTCTACTACAGAGCCCAGTGGCTCCCTCTTCTTTCACCAGGTTCCACGACGAGGAACATGCCAACCTGCTAAATGCTATGTGGCTTATAGCCATCACTTTCCTGAGTGTTGGCTTCGGCGATATCGTGCCTAACACTTACTGCGGACGGGGCATCGCAGTCACTACGGGTATAATGGTAAGTTTTGGTATGCACTCTAGGCTTAGTTATATTGTAAGTTACGTGAGGATGAGTCCATCATCATTTCCATTTTCTCCAGCTATAAAAACATGTACAAAGTTATAATCATTTTTCTTTCAGAACTACATGAAGGAGAAAAGTTTACCATTCAGCATGGAAATAAACATTCCTGGAGACCTTTAATGAAAGACTCTCAATTGAACAGTCACAAAACGACGGATACATTTGTAAATGTTAAGAAATATGCTAGAAATATTTTTTCTGGAATGCTCATTTGCAGTACTATTTTTAATACTTATTGATTGGAGCCCTATAGCAAATAATTATTATATCCATCAAACTATATCTGACAATAAAGTTACTGTTTCACTGTAAATGTGGTACAAGTTTTGTAAATTTCCTTGCAAACTATGGTATTTCGTACTTGAAAAATTCATCATTGAAACTGTGAAATGTCATGTTATAAAACACACTTGCACATTCTAATTACAGTACCTATATCAAAATGTATGAGTAGGTTATAAACTAAAAACAGCCGTTATTGTCTTGCAATATGACCATTAAAACATGATACTTGCCTTCTGTATAAAACATTCCTAGTGTCTGTTTAACAATATGAACTGTACTTACATTAGCGATTTATTTTAATCAAATTAGATTAGATTAGATTAGGTTTTTATTTATCCATTTGATCAATTACATGTATTCAACACATTTTTGATATAGGACACGCCAGAAATTACATATATATGTCCTTTGCTATAATTTGGGAACATACGGTACGCACTTTCATGTGAATATTGGAAGGAAACCGCCTGAATTACGTGGGTTGTAAGTTATGTAATTGCACATTTAATTTTATATTTTATTCATTCACAGAAATAAACCTGTTATCATTTTTGCATCGCTACAGTGGAACCAGACAAAACTTTTTAGACGCTGTTCACAAATTTCCAACAGCAATGAAATATACTGTATGTTTACTTGCTCGGAGATATTAGGCTAATTCTTTCTCTTCGTTAGACACACCCGTAATGTGTAGATTCAAAATCCCTTGTACTTAAGAACTAGTACATTATATGAGTAAATATGAAATATTGAAATAAAGAGCATTCCTGGTGAGATTTCTTTATGCCATAAGGAACAATCACAATGTATAATAACTTCAGAGTATGCCTCTGTGTAGGCTCACTTGACTTACAATCCTATTTAGGAACAATATGTTAAAACAATGTTGAATTTTATTTGATGCTATACTACTCACTTTAGATCTCTCTATTTATTACGGTACTAAACTTCTAGCTCTACTCTTTCATTTAACTCCTCCACTTTCACTGTGTATCCCTCTGTGCTTAGGGTTCCACTTAAGAACTCCTTTGAATACCATGTTGTCATATCTCCACAGTAGATTTATTCCAATCTTCTTTACCCAAGCTTTTAGTTGATCCGAATTTGATGCATCCTTTCCCACAACTCCTTATTATATTTTACGTCCGACTAGCGTGTAGCCCTACGCAGTATTCTTCCATATCGAATATTTAGTCACCATTCAGTTTTAAGGAGCGAAACAGATTTCAAGTTACTGCCCAAGATTTAAAATTTAGTCCTTGTAATCTACGTATAAGATGTTGAATGTGAAGGAACTTTATTTGAATAAATATTTAGTTGTGCCCTCATTTATGACTCCAACAGTTTTGTAATTCTACCTAGATACAATGGAATTCTAATAATAATGTTATTGAATGGGAAGAATATGCTTGAAACCTTCTATACCTATGATGTTATTATTATACTCCATTGAACTGAACGTACTTCTTACTCTTGCCTTGAATTTGCTGCCACTTGAAAGGCTAACTTCCAAAAGGGTATCAGAAATTTCAACTATACCTCTTGAAACTGAATTAAGTAATAAGCTATAATGTTAACCATATTGGTTGGTTAATGAGAAGTTACAGTACTGACTTACAACCACAAATGAAAACCAATAATGAAATCGACCAGTATTATTGAGATATGATGAATACCAACGTATCAAATTATTTAATGTAGCGGCATGTACTATATCAAGAGCTAAAATCGAAATCACTTCAAGTTGGACAACTTGACTGTAGGTTTTGCTATTCTCTAGACTAAATGTTGTATGGGAAAATAATTCACACTCTCACAGATGTGCCAACTGTACAAAATCCTGGAAAGAATGATTCTTGAAAGACTTTCTGAAATTATAGAACCACTGCTAATTACAGAACAAGCAGGATTCAGATTGGGGAAAAGTTGCACCTCTCAAATCTTACACCTGACACAGTATATCGAGGATGGCTTTGAAGACAAGAAGATTACAGGTTCATTCTTTATCGACTTGTCGTCTGCTTACGACACTGTGAATCACGGTACGCTCTTAGGCAAACTGTATGAAATGACTAAGGATTCCATGATTACCCAATTTGTTGGATGTCTTCTCCAGAATCGAAGATTTTTCGTAGACTTCCAAGGACGTCGTAGCAGATGGAAGAACTTGAAGAATGGCCTTCCCCAAGGAAGCGTGTTGGCTCCAATACTCTTCAATATTTATACCAACGATCAGCCCCTACCAGAAGAAACGAAGAGTTTTATATATGCAGATGATCGTGCCATTACTGTCCAAGGTGATTGCTTTGAAAACGTGGAACTAAAGCTGTCCGCCGCCTTACAAGATCTAAGCAAATATTACAAGGAAAACCAGCTAAAAACGAACCCTACGAAAACGCAAACTTGCACATTTCATCTCAGGAATAAACAGGCAACTAGACAAATAAATGTGTTGTGGGAAGGAATTCAACTTGAGCACTCCCCCACCCCTAAATATCTAGGGGTTACTCTAGATCGAACTCTTACCTATAGAGCCCACTGCCTGAAAACGAAACAGAAAGTATCGGCAAGCAACAATATCCTACGTAAACTCTCTGGTACCGGATGAGAGACACAACCTAGCACGCTTAGAACAACTGCCTTGGCTCTAAGCTACTCCACTGCAGAATATGCATGCCCTGTATGGTATATATCTAGTTACTCGAAGCAAGTAGACATCGCTCTGAACGGCACCTGCCGACTTATCACCGGTTGCCTAAGACCTACGCCAACAGAAAAAGTTACTGCTTAGCCGGAATCTCCCCTCCAGATATCAGACGTGAAGTGGCAGCCAGAGTTGAAAGAACAAAGGCAGACAACTCAGAAAACCATCCTCTGTATGGGTACACACCATCAAATCAAAGGCTCAAGTCAAGGAAAAGCTTCCTCCATTCAGCAAAAAGCCTCACGGAACCGCCCGGAAAAATTAGATTAACATCATGGAAAAGGAGAGTTAAAGACCTTGAAGACTGGGTTATCCCTCATGAAAGTTTACCTCCGGGACATGACAATGGATGGGTTTCGTGGAGAACACTGAACAGGTTGTGAAGTGGGGTAGGTAGGTCCAAGGTGAATTTGATGAAATGGGGATACACTTCCGACACCACCATGTGCGAGTGCGGTGAAGAACAAACCATGGATCACCTTCTTGTATGCAGATTATCTCCTGCTAAGTGCACGATGAAGTACTTGACGGAGGCAACACCTGAAGCACGTGATGTGGCAAAATACTGGTCACATAGTAACATATAGTAGTGTATTGTTTCACTGACTGTTTTGATGAGATTGTATATAGTACCAGCTAAATGCCATGTATGATGTACTTTTTCTTGAGACTGATGTTGCTTCTGACACGATTAAATAAGATGTCATATTACAATTCAAGCGAAAATATATTACCTTTGGGTAATCATCCTAGTACTTGCATGTGATCTTCAAACAAACGTTTGCCTAAGATATTGTGCTTCTGCCCCGTAATGTACTATATATCATGTTCATCACTTCCACTTTCGTAGTTTCATGCTCACTCTTAGAGCATCTTAGTCATAATAATCCCATTTCACCCGAATTCATTACAGTACCCCACTATTCACCTAAACTACCCAACGTTGAACAATCTACATACCTCAAACTATTCGCCTGTTTAGGGGTGTTCAACAGTTATGGTACTTTGAGTGTGTAGATATAAGATATTATCTGAACATAATTCAACAAGTCTTAATCAGCTGAGAATCAGTTTAATATTTTGTTGTTCCTCTTGGTCGACCATTTAAAATTTGATCAATTATACTTTGGGTCTTTATACATCTTTCCGATGATTTTAACCAACATTTGTGTAACATAGAACATTTCCTTGGATAAAACTCAAAACGTAGATCAGTGAATGTGTATAGTATATCAAATCCAGCTCCGGAACTTAAATAGTTTAACTGATACAGAATTCAAACGTTAAACGCGGACTCTAAATGGCAGAAATTACACATATCTTCTTGTTGTTACGTTCTTACGCTGATCAAACCTATATGAACCCTATCACAAATTTTCCTGAACCAGTGTTATTTCAATTATTTTGCTGAAAACTGTAGATGTACTACATTTTTACATAGTATGTTGTAGATAGATTATATCAGTCACTATACTATATTGATATATCTAATATACCGACAGTAGTGGCCACGCGGGCAAAAGCGCTGCGTTAGGTCAAGGGGCCTAGCTCTCTGCTGACTCGGTAGACGCGTGGGTTCGAGCCCCACCGTCGGCTGTCCTTGAAATGGTTTTCCGTGGTTTCCCATTTTCAACACCAGGCAAATGCTGAGACAGTACCTTCTGACAGGCCACGGCCGCTTCCTTCCACATCCTTGCCCAGTTTCATTCATCTTCATCCATTCCATCTCTCATCCCGACGCGCAGGTCGCCCACGGGCGTCGACTAGAAAGACCTGCACTCGGCCTCTCAGGAGGCTACATGACCAAAAAAAAACTCTAATATGTAGTCAATGCATGTACAACGTGTGGAACATCCACTAAGAAATAAATATTAATCACCTATTCTCAGTCATGCTTGGATACAGAACTATGCCTAATAATTTGCCATTAAAGTCATGTCTGTTATTTCCTTCACTCTGTTGCTTCCATACCCGTTTCCCCGACCCCATGGTCTACACTTTTGTTAGGTTAAACTCTGCATATATTTAAATATGAGTTAAAACTTTCTAAATTATACATTTTTTCTTTAAAAGTCACCTCTTTTTCAAATAATTCGATAAGTGTAACGAAAACGTTTGCCATTTACTGTACATAATGGAAAGAAACATCCCAGTCTTTGTAGAGTAAAATCTTCGCATATGCCCAATAAAAACTCAATAGATATATTGAGGAAAATGAAAGTATAATTTTCAGGATATCATCTTTCTTATACTCTGATATTAGTTTTTATATATTCTCCTTTCTCTCTCTACTACATATCAATATCTTCTATGACCAATTACAAATATGATTATCTCACTTCTGACATGTTTTCTTCCTTGAGAATTTATTAACCATCACGTAATGTCAGGAGTATAGCAACTATCTTGTCAGCTAAGCCTTGCCACAGAACCATGGTGAATACAGAGACAACTACATTTTGAGTTCACTTGGGGACCAACCATTCTGTACCATTAATGATTTTCAAGAAAATTAAAATGGGGTTATAGATACATTTGATAATTCTGACATATAGAGAAGCGTACATTAAATCTGGTAAAGCCTTAAACATAAGTACAACTATGCCTAGGGTTTCGCTGTATTTGACTTCAGCCATGTCTTCTGTCAAAGTAAGAAAATCCAGCATAATATCCCCCAAAGATTTAACTAAATTGAAAATAAGCATACAAGTGTCATTATGTTATTTATACATTGCTTACCTTCATTTAACAGAGGGAGTTTCCAAGCATATTTACTTGTCTTATTGCATTGTCACAATGTCTATTAAAATCATATACAGTATTATTAATTTCGACCATAAATTGTTTCTATCTTTATTTCACCTTATAAATTAATTTGACAAAACTTCTCTAGTCCATGCTTGCAGTGATAGTATGTAAATGAGTGTATACTTCCTGTAGAGGGGCTTTCAACATATTTTGATTTATATACTTGTTCTACTGTGTAGTGCCTAAATTAGAAGGTTATTAATTTCACTACGAAGTCACCGTCAAATTCTGCCATCTAATTAATTTAAATAATTGTAAAAATTAATTTTAGAACTTTTGACAAGATTCATACACAAAGAATATCAGCATTTTGCATTGTTTTTGATTGATTGTACTTGCAATAGTAGTTCATTATTCAGGTAAATCATATTCATGAGATGAATAATTTTAATTTAAAAAATGAACTTAAATTTTGATTTGTAAAGTTTTATGTAATTTTACTCGTGCTTTTAAAGTAAAATACCGCCCACTGTGGTATTTTTAAAACTCTGAATAAATATAAGAAATTAAAATTTACGCTGCATGTGTTTAACTGTATATATTTTCATAATAGTACCAATAACGCAACATGTATGTTCATGAAGGGAGATAGAAACAAGTTGTTTTCACCATTATAGGTTTCTTTTACTTAAAATGCAATCATAAAATACTTGAATAATAAATGGTCTTATATTAATTTCTTTCAACAGGGTGCTGGTTGTACAGCGCTCCTGGTGGCAGTTATGTCACGGAAGCTGGAGCTTACAAGAGCCGAAAAACATGTACATAATTTCATGATGGATACGCAACTCACTAAAAGGGTAAATATAATATTTTTTTCCGATGCATATTCCCAAGCAGATTTCTTACGAATAAAATGAGCCATCATACCTGAGCCCTATCATGCTTGCGTACTTTACTTTGTGCCATCTCAACATATAAAATTAAATCAACCCCCTTTCCTGGTACGAGTACAGTGTATTATGTATTCTTCTTCCTTGTCAGTCGAGGATCTCCTCCAGGACCATTATCAGTCAACAACTCTCTTCGCATCGTGAAGGTACAACTTTCACTTATGCCAGTAAGTTATACTTAGAGATCCGACCAGCTAGGAAGGAGTTTGGCCGCGCATGCGCACTTACGACGATCCAGCGCAGCGTAGTCCCACCTTCCAGAGCTCGTGTTGCAAGGACACTTCAGCAGGCTGTTCCAAATCCACGAGTTTGAGTATGCGTACACGCGAGTACTCAGCAGTAATGCTCGGAGCACGGTTGAGAGGGACTGGGGGTGAGCCAAAACGCCACTGGGCGAAGGTCATAGTACAAGTCCATGTGCTTCCACCGCTTAGTAACGGCCGCCCCTACAGCAGAGCTGTATTGCGTATTGCGTTTACTCACAGAAGGCGGCGAGTACTCAGCTGCTCACGGTCGAGCTGCTCGGCTGTAACAGCCTGCTTCAGTGCATAAGTTTATACTCAGCTGTTCAGACGTGCGTGCTGCCTTTCTAATTTCCCGTGGTGTAACAAGAGAGGAAACATCATCTTGGCATTAAGGAGCTAGAAACATACGCTCATATAGTCTAACGATGCTTTCTCGCCTAGTAACAAAAGTATTTATTATTATTATTATTATTATTATTATTATTATTATTATTATTATTATTGACACCCGAAGCCTGCTGTAATGCCAAACCATATTATACACTATACATCTACAGCGTCGTAACGTTAATTCTACATCTAATTTTAATTTAAACCATTGGCTAAGCAAATTGATACACGAACAATATTTTGACAGTTACTAGAATAAGTGGTTAAATTATGTTCTAACTCCGTAATCTATCTACCATCTGTAACGCTTCTAAATAAATACATTTCGGCTAGGTATGTCTGTAATTTACAGCTGGAAGGGAATTCCACTAACTGAAAATCTGCGGAGTTACACGTCCGCTATGACAAAAATTTCGGGTCAACTGTACGTCGCCACAACACCGAGCGAGAAGGGAAAGTCAGCGTTCTCATTCCCACGGTTCAGCTTTCTCACTCGCACATTTCCCCTCACCAGCCATCTTCCTAAATGGCCCGATCTCCACCCAAGTAACCGTTCAACCATTATATAGAATAGATCTATATTCCTGGCCAACTTCATCTACTTACATGGAGATACAAGTAACTAGCAAAATAGCTCGCTCTCTATTCCTGATCGCATCCCCCTTATAAACGAGGATTGTTTCCTTATTAATGGTAACTATCAGAGGAGACCGATACAAAGGAGACACTTCTACAGTACCTGAATGTAGTCACCAATAGGCTGTAGAATACATTGCCAGCGATGCGAAAGCCATAGTATCCCTGTAACAGTATCTGATCTCTGGATGGTGCGAACCAAGGGTTTGTATCTCTGCAGAACTTCGGGATCAGTTCCGAATTGAATACGAAGTAGTTCCTTCAACGTCAATATAAAATCAAAATCATAGGGGCTTAAGTCAGAGACTAAGGAGATGGGATGGCCTCGTCCAATCCCCATCGAGCGTATAAAACAGCCTGGAAACTGTTGGGAGGCGTCTGTATCAAGTGTTCTCTCTTCTTCCGCAACACTGTTCCAAAAATGAACAGTAATGATGCGCATTCACTTAGTCCTTGCTTGCCACGGTAGGTGAGTGGTTATAGTGTCGGACTACCAACCCCAAGATTGCAGGTTCGCTCCTGGCCATGGTAAGTGATTTTTGAAAGGCGACACAAATCACGACACGCATGTCATACGTTGTTGGCATGTTAAAGAACCCATTTGAATTCAGTAGGCCCAGTTCATGATGCCAAAATTAATCTCGGGATTTTCCGCCAACACAAAGTTCCTCATTTCTCTACTTGAAAGCGGTATAGCGCCAAGTAGCTTAGATAGGCTATCTAACCTCCTTGACATTCATAGCGCTCCAAGGAGCATTAAATTCGACACGCAAGCTGCCCTCTGGGTGTCAATTAACAAAGCTTGCACCCGGCACCGAGGCCGCACGATATTATTATTATTATTATTATACTTTGTCCTTTGGGCACGGATGCGTTAACATTTCATCACAGTCGTACACCATAATCACCATCACCTTTACTCACTTTTGACTTTCCGTAATGACATAATTCGTTCGATTCGCGTTTCACTTTGCGTTCGTACAATCATACCTGAATCTCATCTGTCGTTATGATACGAGCTGATTGTGTTCCAAATGAGTGCAATTCCATCAAATGGTATGGAATCCAACACAATCCAGTTTTCCTCATGCTAAGGCGCTCTTTTAGGATACGGCACACAGTCTTAAACGCTACCAGTAAACTTATGTCTATTTCTCGAGATAACCACCCAGCAACCCGCTAAAAAGCTGCATGTCCTGGAAAATCCGGGTGACCAGGCCGAGGCATGTGAGCTACACGCTGTCATCAGTCATTGAATGATTTGCACCACCATGCCACGGTTTGGTAACGCAACACCAAGTCACCGCACACCTTATGAACACCTTCGTGACACTCGTGCTAAACGGTAGCAGACACATTCCCAAGTTTAATCCAACTGCAAGCGCACATTAAGAGCTTAGGATGGGCACGTCCAAGTACTGCGAGGTAAGTTGGGTAGGCTACCTGATGCGCATACAACAGTGTTGCCACTAATAAAGAAACAACCCTTGCATATTACCTCCATAGGCAAATACTACGTTGTCAATTGGATCAACATACATCTACAATCCCATTCCCCGCTTTTAGAGGCTCAGAAGAAATTGTAGAAATTCATATTCAACCCACGGTATATTAAATACAGAGTTCCGCATTAAATAACCTTCCTCCCTGCCTTCAACTTATCCAACTCTGAACCTCGTTTACTTTTTCCATTCTTGAACACACCCCTTACTTACTCATAATATAAACAAATCTAGAGGTCATTCGGTGGTTAAGATAAAAATTCAAGATATGATGGAGAATGTGAAATATTGGTTGCCACCTAATAATCTTATAATAAACAGCATGTCAGTCCAGCGATGCCCAGATTAGGAGTCTGGATAAGGATAGGAACCGTGTTACAGAATATTGCGATGACAATTTACCCAGAGCAGTCCGGGAAGTTCTCTGACCCTACCGTTCACCCAGATATATGCGAGAAAACGGTTATATTTTCTGCAACGCTCCCGCTCCCAAACTACTCTGAAATCTGGTAAAATACTGTATTATATATTTGAGAATCCCGGTTTAAAAAAATAAACAATAAGTTATAGTTTATCATCTAGGCTTACAGGATGGAGCCGCGTCGTATATCGGTGATTATTTCCCGACGTTTCGGCTGACATTGCAGCAGCCTTAATCATGGGTAGGTACGAGTTGGTGTCCGTACTTAAACTAACGGTCATGCCAGACAGAGGTGCTTGCTTGGCCTGCATTGTCGCCACCGGCCGCGAAAGCCTACGATCTAAATAAGTTATAGTTTTTATATTATGCTAACTGAATTCTGATAATCCGCCAGCACCTTATTCAACGTATGGGGATGAAATAAACTACTAGTAGTAGCCATTTTTCACGAAGAGCATATTGAGTTACCATAACAAAGAAACATATGTACCGTATAAGTTTTAGCAGGGGAATTTGAGACATCGTGGTCATGTAGCCCCGTGTACTTAGGTGTGTGTAGAAGTTGTTTGATAACCTGTGTCACTGTGATGTCTGTACTAGTGTGTATATTTGTAATTGAGGTAGGATTTGGGTAGGGAGCAGCCGTGGTCTTACGTTAAGTACCATCCTGGTAATTGCCTGGAGTAGAGGTAGGAAACCACGGAAATCCACTTCCTGGATGGCTGAAGTAGGAATCGAACTATCAGTTTTACCTCACGAGGCTATGTGTACCCCGTTACAACCCTCAGGTCAGAATTAAATGTCTTTGCAGATCCGGGAATGAAACCCGGGTCTCCGTGGTGATAGCCAAGAATGCTAGCCACTACGCAACGAGGTGGACGGTAACAAAAGATATACCTACATGAGGCCCTTATCCTCCCAAATTCAGCAACAAAAATAAAAAGCATATTTTTTCACATAAAACTAGTGTATATCTTTAAAACTACGATTCTTATTTTAATTTAGTGGCCTAATCAATTTATGGCCCCCAGTATTTTCTTAAGTTAAAATAGCCTTTTCTGTGCCCTAAAAATTATTATAATACTCACCAAATTCTCATTATATTTGGAACAGGCACATAGACACTAATCCCTATTTGAAGATTTTGGTCCCCCAAAGCAACCCCCCTCCCCGTCTACTACTCAGATTTTTGGCACGAAATAGAACTAAGCTTGTGCCGTGGATTATATGACAAAGTATTGAAAATATTGAAAAATAGTATTGTATAAGTCCAGTTGGTAAATCATTGGTGATGAAAAAGATATAAAAGTCAAAAATTAAAAATATACTTTACCTGTATGTAACCCGTTTAGACCTTTCAGTCGACGTATTATTTATTTAGTGTTCAAATTAATAACCCCAGTGCCTCCAGCTCTGATATTTCGAATAAATTTAGTCTACTTTCATTAAGATGAGAACAACCGTTTAGATGCCAATCTATATCAGACAATTCTTACCCCCACCTCACTCAGTCAATATTGTTGTATGAAATATAATTTAAACTGTGCTCTGATTTTGCTATAACAAAATTTCAATAACTTGTAAGAAACATATTGCTAACATTTACTGTGTCAATAATTGGGGCTTAATAGACAAACATAGACAAAAGAAACGGCAAAAATTTGGTAACGTTATTCCGTATAAAACTCGTTTATACCTTCCAAAAGAAAAATCATTGTCACAAACTTTATTACTTTATTGTTCAAACTTTCCATCTCCCTGTACCCCCAAATCCTTCCCTATAAATACAGACTTTCCTGTTAACATAATTGCTTTTCTATCGGCCAAGTAGATTGGGAGAGGAGTAACAAATATTTGATCCTAACCTGAAAGAAATATTACATGAATTATTTGTACCCTCAATTAACACACTTTTTGAACATAAAAGGGGGGTTATTTAATTAGATTCCGTATTTTAATCACCAAGCAATCATCGTCATTTCCTGTTCACTTAGGTTTAGATTAAGTTCGACAGATATGTACGACAATATTTGCAATTATTCAACTACACAAGTGTTTATAACGTGTCGAACGTCCTTTCTCGTGCCATAGAGAATAATACTTCCATCTCCAAATTTGCATTATGATTGGAACAACCGTTTGGATGCCAGTACCGGTCAGACAATTTTGATCGTTCATAAATCCCCCCACTACAGTACCGTCTGACTTCCTGAGCATAGAAGCAGGTCCATGGTCTGACTACTGATAGCAAACACTCGTCTCGAGTAGGTTGGCCTTCCAATGCCGAATGACTCTTCATCGATGAGTCCGGAGGTGACTAAAAAGCCCAATGCGGGAGACTCACAGTTTTCCGCAGTGATGACAGGTAGTACCAGGTCCAGGTGAGACATCCGCATTCATTCCCTGTCTTCTAATGAACACTCTGTTCTTTCTGCGCCGCCTCCGATCTTCTATCATACGTCGGCGGTTTTCTTCAAAGAGTATCGCACCACGATGAACAATTGATCTCCAGGATGAGCGATCAAGAGCTAATGTCTCCCAGTTGTTGATATCAATATGGCACATTTGCATATTAGCCTTTAGTACGTCTTTGAATAGCTTCCTCGGACCTCCCACACAGCGCTTGCCCTCAGTTAGTTCAGAGCAAAACACTTGCTTGGAAAAGCGATTATTGGGCATGCGGATTACGTGTCCTGTCCATCGCAGCTGACGTTTTAAAAGCATGGCTTCAACACTGGTAGTCTGTGCTTCTTCAAGAATGCTGGTGTTTATGCGTTTGTCTTGCCATGTCACACGAAGAATTCTCCTCAAACAACGCTGGTGATATTGCTCAAGCTTTTTAAAATGACATCTGTAGCATGTCCAGGATTCAGATCCGTAAAGTAAGGTGGGAACTACAACCGAGTTGTACACAAGGATCTTCGTTGCAGCATTGATATCATGGTTGTCAAAAACTCTAGACCTCAATCTTGCAAAGGATGCCCCAGCACGGTTAATCCTGTGTTGGATTTCGGAATCTATATTTGCACTTGATGACAGAGTGCTGCCAAGATAAGAAAAGATGTTAACTTCTTGAAGCTTCGCTCCATCGATGGTGACATTGATGTTTCTTTGTCCTTGTCCAGGGGCTGGTTGGTAGTGGACTTGGGTTTTACTGGTGTTAAGTTTCAGCCCAATCTTTTTGTATGCTGAAGAAAAAGCATTCAGGATTTTCCTAAGTTCGTCCTCTTATTGAGCTACTACTGCATTATCATCAGCGTACTGTAACTCAACCAATGCAGCAGGAGATGTTCGAGTCCTTGCCTTTAGATGGCTCAAATTAATCTTCCCATCCATCCTGTAAGTTATCTGTATGTCTGTAGGAAGATCATCTTTGACTAACTGCATGACAGTGGCAACTTACAGAGAAAACAATGTAGGGGCAATCACACAGCCTTGTTTAACGCCGGTATTTATATGAAATAGTTCTCCAATAGAGTCGTTACCAATGATATTTGCCTTCATATCAGTGTAGAGTAGTCTTAAGATGGTAATAAATTTCAGTGGAAAACCATACAATGCTAAAATCTTCCACAAGGCTTCACGGTTTACCGAGTCAAATGCCTTACTGAGGTCTATAAAGGCAATATAAAGAGGTCTATTTCGCTCTATATTTCTCCTGAAGCTGACGAACAGTGAATACCATATCTGCAGTTCCTCTAGAAGGCCTGAAACCACATTGGCTCTCTGGGAGTATTTTCTCCACCAGAGATAGAATACGATTCGCCAAAATACGAGCAATAAGCTTTCCTAGGCATGATAACAGTGATATACCACAATAGTTGTTGCAGTCTGCACGATCACCTTTCTTAAATATGGGAACTAACAGACTATCTCTGAAATCAGCAGGCAATTTTTCAGTTCTCCAAATTTTAATGATAAGATCATGTTTGTGGCATATGAGTTCCTCACCTCCTTCTTTGAGAGCTTCCGCTGGTATTGCATCACATCCAGTGGCTTTGTGCCGCTTTGCTTGATTAACAGCACACTGAACCTCATCTAGTGTTGGCAGGGTACCGAGTTCTTCCTTGATGGGTGCTTGTTCTAATATATCATACACCTGCTCATCAATAACCGAGTCCTGGTTCAAGAGGTCTTCAAAATGCTCCTTCCACCTATTCATGATGGAGTATTGATCTTTTAGAAGTGTACTTTTGTCACTGGACCAAAGTAGATTTCTACCAAACGTGGAGGGGCCATAAATCGCTTTTGTGGCTTGGAAGAACTGTCGCGAATCATTGTCTGCTAGATATTGCAGCTCTTTAGCTTTGGATGTCCACCATGCATTTTTGAGCTCACGAGTTCCTCTTTGGACATTTGCCTTCGCAAGACAAAATGCTTCTTTCGTAGTACGGGAGTTCATATCTTTTCTCCAAGTTTGCAAGGCTTTTCTCTTTTCTGAGATTAATGCTTCAATATCTTCATCATTTTCATCAAACCAGTCTTGATGTTTCCTGGTCTTATATCCCAGCGTTTCCTTGCAAGCATTCTCCCAGTGCAGTGTTGCATCTGGATGGTATTCCTCTGGCAGTGTCTGGCTAAGCAACTCTTTATATTGGGAGATATGCTCTGACTTACCAAACTTCTCGGTATCAAAAATATGCCTACAGCTCTTCTGCTTCCTCCTCTGTGTGGATAATGGTATACGCATAACTGATCTGATGAGCCGGTGATCTGTTCAACAGTCATCGGCTCCTGTCATAGCTTTGGTGATAAGAACATCTCGTAAATCTTTCTTCCGTACAATCATATAGTCAATAAGATGCCAGTGCTTCGATCTAGGGTGCTGCTATGATCTTTTAAAGCGATTCTTTTGGCGAAAGATGGTATTGGTGATTACCAATTCATGTTCAGTGCATTTGGAGAGCAGTCTGATACCATTGGAGTTTTCGCTCCCAACTCCCTCCTTACCAATGACACCATTCCAAATATTGTAGTCCATGCCCACTCTAGCGTTAAAATCTCCGAGAAAGATGATCCTATCTTCACGGTTGATGTTTGATAGGACGGTATCCAGATCTGAATATAACCTTTCCTTAATGTCATCATCAGCATCTAGTGTGGGGGCGTATGCGCTGATCACCGTGGCATGCTGGTTGTTATATAACCGAAGTCTTAGTGTCATGAAGCGTTCATTATACCCAGTTGGAAGCTCAGACAGATCCTTGAGAAGCTTGCTCTTAATGGCAAAGCCAACTCCATGTATTCTGTGTTCGTCCTCACGTTTACCCTTCCAAAAGAAGCTGTACCCTGCACCTTGCTCATTCAACTGACCTTCCTCAGCAAGACGGGTCTCCTGAAGTGCTGCTATGTCAATGTCATATCTCCGTAGCTCTCTACCCACAATAGCTGTTCTCCTTTCAGGTCTCTCATTTGTGGGGTCATCAGTGAGTGTTCTTACATTCCTGGTTGCAAAATAAAATTTGTTACTTATACATTTTCGACCGCATGGAGGTGACACCTTTGGACGCGGCTATCCAATCGGTAGTATAAGTGGCTGACTATGTTTAGGGCACCTTTTCTAGCCCCTTCCCCATGTGGGGTGAGCAGAGTGGACCCTAAATAGGACTGCTCAGTTGTTGTTGCAGCGGCCGAATTGCTCTACAGCCACAACCCTAAGCAAGACGACCGATCACACATCTACCGCCTACGTGCCAAGTTATCACTAGAGGCTCCCAGACATCACAATCCTGCCCCCGTCGCAACTTCTTGATCGCCGCAGGACTTTGAAGAAAGTCAAAAGTTGTTGGAAGACTGCTGAGCGTGAAATCTTTTAACGTGAGAATGTTGCTGCACATCAACAAACGCACATTCCTTGATGACTTAGGAAAGATGTTCAATGGCAAGCAAATGCAAGACGATTGAATAAATCCTAGTCACTGCAGCCTTCATCCGCCATTCCAGCCAAGAAGGGACTCATTGCCCTTACGTCTGGTCCGCCGTTGAGGACTTTCTATGCCGTTGACCACAGGTGGTTCATCCGCCTTTAGGGAAAGTTTCCTGTCCCAAGGGCAAGAGAGTGTCCTAACCACTACCAGCTCATTCGCCTCCCTGGGGAGCCGGTGGGATGATAGTGGGGGACTCCTTATCCCGGGAGTCACTCGGTCGCCAGAGCCTCGTTAGTCTAAAGCAGGGTGCACCACGTGCAGGTGAGATTGACATTTGAGTAGAAAGCCTACCCCTTACACCCTGGCCTGACTACTAACTGACTTTCGTATACAGATATCCAATGAATGAAGCCTGATGTGTGGCTTTAATGATTATTTTATATATTCAAGATGCTGATCTAGGGCATTATTCACTTTAATAATATTTTAATCTGTGCAACTGGGATGTTTCATATAAGGCTTTGGCAAGTTTCGAAAGAGAAATGTATTACATAGTAAGTAATCCCCGTTGTAATTATACATATTCAAGATGTCGTCTACACGTTATATTAATTCTGAAAGCCTTGTAGCTTGTTTAACTGTGGTCTCTCTTAAAAGACTCTTTTTACACGACTTTTAGTGGCAATCGATCAATTGCATCCTCATTTATCGATGTTGGCCCGTACAAGCAGTCAAAGTAAGAAAATCCAGCATAACTGTATGTTTTTACAGTACTAGCTACATGATTTTCAATAAAGCTCATTAGCAGCGACACAACTTCATTTGGGCCTTTCCTAGAGTTGTCTCATCATACACATGCTAAAAGACCTTGCCAGCAGAGAACCTATGTATCCCAAAAACAAAAACCCAAGGTTGCCTGTTATAGAAAATGTCGCTAACAGGTATATGTGGACCTGGAATGTTCTTTGGCAGAGAGATTCGTGCAAGAAGAGGACTTGTCATTTGACAAGTCCCCTTTTCCAACTTAACGCAGGAATTTTCCTATGAACCCAGTCTGCTAAGTCTCATTTTTACGTTAAATAAACCAGAGTGCGCTAGTGTACACCGCACAACTCTTAACTCAGATGCCATAAAATAGTTGACTAGTCCCCTTCTTGAACTTACTGCTTCAATTAGTGCGTATGTTAACAATGTTATAATACTTGAAAACTCTTCAAAACCATATAGAAACTAAAATAAGGTGCGTGAAACTCAAGTTTGTTAGGTATCCGATGATTGGTTCTGTCGGTAGGCATATTTAAGCCACTGTAGCAACAATATGGGTCTAAATAATGTGGTTAAAGTTTCATTCAATTGAATTGAATTTAATCAGACGTTTAGGAATTGATAGGGGGAAAACACACACATATTCACAATGACTCCCGAGTGTTCTCATAGGCCTATTTCAATGTATATGAAAATATGCTAAAATGCATCATTGGAATACATTTGTGGGGGGCTGGGAATAGAAGGAGATGATTTGAAAATTCTTCCAAATTAAAAGTGTCAGTAGAATAATAACTGGGGAAAAGCGGTCCTTTGAGAAGAAATGTGAAATACAAAGAAATCGTTTGACAGGAGATATTTTTGAATCTCTGTCTCCTTATGTTTGGATGTTTGCGGAACTGGCCAGACATAGCCAAACAAACACGACGTTATAATTAGATTTTTAGGAAGCGGCGTGTTGACTTGTGTAGGGGAGAAAAGATTTTTTTAAATCTTTATTCCAAGTATTGAAAGCCTCGTAGGTATTTTATGTACTTTTAAATGTAAAACATTATTTAACTCTAGTCTTTTTAGGTTTATTTTAAATCGTAGTTATATAGTAATTTGTAATCAAAGGACTAGTGTAACTACGGCATATGCAGAGCTTATTTTCAAAGTGGCGTAAATCCAAAATTGACGGTTTTTCAGTTTTTTTCTTTCATATGCAAGTTTATAGGTTCTCTCAACGTATAGCAAAGGTTCTAAGTCGCAATATGTCGTATATATCATATTGACAGAGATATAAACCGACAGTAGTGGCTACGCGGGCTAAAGCGCAGCGTTAGGTCATGGGGCCAAGCTCTCTGCTGACTCGGTAGACGCGTGGGTTCGAGCCCCACCGTCGGCTGTCCTTGAAATGGTTTTCCGTGGTTTCCCATTTTCAACACCAGGCAAATGCTGGGACAGTACCTTCTGCCAGGCCACGGCCGCTTCCTTCCACATCCTTGCCCAGTTTTATTCATCTTCATCCATTCCATCTCTCATCCCGACGCGCAGGTCGCCCGCGGGCATCGACTAGAAAGACCTGCACTCGGCCTCTCAGGAGGCTACCCGACAACAACAAAACGAGATCTAAAAACTAATTTTATTTGAAAAGTGATGAAACTCCATCGTGTATTTATTTCCAAATGTGTCTTATATCCATGATGACCAATCCGATGACTCTCTGGACATCACGTGATAAATCAAGGCCATGGCTAACTTTGAATAATATATAGAGCATCAGTTTATGTTTGTTGTGTTTAAGCCATTTAAATGTTCATACTACCCTACCAGCGAATTGTTACCGGTGGCGAGAATCGAAACTAATGTGCTCCGCCCAACCACACGCCTACGATAGACGTGCAGTCGTCGCCAACGAAACCTGATCGCATGTCATTTGTGTGCATGATTCGTGCTGGGTCGTGCGCTGTGCGGTGTGTTCTCATTGTGTGACTTACATGCGTTCCCCCTCTTGCCCCGCAATCGCTCGCGGCAGCCATAACGAGGTGAGCTGACGTAATGTATATACAACAGCCGCGCTCCACGTCTATCGGTAACAATTCCCTGGTAGGGTAGTAAATGTCACTCAAAGCGTATGTCAATATATGATTTATTTCCAAAACGTCGTAACTCAACATACAGGAGACGATTACCACCATTTCCATTGATAGGAGATTTTTAAAACACAGTGTCAGGATGTGCATAAAAGTAATTAATAAAATTACATTATATTCATAATCATATCTGAATTTAATTATACGAGGAAACAAAAACACGATTTCTGAAGTTTTGCATTTCATGGATTTACGTGACTTTGGAAATAAGCTCTGCATATATGTTTTTATGTTTCACTGCATCTGTCTGCTCTTTATTTTCTAGCTGAAAAATGCAGCAGCCAATGTACTGCGTGAGACGTGGCTCATTTATAAACACACTCGCCTTGTGAAGAGGGTGAATCCTGGCCGTGTGCGTACACATCAGCGGAAGTTCCTCCTCGCCATATATGCGTAAGTCATCTCATTCCTCCCTTCTGACAGACTGTATAATTTAAGTTATCACTTTAACTAGTTTTAACCATGTATCTTGCTGAATATCTTTCTTTTGTGGTGAAATACATTGGACTTAATTCAGGGGTCCAAACCTTTGAGTTGACCAGACTCTAACACATGGGTGTAAAATATGTATGTATACGGTACGGTATATATGACACGGGCATAAAGGAAAAGCTGATATCACTCGATAAAATTTTATTAAGATTTCCTTCAGTTTATCCGAATTATAATGGGTCTTCGGCACTAGCCTGGATCATTTTAGTTTTGGTAGTAGCTAAAGCCGAACGCTCTCCCTTTCGCCGCGCCGGTTCTGCTTGCATGACCAAAATAAAGAAACAAGAATACAATTTACAAAGAGATATCATCTATTAACCCACTCAATGTGTCTCCTTTAAAATTATTTACTGCATACATAGAGTATGATGGTCTTACAAACAACAAAGGAAATAGGGTGTTGTATCAGAGAATCCAACAGTTGCTGTATCTTGCAATAATAACGAATGCTGAAATAATCATTTTCTCTTCAGTAAGTTTCTCCGAATCACCGATCTTCATGGCATCATACCTTCTAAGCCGACAGTATTGTTTAGAATTCAATGAAAGATTATTCATCTTCATTATCTGGGCTTTTTTGAGTTTCCATAAAATCATATCATAACGGTCATCATCAAAAAATAAGCTCCTATCACTTAGGGCAGGGCCGCCCAAACATTTTCACATGCAGGACCACGAATTAACTTAGGCGTTTGGTCGCGGGTCATATGCACAACGTAACAAAACGGACGACTTTAATAAGGAAAAATATAGGTGGGGGTGCAGCCCCAGCCGGGCGTGGTTGATAATGTGAGTAAAGTTTTGAAGTCATTCTTTCAGTGTTGCCTATGCAAACTGTTATGTTTAACTCTTCAGTCGGTCAACATGAATTTGCGCAATGACTGGGTGGGGTACAATGTATACTGTACATTGTAAGTGTATTCAGATTTCTCCTGGAGAAACATACATGTATTATGATCACTATTACAATGGGGCAATTTTTAGGATTACGCGTTTCGACCTTCAAGCGGTCATCATCAGACCTTGATTACTGTGTTGAGGTTAAAATTTATACACAAATATATTATCTAACTACAAATTTAGTGCGTTTAATTGGTGTTTATAACACGATTCGCATTTTGAACCTCGTTATAAGGTTAGTTTGTTTTGTTATAAGGGTTTGTGAATTACGTATGAGTACTGCTATTATGCACATGTATACAATTTAGAACAACATAATATAATAAATAAAAATAAATAAAATTATAGCATGCACTTGAAATCTATTATGTATAATTATGGAGCTGTTGACGTACAGCTTGTTACCCTATCGCCTGTCTCTTCCCTACTGACCGTGCGTGAGGCCGGAATAGCTTAGATCGAATAACGTTACACGTGACATATGTTTTCGCAAGTTCCACAGTCAGTTAGTTACAATTTCTGAAAACAGATTTTGCCACCAAAAAAGTTTGGGTGAGCACGAGCCCATTGTTAAGTATAGGTTTTCATAGCCCTGAATAGTAGACATATTTGTAAGATATTGGGCTATCAATCTATTTTTTGTTGTTAATTCATTTGAGGGACTTGGGACATCTTGGTCATCAGCCCCATGTAGTTGGGTGTGTTTTTTTAAGGAGTGGAACATCGAGGTCATCTCCTATAGTAGTAGTTGGGTGTCTGTTGAACTTGTCTGATAACCTGTATTCCTGTGATGGCTGTAGTAGTGTGTGTGTCCGTATTTGGGACTTGGATGAGGTACTGTAGGTGCCCCGGGACTTGAAGTCAGGTAGCCTACTATCCTGACATTTGCCTGAAGGGAGTGTGGAAAAACCACATTCAGGATAGCTGCTGTCAGCGCCGAGATTCGAACGGGTGATCTCCGAACTTTCAGCAGCTACCCGTGCGGCCGTGGTGCACAATTTAGCGAGCACGGCTACGCTGCGGGGTATATCAATCTATTAAACATCCTTTACTTTCCTACCGAAACTCACTGCTTACTTTCAACTGATTCATTTTAATTGCATAGAGAGGTGAGGGCACTGGCTTCAATAATGTCTGATATATTTTAATAATTTTATTAATGCAGGCAATGGTCATTTATTTTATCTTCAGGACGGGTCAGGGAAATGATTTTGGAAGGAAATCGGCCGTGGACCTATTGAAAGGAACCATCCCAGCATTTTCCTGGTGGTGAAAACGAGGCAAGGTGTTCAACTAAAGAGTAGACTAATTATGAATATGCAAATTTACATGGCGCATCGCTGCCGATTCAGCGATTTTGTCGCTATGAAACGGAAAAATATGTATTTTCTATTGTTCAAATATATATGGCGAGTTTTCTAATCTCTCTTCGCCCACAGAAATAAATGTCCCTGCACCGTACAGCGATTTTACATAAATTTGAGTTCTTGTCACGAATAACGAAGTGGCCATAAAATAGCCATAAAATTTAGTGCATCGACTATTTATACCAGAAAACAAAATGGTGAATGCCATGTATGACTTGAAAGCATGACGTACTTTAGCGTGTAGTTTCTTAAGTAGCCTGGGTCACATTTATGAATATGGAAATTTTATAAGCCAGTTTTCAGTGTTGCCTTCGTAATCTAGTAAAATAATTTATTTTCAGTCGATCAACAATTGCACCAATTAGAAATTTAGAGGCATACAGAAAAGGTATGTAAAAGAGTTTCTGATGGAAAACATGGACGAGTGTATACCCAATATGAAATACTACCCACCGCCACTACCGGCAATTTAAGAAACCATTCAAGCATATAATGTGGGTCCATTGCGGTATGTTGGTCTAGCAGTGCTAGACTTGCTATCTCTCACTTCAGGTCACTGTATTTTAAAGAACACTTTGTTATTAAAAAGGAAGGAAGCTTGTAGTTTATCATAAGCCACGGGACCTCCGTTTTACGTGGAATCCGAACCACAGGACATGGCATTTCACATCGAAAATCTCACATGCATTGACCGGGAATCGAACCCGGTCCGCCTTGGTGAGAGGCATACAGCTTGACCGCTGCGCCACCATGCCCCACTTATTAAAAAGCGAGGAGACTCCGACGCACACCCAAGGGAAAGGGGGGCGAAGGGGAGGAGATTAAGGAGATATATATCCTCCCTGAAATGTCTGGTTTCACACTCCCTATGTGTGTCCTGGAGGCAGTCCCTTCGTAAGGCAGTCAATACTCAATACTTACGTCCAACATCTCCCCACCAACGTCTTTCTGGGTTTGCCATTTTAATCCATCGTTTTACGCTATGAATTCTTTAGTAAGTACTAGCTGCCGGCATGCGTTGCAATGCCAAAGACAGTGTTGGAGTTGTAACTTTGTTTGTTGAAGTGCTTTTGGATTCCCAATATTGCTTTCTTTTTCCGTTAACCACCTCTAAACTATGGTAAAATAGATTTTCTATCTCAAAAAAATCATGGGAGCGTGCTCAACAACTCAACAAAGTTTCATCGCAATGGTATATGAAAGCATACGTGTCTTTGTTGAAACGATTCGAGCGCCGTCACACATTTGTTGAATATACTCGTACGCTAGCCTACCTATTGTAAAATGGATTTACTACGTCGAAACCCTTCCCTGGCGTGTACACAACAACTCATCAAAGTTTCATCGCAGTCGGATGAATGGCATATGAATGCATACGGGATTTTGTTTAAACGATTCGCGCGCCGTCACTCATTTGTTGAATCTACTTGTGCGCCACCCATTGAAAAACGTATTTACTAATTCATACACCTTCGCAGGACTGTACTCAACCCACCAAAGTTTCACAGCAATCGGATAAATGGTATATGAACGCATACGGGACTTTGTTTAAACGATTCGCTTGCCGTCGCTCATTTGTTGAATCTACTTGTGCGATACCTATTGTAAAGTGGATTTACTGAGCCAGAAACCTTCCCTGAAGTGTACACAACATCTCACCCAAGTTTCATCGCTATCGGACGATCGGTATATGAACGCATATGGGATTTTGTTGAAACGCTTCGCGAGTCTTCACTCATTTGTTGAATCTACTTGTGCGCTACCTATTGTAAAATGGACTTACTAAGCCTGAAACTTTCCCTGGAGTGTACACAATAACTCACCCAAGTTTCATCGCTATCGGATGAATGGTTTAGGAACGCATAAAAGACGAACAAACGAACATCCTTTTATATATAGGCCTATATATAAGATTATTTTCCTTTAGTCAAGTATATTTCCATAGTTTACAAGAAATGTTTACACTTTAAAGTTATTACTTGTGGTCTCTCTGTTTCAGCTTGCGGAAAGTTAAGATGGACCAACGAAAACTCATGGACAATGCAAATACCATCACAGATATGGCAAAGGTATGCTTATAGTAGTACATTGTTCTTTTCAATGAAGGACTAAGACGATTTAAAGACTAATGTGGTATAAAAAAATATTCTCATAGGTAGCATGGATCAAAGCAGGGCTGTATACGTACGTATAATTGATATTAACATAAATTCGGTTTGATTTCTTGAGATCTGTTTTAGTCATATATGATTCTACAAAAAAATGTTTTCTTGGAGGATAGAACAAATTATTATTGAAAATACAGAGCACAAATTGTGCATAGGGTTAATAAATATGAATATACATTAATGTTTTCACCTTCCACCTTCACAAAATTTCACAATGGAAGGACCCCGGTTCTTACATGTGATTACGTGGTACCGACTACATTGTTTACCACATAATTTACAAGTACAGGATACGTCTATGTCATGAAAGTACTCGGTGACGCACAGTTTATGGTGGTACCCATGTACCGCCATCGAGTTAACGAAGTGTCGTAGGTCTTGATTGGTGTTAGTCCATACCCTATTCGTCATGGCTTCCGTTATGTAAAATTCAGGCCAGATTTCATCTCTCTTCTTCACTCTCTCTTGCATTAGTCTTTTCCAGGCGTCCGTAGATGGTAGTCCTCTCTTCGTCCGTAGGTCCTCAATGAAAAAGTTCTCCTTGGCAAGTTCGTACACTAGTCTAGATTTTGCATATTTTGATAATCCCAGGGTTGCTTTTAGGAAGCGCGACTTCACTGCCTCGAACAAATTAATGAACCTGATTTGATTGTATTCTACAGTGTCCATTTCTTCCAATGGTGTTCCTTTATACACTAAATGATGATATTTTAAATTTATTAGGGGCGAGTTAAAAATGGTATACCTAGGTATAAGTGGGCCGTTCCTTCTTGACCAATACATATTACGTGCGCAGTGGTGTCTCCACACACAGTGAGTCTTCATACATTTGTGATCATGGCAAATAAAGTGCGCATGTGTATATTCAGTGGCCTCGGTGTTCTACACGGGCTTTAAGAAGAATTCTCACGCGCTTATGACCGGCCCATCTACAGTATATTTATAACGTTCTAAAATGTAAGTTATTGATTTCTAATTTGAAGCACTGTAAACTGATGTTGCCACTAAGGGGGCGTGATGGTGCAGTGATCAATCTGCTTACCTCTCACCAAGGTGGACCAGGTTCGATTCCTGGTAAATGAATGGAGATTTTCGAACTGAAATATCACGTCCTGTAGTTTGAGTTTCACGTAAAAAATGGAGGTCCAGTGGCTCATTATTACGAAATTAACGGTTACGTAAAGAATAAATAGTTGTTGCCACCAAGGTTGAAATTTATTATGAATCTGAGTTTGGAATTAGAATGGGATGGATGTAAAATTTCAGATTTGAGATAGCCTACCGTTTAGAAAGCTTCATGTTTAATGAGGTATAATACATTCCCCATTGCATGAACATAGTGACTTAGTTTACTCCAGTTATCTATGTTAGGTAGATAACGGAAGGAAGCTACGTCGTGTTCTAATACTGCTGGGTTGAAGTGTTCCTATAGACCATATTATGTTTATACCTGACCCATAATTGCCACAAGGGGATTTATCTTCTTGATATAAGGTCTACAGATTCATTGAACTTCTTACATGAAACATGCTGGTTCTACTTTTCTCCTACTAAGATTATCTCTTACACTCCTTCCCATAAAATTTAGAATTTCGTTTGTCAAATTCTTACCTGAAAATCTCTCCTAACTCCTTTGCTTATACTCTTAAAACTTTCTCCTATTAATCTTCTTGGCAATTTATACCTCAACTTAACTTCCACTGAGACTTCTTTGTGGACGATTAACCAAAATATGAACTCTATTATTATCATAGCTTACGCCATGTGATATGACGAGAAAGGCATCCAGTATAGTATTACCACGGATGATAAATTCACCTTCCCATAAAAACTACATCTCTGACATTTCACCGTATGTACTGTTATTTTTTAAATCTCCTTTTATAATTACTGTCCTTCCCTTATAGTCTCCTGTATAGCTCCCCAGTTTACCCACTATACTGGCAATACCACTGCATCAGCCTGGCCCAGAAGTATGGATTGCATTATTAATATGCCTGCTCTCTGTTGTATTTTAGCCCTTACCCACGTTATCATTCACTTTGCCTTAAACATATTATCTTGAACCTAACCAAAATAAAAAAGGTCCCAGCCTAGCTGCTACCCTGCCCGCTCCATAAACTTAATTTCATCTTTAAAAACTTCCTCTTGTGTGCTAGAAATTAAACTGTGCATATATTTGAGTTTTAATTACATTTAATGTTTAATATTGCGATAGGATTGTTCAGTCTGACTCGAAGGTAAAGGTGCGTATATCCTAATCACTCCTTCTAATAGCAGTAGGTAAATCATAATATATATTGGTACCTCAGTCCATTTATTATTATTCTTTATTTGTTTCACCCAACTTTGGGGTGCATGAAATCAATCACTTTTTATTGTTTTGAGCTTTCCTTTTGGCCCAGTATTGCCTCATCCTTTGAGATCTTGCTTCCCTTTATTCGGCAGAGATGTGGATCGTACGCTTTTGTTTGAGTTTCACTTGGAACCGTTGTTCCTTATCCTTGGTGACGGTTTTGGCTGTTTTGTCCATGAGCATGGTGTCTGTAATTTGGAGTTCCACAAGGTATTTCTCGGTTTCCTTAAACCAAAGAGTTTTTTTTTATTACGAAAGTGGTCGAAGATCTTTTTGGTTAATCTATTTGAATTCATCCGGAGGATGTGCCCATAGAAATCAATCATTATTATTATTATTATTATTATTATTATTATTATTATTATTATTGTGAGGTTTGAAGCCATTTTCAGTGTTGCCTAAGTAAATAAAAGTTTGGTGCTTTCAGTCGGTCAACACGAATGTACCCAAATAGAGCTGGGTTATGCCCTAATCCTGAAATAAATTACATAAGATTAATAAATACACTAGGATGACCAGTTTCGATCGTCAAGCGATCAACATCAGATCCATTACACTTAGTCTATAACATCTATGTTTGAGACTACAGGTGAAAAATATATACAATATGTACAATTATTATTATGTTATAGCCTAAGTGTAATGGATCTGATGATGATCGCTTGACGATCGAAACTGGTCATCCTAGTGTATTTATTAATCTTATGTAATTTACTTCAGGATTAGGGCATAACCCAGCTCTATTTGGGTACACTCGTGTTGACCGACTGAAAAGCACCAACTTTTGTTTTGATTATTATTATTATTATTATTATTATTATTATTATTATTATTATTATTATTATTATTATTATTACGGATTCTTTCCTTCTTTTCTGCATTTTTTTTCTTTTTTTACATTTGATAATTACTTAGTTGGAAGTGCTTTGGTTGTCTTTATTTGTTTTTCTGAGGCGGACTACACAGTCTGTCATTTACTACGAGATGATATTCCTTAGTATTGCATGGAGGTGGGTGTGCGAGAGGTAGCATCAATCAGTTAATGGAAATATTTCTTAGTTTATAGCAGAAGTGTTTGTTTGGTAACTTCTATGGAAAACCAGAACCTGTCAATGATCTACCACCAAATCCGATTAAAATCACTTGTTAAGGAGAGTGGCTTTAGAAAAAGGTATGCCTATACTGTGCCCTTGCAGCAAGAAATATGCAAATCACAGTATGCCAGCATTGCTCAATTCGGGATTTTCGGGGCTGCGGTAAGTTCTCCCACTCTGTGACTTACATATTTTGGATTAAATAGAGGATACACTTGCAAAAATAACAACAAAATCAACTCCTATTTTAACATATTTAATTAATCAAAATTATGGCGCTACAAACAATAAAACAAATAAACTTCTGACCAATATCTTTCTACTTGTTCAAAGTGAACAAGGAATAACGTAAGAATAAAACAAATATTAGATTAAAACACATGGTTTTCTTTAAAACTAATAATTCATGATTATTTTCACTTCCATAAAGTACCTATTTTAAAGTTCCATATAACTATGAGCTTCTTTGGCTCGATACTTTTACATAATAATGGTGTCATACCTTTGTACACCTCAAGAACTATTTTTATCTTTTCTTATCATCAAAACAAATATATAATTACATTTAAAATTACATGTTAATTATCTACTTCAATATTTGGGCCCTTCACATGTTCTCAGCATTTACCACCTCTCTCAAGTTTCACAAGTTTACTACGGTGATCGGGAAACTACTTGTGTACTCCAGAGTTATAAAGATTACTTGACAAAGTCAAAAACTATGATTACTCCCAGAATCTAGTTATCTTCATAAAACTCGTGGATTCCTTATTTTTATACAACATTACAATAGGGATTTTTATTTATTTCATTTGTCCTATAGGACCATTATCACATAAGAAAACTACGATCTGGACTGGCAAGCGATAATATCAATCTACAAGGACCTCGGTTCAACGCCCGGGTCATTAACAACTTTTAAACACTCACGGTGTATTTAGCACTTCTTACAAACAGCCTTTTCCCCAACCCTCATGCGGCTAGGGTCTGGTCAATTACTTGAGCGTGATTTATGACAGGGAAGGCGGCTCCCTGTCTAGCCTACGGTTGGAGCTCTCTTCAATGCTTTAAAAACCAACATTCCTTTCTTTTTCAGTTCTATGGAGAGACCTGGCATTCTACTCCTCGTTTTACTTTCAACAATATTATTGGGCTCAAAAACCACTTTCGTAATCTTGGCATTTATTAATTATGAAGGGTCCTCATTGATTGTGAAGAGTAATACACATTCTACGACGAATAATTAGGGGCTTTAACAACAAGAGGATTCTCGGTTCGAATCTCTTAACATGCCTCGGGAACCATTTCCACATTGGAGGACTTATACAAAATGCGATTTAGGGTCTAGCCGTAGCTTACAGGACCTACGCTCAATAATACCATACATTTGCTCCCTTTATAACATAAAAACACACGCATGGCCTCGTGATCTACGTCACAATTAGAGGACTTACAACATATCTCAATTCAATACAATCAACTACCCCTCATAAGTAATTTACCAAGTACATTTAAATTCTACGCATTCCTAGCGTGACTTTTTATTTAATTGCGTTCCATTGCGCTACACATTACTTTACGGCCAAATGTCTTCCAAGAACTGATAAATTTCATAGTAACAATTGATACATATCTCAATTTTTATCTTTATCTTTTCCGTTGACAATAAATCGCTCCATTTTAAAGAACATGCATTCACATCATGTCTTATACATTTGTTAAGGCTCCAACGCTCTATACTTTTATATCATTCAATTTAATCTTTATTTAGATTTCTTTACCTTGTTATTATTATTATTATTCACATCATGTCTTCATTCCTTACAAAAGCTCAAAAGCTATTTCTTTCATATAATTCAAATTTACCTTTATTTAAATATCTTTGCTATAATTATTATTATTACGCTTGCTTTTATAACATTCGTCAAATACACTGACATTTTATTCCATGCATTTCCTCTACAGGATTTATTCTTTCACATAATTATTTATTATTTCTCAAAACTTTATTTTTGTTCAGATCGCGTTCTTATTTAATTATTATTCATTTAAAAACATCCCTTTTACTCAAAACTCCGGTGGATTTGTACACAAAAAATTTTCCCGACACCAAAACATAATGAAAATCTTTACTCACATGTCTAAGGTCGTTTTCTGACCTTTATTCTCGAACGATGCGTCATTTTGGCCCACCTTCTTGACTTACTCCATATTGTCCAAATTCATCTCGTGTACAAACATTTCTTGACACATATTCAATACATTTAACACTAGCAACATTTTTGATTCACTGGTGTATCCGTTTAGAACACACATTAAAACACTAAAAAATATTATTCTGGTACATATTATAACACCTATCACTTTGCATAAAACACTTTCACTTTACATAAAACACTTAAAATGATACTCTTAATTATTTTTTACAATATTTACACTTCACTTCTATCACACGAGCGTATCTCAACGATTTTGACGATTTCTGTCGGCTGTTGACGATCCCTGATATGAATCCTATCAACCTGCATTGGACGTGTGATTTTACTCGTTCAAAGTTTCTCTCTCCTACAGTGGAAACTACTGGTTTCAGTCTCTCAAAACCGCTTCTATTGTCTATTACTCGGCTTCACTTTATCTGCTTTAACTAGGCGATAAATGTCTTTACTTTGCCGTCACCTCTATATATATATGGTGGTCTATCGCTCCCTATAGTTTCGATATCTTGGCCTCCTTTCGAGGACCGTACACTGGCTATCGTACCCTATAGTTTCTATATCTTGGCCTCCCTTCGAGGACCGTATACTGTCTATCATATATTATTTGACGTTTCCTCACTAGAGTACGTTTTCCCTCTGGTTTCGAACCTAAGTTCCTAAGTTCCTTTTGCTAGAACTTCTATCTTTCGCGATCGTAATTACTGTTTATTCTTGTCCTTTACAGGACTTAGTGTCTTTAACAATGTCTTTACTGGACATAACGCCGTTTATTTGTTAGAGTTCTTATAACTTCGTAACTGTATCGAACTAGTGTTCTTCTGGAACTCGAAGTTCCCTACTGATCGCTGTATCTTACTTTGACGATATTGCTTTAAAGTCCGTATATTTAGTGTTCTTTATACTTTAGGACTCCTCAGAGTCTCGAACTGCTAACCATCAGCGTAGCGCACTCCTATCGTAACTGGCCTACACTCGGCGAACTTGTAGCATAGCCTCCCTCAGGAGTCTCAAGTCGAACGATGTGATGCTCCAACGTCACGCCCCCCTGGACGGACTAATAATGCCTGCGGTGTGATACAGAGTGACGCCCCCTCTCGGGCTGTCGGAATGACTGCACTGCACTGATGCAGAGTGACGTCCCTCACGGGCTCTTGAATACTGCATGTTTGGTCTGGCTCTGCCAGGAGCTTTATACTGTTTATCCACAAAAAGATGAAACTCTAGTCCTTTTCGTAACCAACTTTTGAACTAATTGTCGTACACTTATAAAAATGATATCTCCAGAAAGCTCGTCTTCCAAACGTAAAATGATCTTTCTGTGCATGGAAATCGATCGTGCATTTCCGAGATCTTAATTAATTTTTCGTCTTCAACTGTGTGGGTGGTGCTGTTCATTTTTAATTCTCCCACTCCTTGGGTCCCGGTGAATTCCCAATGACGTATGCTGCATTTGCACTTTCCTCCTGTGCAATTATTAAAGGGTTTTTCTTTACACAAAAATCTTTAATCCGAAATGATTCACCGTACTGTATTTGTTTACTTATTTTTATACTCGTAAACGGGTTAAATTTAATTATTCTTGTTCTGACTCGGCGGCGAGGTTGCCATTTTCCTGCAACGTAAGAGCAATTTCCGAGTCAAGCTTCTCTGTCTTACAGTCCAAATTTTCCATTCGTTCTATTTATATCCATGACTGGCTCCTTATAAATGTCAAGAGGCATGAATTCATCTTATGAACACCTGGCCCTGCAGCTTGCGCAATGTTAGACTAGAATCCTGGCTTAAAATCTCTCTCCGTTCCCTTAGAAACTGTATGATTCTTTCATTCCTTTCACAAAATACATGGATTCGACCCCTCTTTGAAGCCTATGGTATATGGGTTCAATACGTAGCTTATAGCAATCGAGCATATATTTTAGTGACAGTTTAATATAATATTTAAACAATAACTAGAATACAAATACCAGGCATTGGCCTAACATCAAAATTGAAACTAAAAAGTAAAATAAAACAGCCTCCTACTTTATCCAGTGAGATGATCGCTTGTCAATCTCATCAACTAGTTATAATGTTTTGTGAATAAAGCATTTTCTTAAGCATTTCTTGTTTTAGGGATTCACTGAACTGCTTTTCGATCGAACAGATCCTCCTCTGCGATCTACTGGTTGCCGATCACTGGTTTAAAGGGAAGAAAATTGAAGAGTAATTGCTGTCAATATGTAAAAATACATACTTTTCAATATTTTGTTTATAATATAATATTTAAAGCACTACTTGTTACTCGCTATTAGCGAAGAATGCTCAATTGCTCTGGATAGATTTTAAAAAATCAGTTACCTATTGAAGCTTACTCTTCACCATAAAAATGTACCTTCAAGTGCATTGCCCAGTTTCATGTGCGTCAGTCTAGATATCCGAAACATATAGGCATATTTCATAATTTGGTGATATTTGGTACTTAAAAATAATGAGGGAATATAATTATCTTATTTCTTTTATAAACACTGATTCCATTCGGAAAGAAATTAGCCTGTTGCTTATCATGAAGTGGTTTTTGTTCTACGTTGAATTCACTACACTAATTAATTTTCTGACTTGTACAAGAATTCCAAGATCGTTGTTTAAAATGATATATAGCAGTTAAGTGTTATAGTAGAGGCCATAGTATTTCACAAATATTTCAAAAGAAGTAGGGCATATATTGACTTTCACCACCATTAATTATACTCCAGCAATATTTTAGGTTTTTACCGTGTCTAGCAGGGCTTGGGCTAGATGTACCAAGTTAGGCTCATCAGCGGGCTCTTGGTGTCACTGCCCAGACCACCGCTGGGGTAGCGCTTCTTGCACTACGTCTCGTATTTATAGAACACCGCTGTGTTGCTTTATTGCGGGAACCAAGAGCTCCCATAGCGTTTTCTCTCCCTATAGGGATTTCCAAAAAGATGACATCTTGATTTTCACGGCCAGTTCCGCTGATGAGCCTGACTTGGTACACCTAGACGAAGATCCCCCACAGCAGACACGGCAGAGACCCAAACGTTTTGCTGGATTAAAAGTAGAGCATAGTTTGTCAGTTATAAAATATATTTGAATTTTCCAAACAAATTGGCCCAATGTTCAACCACAGGCACTTATTCATAAATATCGGATGAAACCTTCTGTCACGCACAAAGAGCTCTTAATTATCTCCATCACTTTGCCTCTCAACAGATATCTCATCTCCTATAATAAGACTAGAAATAGCTTCTAATACTGTTCTTTACTGTATCATTCAATTTATGCTTGGGAAAGGAACCATATTTCACGATGCATTTAGCTATAGGCTACTGAAGTTGCTCATATAGCTTCGGTTTTAAATTTAAGCTGCTCGTTTGCTTTCAATATTATTTTACATTATTGTGTTGGAAGACACTCTTCAGCGTTGCCTTAGTAATCGAAATGTAGTGCTTTTCAGTCGGTCAACATGATTGTATCCAATTGTAATGGGTGGTTCCCTAATCCTGAAAAGAAAATTACATAGAATTAATAAATTTACTTGGAAGGCCAGTTTTGATCGTCAAGCGATCATTTACACTGAGGGTATTCATTAATTTATTTAACGTATGGCTTTTATGCCGGGAGTGTCCGAGGACATGTTCGGCTCGCCTGAGTTTGTAGCTACTTCCAGCGGGCACCCTTAGGTTGAGCTACAAGTTCCGTTTAATTTCAAGTAGTTCCAACTTTCGCTACCAGGTATCAATGATACCTAGTGGTGAACGTTGGAACTTCTATAGAGCGTTCCGACGAAATCTAACCTAACAATTTAGCTTCACACAAGTTTAGTAAACAAGAGTTTAGTGCTTTTCAGTCGGTCAACACGAATGTACCCAAAAGAGATGGGTTATGCCCTAATCCTGAAATAAATTACATGAGATTAATAAAACACTAGGATGACCAGTTTCGATCGTCAAGCGATCATCATCAGATCCATTACACTTAGGCTACAAAATCTATGTTTGAAATACATGTGAAAATATTTACAATATGTACAATTATTTAGTTGCAGTATTGGTACTGCAACTGTCAGTGTATGCTAAATGCAGTATATATGTTAGGTGAACTGCTAAATGGTGATAGCTATCCGGAGATTGTACTTTAGAGAGATTATATGGTTGTAAACTATGGTTAAACTATTTTATTAATCTCATGTAATTTATTGCAACTAAATAATTGTACAAATTGTAAATATTTTCACCTGTATTTCAAACATAGATTTTGTAGCCTAAGTGTAATGGATCTGATGATGATCGCTTGACGATCGAAACTGGTCATCCTAGTGTTTTATTAATCTCATGTAATTTATTTCAGGATTAGGGCATAACCCATCTCTTTTGGGTACATTCGTGTCGACCGACTGAAAAGCACTAAACTCTTGTTTACTAAGGCAACACTGAAAATATGGCTTCAAACACCACAACAAGTTTAGTATGTGGAAGGATCTTTTACATCCCATAAATCTATGACATGGGACCGTCGGCTTTACTTCCCCTCCGAAGGAAGGCATACAGAAGGATTTTTAGCGCTTTTAAAACATCCGACGACTTCGGCCGGGTTTGAATCCGCTATCTTGGGCACAGCAGTTCAGCATGCTACCAACTACGCCACCGAAGCTGCTACACTGAAGGTATTAAATCTATGTCTACGAGTATGTGGGTGATGGTATTTGCAATGCATAGCCTACACATATTTAATTGCGGCAGTTATTATAACCTAGCGCAACTTGTCAAGATTTGTTAATTACATGTGACTATTTAAAGCAGACGTTCTGAACCCGTAGAAGTCTGCGGACCACTCATCCTGAAAATGAATCATGTACGGACCACCCCTCCCCCCCCCCCCCACCCCCACCCTGCCCAATAACCTAATCAGTTGTACCCTTTCCTCAATAACACTTATTTTAAAGATATTTCAAATCAAAATCTGATAGTCATCACCGCGAATACATTTGGACGATTCTCGTTCAACGCACATCGTTTTCGAAATCCCCATTTATTGGCCACTTTTTTATACGTGCTGGTGGACCCTTCTCTCCCGCGGAACACTCCCAAGGCACTCGCGGACCACCGGTTAAGAACCACTGATTTAAAGATATTGTTAGTGGTGATTGACATTCAAGTTTGATTGCTTAGTGTGATATCTGTGATTGTTATTAAACGGAGTGGATTGTAAACTTAGCTGATTGAGCGATGTGCAGTCCGTTCTTGTGCAGCTGCTACCAACCACCTTCTACACTGAACTCCAAGCTCAAACAATAAGCTAAGTTAACAATCCACTCTAACCTGACCATTTAATAGCAATCACAGATTTCACACTAAGCAAGCAAACTTGAAGGTCAATCACCACTAACAATTTCTTTTTAAAAAACACTTGTAATTAACAAATCTTGACAAGTTGTGCTGGTTTACAATAACAGCTGCTACTAAATAAATGTATACCATCACCCACATGCTTGTGGACATATATTAAATAGCTTAAGTGTAGAAGATCTGATGATGATCGCTTGACGATCGAAACTGTTTATCCAAGTGTATATATTAATATCATGTATTTTGTTTTCAGGATTAGGGGAACACCCATTCTGATTGTGTACAATCGTGTTGACCGACTGACAAGCTTTAAATTTTACATTATTTTATTTTCAGTTATTGAAAGCTGTTATGTTTTATTCTGTTACTTCCACTCTTAGCATCGGGGTACAATATAATAATAACAATAATAATACCATATCATATGTGATCATTTGTCCATGTATTTAATGAAATACCGTACCATTACTGTCTACTAACATATTCTTCTGACTAAACTGTTCCAGACTCAAAACACAGTTTATGAGATCGTGTCCGACATGAGCAGTCGACAGGATGCATTAGAAGAGAGACTATCAAGTGTAGAAGATAAATTAGCCACAATACAAGAACAGTTAGATATGCTTCCTGATTTGCTTTCAAGATGCTTAGCCCAACATACGGAGAGAGCTGACCAGAGAAGAAACTTCTTGCACCCTGATACAGCTGCAGTTCTGCAGCCACCATCAACACCAGCCCCTGTACCTACAACAATGCACCATCCACTGTTACCTGGAACTAGCCCTCTTGCCATCCCACATTCACGAAGTGTGCCCAACCCGTGGCCTCCGAGTCCGATACTGCCTCCCATCAGCAGCAGGACACCACACCTGGTGCCAGAAACTAGACCAGCAACAACATCTAGCTGAAGAATACAATGTGTGGAGGCGAATCTGTCAAGTGTGTGGAATTGTGATAGAAGAACCTCCTTCTCGGGATTAAGTGGTGATAAAGATAGGGAGTTTGTGTAACAGGCAGCAACTGTTGAATTAAAAATAGCAAGCTATTTATTGCTTCGTTAAATGAAGAAAAAAGGCTGTGGGAATGACTTTCAGCATGTTTACATTATTCTACAAATCTTCAAAAGAAAGAATGTCTTCCCTGATATTAAACAGGGGTGAAAAACTACATAAACTGCCTTAAAAGAAATATTCCCAATAACTGACTGTGAACTACAATGTAACAATAATACTAGGGATACAGTATGTTTTTCAGTTTGTATTTCTTATACGGTATTCAGTTTCTCTTTAATATTTATATACGGTATATAAATATTACAGACATACTGGTAAGTCTCTTCATGGCCTTCAATTAAATAGACTTGATCCCTAGGTATAACCCAAAACAGTCAGTTTTAATCTTGGTAAGAGAGATTCTGTTTCTGTCCATATGGTGCTTGAGTTAGATGCACATCTCACAACCCCAAGGTGATAATTTATTGTACAAACAGTATATTGGTATTTTCAGACAGAATGAGACCTTTCACATGTTTCCTTTGAGTATCTTTAACTATCTTCAGAAATGAGTGTCATTCCATACTAAATATCTTTGGTATCACATGTGCAAATATTAGGCCTATGTGTGGCACAACAGTCGGGTTTGTTCATCATAAATAGTTAGAGCCAGCTAGAAAATGCAGGCTATGAAGGAGAGACTTCTTTTTGGTTCATTTGCAGTATGTCTACAAAGTTCACTGAATCGTTTTAGTAAGTCAAAAAGAGTACTAACTTAAATATTAAACACCTGGAAGTTAATGAAGTACGGTGCCAATACTTAAATTTTTTTTTTTTCAATAAGCAGAATTTCCTAGTTTTGTTTTCCCATGTATCCAGGTTCATACTTTGTTCCATTTGAAAGGTGATCTGTTTCAGTAAACAATAGTAAGCATTCTGACTAAGATTGACGATAGAGCATGCTCACAGTTCTCAAATATCTTCCCTATCATTTGTGACGCAGCATACCAAAGCATTAATATCTTGAGATAAATATGTTATCTTTCTGGATGTTTGCCTTGGTGATGCAATGGTTAATAATGTCTAAAATGTCCATCTCAACTCTATTTGGAATATTTTTCAATGTTCTGTGTTAAACTTTGTACCTTTTGACTCTTAAAATAGTTTTGGGGAGAATGTAAAATGTATTAAGTAACCGATAGTTATGGAGAATGTGAGTTACTGGGTGAACTTGGATGTGCATTCCGAACGAATGGCTGCTCGATGAAACAGATAAGTGAGAAGATACATTCTAATCTTAAAACACATTATAGAGTAATTCTTTATCTGTGAGTTTGGTCTCCAGATTGACTTACATGGAATATCTCACAGAAAGGATAAGGAACATTCTCCTACAATATAGATACTTAGTTATATTCTAGCCTAATGTTACCATACACATACGGATATTTGCAATCTATCAAAGGTCCAGTAAGCCTTAACAATGCTGGAATATATAGGATTCCACATTACAATAATTGGTAGGCTATAATATATATCGGGGGCGTGGTGGTGCAGCGGTCAAGTTGTTGGCCCTTCACGACAGGTGGACCGGGTTCGATTGCTGGTCAATGCATGTGAGATTTTTGAAGTGAAATGCCATGCCCTGTGGTTCGGATTCCACATAAAAAGGAGGTCCTGTGACTCATGATCGCATGATTAACGGTCACGTAAAACTAAAAGCGTCCTTTCTTTCCTTTACATAGGCCTAATAAGTTATCACTAAAAGGGTTCATGAATACCATAGGCACGAATGTCTTTGCCAGCCAGAGAAGACTGTTAAAGCTAAACATGGCATACAAAATGGCCATCAATTCCTATTTTACGAAGCATGTATCTGTAAGTCAATATGGAACAGTATATTTCGCAACAGTTCATCTGAAGTAACAGCTTGCCTATGAAGTTTGAAATTGTCTCAAAATAAATCACTAGGTATTTAGATGTGCAGGGTCTTTAAAAAAATGTGCAGTCATATATTTTGGCATTAAATATGATTGTTCCGTTCTCATTGGCGCTGTTGGGAATAACCATCGCCACCACCCAACGTGATTTGGGTCAGGCCTTGCGGGTCATTTCCATAACTACAGAAATCTTCCTCCTCTATCTCCAGTGCTGGCACCAGCATAGCGGCGAAATGCATGCAAATGGTAAACTAGTACCGAATTGCTTTACTTCCTTTCTAATCTCATACTTGACCTGGATCGTAATACTGCAAAGTTGGTTATTTAACCATTTATTTTCTAAATGAAAGGAGTCCCGCCATATAGTTATTATAATGTTTTCCAATTATCATAAAAGTTTATGGTACCACTACATTAAAAGAGAGTGCGTTTATGAGTATTTTCTTCCACAGTTATTGCCACATAAATTCTGTAACTTATGTATTACAATATTATTGAATATGATTCCAAAACTAGTTTTGTATCGATGAGATTTTTGCTTGAAATGCTGGAAAAATGCCCACATGGGAAGGCTAAAGGTACGGAGTTATTTGTGTTTCACTCTTGCACGTTAGAACAGCTCATTTAGTCCAAGTGTGCACTAAACACAATCAGTATCTCAGCTTCAGTGTGTATGTGAAGCCAAAGAATATTACTGACCGGAAACACTTTTCTGATATGCTGGTGGTTATAAAGGTAGCTTTAACGAGAAGGAATGTTATATTTTAAATAATGCTTCTTAATAAACACTTAAGTAATTTTATTGTATCTATTCAGTTTGTTTGTAGTAAATATTTTATAAATTACCTTGTAATTCATGAATTTAATACATGAATACATTCATACAAGTTACGTTTTATTAGTTTGCTCCTTCTTCCAAAACTGTCATTCTGCAAATAACTTGCTATTATTAATCCAGGAGTATGGCACTTTACTCAACTCCAGTAGGTAGAAACTACATAGAGGCCTTGGATTCATGACTTCACACTGCGTATTGTATTTAAAGATGCTTTAGTGTTATCTTGTTCAGTCTTTCAGCAGTATTCAGTTAGCAGCTGCCGTCCAACGTTCATGCGACGACCAAAGCAGATGGCTGCTAGAATAGAATACTTCATTCTTTCTTTTGCCCTCTACTGGTCTGCAGAAACTCCTTGGAAAGAGTATAGTGGTAAAATGTGAACATATCTCATACATCGTGGCCCGATAGTGCTCACTTATTTAGCCTTAACATATTAATGACATTTTCGATATCTGCCAATAGACTTTCTCTGTTGTCTGTAAAACAGCTGGTGCTAGCCTTGGCTAGAAAACAATTCTTGTTTGTAACACCAACAACTATTTTATACTGATTGTGACTGGTTCTGAAATCTTTATAGAGTTTTTATTTCATTACAGAAATCATAAAGATGTCTAGGCAATAAACTGAGGTATATAGGCTACAATATCTAGTTTAAGAAAATAAATCGCAAATGTACAATTCACACAAAATACATATGTTGCTATCACAAGAATTAAAATGTTAGGTGGAGAAGAATATTAGATTACAAGTAATGTTATACATGTTATTATTATTATTATTATTATTATTATTATTATTATTATTATTATTATTATTATTATTATTATTATTATTATTATTATCATTATCAGACCTTATTGTTTGTTTATTTGCATTTCTGATCAAGAATCACTGGTCTCTTAACTGATTTAAAGTAACAGAAATGAATGACAAAAAGCTGAAAGAAATGCTCCTTGTTATATCCATAATTTTGAACTCGACGCTGCTCTCATAAATAACAGTTGATTAAAATGAATAAACGATGATACGAACAGATGAACAGATGTATTTCTCGCAAGGAGTTAAGTGTTTGAAGAGTATGACGAAAGACCATCAGTTAACTTAGCAAACAGTCACTCGCTGTCACAGAACAACTTTCAAATTTACGATTTATTGGATATTATAAGGCTGCAGTTAAAAATAAAATGGTTTTTTACATTTAATAAGTATAAAACTAATAGTACTTTAAGGCAAGTTTTATTCATTTTAAGATAGACATATATCACCAAATTCCAATACCGAACACTGTCACTATGCAGCAACGCATCTCTTTAATAAAATTTAAAGCTATTAAGCAAAATAAATTGATTTTTATGTCAATACTTTTATGTGATGCTCATAGTTTTCGGTAAATGTCACTTAAACTGAGAAATAATATGAGCATTGGTATTATTATTCTTCGATCATAGTGATCCACAGTAGCCTAGTTCCAAGATGTAGCATCAGATCATGCCTCTTGAAATGCTACAGCATGGATATTATTTGTTTTAGAGGATAGTGTCCGGTATTGGCATTCCATACTGCAGTAGGCTATATGTATTCGATAATATTTGATATGACAACAAATTGCACACTACATTTGGACTTGAAACCCAATTAACCATATTCTTAAAACTGTCGAATTCAGGATAACGCATTACTAAATGAAAATGAAAAAAAAAATAGATGAAACATTCCATGTCCTTAAAATTGACATTTTATCCTTATACCTACTGAATAAAATTATGAAAAGAATGGTACCAGCAATGCAGTAGGCTATAGTTTAACTTTGGTATTACAACAAATAATCATGTTTTAGTCATCAGTTGTTCCAAAAAGCATCCAGTCAGATAGTGAGCATCTATGACTGTCAGAGAAATTCTTTATCTACTGATAGAAAAATAATAATAATATCATGAAAACTCTATTGGCATACCGTTTTTAAAATTGTTAATAAATTAAATATTAATAAAGGAAAGATACACAACCGTGTATTTAGAATATTTCCCCTACTGGACGACTTAGAGATCATGAAAAGATCTTTAGAAGTCTCAATAGTCAGAAGAAATTTCAAGAATTAACAACAAATGCTTTGATTAGTTGATTACTCCATATAATTTAAGAGCTGAATTACTATTAATATGTGTTTTAAATATTAATATGTGTTTTAAATTTTTCATGAGATATACAATAACAACAGTAGCGATATTATTGAAAATTTAATTCAAATCTACTGTGTTTTCCTCAATTACATCTAGGAACAAAAATAGCTAAACTGAATTATCAATCTCAATGCAGTTCAGCAATGGCATTTCCTCTAATTTGCATATTATGTACGGTAAAAGATTTCCTCTCCATTTAGATAAGATTAAGTTATAAATAACATCTAAGAATTTAAAATGGTAACTTCATCAATATTAAATTATTCATACCGAACTGCAAGGTTTAGTAGTTATACTGAATTTGGCTATGTAATGGAGGGTTGTTAACAAGGGAGTAAAATATATAGAGGAGATGTACATCATAAATAGTCCACCAATCTACAAATTGAACCTATTAATATTTATATTGGTAATCTAAACAAACGGTATTGCGAAATAGTGTTAAAATCAATCCCTGTATTGTAAAGTTTGTGGGATAACATTTATCACTGGTTGTTCAATTTAAAAATAGTACTGACAATCCAATGATTATTTTTACATCAGCTTTGATTAGGTTGATACAGAAGAACCGAGTATCTTAATATGAAACATATTTTTAAACTAGTTGGCTTCATGACGGTAGTTAGATATTTCCAACAGATGACAACTAGGATTCAATATTGAATGAACTTATTTCTATAGTACTTTATTAGAAAGCACTCTGTATCAACAGAATGTCCCAAAATTTGCTTCATCACCCTAAAACATGAACATCTGGAACATTTATATTCTGCCATTCTAAACGAATAACATCGTATCTCCATGAACACGTCAGTACGTTAGTGAGAGAAGGAGCCTTGTATGCTTACATTTATGGTTACGAAATTGCAGTACCTCCTCAACAGGCCATACTGTGTTGGAACCTTGAATTTAAATACAAAATCCCTACAGCCCCAGGCATTTCATACCCGAGTCGCAAGACTTCAAACATTATTTCGATGGGAAACTTTATTCTGAGTCTCCCAGTACGAAAGCAATTTATCAATTAGGTCAACACAAGGAGTAATAAGCACGTTGTGAGTTGAAGCATTGACTACGCTCCCGTGAAGGCTCTAGCTGCTTGTACATCTATCTTCAATGAAAAATAATGCGATGTGTTTGGGTTATTGTAATGCCCAGTTCACAGATATGGTCATTAAAATGATGAGGGTGCCCGCTGACTTCACTCTCTGGCCGTTAGGGCGTCTCCTTATTATTCCTTGGGTCGACAGTAGTCCCTTCCAGTCAGTCCCAGGTTCCGTCGTATAAAATGCAGGTATGATACAGAACACCTGAAAGCTATGTAGTTGAAGGCAACAATCGAGATGTGGCACAATGTTATTTTCTGAGTGCGTGGTGTCATTCATTCCCATTTAACAGGGGAAAATCATAACGCGATAGGAATGAATATAGTATAACAGCAAAGAAGCTAGTCTATACAGCAAACAAGGGAAGTATCAGGTAAGACAGGTCGAAACCTATCTTGAACCTTTTTGGACGCAATCGTTGTACTATAAGAGGACAACGTGCGAAACATCAGCCGCGAGATTGAACTGCAAGGCTCCGAAATCATGTGGCGAATCTCTCATATAAATCAATGGGAAGTAGCGAGTACCGTACATGTTGGCAGGACAATCCTGACTATCCAGGCACTCAAGGCCGATCGCGCGACCGCCTGCATATAGGCTATGCCCCGCCACGCGACAACTCAGAGTGCTGCAGGGATGTCCAGCTCCACCAGCCGTCATGCCTGCGTACCAGGATGTCAGGTACGATTTCGGAGCCTTTCAGTTCTATCTGGTGGCTTATTTCCCGCACGTTGTCTTCTTATAGTACAACAATTGCGTCCACAAAGTTTCAAGGTAGGTTTCGACATGTCTTACCTGATACTTCCCTTGTAAGGCGTAGGCCTAGACTTTTACATGAGTCAACATGGCACGAGCCTTGCGGCCTTGTATAGTACTGCTACCAAGTCGACTGCTTACTTGCATAGGGTAAAGTTAAGTAACTCCGTGATACTAAGCTTTTTTGTTACTACTTCAGAAATTTTAGATTTCAGTTATTTCGATTTGTTTCATGTTAAAGAGGGATACCATACGGAACATTTCTGGCATATATCTTACAAATATTCATAAGTAATTTCAAGGTATTAACTAACAAAATCCGGTAGTAGAAGTAGGTAACGCCGTGATATTCAAGTTACTCCGTGATAGTGTTCAAGTTACTCCGTGATAGCATCGTGTTCACCATTCAGTGTATTTTTTAATCGTGAAAACTAATTTTAATGTAATAAAAGTGATCAAATCATATGTAGACTATTAGTTTTTACTGCCCCATATTGCCCATATTGAAACATTTCACTACACAGTTCTTTTTAATAGAAAAAAGACATTCTATTAAAATATTCCATTAAACATATTTTAAGTCTTCTTAGTCACTATCAGATTCCTCACACCTATCACACATAAAGTAGACATTAAAGGTACCAGACATTACAAAACTGATAATCAATCCATTCGACTCCGTTCTTCCTCTTGGTGTCATCCGCCAGGGGAGCCACCTCACGCACCACAACCATCATCGTCATTGTTCTGGGGTCTGGAATTAGGCTAGACCGATCTATTGTGTCTATCTTGACACACTATATTCACTTCAAATTCAGGTGACACAACGAATGGCTTTCCAATTCTTGCAAGGGTTGCACTTCCTGGATCGGCTGAATACAGTATTTTGTGCAATAATTCTTTAGTGTACTCCAAGGGTTATTAAAACGTCTACTGGCCTTGTATACTGGCCATCCTTCTTCCTGCATCGACCTCAATGCTTCTTTAAGTGTTTCAACTGTTTAGGAGCGAGCCCCTTTATTCCGTTTTGGCGCCATTTCAGCGTCCATCCTAAGAAAAACGTACGTATTGCTAAGCTCACACGCCTGGCATGCGTAACACTACATGCATGTAAGTTGAGTATGCGAATGGTCTGCATCTTACCCCTGGCTGGTGTTAAAATGAATCTTATACAATGAAACAACTGTTTATAAGAAATTAAAATCTTCACCACAGATTTCACTGGATGTGGATCACTTGTTGAAATGTCAACTCTCTGTTAATATATTTTTTAAACTTCATTGAGTTGGTCAAAAATAGAGCGCAAGGGCTCCCTGGATTCCTGGTTTCTACTGCTATCTGTTGGTAAAAACTTAGAACTTTCGGAATTGAACCTACGTAGTGATAGAGGAAATACGCTTTATCACGGTGTTACTTGATATCACGGAGTAACTTGACACTACCCTACACACAAATTGTCCAATTCTGTAACTACCAAATTGTAACAATTGTTATTGTAGCAATAATTGCTATCAATGATTCATGGCAATCGACTTACTCGTGCTTCAGACTGAAAATCGGCTCTTAGTTTGGAGATTGTTGGAAACACAATCTGCCAGCAATCCGTCCTTTGCTGATATTTTATCATTTCAAATGATCTTGTCGACTTCATCGTTATACTTTGGTCTTCAAGTACGTTATGCGTTACGGTTACGGCGTGTATGACATCATGTTGTTCAGTGCATATGCACCGAGTCTGAGTTTACTCCTGGGGTCTGGCGTTATGCGATACGGAGACGGCGTGTGCGTGACGTCATGCAGCAGAGTGCACCTCCCGCTCTCTGTTCCCCGCGCGGGAAGCCTAAGTTAATGGGCAATGGAGTCTGTTGAAAGAGCCCTCTTGAGCCTTTCTAACATGTGTAGCATTTGTAGCATGCGTCATTTGAAATGATATAAAGTCTAGTCTCTCAGACTGACTGTATCTTTTTTTACTTCCAAGATGAGGGTATGGTAGTGAATAAGTGTATCCTCTTACGGTCGATTTTCTTTGGGCTATCTCTCGAAGTTCAACAGGGCATAGTGCATGATAGGCTGATATAAATGCCCTTCTCAAGTGGAGAAAACTGAAAGTCATAATGTACAAGTAAAGGTGGTCCACAGCCGACTCGATGCGTCACGTCGGCTCCCTACGCGATCATGAGCCACGGGACCTAGCGATGGATCGAGTCGGCTGTGCTGCTACAAAACGTTGATTTGTTCTTTTCTAGAACGAAGGGAAGCGACGCATCGTGTTGGCTGTGGTACTACGGTAGGTTGTTTGATATCCAGTTTCCCGGGTACTGTTGACAAGCCTCTTCCACTCTCCTCTGCCCATGTGCGTCTTGTATTTACTGTTGTGTAATGTTTTGTGATAATTTAATAAGTTTTCAATTGTCCTTTTTATCTTCCTTCACTACGTTTGACGCTTTCTACTCATTCATTTTCCCTAACTAATATTTCTATAAACAATTACACTATTTACCTACTTATGGCCTATATAAACGAACAGCTCTTTTAATAACTTTGTGGTGCTCGTTAAATCGTGCAACATGACCACGTGGCCAGCTGCATCAAATCCGGAGATCGTAGGTTCGAATTCCGGTGCTGACAGCGTCTATCCTGAGTATGATTTCTCCTCGGGTTTTTCCACACTCCCTCCAGGCAAATGTCGGGATAAAACCTTATTTCAAGTCACGGAGCACCTACTCCTCCCTGTCTCTAATGCAGCTACACACACTACTACAGTCATCACATAAATACAGGTTATTAGACAAATTCAACACACACCCAACTACATGGTGCTGATAACCATGATGTCCCAAGTCCTTAAAATTAATTACCAATAATAATAAATATGCTCATCTTTATCTAAAATATCCAGTGCAAAGGCGAAATTTGTTGAGTTATTTAGGTCATAGCATTCGACAATTTCATAAGAGCCACTGAAAGGTGTTTGTTACGATAGCACTCGCCTTCGTTCCACAACCATTGCAGAGTTTACAAAATATCATTTTAGCCAAATCGTTATGGTAATAATTGTTATGGGTCCATAGAAACTGTTATGGCATAACAATAAGCTTACAGAATCGCACTGAAGGAGCAACGAAACCTAATCGGCGGCTTCGGTGGCGTAGTCGGTAGCATGCTGAGCTTCTATGCCCAAGATAGCGGGTTCAAACCCGGCCGAAGCCGTCGGATTTTTTAAGAGCGTTAAAAATCCCTCAGTATGCCTTCCTTCGGAGGGGAAGTAAAGCCGGCGGTCCCATGTCATAGATTTATGGCATGTTAAAGATCTTTCCACTAATTACACCTGTGTGAAACTAAATTGGATAGGTTAAGAACGTAAACAACGCTCTTAGGTTGCTACGTTCGTTGCCAAGAGCCGACTGCGGTGGCGTCTAGTAGCTAGTTCTGAACTAGGCCTAGTAGTCGTCGACGGTGGCGTTTGGCGGCAAAAGTAGGAACTATTTGAAAATTCAAAGTTGCAGTCCCTACTTGAATTAAAAAAAAACAGATACACACACTAATACAGTCATCACAAGTAACACCGGTTATCAGACAAATTCTACACACACCCAAAGTACACGGGGCTACATGACCGCGTTGTCGCAGCCCCTAAACTAAGGAACCAACCAACCAAACCTAATCTCCAGCTAAGCGACGAAAAACGCATATTGAGATATTTCATTGTGATAATTTAATCCCATTAAGTATTAAAATAGCACACTGCGTTAACACTCTTACGTTTAGAATGTTGGGTTGCCTTGCGAATAATTTCCATCATATCCTCAAACGTTATTAGGTTGTTTGAGTACTACATCAGTTCTGAGGTGTGATTCCTGGCAATCTTGGCCCAGGATTGATATGATGCAGGCAGTACGCACTATGTGCCTTATTGTATATCGAGAATCCTGGAATACCTTTTTAGGTTATTGACATTAAACGTACGTAATAGGTGGACTATTTCAGAAAGCCTGCATGTCTCTTCCGTCAAATCAAGATAGAAGGTAGATGGATTTGATGTAATTTAAGCTGTGAATAAAACTGAAAAACACGATAGATTAACAATAGAACTTCAGAGACTGCCAGGTACTGTTTTAGTTGTATGAAAAGCATTCTTCATGTGTTGAAAATAACTTTTTACTTCTTTTCAAAATTATAATTATGTATAGGCTACTACCATATTACCAAATAGGTTAAATTGGCATTTGCTTCATGATTAGATTAGAACTTAAGTTCCTGTCTGGTGATGACTATCTTAATTTAAATTTTCTTTCCAGTGCAATCAGAATAAAATACGTTGAATATGTACAAATTTCCAGGTAAAATCTATAGCTTACTGCACTAGAACAGAAAATATCAGAGATGGATTTCGGGTGGCTCAGTTCTGTATCATCACTAACAATGAGAAATATGAGAAATTTAAGAAGAAAATGACAACTGTTTCAAGGAAGTGGTGAAAAACACTAACATTTGCCAGATGATGTTATTTCACGGCCTTACTGGAAAAATATTTTTTTATTTTCAAGGGATGTTGATAATGTTAAGCGTAACAAGCCAAGTGTAAATCTCTGTCAAAAGGATGTTTCTATCAACGAGTTTATGAAGTGCATTCTTGTTACAACTATAATCAACTTATCTTCTTCTCCCTCTAGGATTGATAATCTCATGAAAAGTATTCCACAAGTTATATCAGTAATATTACAGTACCGTATATAACTTCTCTTAAAATGTAATAGTGTCAGATCATCTCCTTTTAACATGCTCAATGCTGATGTAAGACATTCGGTTTTCCTCAGTGACCTACCCACATTCTGTTCATTACCTCACCTTGTCAGGGGGCACCTGATTTTCCTTTTCCCAACCGAAGAATACTTTGGTGTTCAGTTGTTATTTTATGCCAATTATTCTGTTCATTCTATCACCTACAGTAGAATGCTAAAATATCGGATATTGGCGAACTAAATCAATGGACATTACACACTGTGCTTTGTTCTCATTACTCAAAAGTGATAGTAGTGCCAACCCGATACATACTCAAATGCAGTATATGAGCTCAAATTGAGGTGAAAATATTTTCAAAATTTTGAATTTAGTTATTTAAGAACACGAATATGGTACTTATATTTAACAGGTTTTATAAAGGATACATAGATTCAAAATAAAATTACTCCAAAACACAATCATCACAATCTCTAAAAAAAGATCCCGCTCATTAAGCCAGATTAACTAGAAATTATCCATTACTTACAAAGATGATTGAGCAGCCTAATCCTTTCTGTTCTCAATATTCAGTCACAAAAATACGGGAAGAATCAAAAAAGAGGGCATTATATTGTTCCCATGATAAGCTCAACCATACTCCTAGTAAGTAGCCACGAGTACAGAAAGTAAATATTTATTCCCAATATGGAGAAAATCTGTGGCGTGAATCCCAACCGACATTCTTAAAGAATGATGGTGTTTTTTATTTACATCTTTTCATGCAAATTGCTACTCTTAGTAACACAAATAGTTATTGCTGTCTGTCAGTGCCTAACCCTCGTAATTTGTCTTTCTAAAGGACCATTATCGTACTACTATCCATTGGCTGTATTCCCTACAACTAACATCAATACATGTAGTTGCTGTGTGTCTCTGTTCTCTAAGTACTGCATATATTTGAAGATGAGTAATAATTAGAATTTGACTCCAGAAAATCATCTAGATTTCTTCCGTGTCTTTTGAAGGGTTTCGCTTGGATGTATCAAGTTAGGCTCATCGCTAGACTTTTCGTACAACTTGTCCGGACCCAGCTGGGTGTACCATAAGCCTGTTGATGAACCTAACAACACGGTCTGAACTTCGACTTACGTTACAGAGCCAAATGATTTCTACCCAGTAAATAAACGAAAATATTAACCTTCTTTTTTAACTATAAATAACGTCAAACTTCCTTTAATATCTGGCACAAAAAATATTTTATATACATTAACGTAACAATAATTAACAGCTCCACTTAAAATCATTAAGTAAAAAATTAATTATATCAGTGTCGGATAACGCAGAATGTTGGATTATCGAAGGTCGATTGAGCGGGACTCTAATGCAACACCTACTGTACATGTAAAGAATGTAATCCAAAAGTAGTTTTATTTTTTGGCGAAATGGTGTTCCAACACCTCCTCATTTGTTTGTTACATGTTTCATGTATGCGAAATGCCAAGCTGTCAATAAAGGCTCTAGTTTAGTAATGTAAGTGAAGATATGACCTCTTGATGAACAAGATGACATTCTGTTTGTGAAAAATGAAGTTGGACAAACTTTAATTGAAAGAAAAACTGATCGAATGTTCAGAGATTTATTTCAAACTCCTGGTAAAATTCATGAGAAAAAGTAGATACTTATGGCTCATGATCAGCTCGATTGCAATTTCTTCAAATGAATGTGAAATTTTAAATTTTGGTTGAAACATATTATGTTTATAGTACAGTTCCACTCTGAGTGCCGTTACCTTTTTCTCCAGTAAAAAAGCCTGGCATTATAATTAAAGTTAATATTTTTATTATCGCCGTGAGTTTTTTAATGCATTAACCAACGTCACACTGCGGAGGACATTTTAAACGAAGTCTGCACAGTTAATGGCAGTAAATACACGTAGCTTGGATAATGAAGAAAATATATCAGTTTTAACACAAAATGATTAATCAATTAAAATACACATCGTATGAATACCCAAGGATTAACTTTAATAATGATAACAGCCGTGAAAATCTCAGTACTATTATCAGTAGTTTTATTTATTTAAACTGTTTCATTTTAACTAAATTTTCAAGGACTTTTCAACTTTATTTTGCCAAAGCTCACGATTAATATGATATACAGTATTTATGCCGCAGTGTTTTCACTATTATCTCCAGTAACGTCTGAATAATTTACATGAACTCTGATATCAAAGATAATGCTTCCATCAAAACATAGAATGGATGCTCTGTCTCATGTTATTTATATGATACGGTGAAAGTTAAAGGTATCCCATTGTATCATGCATTATTAAAACTGTAATTTATAGTACTGTATAACTCAAAATTATGAGCAGTGCCAATACTTGTGGAATACTTTTTTAACTATTCCAAATAAAAAACTTATCTTTCACTTCGTATTATACAATTATCTAAACCATTTTCCATGACAACTTGAACATGTACGTTATAAATCAATGACTGTCTTTTCACTAGAAAAGTCAATCAATGATATGAATAAGTAGTTCAGAATTAAGCACTAGAATCTTAAATTTGAGAAGAATATTAGGCCTAGTCCTGTTCTGAGATTAAATATTGGTAAACAGCTTTAACAAACAGTAAATTGAAATAAAATAACTTCTTCTGTAAGTTTATAAAATGTATGCACTTATCTGTATAACCACAGACTCTTTTTTTTCTTCTGTTTTATATACTGTAACATGATTATTCAGTTTTATAATATTTAAGTGACTTTCTTCATAGATTGACATAACTTCCTAAGAAATCAATGTATCAAAATGTCCTGTGGTTCGGATTCCACGTAAAAAGGAGGTCCCGTGGCTCATGATCTCGAGATTAACGGTCACGTTAAACTACAAGCTTGCTTGCTTTTGATGTACAGCTTTCACCTATTGCAAAGAAATTAAGAGCTATGATTTAATTTGTTATTCATAACAATCAATCTGATAATTAATCAGTAAATACATTTATAACCTGAAAGAAGCTAAACTACAAGTTCTCGTCCAAATACTGGATTACAACCACATGCAGACCTAAAACACATTTCAAAATATGACATAAAATCAATGTTTAGTTATTGTTTTTAAGGGGTGGAACAGCGAGGTCATCTGCCCCTAACTTAAAATAAAAGTATTGGATATAATTTTCTGGTTGTATGCACAGAATGTTTCAAAATTTTCAGGGCTATGTTATGAGAACACAATTGTTTAAAGCTAAATTCGAAACACCCACAAACATTTTGTTTCGGAGTTCCAAGACATCAAACATTGTTTCATGGGTCTGTTGTTTTTATTTCATTTAGGGGCTTTGATATCATAGTCTTCAGCCTCATATACTTATTTATATGAAAGAGAATTCATCTGTTAACCTGTGTAATTATGGTGTATGTAGTAGTGTGTATAATTTTAATTGAGATAGGATTTGGAAGGAGGTGGCCGTGGCCTTAAGTTAGGAACATCCCAGCATTTGGCTGAAGTAGAAATGGGAAACCATGGAAAGCCCTTCTAAGATAGCTGTGGTGGTAACCGAATCCATTTGTCTCAGTTTTACTTCATGATGGTGAGTACACCCCATTCCAAACCTCAGACCAGAATTGAATTTCTTGGCAGCGCCGAGAATCGAACCCGGACTTCGTGTGTACACTTAGATGGATCTATTCTGGATCTCTTGGTATGCAGATAGCTCCTTCCAGTACCGTATGCAATGGTCTAGCTGGTTGCGTCTCACCAAGGAGGACCAGGTTCTATTCCAGTTTACCGCATGTGAGATATTTGAAGTGAAAATATCGCGTCACGTGGTTCGGATTCCACGTAGAAAACGGAGGTCCCGTGGCTCATGTTCGCGAGATTAACAGTCACATAAAATTACTTCCTTCCTTTCTTTCCTCCCCTCCTTCCTTCCTTCCTTCCAGTAACGCACAGCACGTGGAGACGATCCACTAGGTATTCAATGGAAGGTTGGAGCTTGAAAAGCGACAGTGGTAGTGGGGTGTGTTACTTTAAGGGTTTGAAAATCGACGTCATCTGACCTACGGAAGCAACACTAACAGTTCATTTATGAACTTTGTATTAGGTACTCTTTGTCCTCCAGGTGTATCCAAAGAAATAGTTAAGTTATGTCTGAGAGCGTGGTGTCAGTCTACTGTGTTTCACAAAGGTAAAACATACTGCCTAGGAATGACAATAACAAAAAATTCAAACTAATATACTGTACTGTACCATGGGAGATCATGGTCACGCCGTGAGCTGGGGAGAGTGGTTCTACAGAAAATTCGTTCTCGTCAGTCGTGCCGTATTTTCTAAGTGCTGTTATTAATGCATTCATTTATTTACTCATCCATTCATTTATATACTCTTGCGTTCATTTATCCTTTGATACTACTAGAGCCTCCGTGGCTTAGGCGGCAGCACGCCGGCCTCTCACCGCTGAGTCCGTGGTTCAAATTCCGGTCACTCCGTGTGAGATCTGTGCTGGCCAAAACGGAGGCAGACAGGTTTTTCTCCGGGTACTACGGTTTTCCCTGTCACAATTTCATTCCAGCAACACTCTCCACTATCATTTCATTTCATCTGTCATTCATTTAATCATTGCCCCAGAGGAGTGCGACAGGCTTCGGCAGCCGCCATACTTTATATCCTCGCCGCTAAGTGGGGGCTTCTTTCATTCCATTCCTGACCCGGTCGGAGACTGGAAGCAGGCTGTGGATTTTTCATCCTTTGATACTACTATGATTCATGTTATGAGAGGTTGTGAGATAGCCGTTAAAATTAGGAGAAGTAGAAGCAGTGAAAATATGAGGCATTATGTAAGGTAATAAAATCGATTGTGCGAGAATAATAATACTAATAATAATAAGAAGAAGAAAAATATTGTTATTGTTTTTACGTCCCCCTTAATTACTGCGGCTTTTTAGAGAAGCCGGGGTGCTGGAATTTAACATGCCAGTAAATCTATTGACATGGCTCCCTCACATTTACGCACCCTGAAATGCCAGCTGACTGCACCAGGATTCGACCCTGCAACCTTGTGAACAGCAGGCGAGAACGTTACCGTTGAGCCACGCAGCCAGATAACGTGTGAGATCGTCATGCGATCTAAGTACGTGAATAACCCATACATTTAATTTTAAAATGTATTTTCGAGTTTGATTGTAAACAAGGTAGGCTGAATTGATGAAACTGAATGCGAATTACCAGATATACAGTAAAATGTTTAATAATTCAGGGTTGGAGCTAAAGGCATTGACGGATGGAAATCCTACGATGTGCTTAGGTCATTTAGCAATCTTTGTTTCATTTGATATGTGTTACTCCATTTTAAAAGATGCTATGTATAAGTTCTGTGTAATAAATAAACTAATATTCATCATAACATGGTTGACAGAGCATTCATCACGTTAATGATGATGATAATAGTAATAATAATAATACTAATGGCATGGCCTCGGCTACCGTGGCGTAGATCTTGTGATTTAGAGCCATTGAGGTAATTACTCTCCTAATTTGACGTGCTGTCAAACACTGCCATCTTGTAGAAGAATACCAGAACTCTACTGGGCAACCTGTGGCTTGTCATCACAAAATGTGATACGAGAGATCTTTAACGAGTGCTGTACAATTCGGAGGAAACGTCCAGTATTGCAAGACAATGGATGATCCTCCATGATGACGCAACAATCCACCCTGCTTCTTTTGTCAGGAACCTTTTGCAGCGGTGGGATTGGATGGAAGATCATGGAATAGCCTCCATACTCACCTGACCTCAGTCCATGTGACTTTGATCTCATTCCCCAAGGGAAGAATACGCCACGTGCGAAGCGAATTGCAAACTCGGAGGATATGTAGTACCAGCGTTTCGACGAGAAGTACATATAGACAAATCACACACAGCTGATGGTTTTCAACGTCTTCCTCATCATTAGCAAAGATGTGCTGAACCTTTGTGGGATTATTTTGAAAGGTGTTAGCTGTGACCAATGTCTCTTAACGATGCATAATATAACAATAATTTCTATTTACGAATCTTTATTTTTCTTTCTATTTCCTGTACCCAATTTGGTACCACCTTGCATTGACTTTATAGTTAATTTATATCCCTGCTGCTTTATTGGCTGATCTAATGTAGTTGCCCTGACTTATGAAATAACCCTCGTATTTTCCTATCGGACACGCCCTGAAAGAGTGTTAACACATTTTTGAAACACGCTTTATATGGCTCACATAACTATACTGATTGAATTGAACATCAGATCATCCACATACAGGCCTATCTCATTCAATCGGACAACATTCAATATTTCTGAATTCCAATTAGACCTACATTATAATATTTAGTGGGGGTGAGATTGGCTATATGTTTCACATTCTCTCCCTCTCTCTATTGTACAGTACTTCTACATTCAACAGGCTGGCTGCGTGATTCAGCGGAAACGTTCTCGCTTGCTAAGCCCAAGGTTGCAGGATGGAATCCTGGCGCAGCCAGTTGGCATTTGAGGGTGCGTGTCAGTAGATTTACTGACACGTTAAAGATCCCCTTCGTGGCAAAATTCCGGCACCCTGGCGTTTCCAAAAGCCGTAGTACAGTAGTTAAAAGGGTCGTAAACCAATAACATTTTTTTTTTTATTTGCGAATTGACCACTTCGGATCACGCTACAATTTCATTTTTTCTTTGCCTGAAGTTTCCTCTTCCTCCAGTACTCCTTCATATGGGCGCTATGCTGTTTCTTCTGCTCATCCGTCCAGGCTCTTCCCTTCTTTGTGGTTCTTGTGACGTGAAACCCTTCCAAATTTTGAATTATGTACCGAAATGTTTCCCTGTTTGACATCTGAACTTCCTGGATGTTGGAATTTTCGAGATCTTTACGAACTTCCTTAATCCATGTCGTTGTTGTCTTCTTGTTCCACAGGTAGTCGAATAACTGTTTGGTTAGTCTAGTTTTGTCCATTCTGTACAAGTGTCCGAGAAACGATAACCTCCTCTTCCTCATGGTCTCTGAGATTCTCTCCACATTTTTATAGACTTCATTGTTGCTCCGAAGTTTCCAGCCGGTTTCAGTCTGGACTGGGCCCATGATTTTCCGTAGTATTCTTCTTTCTAGGATCTCTAGCTTCTCCAACTTGTAATTCATCGAGAGGCATTCGCTGGCATACAGGCATTCTGTTTTTACTACCGTGTTGTAATGTTTTAGTTTGGCATTCCATGAGATGCATTTCTTGTTGTAGATGATTTTAGTTAGTCCATAAGCTCTTTCCATTTTTGAGATACGATCTTCTACAGCAGATTTCTCTAGACCGTTCTCTTGTATGGTTTCACCGAGGTATAAACTTTTTCACCCTCTGAATCCGTCCAATCTCTGTTTCAAGGAATTGTGGTCCATGTTTGTCATTCATCATGAACTTGGTCTTCTCTTTCGAGATCCTAAGCCCTGTCTTGCTAGCGATCTTTTCTAAGAGGTTGATCTGTATGGCCGCTTCTTCTAGGTTCTCTGAAAGTATCGCAAAATCATCAGCGAAAGCCAAGCAATTGACTTTGATTCCTCCCGTTTTTCGTCCTAGGCAGATCGGGGCTATCTCTTGATTTTCAAGTTCGGAATTCCAAATTCTCACAATCCTCTCGAGGACACAGTTGAATAGTAATGGTGATAATCAATCACCCTGTCGCACACCTGTCTTGATTTCAAATGACTGAGACAATTCTCCCATGAACTTCACCTTAGAAGTTGTGGCTGTTAAGGTTTCTCTGATAATATTGGCCAGTTTGGTTTTGACTCCAAATTCTCTAATGATCTTATCTAGGGTCCCTCTGTCCACCGAGTCGAAGGCTTTTTTGAAGTCAATGAATGAAACCACTATACTTTTGCCGTTCAGCGCTCTGTGGCGAATTATTGATTTCAAATTTAGGATTTGTTCGGCACAGGAGCGGCCTTTCCGGAACCCACCTTGGTATTCTCCAAGTTGCTTATCTAGGATTCCTTCTATTCTATTCAGAAGTATCCTTGAGAGGATTTTGTAAGTGACTGGGAGTAGCGACACGCCTCTGTAGTTGTTAACATCTTGTTTGTTCCCTTTCTTATGGAGTGGGTGGATCAGCGCTGTTTTCCATTCGTCTGGTAGCTTTTCCGTCTCCCATATTTCTTGGAAGATATGGTGCAGGTCGTCTAGGATTTCAGGTTCTGCCCACTTCAACATTTCTGCTGATATGGAGTCTTCCCCGCTTGCCTTATTGTTCTTGAGACTTTTCAGGGCTTCCTTTATTTCTTCTTTTGTTGGTGGCATATCATCTTCTGAGTTTATAGGATGAGTCTGAAATTCTAGTTTGTTGGTTGGAGGCGGGCAGTTGAGGAGTTTCTCAAAGTATCTGGCTAATATATTGCAGTTTTCTTGATTGTTCAGTCCAATTTTTCCTTCTTCGATTTTGAAACTTATACTTGGAATTTGGTATCCTCTAAGCTTGTCCTTGAAGGTTTGGAAAAAATCTCTGGTGTTATTCTTAGTGAAGTCGTCCTGGAGGTTTTGTAACTTTGCATTCTCAAACGATCGTTTGGTCCTGCGGAATACCCCTGATGTTTCTTTCCTTTGGGTTCTGAATTGTTCCAAATGTTCCGTATCTCTTGAACATTTCCATTTTCTCCATGTGTCGGATCTCTTTTCAAGTGCTTTCTCACATTCTTCATTCCACCAGATTGTACGTTTCCTTTTTGCCAGTCCGAATGTTTTCTTAGCGGCTTCATTGATCTTTGTACAAAGATGTTGCCAGGTCTTTGTTCTAGAAGAGCGGATTTCTTCTCTGAAGTTATTTATAATATCTCCATTGATGTTCATTCGATTGGTGTTGTATTTTTTCAACTTAGGTGGATCCTTCTTTTGTTTTGGTGGAAGAAAACGTATTTTAACTTTGGAGAGATAGTGATCAGAGTCAAATTTACCATTTCTAATCACTTTAACATTCATCACCTCCCTAGTATTTGTCCTTGATATTGCTACATGGTCTAATTGGAATTCTCCTAGGTTGGGATTTGGAGATACCCATGTCTTTGCTTTTCTTGGAAGTTTCCGAAAATGAGTCGACATGAGATTCAACTGGAAGATTTTGCAGAGTCCAAGGAGCCGTTCGCCATTCTTGTTTGTCCTCCTGTGTGCTGGATGGTCTCCTACTATATCTCTGTATTTTCTTTCTGTCCCTATTTGTGCGTTGAAGTCTCCCAGAAGGAGTTTTACATGGTTCACAGGTATCCGAGCGATTTCTGTTTCTAAGAGGTCCCAGAAGTCATCGACTTTCTGTGGGTTCTTCTTGTTGTCTTCGTTGATAGGAGCATGGCAATTTATGAGAGTATAATTCCTGTTTTTGCACTTGATTGTCAATAGGGATAATCTCTCAGATTTAGATGAAAAGTCTGTGACACTATCCACTATGGTTTTGTTTATGTAGAAGGCAGTCCCAGGGAGAGGGGTGTTAGCCATTATCTTTATTGCTGGCTTTCCTTTGAATACTCTGTAGAGCTTTATATCCATGATGTGGTCATCTAGGAATCTGGTCTCTTGTACAGCCAAAATCTGGATTTGTTGGTCGTCCAGGAGCTTTTCCAATTCTTTCTGTTTTCCGACTCGCAGGAGTGAGTTGACGTTAATGGTCCCGATGAAGTATTTCCTCTTGAATTTCAATTTGGAAGGTATTTCAAGACGCTCCGACTCATCTTGTATGCAGGTGGTGGGACTCCCCAGAATCCTAGGTCCCGATGCATTGCCTGCTGCAATGGTGGATTTCTCTTTCAAGTTACCACCTGGGGTAGTGCTCTCATTTAGCGACATTTCCATTCTGCATATGAAATTGTGTTGTGTAGGTGTAGGAAATAAAATTCCGAAATAAGATCGGATTGTTAGTCCGAAATGATTGTTTTTCGTGGTTTACTCCACTAGGTTCTTCCGCTCTCTCTGCCGTTGGGAACTGAAATTCTTCATCCGCCTTTGAGACCGTTGACCATGTTTCACCCTCCTCCTTTCTCAACCGGGCTAATATTATTATTATTATTATTATTATTATTATTATTATTATTATTATTATTATTATTATTATTATTATATCATTCATCACCTTTATATCAGTTTTTAAGAAATGATTGATTTTGGCCATGTAAAATTAAATTCCAATACAAATGTTTAACAAAAGGGGAAAAAATATACCAGGAAGAGTACTTATTTATCGTCTAAAACGGTTATAAAGGGAGTTAGGGTGTCAGGGAAGTCGCCTCCGTAGCGTAGCGGTCAGCATGCTTAGCTGCCGCCCCGGAGGTCCTGGGTTCGATTCTCGGCTCTGCCACGAAATTTGAAAAGTGGTACGAGGACTGGAACGGGGTCTCCTCAGCCTCGGGTGGCCCAAATGAGTAGAGGGGGTTCGAATCCCCCTCAGCCATCCTCGAAGTGGTTTTCCGTGGTTTCCCACTTCGTCTTCGGGCAAATGCCGGGATGGTACCTACTGTAAGGCCACGGCCGCCTCCTTCCCTCTTCCTAGCCTATCCATCCCTATCTTCCATCCCTTCCCCTCCCTCATGAGGCCCCTGTTCGCTTTGCAGGTTAGGCCGCCTGGGCGAAGTGCTGATCACACCTCCCCAGTTGTATCCATCCTGACCAGATGTTCCAAGCTCCAGGACACTGCCCATAGAGGCGGTAGTGGTGAGTTCCCTCGCTGAGTCCGTGGGAAGCACCAACCTTGAGGGTAAATTGACTAAATAAAAAAAAAAAAAAAAAAAAAGGGTGTCAGGGGAAGTAACAAATTTTATTATTAATACTATTTTATTGCCATCTTGAGGGCTCGTTGGATCCTCATAAATCACTACCATAGGTTATGTACTGTAGTTAGAAACTAAGAGAATGAGAAGAAGAAAACATGACAGCACAATAAACAAGCGTACTAAGCGAGGTGAGGACTAACTTAGCTTGCCTTCGCTTTTCTCACTGAGCCTTTCTATACATGTGCCCAGAAAGTCATCTTTCTTCACCCCCACCCCCTAGTTTCTATATAATTGCAGCCATAAGTGAGACTGCTACATCATTTTGAAAGGCTGTAATCACTGCTTAAGTATTTTCTGTTCATTTCAAATGTATTTTTTCTTTACTTTTTTCGTCTTACTTTGTTTTCTACATTTCTTTTACGAAGACGTCACAAACACCCAGTCTCCGAACCAGCAGAATTAACATTAGAATATTAAAATCCCCTCCGTCCGACCGGGAATTGAACCCGAGGTCCATCGGACCAAATCCTAGCGTGCTAACCAATATTAGCCACGGATACGAACCCATGTTAAGAGACATCACTGTGTCATGGACTTATAGGATGCCCCAAAAGATGTGATTTCAAATGCACATCTACAATACTCCATTTACCTCCTCCTACTATGTAGCTCACATCAAGACAATAAGTTTTATAACTGTTGTAGAAGCCTGAAGGAGAGGTGGGGCTTGAACTGTGTGAACCTCAACCTTAAATACGGTCATTCGTTTATGGAGTGCACAATTTTGATTTTACGTAACAAAGGACGGTGAGGTACAAGGAAAGTATGTAACAATACTACACTGAGAAAAGTCTCAGCTACAAAATACACAATGCAAATATATGCTTCTTAGAATTTAGTCTGTATCAATTTTTAACAATTAGCCTAATGTTGTCAAAAAGCAAATTTCACAAGGGCACTCTTAGCTAAAATAAAACATATACCTTTACCTAGCTTTATGGGTTTTCTAATGAATTGTAAAATAGATTTGGATTTTAAATTATATATCCTTATTGACTGGGGAAAGAAAGTGATATCATGCTTCTACAAATACATTTCTCTCTACATGTTATTTCAAAACAATTTTATTTTATTATGTTCACACCAAATTGATGAATTAAATATCAACTGGATTTAAGAATACAAATGACCAATTGTTATAGCAAAAGTTTCAGATGATAGTTGATCTCTGCATTGGCAGTCATCATAACTGATATTTGACATGAGAGATCTCCAGCCACCAGGAGAAGTGAATGCTAAACTATTGGCAGAACCAGTCGACTGGACTTGGAAATAACCTGATGGAGCTAAGTATACTGAGAACCCCTTACCAAATCCTGCACCCAAATGTCCTCCTTGGAATAAATATCCATCAGTCTGGATTACTCTTGCTCCTCTATAAATATAAAATATATGCGTGTAATATAAGCATACCGAAACTTCATTCATCATGTAGGTCTAATTCCAATAGATATTTGGATGAATACGTTGGTTACAGTATTAAACACATTAGTATTATAGCTGAGTTTTCAACTGATATTTACATCTCAGAACAGCACTAGATAAATAATATATTTCATTAAATAGTCATTAATTTATAGCCAGTATCCTAACATCATCTCTAAACTATCTATTAATCATGTGAACTTTAATAAAGCTGGTTTTTAAGCTAGATAGTAAAATAACATGTTAAATAAGACCAAATCTTTAAAAAATAGAATCTACATTATACCCTAGAAATTATATTTATACAATGTAATATAATAATATCAAAAGATATAAATAAGAATGGAAATGTAAATCTATATATAGCTATGTAAATATTGTTAGACAATTTTTATTACAATACTGAAGCAGAATTGCATATCAGAGTTATAATGACAGAAAATAAAAAGAAACAAATAATAGGATAAGTACAATACTTAGCATTAGAATGATTTCACTTTTATTAGAATAATTGTGACCAGCATCTTTCATAAAGAACTGAATATGGTTTCCATTGGCAAAGCAAGGAATGGAAGAAAGGTTAATTACGTAATGTCTAATTTGAAACACACTCAAGTTTGAGGTATATTCTGAAGTTATATAGCTTGCAACTAAATACTAATTTGATATGGGTATCAGCTTCCCTTATTGTAAGTATCATTGGCTTTTGACCATACAACTTATTCTCTCCATAAATCACAGTTTTGAACGATAAATCTACTCCAAATGTGAATGTTTCATATGTTCATCTATGAATAAAAACTGTTGTATTGGTAATAAAGAAAACTTTGCCTTGCGTAGGCCTACTAAATATAGTTATTCAGTCATGTACAATAAGTAGCCTATCTGTACAATGAATAATTACAGGAAAGAAAATAGCAAGGAACATCCATTATGCATTTAAGTTAGTATCATTTTATTCCAAAGGATATAGCCTATTTTAATAACAAATCTTTGGGGTTATGTATTTCTAACATCACTTAATGTGAGACTTGGTAGAGTTCCAGTATCTCTAGACCTATAACTAAACACTTTACTGATGTGCTCCCAGGAAGTTATTCAAAGAAGTAGCATTATAAGTGAATGGTAGCGAATTCACGTTATTTCATCGGTATAAAATACCATTTGTTTGAACTTGCACTGGTCCACAGCTAATAACACATAATAAGCCATGTTAAATTGAACGGAAAACACCACATACTTTTCCTTCTGTATGTTGTAACTCATATTAACAATATTTCAATATAAGTTCATTCTTTTCAAATAAACAGTAATAAACAATATTTTTTTTTCAATATTTCACACTGAATTGCTAAACTATAAATACAGTTTATTATCTTGGCTTTCAAGATGGAGCCGCTCCGTGTGTCGGTGATTGTTTCCCGACGTTTTGGCTGTCATTGCAGCAACCTTAATCATGGGCACGAATTCGTGTCGAATATAAATTAAGTGTTCAATAGGTTAACAACCTGGTCTTTCGTTGCTGTTACTAACATGTCTATTGAGCGGATGGTAGCCTAGTAACAGTCAGCTATAATATCTTAGGCTATGTGGGGCGTTCTCGTTTATTAGCCTGATTATCACGCAGTCAGTGTGGTTATTACCAGTAGCTTTCTCAACATGGTTCAAGAAGGCACCTACAGTTACAATATGCAACTGAGTACAGTGACAGCCACTCAAAATGCAACTTGAGTTACAATAATTACAAGTTATTTTCAAGATAAAGTACATAAAACCTGGTTTGTTTGTTGTTGTTGTTGTTTTTTCCTTCTTCTTCTTCTTCTTCTTCTTCTTCTTCTTCTTTTTCGTGTTTGTTTTAATTGTATCACGAGACATTTAGTTTTAATCGTTGTTCAATTTTAACAACCACATTTCAATTATTTTTTTCTGCAAGTCTCCCCCTGCGGTCTGAGAGAAGAAGCTCTGCAGCACTAAATAGTCTGTCGCAATGGCTGGAAGAAGGCACACTTATATTGAATTTAATAAATAATTTGCATGCCGGCAACAATAAACTTCCATCTCTTTTAGTGGTACGGTACCACACTTTCTGTCTCAGCTTCCAGGACTTCATCCCTCATCTGCTGGACTTTTCTTGTTGTTGTAGAGAATGAAGCCATTTTTCAGAATTACCTAGTTCTAAAGAAAGTTTCCCAGTCGATCAACACAAATTTGTGTTGACTGACTGGAAATCTTTCAATAAATTTCCTTGTTGTGTTATTGACGTTAGTAATGTACATCATAAAATAGCAAACCCTTCTCATAGAACAGGTAATTGACGCTAATAATGTATTCGTCACACATTATTTGTAACGATTAGGGGTTAGTCGTATCAGAATTTTAAAGGCAATTGTAACAATTAATGTAATCGAAACAAACTGTAATCGTTACTTCTCAAGTGTGTAAAAAGACGACTCGTGTAATTCAGGCACATGTACAGTATATCACATGTCTACTGGAGTCGTTGATACATCACTACAAACTTGCTCTTTGACGTAATCTCCACGGAAGAAATCCGAGGATGCATTGTCAGGAAATCAAGCTGGCCAATGTATTGGTCCCCCACGTCACAACCAACGACCGCTATAATGATATGCAAAACATCTCTTACATTACGGTCATAATGTGCACTGTTTAGAGTTAGGTACTACGTTTATTTATTTTATTTATCGTATGGCTTTTAGTGCCTGGAGTGTCCGAGGACATGTTCGGCTCGCCTGAGTCTGTAGTTGCTTCCAGCGGACACCCTTAGGATGAGCTACAAGTTCCGTTCAATTTCAAGTAGTTCTAACTTTCGCTACCAGATATCAATGATACCTAGTGGTGAACGTTGGAACTTTGATAGAGTGTTCCGATGAAATCTAACCTAACAATTTAGCTTCACACAAGTTTAGTCTGTGGAAGGATCTTTAACATGCCATAAATCTATGACATGGGAACGCCGGAACACTTCCCCTCCGAAGGATGGCATACTGAAGGATTTTTAACGCTCTTAAAAATGCCGATGACTTCGGCCTGGTTTGAACCCGCTATCTTGGGCACAGCAGTTCAGCATGCTACCAACTACGCCGCCGAAGCCACTGGTACTACGTTTATTGTGTTGAAACCTAAATTGTTAAATAGTACTGAAATATTCAAGATCTGTAACGAGATTTTTCAAATGAAAACTAGAATTTATTTTCATCGCATGGAATACGACGCAGTTTGAATCAACTTTCTGGTTGGAATAATTGAAAGAATTCATGTAGTGTTTTCTTTAAAAGAAAATGCCTACAGTATTTTTATGTCACACTTATTAGTTACCGAAATATTGCAGGACTATAGCCACTAAGTTTTCATTGCACATTACGAACTCCATTAAACTATCGGCAATAGTCTTTCGTGAACCATTGCAAAGAATGACTATAGGCTACGTTTAATGGTGGGATAATGAACTGGGGAGGTATAATTAATACCCCTCTACTCGTTCTTTACGGGGCTGTGTTGCGCAGTCGGTAGAGGCGCTGGGCTTCTAACTGCAAGGGAGTGGGTTCGATCCCCACCCAGGTAGTGTATTTTAGAAACAACACTGCCACTTTCGGAAACGCAAATAGCCTACACCAGAAATAAGTGCCAGGGTAATTCCTGGGAGCAACAACGGCCGGGCATGGAGCTGACAACTCTATCCCATCTAGTGCCGATGTCACGAAGAGTGAAGCCTCTACCTTCCACTCCTACAAGTGCCTCCATGGCCTCTACGGAGTTTTGCGTTAAAGTAGTCGAATACATTTTAATGACACTAATTAACAGTCCGCTTATTAACAAGAATATGTGGTATGGAAGATACTGAACTGCTGAAATAAGGAGACCACCCACTAAATAAGTCTACCAACTAAAGCACTGCATAAAAATAAATTACAAATCCCATACAAAAACAGAAAAAATGTTCCTCCGCTACAATGAGGAACATCGAATCATGGATATATTTTTCATATCGAGATGATGAAAACCTGTTAACCTTTCTAACAAGCTCTCTAACAAGGTTGTATTACAGACTAGCACGTGTTTACAATACTCGCAATTTGCATGAGGATAGGTCTGTAAACCAGTTTCGTTATAATGTTGTTGTCTCACAAAGTTAGCTATTTTTACATTGAAGTTACGGAGACAAGATGCGGGTAGTGTCTGCGCGCTCCCACTTATTAGGGGCAAGGTGCGCAGTAGACCGTCACACTAACTTGTGTGTAACTCGAATTGTATCACGCAAAGTTTGCTTGACCCCCAGCGCAAAAGCATATCCATGTTAAATTGTTGATTGTTTTTTTTTTCATAAGAATACAACTCGTGACGAGCAACTGATCAAAGTTATAGTGCAAATCTGGATGACATTCTACTAGGTTTTTGAAAATATACTTGTAGCAAACAAATTATGCTATTTTTGGGATGGTTATTTTAGGAAGAGCACGGGGATAAAATAGTAGTTTGGATCTCTTCAGATACTGCTATCAATTCTCCTCTTCTGGAATAATGGATTACAGTTCATCAGTAGGTTAATCCTTTCCTGGATAAAATGTGAAAGCATTACTAGCAATATAGCTTACTATATATAGAAAGCAGGTTATAGGTAACTTATTTATTGAGCATGATATTCAGAAATGGGGGATAAATTTGCTGAGGTACCGTTACATATTTCTTATCAAAGCTTCACTAGGAAATGCAAACCGTAATCATGAAGTAATCAGAGATACTCGTAGCCTATAAAATAAAATTTTGAAATGTCTAGTAACTTCAGAATATAAAAATATTATTTAGGGTGACAAATAATTTCCTTAATAAGCCATGGATACTACAATACAGTAAACAACAACGCAGGTGGTTGCATTGTTCAGTGCATACAGATAACTGTCCTGCTCATATGAATCAAAACATCATGTTTGTCATACAATCTGTTTCAGGTATGAAAGTGACAACTAATTTAAAGATGTTATAAGAAATGCTTGGTGCTAAAGATTTGTTTCATTTTATCCGTTGTTGTCCAAATATTAATTTGAATCCTTTGTGTGTTTAGCTCTGACAAGCTGTTCTGTAGGCACAGTGAGATGAGAGAACTGATTCGAAATAAATATTTCCCTATTTTCTGTGTTCACAACATAAAAATGATGACTTGAATTATGAACTGTCTGGAATAGAATATCTAAATAATGGGATGAAAAAACATCCATCACTAAGATTCTTACATACATGTGAAGCCCTCACGTGTACTCCTATGAATAATGTTTTTTTTCAATTTCCCATGAAGTTTTGCACAAAATGTTAAAAGGAATTGCAAGATTAGAATTTCTATTATATAGGTAATGTAGAAATCATGTGATCTGCATCTCATTCTCATAGTAAAATAACACCAGTATAAAATGGATTCAGATGATTTACTAGATTTCATGTCAGTCTATTTTCAATCATTAGTACATTTCATACCGTACTGAAATGATATTTGCAAAATAACAAATGAACTATACCTACAGTAGATATATCATGCTGGATTTCTGACCCAGACAGTGAATTCAGTACATCAACTAAGATTTTTTATAGATTTGATACTGCTAACCTAATTCTAGTGTGTGAAATGGTGGTAGTGGTAATTTTAAGGGGCGTAACATCTAGGTCATCTGCCCCTAAAAGTTTGTGAGATGTATTAACAAGAAAACATTCCCAGAAAATTCAATATTTCAAATCAACCAAAGTCTGGAAGCAATGAGGGAAATGTGAACATCTACCAGCAAATGCGAATTTTCCATTTCCACAACTGGTGAATTCTATGGTACAGTACGTATGAAGTAGTATGAAGTGTTGTACAATTTGAAAGAGCTGAATATTTGTGTTCCCATCTTGAATTCAATTTGCTTATTTATTTCCGAATCTAACTTTAGAAGATTCGTACACAATGGCAATACAAATTTATGTACCGTACTGGTACCATATTCTGCCATCAATATCAATTGTAGTACAGTACTGTATTTTAACATTTCTGAGAAACTTCCTCAGTACTGATATTAAAATGGGAAGTGTATTCTAGTATTATGCATGCAAGAAAGCAATAATTGAATAGGTAGATGGAAAACAGCAACTTACAACAATCTTTGTAGCGACTATGCAAACAAATACAATACCAGTATTAAACAAACACAAAGATTCCTCAAGGCTTATTGAGAACTAGGCCTACTGTGATTTCATTAAGAGGAACACAAAATTAAACTCAGTACGATAGCTATACAATACAACACATTTGTCATAAGCATATGTCATTATGTATAGAATATTCAATATAGATAGATTGATACGAACCTCAACTAAAATACCGGTACATACAAGAATTATAACTTACAGTTTAATAAAAATATTTACAGTAACTAGCAATTTAATATCAATTTCAAAGAACTCTTCGGTTGAGTAACAAGGATATTGCAGCAGCAAACATACAGTATCTGTCTTGTTTTAAGAACGATTCTGTGTATTGATTGGAAGAACATTTACCTCAATCCTTAGGTAATTGTTGTATACAGTATACTCCTGATTTCTACCTCTTGTCTTCTGAGTGGAACTCCAATTCAAGTTCTGAGCAGGACTTTTCTGCGCGGCGATTTCTTCTTCATTGGTTCAAGAGCAGAGAGAAATTTAAAGAGCGTTTGATAGATATACCATAGTATATCGATCACACCAGGAATCTCTAGTGCTGTAAGAGACAAAGACTTGGAAAAATGAAAATAAGTATGTAGGTTTGATTTAAAATGATCAGTTCTTCTAACTTCTACTTTACTTCACAGCTCAATCTATTTTTCTAAATTACAATACCGTACCATTGAACACGAAACCCAATCATTGGCTTTTTCTTCTCAGTTTACCTGGGAGTTAAATAATACGTAGTGTATTTTTCTTTAACAATCTTACGAAACCTCCTTGGTAGCATAAATATTTCCCTAGGCCTACTGTTAATATTATGACTCTAGCTAATTTTACAAAGAAAATTAATTTTACGCAAATTTTGTTGAAAACATTAGCGTGTGCATATTGCCAATTGCTCAGTCACCATGGTTTTAGTTTATGCGAAGACATTAAAGCTTCGTAACAGACAGATAAAGAATCAACGACCTTCCATTACACTCAAACTGTAGCAAAATTACAATGTAAAGCAACTATGTAATCCCCTTCATTCTCTTACTGGGAACACTTGCAAATGGGATAATAATTCTACCAAAGTTTGGATTGCAAATGGACATTGACACATTCACTTTTAGGGTTTATAGCCAAAAGTAATATTAGATCTACAAATGAACACATAGCACTAACCATGTACTGTAGGTTTACTAGATTGTACTAGACTAGATTTTGTGAATTGACGCGATGCCCATGAAGCACACTGTTTGTGAATCTGCGATGTTTCACATTGAAGTAATAAAGTATGAGAAATTAGACCTTATTGGAGCTCTGTTCACTTAACTCATTCTTCTGTGAATAACTACGTCTTTCTAGCTTGATGAAATGAATCAAGTACATTGTACCCTCTATCCTCGGGGCTAGTTTAAGAAATGCTGGGTCCTCCTTCCAAATATATTTTTGGAGCCCACCTCTAGGTTCATTTCAAGTCTAATATGCTCAAATTACAATGAACGATTTATAAAATGAAATTTGCTTTTATTTGCTAGCTACTTTGAATATAAAATTAATACACAAATTGTATTTTTCTTGTCTTTTTTAGCACCAAACATCTTCACTGGCTTCTCAATGTCTGAGGATTGAGATATCTGCCTTTCTACAGATAAAACATAAGACATTTTGTAGTAGTGCTGTAGTACAAGAGTTGTGATCCTAGCTTTCCTCTACATACATGCATACATACATACATACATACATACATACATACATACATACATGGTACACTACACACTGAAGGGCCATGCCATTTACTGTAGTACGAAGATACAATACTAATTAGTAATTACTTTTGAAAGAAAATGTCGGTAGTTATTTTTCCATGGTTACTGTTCTCCAAACACTTATTCACTTGTCATTGGTGCAGTATGTGTTGTAAATAGTTTTATTTATAGTTATATGTTTGCAAGATTAGATGGATCTGCTTGATACAGTTTCGTTTGATTTAATTTTTCAATATATTTAAGGATTAAAAACATTGGTAATTACCTCTGATTGAATACTTCGATAAAATCAAAATGATAAAGAAGCAAAGTGAAATGTCTTCATATCACTGCATAATAATGCAAGTTTCAGGTGTTTCCTTTGTACAATTTGAATATGATCCTTTCATTCAAACTGTTTCAAAGCACAAATGTGCAATCTTATATTTTTGCCCACGGGAATAGTGGAGCATGACGTCACCTCTTACATCACAGGTATAACTTTGCCTTGACGTTTGGAGACGATGGGGATATCTGTTGTATTTAGAAAACAGAAATCTAAATATAATAATAATAATAATAATAATAATATATAGTATAATATAATAACTGACGTGATGAGGAAAAGGATTTCTTTCTAAGGACATATAACCCGAATGAAATCAACACGGCTATCCAACCGAATTTTTGCTTTTCTCCATGAGAAAAAGACAAAGGGGGCCTGATTCAGTGAAGTAGAGAAAGATCTGTTGGAAATTGGGATAACAAGTGAAGATATCCAGGAGCGTGGCCCATTTAGGGAAAAACTTCAAGAACATCGGAGTCTCCAACCAAAGCCGAAACTGAAAACCGGGAATGCGTGGACGACGGAGAGAAAGGTTCAACATCGATTGCGAATGAAAGAGTACTGGGCCAACATTAATGTGCAGAAGAAACAGTTGACATGACGTGGTCCTTAGTTGGCCGTAACGAAGCCAGAAGAAGAAGAAGAATATAATGTTCAAATAATAAGGCATAAAGCTCAGACTGCAGGATTGAGAATGAATCATTGCACATAGGGCCTCTCATAATAAGTTAATAGGTTCTTTCTTTCAAATATCGAAAGTACCGTGGGGTAATAAAGTTCGTATTCCAGAATGTATTTTTTTTTTAATTGGGGGCTGAATGGGTGCCTGAGGGAATAGGGGCCCAACAATATGACAAGTGAGTCAGCCACGCACTGTAGATACTACGATTCGCTTAATTTATTTTATTAAACTAGTATCCTCCAAGATAGCACATTCCTTTCTTTCTTACTTTATTTATTTATATTTCTGTGTGTGTCTATGTGTGCGCGTGTGTGTCTCGTTTTTATCGTCACCTTCCAGGCCCTAGGACAAGAATCCTCCAGTGGTCCAGAAAGTAAACATTAACGAAGGGCATTGAAGACTCTTCACGTTCACCGCACGCCCTTGGCTCCTAGTTGATTGTAGTGCTATCACAAATAAGGCAAATAGTTAGCAAACAGGACCTGCATAAAACAGAGCAGAAACAGTGGATACTTAGTGTAAATTGCCGTAAGACAATATGAAGGAGACTGTCTTTCAATTTTCTCGTCCGTCTGTTACAAATGAAGCTCTCTCTATCAGATTATGCTTTCACGGCCTGCGTTCAAAATTAAGTACAAGTTTTTCGGGCTTCTTGGCCGTTGTCCAGACAGGATATCTCCCGACGTCTCACCGGAAATTGCGTCCGGCATTTTCAAGGGTTCCGCTCCTTTCCTTGGTCAGCACTGGTCCACTGTTGACCAAGGAAAGGAGCGGAACCCTAGAAATGCCGGACGCTGTTTCCGGTGAAACGTCGGGAGATATCCTGTCTGGACCACGGCCTACACACCCGAAAAACGTGTACTTAATTATCTCTCTATCAGATCCATCTTTCTTGTAATATTTGCTCCACACTTGTGAAAATTGTTTTAATTATAAATTACTTCCTTATTTCCTTAAGCATGTTTAGTATTACTGTACTTCACATCTCATGACTCTTGGGCTCATAAAGAGATACCCATAATATAGTAAAAACCTGGTATGAAATAGACATAAAAATGCCATAGCATTAAAGGAAAGTTCCCGTTTTAGGGAAACTGTTGGTTTATTATCTTACAAATTATACATATATGAATAATTGTATGAGAATAATTATATATATATTTATGAAATTGGTTTCTTATGATGTATTGAAGGTAATCACATGTACATGGAAATATATTTCAGATTGTTATTAAATATCTGCATACATATTATTTCTCATTCCTCTCAACTAATCGTTTTGTGTGCTCATCATTTAGCTAAGAATCGAGATTAATGATTGTCTTTATTACAGGTAAGTCATAATAAGCCATATATTTCCACTTACAAACAATTTGTTTGTGATTCCGTTGTCAGAATAGTACTAAAGATGGTATCACACAAAACAAGAATAAGGACACGAACATTGAAGAACATGAACAATGAAGAAATGAGGGATGAGAGCCGATCGTGAAATAATCACCATGTGCACCATTTTCTTGTTTCTTATTACCGGGAGAGTTGTCAGCTTATAACTGAGGATTGAAACTCGGGAAAGTAATGTGACGCGTGATTTTGGCTGCCTCCACGCATCGGACTCGCAGTGGTTTCCTAGATTTAGTAAAGAATGTTTAATCCATATCAATACGTTGAAAAGAAGGAGGTAAGAGATATCACAGCATTAACGACTTTCAGATTGTATCGTCAGTCCAACGCAGCATGTGGAACGGTGTGGAAGTAGACTGAGTAGGGGAGAGTTACGTGGTTGATTCACACGCTGGGTGCTTACGAGGAAACTGAGTTATTATTACTATTGATATTATTAATATTATTACTATCATCATCAACATTAATTATTATCAAAGCAGGGACACGAAACCAAATACGGGGAAAGAGAGGAGGGGAGCGGGGGGCAGAGGACGAAGGCCATTCTCAACAAGATTTAAACCCTGCATTACAAAATACCAATTTGTAACATTAGTGTTGCTTTAACGTGTGAAACATCAGGGTCGCTCTACTTAAATACTTTGAATACCAAAATCTTAATATTATTATTATTAATTTTCAATGCAAGTGCATTTATATTGTTACACAAGTAAAATGAACCTTACGGGCTTGGGGCTAAGAATGCGGCAGATCTTAGGAAAAATCTGGCAGACAACAACATTGTCACATAGTGGATTTTACAGTAATCTTATGTTTATGCTTAATTTATGGGCTGTGCCATCGTGGTCATATAACACTGTGTACTTGGGTGAGTGCGTGGAATTTGTGTGATAACCCGTGTTATTTAGGTGGCTGTACTAGTGAGGGTACTGGCTACACTGAACTGCTGCTCAGTTGCACGAGAATAGATCCCAGATCGCTCAAAGAATAAGCTAATTCAATTCTAACCTGACCCCTCACAGATATCACACAAAACGAGCAAACTTGAAGGTCAATAACAACTAACAATATCTTAACAAACAATCACATACAGTATAACCAACAAATCTTAAGTTGCGCAAGTTTATAATAACTGCTGTAACTAAATAAGTGTAGGCTACGTATTGTAAATACTTGTAGAAAAGGTAGATTTAACGGCCTAAGTGTGAAGGATCTGATAATGATCGCTTTACGATCGAAATCCATGTGAATTTATTTATTAATATCATGTAAATTCCCATCTGGTTTAAGGAAACACCCATTACACCAATCGTGTTGACCGATTGAAAAGCATTAATTTCAATCATTAAGGCAACACTGAAAAATGGTTTCCAACACGATAATTAAAAAAAACTTGAGTATGCCACACTGATCATAAGAATGAATCTAATACTACAGTGCAGAAGTTATTTTAAAAAGCTGATCCATCTCAGTTACAAGGCAATATGGCAGCTGATATCTTGAGCCTGATCTATGTTTCACTAGTTTGAGTATTGCATGCAATATAGCCTACTGATAGAAAATATATATGCTTTGTATGAAATGCTTTATATACAGTATAAATAATATACTCCACTGAAGAAATTATTTAGTCTAAATCATTATTTGCTAACACGTTGTATCTAAGTCATTTGATATCAGCCAATGTTTGTTGACACGTTTGGCTGCGTGGTAAAGCGTTGGCCTTTCACTCGTATGGCTAGAGTACAAATCCTATCCGAGCTGGGTTTCTTTGATTGAAATTCTTTATATTTATTGTTTTGTAATGACTCAGACGTATTAAAATTAAGCGTTATATTGTGCCTATTACAATGAAAATATATATTTAATTAAAACAAAAACAATCAATTTTTGTTTCTATATAGGCTACTGTGTTATTCCAGACTCCAATTGTACCAATGGAGGAGACTTGTCTTTTACTAACATTGAGTTGACTTATGCATATTCTCTTGCCGTTGATGAAGATAGCACTGCAGGGCGGCTTCCTGATTATCGTAGTGATGACTGTAATCTCGCAGACAACACTAGAGCCCCCTGTGCACCATAGTCGGAACCTGATTTACGATATTTTATATTTTAAGACTTGGAAATGATTCCTTGTTTTGGGCATGAGCGTATTGGTTTAAGTGGCTAAGCGCGGCTGCACTGCCTGGAGGAGATTTGGGTCCCAAACCCGACTGCGGTCACATTTTTCAAGTCTTATCGCCTCAAAGGGAGTTATTCCTCAATTTCTAACATTCTAAAGGAAATGATTTTAATCAGCTTAGAGTACAATAACGCATTTCAAGATTGGCAACCCTGGTCGAAAACTGCTAGTTAATATTATGTTGTAATAGAAGAGAAATTGATATAGCACGAGTGTTGTGGAGCGGCACTTTCAGTGTTGCCTGGCTACAGTCATAAATACAGGTTAGCGTTTCAGTTGGTCAACATGTCAGTAGAGACCGTGCAGTCACGCAAAGCCCACAGTCTCTACAGACAAACCTACAGGTACCGCATATCAACAGGTATTAATCAGACGAGTGGAACTTCCGGGAATTGTACATCATCGTTATAAAAATATGCTATATTTTATTTTAAGTATCCTGTCAAACAGGATGCAGTGATACACACATTATTCACATGCATCAATCTCTCTCAGTACCGTATGTATGGTTTTCACAGGGATTCTCTTCAATCAAACTGGATTTGTACTTTACTTCAAGACCTATGGCAATTTTCCGAAACTTAAGCTCGAATGCATAGGTACATCATAAATGCTTGCATTTTAAATGCTGAGAGCCAATACGTTGCAACAGGGGTTGAGGCTGGCCGGAGCAAATTAGCAGGTTGGATATTTCATGTGTGATATAAAATGTAAAACAAGTAAAACAGAATATAAACATTACTTTCTTTGGCCTTCAAAATATTTGCCGTCCACCTCAACACACTTTTGCTAACGCTCATAAAACTTCTGGAAACTGCCAACAAAACCTTTTCAGGAATCAATCGACTGTCACGCGTCCTTGGATTGCCACTAGCTGTCACTACACTCTCTAGATGGGGAAACAGGCACCTGATCAGGCGAGTCAACGGCCGACACGAAAGCGGTTCATCCTCAGTCGTTTCATTCCCGTGGTGAAAGCATTTAAACCAGTATTAAACACACGTTCCTTACATGACTTCTGTTCCGTACACTTGCACCAACACCTCATGGTCTCCGTCATCGTTATCCGCAATTTGTAGAAGAGCTTGGTGTTCACTCGTTGCTCCGTAGCAATATGACACAAACTCTCATAATGACTACGTTTGACTGCCCGCAGTAGGTTTACCATGACGATCACGAATACACCACGTTAGATGGCACATATTTTTGTTGAGTCATCGTACCATTCACAGAACTGTTTATACACAGTGCGTATGTATGTCTACCCCTTATTATTCCCGTTTTTCCAACGGGGTCGGGGATGAGATGCGTTGGAAGTCTTTGTGGCGATGGTTTCTACGGCCGGATGCCCTTCCTGACGCCAACCTCATGAGAGGAGTTAATGAGAGATGAAATGAATGATGGTGAATGAAACTGGGCAAGGATGTGGAAGGAAGCGGCCGTGGCCTGTCAGAAGGTACCGTCCCAGCATTTGCCTGGTGTTGAAAATGGGAAACCACGGAAAACCATTTCAAGGACGGCCGACGGAGGGGCTCGAACCCACGCGTCTACTGAGTCAGAAGAGAGCTTGGTCCCATGACCTAATGCTGCGCTTTAGCCAGCATAGCCACTACTGTCGGTGTATACACAGTGCGTATAGGCTACCGAAAATACAACAGATGTTCTTTTGTGTTTATTGAGAATTCAGTTGTATTCCAAGACATTACAGACGCATCAATCTGAGACACCATTTCACTCATTTCACTAAGCGTTTCTATTTTTACGAACACACAGTTACAGTTTACGCCACGGTTTTTGGCCGGTCAATCCCAGTTTAAAAGTGAAGCCGCAAGCATATGCAATTGATACGTGAGTTTTCATTTGCGTGGAAAGCAACTCTCATATCAATTGCACATGCCTGAGGTTCGCCACCTGTCCTCTGTACGACTGTGAAGCCGGGGCTCACCGGCCAAACCGTGGTGTGAACTGTACGTAGTACTGCGTGTCTTTCTTGCATTCTGTTTTTCAGCTTACTCTGATTGCACCAGCCTAACTGCGAGATGTTAGTTAGTTAGTTATTGTTGCTTTAAGGGGCAGAACAGCGAGGTCATCTGCCCCTAACTGCGAGTTGAAACGTTCTGTTGGTGACTCCTGCTTCCAGCGTGCATTGACTTGGAGTAAAATACAACATGCATGCAAAATAAGTTTCAGTTGTTCTTGATTCATTTGGAAGCTTTGTGACAGCGTGGTCATGTAGCTCTGTGTACTTGAGTGTGTGTAAAACTAATGTTATTAGTTTTACGTCCCTTAAAACTACTGCGGCTTTTAGAGACGCCGGGGTGCCGGAACTTTGATCCAAAGGGGATCTTCAATCATGCCAGTAAATCCACTAATATATTTGCGAACTCTCAAATGCCAACCGACTGCACCAGGATTCGATCCTGTAACCTTAAGCACAGCTGCACCTCGCAGCCAGTCTTGGGTGTCTGAGAGCCTGTGTTATTGTGGAGGCTGTTTGTGTATTTGTAATTGAGACTAAGATTGGGGAAGCTCGCAGCCATAGCTTTAACGGAAAACCATGAAAAAACACTTCTAGGATGGCTGGGCGGGATTTAAACTCACCTCTTATCGGTTTTACCTCACGATGCTGAATGTATTCCACTCCAGCCCTCAGGATAGAATTAAATTTCTTGGCAGAGTAGGGAAAAGAACCCGGACCTCATGGGTGACAGCCAAGAATGTAAGCCACTGCACTACGAGGTTGTCACACACTATACAGTAAATGCACGTGTCAATGAGCCACGTTGGTTAACCCAGAGCAGTTTCTGATACCTGTTTTTGACCTCGAATCGAGCTCCCAAGCGTAACCAGCTTCCCTATGATAAGAGGCGTGGCGAGAGCCGGAAGGTATACCATTACACTCTCTGTGTGAAGTTCAGGGGACAACCCGATCCACGTGTCATTAGACTTTGTCTTTTGACCACTGCCAATGGCCAGAGGAGGGTTTTCCGGTCAGCCACCATACGAGCCTATACGGGATCCGAGCTTCTTCTCACTTGTGGCGGGCTCTTCTGATTCATCCTTCATGACGACCTTCCTTGGTCAATTCTTGTTTTCTTCCTACCCCTGCTTGCCACAGTGGGTGAGTGGTTATCGTATCGGTCTACCAACCCTCCTGGCCATGGTAAGAGATTTTTGAAATGCGACAAAAATCACGACACGCATGTCATACGTTGTTGGCATGTTAAAGAACCAATTTGAATTCAATAGGCCGTATTAATAATGGCAAAATTAAACTCGGGATTTTCCGCCAACACAAAACAGTTCCTCCTTTCTCTACTAGAAAACTTGGATATCTAACCTCCTTGACTTTCAAGTCGCTCCAAGGAACAACAAAACTCGACATGCAAGCCGCCCTCTGGGCTTCAAATAACAAACCTTGCACCCGGCACCCGAGACCATGTGATATTATTAGTCTATTATTCCGACCCCTACGGTTTTAGGATTTATCAAGGACCAGGGAATCTTTCATTTTACCGCCATATTCTTTTCGAATATAGGCTACTTAATTTTCGAGAGTTGACCAAGTTGAACGATGACAGAGAAGATCTCGACGAAAGTAAGTGGAAGCAATGCCGTACTCAGCTGGGGTACTGTGGTTGTCAACCCACGCCCCACTAGTTGTCAGACCCAGAGGGTAAGTGCATTAGGGACAGAGATGAGGTTGGGTGCCCCAGGACTTGTAGTAAGGTACTATCTCGGCATTTGCCTGGAGGGAGTGTGGAAGAACCACACTCGGGATAACCACTGTCAGCGCTGGAATTCGAACCTACGATCTCCGGAAATGCTGCAGCTGCCCTCGCGGCTGTGGTGTACGAGCACGGCTACGCGGTGAGACTGGCATTTTCGACGACCTGCACTACACCAGTGAGCTAAAGGACCTTCCACATTTTTCAAAAGAAGTGTGCTCTCTCCCTTTATTCACAATGGTGATATGACCTTCAATTTACACCACCTTTAACTTCAATGTCATTAAGAAAATGATCCACCACATTGCGTAGTGGCTAGTATTCTTGGCTGTCGCAGGTCCGGGTTCGATTCCCGTCTCTGCCAAGGATTTTTTTTTGTCTAATGGCTGGAACGGGTTACACTCAGGCTCGTGAGACAAAACTGAGCAGAGGCGGCTTCGATTCCTACCTCAGCCATCCAGAAAGTGGTTTTCCGTGGTGTCCCACTTCTACTCCAGGCAAATGCCGAGATGGTGCTTTACTTCAGGCAACGGCTGCTTTCTACCCAAGTCCTACCTCAATTACAAATACACACACAGGTACAGACATCACAGTGACACAGGTTATCAGACAAATTCTACATACACCCAGGTACACAACGCTACATGACTACGATGTCGCAAAGCCCCTAAAAGAATGAACAACAACGTAAACCTTAAGAAAATTGAATTTTTGGGTTTCGACGGCCAAGTAATGAAGAACAGCTAATTCTCGTACTTATTATGTCATGCCTGTGGGGTTTAGCCATGATACTATATACCGATTGGGCAAGACGTAGCATATAGTACCTTGTGATTGCTATGTCAGAAGAGGCCCGGACAGTGAGCTGCTAATAGCCCCAATCGGTGAACCTGTGCGAAACCACACAGACATAGCTTAAAACAGGGACCAACAGAGTAACCTGACAGCTTTCAAATTGAAACAACGACCAAACCAATTGGTTTGAATGGAATATGTTATTTCAAAACTACAATATACTGCATATCAAAGTATTATACTTGGAGCATTTAAATTTTGAAATTGTGTCCTTCGGGTGGTGCACATCAATAGAGTTGTAACGGGAAACTTCGCATTATTCTCTGCAGAACATTCGGGCAGAATGCCACCACTACCATCCTTATTCTCCGCTTTAAATCCACCGTTGTCCTGATACACCCTACTATTGGAATATCCCCTCCCGGGAAAGAAATCACAATGACTGATGTCGGGCGATCTTGGAGGCCATCTCAGTTTAAGATCAGTCTTGCTCCAAATATCTCTGTTAATGAAATCATTGGTCAATGATTCATTGTTTGTACAAACATCCCCACTGCGAATGCCTGATGGTTAGCGGACCAGCACTCCATGTTGACTAACATGTTGAGACTCGCAGTGCACCGAAGAGGCTTTCTGTTCTAAGTTAACTACTATACTCTATGCGCTTCTACTGTGATTAATGCGTAATTTTCAGTTATATAAACTGCTCTTAAGTATACTGTCATATTGCATGCAAACTATTTAGATAGTCGTTATTTCAATTTGAAACTCAACAGGTTTCTCTACCTAACTTTGCACCTAGAAGAACGTTGTGTGATTTATAATGTCAGAATCATACTATGCCTCGATGTTTTGCCCTTTGTAACAAATAATCACAACCAAAAGGGAAATGTATGCTACTAATATCACTCACATTTGTGAGTATGAAGGACGGTGAACATCCTAATGTACTTGCATGTTCGTGACATTCACACAGTGTATTATCATATCTTTTCACAGCCATCACATTATCAAGGGCACATATTGCAGCAGTTTTTATAATGAAACCTCATGGTCATTGTCAGTCATAAAACTGTCCTTCAAGCGCAGCTCTTCCCAATTTCCAACATGGTACAGAACAGGAAGATTCTTCTTTCAATGGTGCTTGCACTTTCAATGGCTGTCCAAAGAGTGGACTCGGTAGCTTTCATAGGCCGGCTGGTTACAATATATAAGGTCACAAAGGAGGTACTTGATATATGGAACACAATCAAGGAGAGCAATGGTGAGCGAAATGAAGAAATGCTAAACGGTATGAAGGATGTAAGTACCATATCACTTACTGTATCTCCAGGTAGCAGTCCTCGGTATCAGTGAGTTAAAGAGTGTAAGTCCTGTTGTTGTTTCATCCAGAGCTTGGACATCGTGGTTACTAGCTCCGTATACTTGTAGATGTGTATAAGTTGATTGATAATCTGAGTTATTGTACCATAATGTCTGAATTTGTGGTTAAGTTCAGGAAGGAAATAGTTGTCATCAGCCTCATGTACTTCGAAGTGTGGAGAATTTGTCTGATAGACAGTGTTATTGTGGTGAATGTATTAGTGTGTGTACATTTGGATAGGATTGGCCAAGTTCTTAAGTGAGGAAATAATGCAGCATTTGCCTGAAGCAGAAGTTGAACATCACGAAAATCCATTTCTAGGATGGCTGAGGTCAAAGTTTTGATTTCTAATCAGAGCCTGGAATCAAATCTGGACACCAGGGGTGACAGCCAACTATACTAGTCACTATACCACGAGGTGGTCACCCGAGTCTACTCAACTCCACCTCCTATTAGCAGTTACTGTCAAGTGGAGTTTGGAATTAAAATTAAAATTCCTATAATGTAATTAATACCAAGCGATGTAGCTACGGATGATAACCATGAAGCCATGTGGTCAGGCTATCTACGGAGTCAGAAAACGAGTGGTTTCGAACTTTGCCGTTAGCCTTCCTTGAAATTATTGATGTGTAACATCTTTCCACTCGGTTGCTGGATATTTTTGTGGGAGTGATTTGAAAAACGGGACAGAGGTGGATCGGAACGATCGAGGTGGCAAGAGAAACAATGAGCGCGCGGTGTCGGAAATTGATACCATGACGTACTCTCGGCCATGTGGAATGTATATGACATACTGAACGGTAAACGCTCATACGAACTCTGGTATCAAGTGATTGAAACAAAGCACATGGTACATGTTCGAAGTCTTCGTATCAGTATTTAAATGGTAAAATACCTTAATATCAAACATTATAAGTAGTCGGCATTGCCGGTATTATGTTTCTGCACAATGGCTATTCAAATATTAACCCACATAACGGTAATGCAGTCATCAATATAATATAATCGTTGTGGTTATACGAGAATTGAGAAAGCCTTCATGAATTATTGCTCAATACATTCTCTTTACTCACAAGAGGGCATATTCATAAGGCATTTTAAACCCAATTTCACGCAGGAACATTATCGAAACCAGCAAAATATAAATGAAACTTAATTCCGTAATGCAGTATTATTGGAACGTGGAAATAAGTCACCATCTTGTGAACAATATTTGCATAGTCGAAATAGACGTGGGGTTAGCGCCTATGACTGTGAATCTAGAGATCTCGGGTTCGAATCCCGGACGGGGTAGATATTTTTGCTACCAGATTATCATTTTAAACGATATTTATCATATCAATATGACTAATTTTAACAGAATCCATATGAAATTACGTGTTGGTCTGTGAATCAAGAGGACCTGTTTATAAGGAATTTAAGGTTATGAGCGGTGTCGCGTCTATTAATCTAGTTGATCCATATCGTATTCTGTATTTACGCTAGTGCTGGTGGAAGCAACAAATTATCTAATAAAATGAGTTCCGTATTATAAACTACAATATCTGTAAAACACTCCCTTTTACAATAGATTAATATTTGTGCCAATAAAAGTATAAAATACCGGTGTATCAACAATTTCACGTGAGGTTTCTTCTATGTCAGATCTTACACATCATATGCGACTACTGTAGGGCTCGGTTGGTTTTTTTTCCTATGGTTTCCAATACTTTCATCTCCAGCGATAAATAAATAAGCACGTAGTTCTATGACGAACTAAGGAGCCTACCATTCTTATAGAGACCATATATCAACAGTTGGCAGACCTGATGACTCTACAGTAAATATATTCTTAGTTCCATCTTTTAAGGTACGCAATGCACATACAAAATTACGCTTTCTCACAAACGTGGCCAAGTTTTGAAAGAGAAAAAGAAGGAAGGAGAATGCGTTTATGCTGATAATATGGGGAAAAACGATGCACTAAGAAAGTATTCAGAAGAACACAGGAAGCAAATATGTGAACACATCAACTCTTTACCCATAGAAGAAAATCATTATAATAGAGCGCGATCTAACAAACAATCACTAAGACCAGATTTGAATATGTCAACGGTATATATAAAAATGAAAGTTTGTCTGTTTTTCTCTGAATTTCTACGGAAATTTGAGTCGTTTACGCGTTTCAGACTGATTTATGAAGGAGCGCGCGAAATTAATTTTTTGTCTGTCTGTCTATCTGTTTGTTTGTTTGTTTGTTTGTTTGTTTGTTTTTCTGTGGACAACTTTGTTCCCTTATAACTCGAGAACGGCTGGGTGTACCAACGTAACATTTGGTACAGATATCCATCAGAGGCACGACACTTATCATTGATGTAACTCTTCTCCGTACCTCTCATAAAAGGGGGCCTACCCCCTTAAAATACATGCTGAAATAGGCGTAGAAGGACGAGACAAAGCTCATTTTCAGACCCTCAATGTGAGAGACAAAACTCGGGTCCAAGAAAACCACATTTTAAGGCCCTAAGACCAACCGTTTTTGAGATATTCCCAGAAAACTAATTTCATTTAATAAACTAAAGAACGAATACAAGCCAGTAACCATGAAAACAGATTCTCAGAGGTCCATCTATTGCTGTAAGACGCAATGCAATTCCATTAATTACATTAGTGTGAAAGTTTGCAAACGGATAGAAGGTTATCACGGAACCAAATTAAGCCGTAAAATTCATCAATACGTATAATGCGCTTAAGGGGATCAAGGGGTACTCTAGAATTTTTCCACGCGATTTACACCTGCGGGTGTGGTACTGCAGGTCTATTATATTCCTATCCCCATATTATTCATTCATTCATTCATTCATTTCGTATAGGCCATCTATGGACCGCGTCATTCCAACTGTCTCCTACTGGCTTTCATGTTTGCCCGGTACGCCCGCATTCGTTCTTGGTGGACTTCCATCCGTTCCTGGGTCAAAATCTTTCCCGTTTTCAGCTTCGGTTTTTCTTGGAAACCTTTACAAGCTTGAAGTTTCCTTTTGAGTGGGGCGCGCTCCTGAATGTCTGTTGGTGTAATCCCCACTTCTTTCAGATCTTTATCCAGTTCAATGAACCAGGCCCATTTTGTTTTCCTCTCCTGAAAGTAAGTTATGTTGCGGTTGGTCAGTCTCGCTGGGCTCATTCGTTTCACATGCCCAAAAAATGTTATCCTTCTCTTCCGGATGACGTTACTTATCTTCCCCACATGAGTATTGAACCCTTCAGAATAGCAGTGTTTTATGCAAGAATCTTAGATCAAGGGGTCGCGTTCAGTTCATAGTGTGGTGTTTACGTCCGCCAAACAACGTGCTTTTCTGAGGCAAGGGTTATAGGATAAAAACTATAATTAAGAAAGTAAGGAGACAAAACGTAAGATAATAACAAGATTTAATAACTAATTTGTGCATAAAAGAATAAAACAAACAATAATAAACAAAATCCTCCCTGACTTTTTCCCCTGACAGGAATATTTATCACTTTGAGGAGTCAGATGGATCTCCCCTTTTCTAATAAAATGTGGATCCAAGTTCCACTATCTTGCATATGAATTTATGTTCGCGTGGTGACTATCTACGAGAAATGAGTACTTGGATGATCATTCGTTCACAACGGGTTAACAGCCACGGTGCTCACGAACAATCATCTCGTAAATCAACGTTTATGGATATGGGCATAACGTTAATCAAAATCCTTAAATCTAATTCTGACACACATATTACAACTCTACTATTTACAGGCATCTCTCTGAGACCCTTATTAGTGTGGTGACACACTTAACCAAATGAGCTGCCACAATGGCCAGATACTCAACAACAAGGAAACACAGCGCCGCACGTGACTCACGGGTCACTGACATGGAAAATAAACATAGAATAAACCAACAACAACAAACAACCTGAGTGGTTAAGATTACTTTATACTAACAAAACTGCATGTTAAAGAAAGCGCTTCGAAGATTATCGTGTTTCGTAGGCACCTCCCATTTATTTAAACAATTTTACCATTGATCAGTTTCTCACATTTATATTTATTTTCAAGTAATTGGGAGCCAGACGTGCACTCCACTAATGATGAGCTTGCGAAACTCAGCCAGCCCTTGTGACCACAACTCACCCTTTCCACATTACCAGTCATGTCCCCCTTCCAGTGTATATAAATAGCCGACCAGCTGGACTGTTATCTCAAGGAATCAACAGCAACTAACATCTCCTCCAACTCAACATATGGTCAGACAATAATCACATATCCATAATTGTCCTCGCAAGGAACCAATATGAATCTGGTACCAAGCTGACAGAAATCAGTCTCTGCTGAAGTTCCCGCTTGTAATACCACAAAATATACTCACAAAACACACATCTGGGACTGACATAACGCCTTTCACACGGGTCTGCTGAATTAGAGCTCGCAAACGTTTAACACAATATTTAAAACTTACGATAGGGCTGAATACTCTTCGTCACAAATTACATTGCTCCAAAGGCAATAATCACACTGAATCTGATCAATAATAAATCTCAACAAAATTTAATTACCCTCCAATCTACTATATAATTATATTAATTCAGTCCTACTTCTGAAACACGATAATCTCCGAGGGACGTTTTTTAACCGCACTTCGTAACATACGCAAACACGGCCGTTCACATAGCTACGTTAGTTAACACAACACAAAGAAAAGAACCTTCCAAAAACTACAATTGTGCGAGCTGCTTCCAAACAAAAGTGTGTCAGATCAAAACTAAATATACTACATTAATCACACAAGCAAAGTATTTACAAAAAAAATATGTCCCATAAACCATAAGTTAATTTAACAAATAATAAATATTATTTTGTACTCATCTCTTTTTGTAGTCACCCGTCAAAGAACATCAGACGCCATTCCCCAACTGGATGATTCTTTATCTCATATCAGCCATCTGGACGGAGTGTTGAGAATTCCAAACTTCCTCTGCATTCATTGATGTCATCCTTGCGCTGATACAAAAATTAGGTTATTATACACTTTATGTCTGACTGCTAAATTCGCTTGTTCAGGTACTAAATTCCCTGTCACTGTTCGTTGGCGAATTATCGACGATACTGCCCCTATAACTATAGTACTATGACTATCTATCACTGAATTTAACACTTTACAATCAAAGTCCTGTGTCCTCGACACACGGAATAAAAGCCTTGTGTCCTTGACACACGGAAATAAAGTCTACGTCCGTAGACGCACAGAATAATAATCAATGTCTTGGCTCTTCGACACACTTATAAATGAACTGGCCCTTGGGTCTAGATGGAGGGGGATTTTATGTAAAAATTTCTCGAAATAATTGTGGTACAGGAATGAAATAAATATCACTGAACTCGTAATATTGCACAGGTCAAGAATATGCCCATTAATCCTAGAATCGATCGTAGAGATTTTGTCTAGGCGATTTCCCGCGTGAATACTAGCCGCCGCGTACCCCAGCCGGAGTTGGCGCGCAAGTAGGCATTCTCTTCTCATTGGTTCTCCATTTTCTGTAATTTGGCGGTTTCTAGTAGATCTTGGCGTCTTGGGAGTGTCTATTTTCTTCATGAGCCATTCACGTTACTGCATCATATTTCTTCTAGGCGCGAATAACACAATGAACATACCAGAACCATGTCTCACCGCGCGTCGCTTCTAAAATTGAGGTAGCCACACCTGTCCTTATGATACATAGCTATGCTATTTCTTTTCATAGCTCAAGTATTTAGCCTTTTGTTAAACTGATGCAGGTATGTCCCTACTGTCTCCAACAAATGCTTGAAATTTCCTCATCGCTGTCTGGCTACTTTCATGATGCTGGTTGAAATATTTATTAATTGAAGAAATAAAAAGTAGAATCATTTAACCAACATAGGGTAAAGGGTTCACAACTCTCCCACTCACAAAATTTCGAACTTAGGAATAAAGTCGACAATTTTACAATACTTCCGTAGGCCAATTTGTTTTATTTCCAGAATCACCCCTTTTTCTTACTTGGTCTAGGCGCTCCTGTCTTCAATGGCATTTACTCGTTTTCATTTCCTGCTTGCCTCTTCCCCTTCCAATCTTGCGTGACGCTCTGATGCCTGCGGCAACACCTTACTCGAATCGTTAATATTTGTCAACAACAGCTCTACTTCCTCCTTCATCACGTGCCCTACTCAACTGCTCCCCGTTGACTTTGTTGATAGTAGGACGTCCGTATATTCAAACAGCGTCATTATTTCGGCGCTACCATGGTTCACTTCGACGATATTTTTTTAGGTTGGCAGCGTTGTAAACTGACATTGTTCCTGTGCTCAATTCTTTCACTCTGTAAGCATTATTTCCAAGGTTTCTTACGATAGAATAGGGTCCTATGAATTTCTCGCAGAATTTACTAAAGATTTTCTTTTCTGGGTCCGATGTAGCAGGTCGTTTTACCAAAACGAGCTGGTTGACTTCAAGATCGCCGTGAAACCTCTTATTTCTTACTCGCCGTAATCTGCGGTCTGCTTGTTTTCTCATGTATGCTCTCGTTCTTTCAATTCGCAGGTCTGGCGCTATCATGGGATCTTGTGGACAGTTAATGATGCTTTTCCACGTTCTTACTGGATACTCGTTCTTGTGTAGGACCATAGGGATTTGTCCTGTTGACTCGTGCTGGTAGAATTCATGCATGTCTCTACATCCTTAATTTTATCGACCCACTTGTGGTGTTCGTTCGGAATGAAGATTCTCAAATATGAAGTTACACATTTAATTACTCTCTCACTTGGATTCGCTTGGGCGTGTCGGATACTGCTTAAAACATGTTTTATACCCATGTCTTCCATTCCTTTCTTGAATTCGGCGCTTGTGAAATAACTGCCGTGATCTGATAATATAAACTCTGGTTTTCCAAGGGTTGGAATAACTCTATTACGAATGCGACTGAGTACCTGCTTCGATGTTGTTTTCTGAATAGGGCATAGTACTACAAACTTAGAAAATACATCAATGCACACCAGCAAATGACGGCAACCTCTCCTTCCCTTCGGAATTGGACCAAGACAGTCCATCGCCAGTAGCTCACATGGTTTCTGAGGTAGCAATGGTCTAGGATATTGCCTCAGTAAATAATTATTTGGCTTTGTTCTCTGACACGGGTCACAAGTTGTAATGACGTCACATATTGTTGTTCTCATACGTGGCCATGTAAATGTCTCTCCTATTGTCGCTTCGCACTTGTCTAAGCCCACGTGACCGTAACTTTCGTGCGTATGCCATGTCAATCCTCGTTGTAACGATGCAGGTACTAATATGCGTAACTTGGTGTGGTCATTATCTACCCATTTGTGCAGCAAATTGTTGACATAAACATATCTTCCTTCTTTGGCTTTTGCTTCTCGAAATGCAGGTGTTCCTGTAGGTAGTTGCTTTTTGAAGTATTTAATTAATAGCATCATCCATGGTTCCGCTTCCTGTTCTCGCTGTATCTCACGTAACTCCTCCAAGAATTCCCGGTCCTTCGGTGTTAACTCCAAGTGTTGTACCATCGCTGTTTCTTCATTATCAGGCTCTGGGTTCCTGCTGAGTGCATCCGGTATCACGTTCATCTTCCCTGGACAATGTTCAATTTCAATGCTGAACTGCTGAATGTATATAGACCAACGTGTCACACGTTCGCTTGCCATTGACGTCTTAAGCAAGAATGTTGGTGCCTTGTGGTCAGTCCTGACAACAATCGGGTAACCATAGATTATTCGTTTCCATTGTTGGAGCGCATGAAGGATGGCCAACAATTCTAGCTCGGTTACAGTATAATTTCGCTCGTGCTTACGCAATTTTCGGCTGACAAATGCCAAATATGTTTTGTGCTGCAGGTTAGCTGGATCCTCTTGGTAGAGCATAGCACCTATCCCAATTAGTGAAGCATCCGCTTGGATTATAAATTTGAGCTTGAAATCTGGATATCCTAATTTAATGCAGTTTTCCAATAGCTGTTTTGTTGCTTGGAATGCCTTTTCACATTGCGCGTTCCATGACCATTTGTTATTGTTCTTTAACATTTCTTGCATTGGAGCTACAGTCTCCGTATAACCTGGACAGTTTTCTTTAAAGAATCCCGTTACGCCTAAGAAAGCCCGAATGTGCTTGACTCTCGTTGGTGTAGGGAAATTCTTTATCGCTTCAATCTTAGCTGGGTTTGGCTTCACTCCCTCCTTGTCAATGACGTGACCCAAATATAAGATCTCGCTCTTGAAGAAATGCGATTTCTTCAGGTTTACTTTGAAATTCGATGCATTCAAGTTGCCCAATACTTTATCTAAATTTTCCATGTGAGTTTCAATGTTGTCGGATGCCAACAGAATGTCGTCAATGTATCGCACCGTCATCTCCTTTACTTCCTCGGTTAGGTTCCGGTCCAGTGCTCGGATTAAAGCACAGCCCGCTGTTTTGACTCCAAAAGGCATTCTGACGAAACAAAATGTCTGGTTCTCGAATAAGAAGCCAGTTAAAAGCTGTGACTTCTCATCCAATTCAAGATGGTGGAACGAGCTCGTCAGGTCGACTGATGAATAAATGCTCTTGTTTTTAAAGCCTTTTAATACGTCCCTGATAATTGGCGCTCTGTCATACTCAGGAAAAATGAGTCTCATGTTGAGATTTCTGGCATCTAAACAAAGTCTAATAGATCCATTTGGTTTTGTGACTGCCAAAATCGCATTTAGATAAGGTGTAGGTGTCTTCCTTATCACTCCAGCTTCTAACATCTCATCTATAATGATTTTAACTTAACCACGATACTTTTCAGGAATTGGGTATAATCTGCTTTTGAAAGGTGACCAGTCCTCGACTTGCATAGAGTACTTGAAATTTAAAATTTGTCCAGGTACTGTATCAAATACTGTTTTGTGCTTCCTTAAAATCTCTTCCAACTGTTTTCTGTGTTCACCCCCAAGTTGAATGTCATTGAGCCGCTCCTGTAGTAACTCTTCAAATTGTGCATCGCTGTTATCTCCTTCTGTTAATAAAGACCAAATCTCCTGGGATTCTATCTCCTCATCTAGTTCCACAACAGCCCCTTCTACGATGTTATCTTCCGCCTTTCGTACCTCCTCTTCCGTCTCTTCTGATATTGCTTCCAATGCCCAAGAATTTACATCTCTTCCGGTAGTGATTTCATCCATATGCAATCCCACGTTTTTCAGCTGGTCATATTCTCTAAAACTGACTGTATTCTTGTGTAAATCTATCACTGCTTGATAGTCACAAATGAAATTTGCACCAAGAATTATATTGAAATTCATCTTTGCCATGATAATGAATGTTTGCCCAAAAGTATGTTCCAATATGTTCAGCTCTAAGTATGCCTGACGTTTACAAGTGACGGTGCGTTCAGGAATAACACCCCTCACTTTGAGCTGTGGTACCGGAATTACAGGAATATTCTGAGTCCGTCCCAACTCTCGAACCAAGGCCTCCGATACTAGACTGATCTGTGACCCCGTATCCAATAAACATATTATATTAATTCCACCAATCCTTGCGTAAATAATGGGTAATTGCCTAATTTCATCGTTCCGTGGTTTCACCGTCTCCTCCAGGCAGTCTTCTGGTAAAGCAATCCATTCTTGTATGTTCGCTACTATCCATCCATCTTCAACTTCCGACTGTTGTGTCTGGAGACTGTCTCCTTGATCCAAAATTAACATTTTTTTTTAGCTCCATTTCGACTCCCATCATCCTTCTGTCGCTCATGTCCTTGATATTCCTCTTGTCTCAGTAGACTTCCAGCTTCCTCAGTATGTGTATCTGGGTTCTTTCTGTTCCCAATGGCCTTTTCCCATCTTCCTAGTTCTCCACCTTGACTAGCGTGTAACTCCTCTAAGTAATTTTGTGATTGAGCGTGCCTATCATCCCAGTCATCTCGATAGTTACGTTGATCTCCTTGATTTTGATCTCTCCTTCCTTTCCATCTTTGATTGGCATTGTAATCACCGTATCTTCCATAAGGCCTGTCATACCTTCGATTATCACGCCATTGTTGATATCCTCTCTGTTGGTATCTATTGTTGCCCTGGTATCTAATGTTGTAGTGATTTTCGTTGCGCTGATATGGTCTGTTTTCCCCTTCTTCCTGGTTTCGCCTAGGTGTGGAGGTGCTTGTATTAGTACCCTGCGTTTTAGTATTTCCTTGTTTTATTTTTACGACCTCTGTGGTGTTGACTAATTCCAGCTGTCTTCCTCCTCTAAAATGACTATGAGATGTGGTCTCATCTATTTGCCGTAATATCTGCTCTGCGTGTAGGGCCGTACTAACGTTTGCTGCGACTAGTACTTGCTGTACATTAACTGGCATTTGCCGTGCTATTGTCATCACCAAATCTGCTTCGTTTAATGGGTAATCTAGGTCGCGAAATTTTAGCATTTGCATGTTAAAGAAATCTGAGTATTTCGTCTGCTGGGTAGTTTGGTATTTTCTAGAGTAAAGCTCCATTCTTAAACTCTGTTGTATGACGGGAGACCAGTATTTGCGCAGAAACGCTAAATTAAAGTCTGACATGGTTCCAAATGTATATTTGAAACTTAAAAACCAGGTGAGAACATTTCCTGATAAAAATCTCTCCATCATTCTCAACCTACGTGCTTCAGGTACCCCAGTGTCATTGAAATGGTCTTCAATCTCTTTGATAAAGGCCTTAGGTGTTACCCCTGAATTTTCTGTGTATTTCTGCGGCTTGTAGTCATTTGAGCGAATTACTTGAATAAGTTGTGTGGGCTGATGACCGTCCTGTGGTGTCGAACTCCTATCTACGTTCTTGCGAAATCCTTCCGTGTTTGTTGTTAATGGGCTCTCTGCTTGAGTCTGACTTCCTGCTATGCTGGGTTGGGAACTATGTGAGTCATCCGGCTTGTCTTTCAATGCTCCCGTTTTAAATATAGACGATTGTTCTAATGAGCGGAGTTCGGCTTTAATGATCCTGTCTGTCTGCTCTTTAAGTTTATTTTTTACTTCTTGCTCCAAAGCTTGAATACGCGTGTGGTTTTCGCCTACTGTTTTAAGAATGGTGGATCTTTCCTCTCTAGAATCAATATTCATTTTCTTCCAATCTTTCCTGATCTGTTCTTTAATCGTGCTTATTTTTTCTTCTATCTGGCTCTTATTTTCATCCTGATTATTTTCTATCTGGCTTAGCCTTTCGTCTAATGTACTCTTAAATTGTTCTTGTTCCGTTTCTAGGCTTTTCCACTGTTCCGCTGATTTTATCTCGAGACGGTCCATATCTTTAATTATGCCTGATATGTTCTCATCTACTGCTGATATTTGTTGTTGAATGACCCTGCCACTTTTCTCCATCTCCTTAAATCGACCTTCCAACTTATCCTGAGCTATTTTGACCTCGCTTGTATTCATTGTGCATGCTATTTCAATCTGCTCTAATTTAGCTAACACCGTTTCATCGAGAATGCTAAGTTTTTTATCAAAAATACTCTCCATTTTTTTAATCTGCTCTAACTGTTTCTCATTATTTTTGCTTACATCAAGGGCCAGTAATACCATCTGTTGGTTTGTGTGCTCTTTCATCTCTGCGGTTAACGAAGCTAATTGGTTCGTGTTTTTATTATTTTGCGCCTCTAACTGTGAATTTATAGTGTCATTAATTTCACCCTTTAATAACCTAGCTTGTTCCGCCTGATATTCATTTTGCTCAATTCTACTGTTCTTTAATTGTGTCCGCAATGATTCACTTTGTTCTAACAGTTTAGTATTTAGCGATTCACTTTGTTCTAACATACTAGTGTTTATTTGTTCAGATAACTTCGTGTTCAGCGATTCACTTTGTTCTGCTAATTTAGTATCCAACAATTCCTGCGTTCTCCTCGCTGCACTTTCAATGATCTACTGGATCTGCGCCACCGTTGCCATGTTTTATAATTTATATGAGACATATGGGAAATGGCATACGCCAATGCCCTTTGACACGCACATAAATCCAATGCACATTTAATTTCTTTATCCTACTCAGTTCATTTATTTTTACCTTTAATCCCATTAGTTGATTGCATCTCTGAGTAGTTCTAGTTTTACTCAATTTAATTTTAAACCCAAGCACATATTTAGTCATTAAACAGTTATCCTGATCTGATATTAACACTGACTAATTAACAAAGTATTAATTGTCATTTTAGGCTACAGCCTCCTAATACTTCCATGAGTTTGACTTTCTACACAAATCTAGTTTTAACTTTATCATTTGGCGCCCGGTATCACATCTTAATTTTACTTTAATTTAAAAGACAACAACGTGAACCGTATTTTACATTGCAAACTCCTGATTTTAATTTATCTTTCACACATTTGGCGGTATCCACTTCGCCTCAACTACTTTTAATAAAATATCACTTCCCGGTGATTAAATACTGTCATATCTGCCTGCACTTGCGGCATGCCAGTTTTACTCAAATACGCCACTATTGACATGTGTAATCTCCCCGTTACACCACATTGAATAGCCCCACCGTTGGCCGCCAGTTTTCACCTATGAACCCTTCAGAATAGCAGTGTTTTATGCAAGAATCTTAGATCAAGGGGTCGCGTTCAGTTCATAGTGTGGTGTTTACGTCCGCCAAACAACGTGCTTTTCTGAGGCAAGGGTTATAGGATAAAAACTATAATTAAGAAAGTAAGGAGACAAAACGTAAGATAATAACAAGATTTAATAACTAATTTGTGCATAAAAGAATAAAACAAACAATAATAAACAAAATCCTCCCTGACTTTTTCCCCTGAAAGGAATATTTATCACTTTGAGGAGTCAGATGGATCTCCCCTTTTCTAATAAAATGTGGATCCAAGTTCCACTATCTTGCATATGAATTTATGTTCGCGTGGTGACTATCTACGAGAAATGAGTACTTGGATGATCATTCGTTCACAACGGGTTAACAGCCACGGTGCTCACGAACAATCATCTCGTAAATCAACGTTTATGGATATGGGCATAACGTTAATCAAAATCCTTAAATCTAATTCTGACACACATATTACAACTCTACTATTTACAGGCATCTCTCTGAGACCCTTATTAGTGTGGTGACACACTTAACCAAATGAGCTGCCACAATGGCCAGATACTCAACAACAAGGAAACACAGCGCCGCACGTGACTCACGGGTCACTGACATGGAAAATAAACATAGAATAAACCAACAACAACAAACAACCTGAGTGGTTAAGATTACTTTATACTAACAAAACTGCATGTTAAAGAAAGCGCTTCGAAGATTATCGTGTTTCGTAGGCACCTCCCATTTATTTAAACAATTTTACCATTGATCAGTTTCTCACATTTATATTTATTTTCAAGTAATTGGGAGCCAGACGTGCACTCCACTAATGATGAGCTTGCGAAACTCAGCCAGCCCTTGTGACCACAACTCACCCTTTCCACATTACCAGTCATGTCCCCCTTCCAGTGTATATAAATAGCCGACCAGCTGGACTGTTATCTCAAGGAATCAACAGCAACTAACATCTCCTCCAACTCAACATATGGTCAGACAATAATCACATATCCATAATTGTCCTCGCAAGGATACAATATGAATCTGGTACCAAGCTGACAGAAATCAGTCTCTGCTGAAGTTCCCGCTTGTAATACCACAAAATATACTCACAAAACACACATCTGGGACTGACATAACGCCTTTCACACGGGTCTGCTGAATTAGAGCTTGCAAACGTTTAACACAATATTTAAAACTTATGATAGAGCTGAATACTCTTCGCCACAAATTACATTGCTCCAAAGGCAATAATCACACTGAATCTGATCAATAATAAATCTCAACAAAATTTAATTACCCTCCAATCTACTATATAATTATATTAATTCAGTCCTACTTCTGAAACACGATAATCTCCGAGAGACGTTTTTTAACCGCACTTCGTAACATACGCAAACACGGCCGTTCACATAGCTACGTTAGTTAACACAACACAAAGAAAAGAACCTTCCAAAAACTACAATTGTGCGAGCTGCTTCCAAACAAAAGTGTGTCAGATCAAAACTAAATATACTACATTAATCACACAAGCAAAGTATTTACAAAAAAAATATGTCCCATAAACCATAAGTTAATTTAACAAATAATAAATATTATTTTGTACTCATCTCTTTTTGTAGTCACCCGTCAAAGAACATCAGACGCCATTCCCCAACTGGATGATTCTTTATCTCATATCAGCCATCTGGACGGAGTGTTGAGAATTCCAAACTTCCTCTGCACTCATTGATGTCATCCTTGCGCTGATACAAAAATTAGGTTATTATACACTTTATGTCTGACTGCTAAATTCGCTTGTTCAGGTACTAAATTCCCTGTCACTGTTCGTTGGCGAATTATCGACGATACTGCCCCTATAACTATAGTACTATGACTATCTATCACTGAATTTAACACTTTACAATCAAAGTCCTGTGTCCTCGACACACGGAATAAAAGTCTTGTATCCATGACACACGGAAATAAAGTCTACGTCCGTAGACGCACAGAATAATAATCAATGTCTTGGCTCTTCGACACACTTATAAATGAACTGGCCCTTGGGTCTAGATGGAGGGGGATTTTATGTAAAAATTTCTCGAAATAATTGTGGTACAGGAATGAAATAAATATCACTGAACTCGTAATATTGCACAGGTCAAGAATATGCCCATTAATCCTAGAATCGATCGTAGAGATTTTGTCTAGGCGATTTCCCGCGTGAATACTAGCCGCCGCGTACCCCAGCCGGAGTTGGCGCGCAAGTAGGCATTCTCTTCTCATTGGTTCTCCATTTTCTGTAATTTGGCGGTTTCTAGTAGATCTTGGCGTCTTGGGAGTGTCTATTTTCTTCATCAGCCATTCACGTTACTGCATCATATTTCTTCTAGGCGCGAATAACACAATGAACATACCAGAACCATGTCTCACCGCGCGTCGCTTCTAAAATTGAGGTAGCCACACCTGTCCTTATGATACATAGCTATGCTATTTCTTTTCATAGCTCAAGTATTTAGCCTTTTGTTAAACTGATGCAGGTATGTCCCTACTGTCTCCAACAAATGCTTGAAATTTCCTCATCGCTGTCTGGCTACTTTCATGATGCTGGTTGAAATATTTATTAATTGAAGAAATAAAAAGTAGAATCATTTAACCAACATAGGGTAAAGGGTTCAGTATATAGTTCATGGTTATGCCGTCTTCTGTATTCCCCATTGTTTTTGATGGAACCCAATATCTTTCTCAAAATTTTCCTTTCTTTGGCCTCCAGTTTCTCGACCAAGGCTTTTTTGTTCACCGTGAGGCATTCAGAAGCATGCAAGACCTCCGGACGGATGACACTGCAGTAATGTTTTAGTTTTTTGTTGAAGGATATTGATCTTTTCTTATAGATGTCCTTAGTTAAATGGTAGGCCATTTCCATTTTGCTCATGCGTGATGTGAATGCTTCTTTCTCTGATAATATCCCTTCCCTGACCCGTCCTGAAAAGAAAAGTACATGGCCATTGGCTGCATTAATAATTAAAAAAATAGGTGTTATAATTTTGCCCTATATTATATTATTATTAGTATTATATTATGGCGTACAACGACGAGACAAATCCCCTCGGTGCCAGAAACAAAACTCGGGGGCCCTAAAGGGTCCTCGAAAACTACATTATAAGGCTCTAAACCGAACAGTTCCTGAAATATTCCCAGAAAACTAATTTAATTTAATTTAACAAACTAATGAAGGAATGCAATTCGGTAACCGTGAGAACATTATCTCAAGGGGTGGCATACAACTTTCCTTCTATTCCTGTAAGAAGCAATGTCACTCCATTTATTACATTTCTGTGAAAGTTTGCAAATGGCTATGAGGTTATCACGGAACTAACGTAGACTGTATAATTCATCAATGCAATTAAGGGGGTCAAGGGGTAACCTAGAACTTTTTCATGCAATTTTCACGTTCGACATATAGTACAGAAGGTCTATTATATCTCCAAACAGCAACATTATTTACAAAAATTCCTGAACTGAAACAGCATTTTTTGCGGCTTTTAGGAATTTGGGCAATTTGAGGCTAAAGAACCTACATTTTCATGCACAACAAGCCTTTATGATTTATGAAAAGGGTCTTCCTGTGTATGGGCACCTAGCACAACGTAGAGGGTCAGTTTTTATGTGACGTGTATTGCGTTTCGTCTACAAGGCTTTAAATTCTATTTCACGTCAGGAAGTACACGTTAGGTGAATTTAGTCTGAGAGCACATTTTATCTTTTTTTTTTGTCCCATACGGGTTCATCGTAAGGATGATTTTGTTTGATACTGTGTGGTAGATATACCCATATTTGGATATCTGGGTAATATGTTGTAGACAATAGAATTGTCTGTCTGTCTTTCTGTGTATCTTTATGTACGCCTAGACCTCGTGTTCGGATGCTTGGTGCATCGTGCATGGTAACCATGAGAGTCAATACACCAATCATTTATAAAACTCTTCACTGTACTTTTCATCCAGTAGAAGGGTGGATATAGAGAAAAACTTCTCAATACATGCTAAAATAGGCGAAATATAAAAATTATCCTAGAAGGACGACCAAAGCATATGTTGCGCTTCTCAATGTGAGACACAAAATTCGGGAATATATTAAGGGTCTCCGAAAACTACATTTTAAGGGCCTTAAATTAACAGTGTGTGTGATATTCCCAGAAAACTAACTTCGTTCTGGTAAACTTGAAGGAATGACAAACCGCTAAGCATTGCAACAGTAGCTCAATTGATAATGTCTGGTGTTAACAACGAACACCGTTCGAAGAACGGGTACTTCTGATAGTTGATCTATAAAAGGCCTATGATAGCATCCCTAGAACAAAGGTTTGGGAAAGCTTAACAAATAGGGGATAGGCAAGGAACTGAGAGACTTGATAAAATGAATGTGCATGGATTGCTACAGTAATGTGAAGACTAGAGTCGGGACATCGGAATACTTTAAAATTGACACTGGACTAAAGCAAGGAAGTGTGTTGTCACCATTATTGTTCTTAATGGTGATGGATGACAACATGAAGGCAGCAATGAAAGACTATAGTAGGGCAAAGATGAAGGTAATGTTGTTTGCAGACGATGTTGTGATCTGGGGCGAGGATGAGATGGAGGTACAAGAACAGTTAGACGTAATAAATGAAAAGATTGAGCAATGGGGATTGAAGATAAATGTGGAGAAGAGTAAAACATTGGTGGTGAGTAGAGGTAAGAAAGAAGGAAAAGGAGTAATCAAAGTAGGAGATAAGGAATTGGAAGAGGTGAAACATTTCAAATTCTTGGGAAGTGAACTGACTGAAGATGGAAGATGAGATTTGGAAATTAGCAGAAGAATACAGCTCGGGAGTGCTTTCTACCAACAGGTACGGAGACTAGTATGGAACAAGGATATACCAATTAAGGCTAAAGAAGTTATGTACAAAGCATATTATGTTCCTATAATGACATATGCAGCAGAAACTTGGACAATGACTAAGAGGGATGAGAGCAGAGTACAGGCAGCTGAGATGAGATTCCTGAGAAGTATGGTCCAGAAAACTAGGAGAGACACGGTGAGAAATGAACATATACGGAAAGAACAGGGAATACAGAAACTAAATTACAAACTGGAGCAAAATAGATTGAGATGGTTTGGACATGTCAAACGGATGAATGAAGTAAGGCTACCAAGACGAGCACTAGAACGACGGATGACAGGGAAGAGAAGACGAGGAAGACCAAGAATGCATTGGATGGACTCGGGGAAGAATAGCATTAGTAAACGGAACCTGGATTGGAACACCGTGTCGGAAGAGGAATGGTGGAACGACAGAACAAAGTGGAGAGGAACCATATTTGCCCCCACCCAGTGTCAGCTGGAAAAGGGGAAATGAAGATGATGATGATGATGAATTGCACCGGACAAAACAAATAAGATGATGGTTGATGGTATGCTGCATCTCGTTGCCAAAGGTCACTATGATGAAATCAGTCACAGCTTTCTTGTTAGTGGGCATTCGCTTCTTCCGTGCGACCGTGACTTTGCTATGTTTGAGATGAGGAAACGTGTCAGTAAGATGTTTGTGTCACATGATCTAGAAACATTAATTACGTCTAGTAAGACAAAACATCCTTATATTGTTGTAAATATGGAGGAGAATGATTTCAAGGATTTACAAAAAGCTGCAGATAGGTGTGTGAACTCCGCAAAAATGTATATATCCCAGGATTCTTGGATTAAAGTCACGAAGGAGAATCCTGCCCTTGTACAAGTGAAAACACCTTTCTCTGACATTGTCCCCTGGACAACATGCAGCATTCTAAAGAAGGGAAGGAGACCAGAAGACCTACGCACTATGGAACTACGACCACTGGAGTGCAAAAATCATCTCACAGTTGAAAACAAAACTGATTTGCAGAAAATGATTCCTGACTTATCAAATGAACACAAGCAATTTTATTACAATATAACACAGACTCCGGTGTTTTATGTCAGTTAAATTAATCTGTGTTACATCTGTACAAAGAGAGACGGTAATGTTATGTTTGGACATAGATCTTTGTAAATGTTAGTCAAGATGGTACATAGACCCGTTTTCAAATATCAGTTTCCAGATAGGTTTCTGCTATTGGAACAGTGAATTTTCTTGATTTCTTTCTTACGTAACACGTTCACATGACGAATTTCTGTCACAAAATGTGTTTTATTTTCTTTCTAAAAACCTTGTATTGAAATAAAACATATTTATCGATATTTCTCTGTTCGTTAATTTTGGCACATAGACCCTTTCTAATTTATAGTATTCCACTTGTCAATTGCGCTGACACTCGTAATACGATGTTTCTCGGTGCAGAGGGATACTCTCCCAACTACTCCCTGTATCGACAGTCACAGCCATTTTATTTTATTTTTCGAAAGGGAGGAGGAGTGGGGGTGAAAATTGCCCGCAACCCCCCGAGTGTCTGCCGTCCTTTACTACTGCTCTCTCCGACATGCTGTTAACACTACGATAGTAAGAGAAACTGATGGGGGTTGGTTCGGATGAGCCGTGTGAGACTTTCTGCCTCTCCCAGTTCTATGTATTCTACCAGGCATCATCGCTTAGGTTAGGAGCCTAAGTGAATATGTAGATAAGACGAAGGTAGGGAAAAAAAACATAGGCAGAAAGGAAAGATTGCCTTCAAGTTAAATCTGGCTTATTTGGAGATAGTCACATGCAGGGATGTGGAAGGATTGGTAGGTGATGTTAGCAAAGGAGGTGTCATGCTCGCGTGAACAGCGTCCCAGTCCTTGGGGACCTGGTCTCCTGTTGGTGCTGGGGCTAACGCGCGGTCACACGTGCAGTGGATGGCCACATCCTAGGGCAGCTCTTTTCAGCTACCCGTGCTTCCTGTAACAGTTCTCCGGGCAACGTGCTTGCAAGTACAGGGGTGCTCTACTCTCGTTCTGATCTGTGTTGCTCCCCTGTAGCCGCTGCTGAAACAAACAAATGACACAGGCAGGGATATACACCATTATGGGTGCGTTGCACCTGGTCCTGGGTAGCCTATATTGGGAGGAATGTCCCTAGTCATAATATAGTTGTTTCTGGCTGTGTCATGTTTGTCTGTTCTAGCCTTTTCTAGCTATGATATAACTAACTATACTATGGGAGAGAGATCAGGCGACCGAGCTGGCCAAGGAAGACTAGGGCAAGCTTGAATACAGTCCATAGCAACACATGCCATGTGCGGCCGGGCATTATCCTCTTGGAAAGTAAGGCCTGGATGTCGCTGAAGGAACGGTAACACAACCGGCCGTAGAATGTCATCAACATACCGCTGTGCTGTCAGTGAGCCAGGAATAACTACCAGAGGGGTCCAGCTATCAAAGGAGATAGCATCCCAGACCATCACCCCCTGTTGTGGGGCTGTGTGGCGTGCGATAATCAAGGTAGAATCCCCACGCTGGCCTGGACGTTTCCAAACACGTCTGCGGTTGTCGTCAGGGCACCGTTGGAAACGGGACTCGTCACTAAAGACTGTACGTCCCCAGTGAGCGCAGCTCCACGTTGCTCGAGCGCGGCACCACTGTAATCTGACTTGACGGTGAGTGGTAAGCGGCGTAAGGGGCGGCGTGAGCGCAAATTCCTGTCGCTCAGGCGTCTGTTGATAGTCATGGTGGACGCATGTGTGCGGGTCACACGCTGGATCGTTGATATTGACGACTCCGGTGCTGTGACAGCTGTTGTGACAATCGCTCTGTCTGCCCGTGCTGTTGTGGCCCTCGGTTTACCACTGCCGTCCTGACTCTGATGCCTGCCGTTGCTGACCCACGCTTGCCAGCATCGTCTGATCGCCGCATCACTTCGACCCAAATGTCCAGCGACAGCTCGATTAGACCAACCAGCTTCTTTCAATCCGATCGCACAGCCTTTTCAAACTCTGACATCTGCTCGTAATGAGCACGAATCCTTCGGCATGGCATTCTTACTGCCGACGTTCAGATATCGCAGTCAAATGCAACAGCTACTTTGAGCATACGCTTCAGAATCGCGCCTTACACCTCATGCATGAGCAGTTCGGATGCGCGGGAGCTCCCACTATTCATTTATTGGACACGAAGCTTTAATCAGTTGCATGTTCGGTCCGAATGACTTTGCACGCGTAATTTCCTTACAATCGGACAACGCCTTCCCGGTGCGTCGTCTTTTTTGTTATACAGAGTATATACGAGTACGGGACAAAATAGCATTAAAAAACATTACCAAACCTACAATGGCACCTACTAACGGCCACTGCCTTCCAAAAACAAAGAAACCGTCAAAAAGTGTGGCAATTATTACTGGTAAAACACTAAAGCATTAAGCATTCGTAAAAAAAACTATGTATATATGGTATCTACTACCTAGGTATGTTGCAAGACTGAGAAATGGCATTCCCATCAACAAACAGTCTCACTAATGAATGATAAAATCCCTACACCTTCATACTGTAGATTAGTTGGCGGAGTGAGACTGTTTGCTCATAGAATTGCCACTTTTTCTAAATATTTGATCGGTTCTTTGGTTTTGGAAGGCAGTGACCGTTAGTGGGTTCCATTGTAGGTGTGGTGGTGTTTTGTAGAGCTATTTTGTCTTGTATAATTTTGGATCTGATGATGCTCGCTTGATGAGCGAAACGTGTCATCCCTTAGCTTTCTCCCTCTTCTGTAATCCAAAACAAATATACCGGTATTGTATATACTGTATATATAAATGAACGTATATACTAATATTAATCACATGTAACTTTTCAGGTTATTTTTCGCATGTCCCAGTAATTGGGATTACATTGTGTTGACCGACTGAAAAATAGTGTTATATATCAATTGTTGTTGTTAATTCATTTTAGAGGCTTAGGACATAACCTTGATCAGTTACCGTTACTGCTTTAACTTTCCCAAGTGTGCATGGAACTTCCAAAGCAAGCCAAGATGTATTTATGTTGTTGTTAATTAATTTTTGGGACTTGAGGTCATGTTGGTTATATGCCTCAGAGTGTATTTAGCCTGCAATTGAGATTTTAAAAAGGCTGTAACAAAATAATATCTCTGTGCTGCATAAATAAATACAGTATACTGGATGTTCAAACTCACATGTAGTTATTTCAGGTTATTTTTTCGAATAACCCAGTAATTAGGATAACAATAGCCAATATGGCAATGAGAATGAAGGTCACAAAATATGGAAATATGGAAATATGGAAACATGGATCAAAGTAAACCATATTGACAGACTGATTCCGAGTTTTGGTGCTACACACACTATTATACAGTGAGGCCGGAAATGTTCTCCGCAGCACCTACTGCGAGAGCTAGCTACAGCAGTTACGTTGGCAGCACGGCTGCCACTTGCATCATAACAAACAAACAGTAAACGTTGTACTCACCACAGCCATTCATAACAGTTGCTGGAAGTGTTGTCCTTGTGTTCGACGACAGACATCAACACGTCTACACATATTGTCGAAGACTTTCACTAAAGTTTCTTGCGGAATGGACTGCTTTTAATTAATGATACTCACTTTAAGTTGCTCAATCGTTTTGGATTAGTTTTGTATACCTCATATTTCGCCGCACCCCAAAGAAAATAATCTGGTGGGGTTAAATCGGGAGACCGTGGTGGCCAGAGCTCTTTAGTTTTTCTTCTATCCCAAAAAAAAATTATTTTAAAGGTGAAGCGACTGGTGGGACGTATGTGCTGTAGCATTGTCCTGTTGAAAGAAAGAGCATTCAATTTCGTCTTCATTTAACTGAGCAATAAACTTGTAGACATCAGAATTCACCGAACTCTCAAAGAAGATTGGCTCTATTACACGTGCTAGTGATATGGCAACCCATACGCCAATTTTCTGCGAATGCAATGGTAATTGTCTTAGTGCATTGGGATTGCCTGAAGTCCAAATTCGTGAATTTTGGGAATTTACATAGCCGGATAAGTGAAACCATGCTTCATCTGAAAAAAAAAACTTTTAAAACGTCAAGTCCATGTCGATTTATGAATCTTTGGAACCATTCACAGTACATCACTCTTTTTCCGTAATCAGTTTGTTTTAATTCATGAACCACGGTAACTTTATAAGGGAACAACAGAAGCTTGTCTCTTACAGCTTTATGTGCTTTCGACTTAGAGATTACTGTTTGTTGGGCTAATTTTCGTGTTGATTTACTTGGACTACGCAGCATTATATCGGAGATTTCATCAAGTTTTTCGTCTGTTAAAAGCGTAGGCCTGCCTGTTCCCGGTACATCGTGAACTGAGCCAGTCACTCGAAATTTACTTATCGAATCCCGAACGGTATCACGGTTTGGATACTTTGAATTAGGAAACCGCACCTGCAATCACAATTTTACATTTTCTGTAAACCGATCGCCTTTGCGAAAATGGTATTCCACCAAAAAACTCTCTCTTCAGTGGTAAACATTACCGCCTGTATACTGTTGTACTCTCCAATAACCTATCTGAACGCTTGCTTACTGCAATAGGCCGACACACTGAAGACAGCACCAGGACTGCACGCTCGCTTATCTGACTATTTCGACAGCCTACAGCCCAGACGCGCGCGAGTCCCCCTTTCAAGGACACAGCGCTGCCAACTAAACTGATGACGCAACCACTCGCAGCTGTACGTAGCCACTGCGGAGAACATTCTCGGGCGCCCTGTAGTTAGCCTACGCTGCCACTAAAACCTAGATTATCAGACAAATTCAACAAACATCCTGATGACGACAATGTTGCAAGCCCCTAAAAAGAAACAACAAATCTCTCTGTTGCAGGTGATAACTGAAATGCATGATGTCGAGTCTCGGCTCCTTAAGTCCAATAAGGAAGCGCTGACCTCCCTAAGCCAGGACATCAAAAAAATGCTTGATTACAACAGTGCCATGAATGTGGTCAAAGACTGTGCTCGGAACATAGAAATCGCAGAAGAACGACTGCAGCGATACTTACAACACGCAGACAGTATGGAGGATCAAACCCTGAAAGAATTTGCCAAGGCTATCGTATCACACGGTTCCGGGTCAGTCCTGCTAGATATGGATCGACTACATCATCGGATGACATCACACAAATCATTCGACTCGAGTATTCTATCAAAACTGACTGACACTATGGACGTAAGCTATTGAATACCTTAAACACGATTAGTTGGTAATATATATGCTAATGTAATATTATTATTATTATTATTATTATTATTATTATTATTATTAATTCGTTCACCGACTGGTAGCTACGTGCGTTAAGGTGAAATAACTCAGGATCAGGCTATCTCCGGACACAGAATACGAGTGGTTCGAACTTTCTTGTTGTTGTTGTTGTTGCTGTTGTTGTTGTTGTTGTTGTTGTTGTTGTTGTTGTTGTTGTTGCTGCTGCTGCATTTGGAGCTACAAATATTATTTGATAGAAGTACCGTGTGCTTCTAAGTGTGTGGAACCTGGTGTTTGTACGAGGGTAATTTTTAGCCTAATTTCATTTATGAAATATAGGCTTATGAGATCGCCTTTGTGTGTGTGTGTGTGTGTGTGTGTGTGTGTGTGTGTGTGTGTAAGAAAAATATAATCGGCTGGAGCTATATCAATAAAACTTTATCAATAAAATTTTAATAATTGTCACAAATCCAACATGGTGACGGTACTTTTTTTTTTACCGGCATTCAATATCTCCGAAACTATTACCACTATCAACCTCAAATTGTGTATGGCTATAGAGGGTTAGGACTACTATACTAAGTTCAACTATATTACTTTCCAAAATATGATATGTACAAAGCCAAAATGGCGGCCATGCGAAATTTAAATACTAACAAGTAGTTCCGTGAATAATTATACAGCCTATTTTCATATATCCTACTCCTGTTAATTGCCTCTATCAACATACAAAATTTCAGTTTGATTGTTGTAATAGATTCGTAGATATTGAGAACCGTCTAAATATTTCAGATGGTCGCCATCTTGGAATTTTAGGTAAGTACTATTACATGAACATTATCGTGTACGTGTGGTATTCAAACTTCAATCGCATGATTAGGACACAAGAAGTAAAAACGAGATTTAAAAATTTCGCACAGCGTCCATCTTGTGGTTATGGAAACAATTGAAATAAATTATATGCTTGTTGATTAACATTTGTATAAGCATTTACTGTACCACACTTCAATACGCTTAGATGGTTAAATCGCGCGAAAAGTCTATTAAAATGTTTCAACTTCGCTTGGCCGCCATGTTCGTTTTGTACTCTAGAGGTGTTTGAAAGTTACATAGATAAACTTGTAGTAGTGCCCTTTATCACCGTACAAAATTTCAGGGTGATATCGGTGATAGTTTCGGAGTTATTGAATGCTGATGAAATATTTCGCACAGCTGCCATGTTGGATTGGTGAGACGTAATAAAATTTGAAGGGCATGGTCAAGGTTGACCAGAATGTTGCTATGGCCTTACCGAGTTTCATTGAAATCGCTCCAGCCGTTTAGAATTTATTATGGGTCACACACACTCATACACACTACATACACACACCACACACACACACATACACACGGACAAAAGATGATCTCATGTCTATTTTTTCATAAAATGATAATAGGCTAAGAAGGACTTTTCACGCAATATACAGTGCAATTAAACCCGGCGTCATAAATCTTTACGCAAGGCTTAATACACTAATTCAATTCATTTGTTTTGAGAAATTAAACATGGTGACTGTGGGAAATTTTAAAAATATATTGTCATTTCGTGCGTCTTAATTAAGCGATCGATGTGAAAGTTCATATAATGATCCACCCTAATAATCTACATATAGCCCCACCGTCAGCCGTCCTTGAAATGGTTTTCCGTGGTTTCCCATTTTCAACATCAGGCAAATGCTGGAACGGTACCTTCTGACAGGCCACGGCCGCTTCTTTCCACATCCTTGCCCAGGTTCATTCATATTCATATCCATTTCATCTCTCATCCCGACGCGCAGGTCACCCACGGGCGTCGACTAGAAAGACCTGCACTCGACCTCTCAGGAGGCCACACGACAACAACAACAAAAAATCTACATATAGTGGCACATTTATCTATGGCCTGCATATAAAAGCAATCCAACATGTCGACCAGTAGAAATATTTAACCTGTTCTGAATATCTACGAATCTATTACAGCATTCAAACTGTAATACTATATGGCGATACAGACTGTTAAAATAAAATCGTCTAGGCCTATGCAATATTCAATAACCTGATGAGAACAAAACCATGATGGCGGCCACGTGAATTATGTTTTATTTATTTTATCTTTGTTTCTATTTGTATATGTATTTTAAGTTTTATTTTTTAATTTTGTATTTTAATTTGTAATTTTATGTTTTATATTTAATTTTAATTTATTAATTATTCTCGTATCCATCATCGTAGTAAAATGTGGTACTAAAATAATATTAAGTTTTCAAAAATATTAAGACTTCCACAGGAAAATTTGTTAAAATAAAGCTGGGAGATACAACCATGTGCACGTTTGATAATATAAATATGGCTTATGGTCGGTGGTTGGTAAACAGACCACTATCCTAAAATGGGTTAACACCACTGTTGGTAAAAGTTAGTACTAACCTTCCAGTTATCGTACCTTAAAAACTTGCAAACCACGATCCAATGTTTAGAACATGTTGTAGGAATGTATTACGCACCACCAACACTTTCTTAACCGTTTACAATATTGCCAATCGTGATTAATAGGAGATACTAACATTACCCATGAAAACCGATACATAAAATCTACAATGTTTTAGTCGGATCCAGTGCTGCCAATCGTTAGTAACAGGTTGCACCAACTTTATACTGTAGTTACTCCTGAAAATCTCGCAAATATTAAACCCAATTTAGACCATATTCGTCCTGTGGGTCTCAGAAATTGAGTAAGATGTCTTAGTGCCCTCACACGCACTATTAGACATTGTGTTTTTTCAAAAACTATCTGGTTATTAACTACCTTACTTAAAATATATTTCATTTGAATTTAACTAAAGTGATTAATGTGAGCTCATATAAATATTTATGCGAGTTCACATTAATCGCATTAATTCAACTCCCGTAATTTCTTGATATCACATCACTGAATGACCAATTTTATTCTTTGTTTATAGCATCAATTATTCCTTGCTTTTTAGGGCATTGTTCTGTTATTTATTTACTTTTTATTTATTTATTTATTTATTTATTTCAGTGTAGTATGCTGTAGTGCTTCAATCTAGTTGTCTCCTGTTATCAGAGTAATTGCGCCATGGACTTTTGAATATCTGCCCCCACCCCTTGTAGACACCACATCATAAATTTGTTGTTTCTGCTGTGTTTTGTTTAGTTTGTTATCGTGCCTAACTTATGTAGCCTAGTTGTGTGTCCAGTGTCTGTAACCTCTGTCGTAGTATGTGAATATGTCCAGGATGGTAGCAGATATCTCGGAAACTAGAATTAAAATACATGTGTAATAACAGGGGCAGTAAAGAGGAACCGGGGAAAACTACACTGAGATCACTTCTAGCGGAGGGAATCTGACGTTAGACCAGCGAGAGATGCCGCTCCCCAGTCTCCTCGTGAATTAGTGTGACTTAGCCCAGACAATATTTGAGCGTTTTGAGTTAAACTATGAAATGAATAGAGCAAGCACAGAGGGGGAAACAAATGTTTGAATACGTTTATTGTTTATTCTATGAATTTAGAATTGCCACATATCTATATTGAGCCCGTATCCACTCATGCTGGTGAGTATTTTTATATGCCAAAGTTGGTAACACGAGAGAAAGAATCTCTGAATGCATCCAGAGAGATGCAGTTGTACTTTTGACTTCGTTGGAAGACTGTCAATATTTATTTTACCATGATTAGAGAAGGTATTCTTTAATGTGCACCTTTGAATTTACCACATCAAGTATTTCTGTATAATGTGCCAAGGAGAAGTGGCCTAACATTATCTATTTTGTACTTGAGACTAAGGAATGACACTGCGGAAATGCAGGAATAATGTCGAGAGACGTTCAACGACTCGACTAGTCTCAAAGCCAGTACAACCCGCTTCCGTGAGGAAAGCACTCGTTGATTGTCTAAGTTCAGCACCCCATGTGTGCGACACGCAGTTGGAATAGTCCGGTCAAGTGGCCGAGGAGACGTCAGTAAGTGATGGAATAAATCCGTTGGAAACGTGAGCCAGTTTATATGATAACGCACGAGATGTGTGCAGCGGAAAACTCCTTGAAAGTGTTGCTTTGTAAGCATTCGAAATCAGTGAAATATTACGGTGATTTAACCGAAGGCATGGCCGATGTGTGTGCCATTCAGAAGTGTGAGTAACTGTGATTTCAAAAGTGCCAGTGTCATATTTCACACCAGTGGGAATTGCATAAAATAATCCACGTTGTGTGAAACCGTAATTTTCTCGAACGACCGATGTCGCAGATGTCATCAGATAAATTTTTTCACCATGTGTGATAGTGGAAAAAGTGAGCCAACACGTGATTGTGTTGAGTAGAATCTGTGGAGCAGACATGGCCATTTGTTGAATAGAGTCTGCAAAATTACCAAGTGTAGATGCTGTGTTAGTTAACGAATCACACTAGAAGCAGTGAACTTTTTGTGTAACTTATCAACGTTACCACGATGTACGAGATCCACCAGAAAAGAAGAGCTTTACCACCGTTCACCATGTGGGTGATCATGCCGTAGACACATCATGAGAGAGATACCTAGCACCACAACAGCATGATCGAATGGAGGCTGAAGAACGGATTACAATGTGCCTATCCGAGCGTTGGAAGTATGGCCCACGCTCGAAATGGAAGGAAATACTCCTCAATTATTCCTGTAGGAATGAGGTGAGCTACAATGTTCTTCGTAAGTCTAATGAATGTATTTTGTAAGTGGTCTTTGGTGGAGTAGTTTTAACGATCGTACTTCGATTCACAGTCATCTAGTTAGGTTTTGTTTTAGTAGGTTTTTCTTTTAGCTTACCGACTATGGTAATCTTTCATGCTTCAATGCACATCGCAGCGTACGTCTCCAATGCATTTCCTAATCGTGAGTTAGTCACCTGATTAAATTTGTGTGTGTTTTTATCACACGGTGCAATTAATGTCATTTTTATGTTCACTATGAACGAACCAATTGTATGTGCAATTTAAACGGGGCTGTAATTAAGTAATTTAAATCAGCTGTTACAGAAGTCAGTATTTTGAACCCCTATTTTGTGATATGTACAGCACGCCACTGAGCAGGCAGATCCTCTATTGGGAGAGGTTATTTTATTACCTATTTTTGGGTATACATTTTTATTTGAGTGGAAAGTCTACCACTAGATTCGAGAGGATTCGATTAACAGAGTGAAGGAGTGTTATATCTTTCTGTTTGTACTCCAAGTCTTGTTCACACTAGTAACGTATCATTTAAAATTAACGCCACTGTTTTATATGGTGTGAATGGTTATTTCATGCATTGGAAGTGCCTATGAGTGCACATGTTTGACTTGTAACAAACTTGCTGTGAGCGTTATATCTTCCAAACACGTTAGTGCGAGTTGAATATCTCGCGTTTTGTATGTTTTGCTTTGCCCATGCAGACACATCATTGTTAATCATTTTTTGTCTATTATAAATGTATCACGAACACTACAACGAATACCTTCTTATGAACTGCAAGTGTAGGACCAATCGAGGGGTGATTTTTACATTGAAAGTAATAGTTTATTTTCATTTCTTTACCTGTGTTTAGTTAACGGATTAGCCGACTGATACCCCCGATTGTAGGATAGGGACTTATGATTTTAATAAATCATTTTGTGAAATTTACTTAAGCCTGGATTTTAATTTAATAGTTTTTAAGGGGGTGCATTTCCTTGCGGGGTCTATGACTATGCTATGATGGGAACCTGATCCCTATGATGACGAGGAGTCTTGTGCCGGAATAGCCCACAAGGAGTGTACTCCAATCCTCTTAGGCCACAAGTGTTCAAGGATGTGGTTATCTGGAAAGCTATACACGATCGGTAGTGGACCAGATCACCACCTCTAACGGGCAAATAGCCTATACCCTTTCTCTTGGCGCCCAACGTGGGGATAATGCAGACATGGAACCATCAGTACCATGTCATTTTTAAGAGGATTATAATCGTAAATTTTGTATTTGCTTTGCTGTTAGTTAAATGTAAATATTGAGTCATTTCTTTGTGTATGATATCCAGCAGTATTCACAATTTTTTTGTTGAGATGGTTAAGCTTTCCACCAAAGCCATTTCCTAGATTATGCTTAGTAAGGTGTAAGGTTTTCTCTCTCTAATTCTCAGAGTGTATTTGTATTATGGATGAGGAAAGGTTCCGTCTTATGATGGATGGGATGTTGCAGCAACTTAATGCTGGTATGGAAGCCAGTATTACTATACTGAGAGCAGATTTTAATGAGAACACTGCTACTTTAAGAGAGGATTTGAATCTTGTGAGGGTACACGTGAACGATGTAAATGCAACATTAGCCCGTACTAATACCACTGTCAGGGAAGGTTAAGATGATGTCCGTGAAGACATGGCCAATAATGTTTCCACCCTCAATGAAAGTTTAAACAATGTCCGGGGGGACATGGCCAATAATGTTTCCACCCTCAATGAGAGTTTAAGCAATGTCCGGGGTGACATGACTACAAACGTAGCTAATATTAATACTGCAATAGCTAATAATGTTGCCACCCTCAATGAAAGTTTAAGCAATGTCCGGGGGGACATGGCTAATAATGTTGCCACCCTCAATGAAAGTTTAAGCAATGTCCGGGGGGACATGGCTAAAAATGTGCCACCCTCAATGAAAGTCTAGTAAATGTTAAGGAAAATATTGTTGATAAGGTTCTTGCTTTAAATATTAGTATAAACGATGTTCGAGGGGACTTAACCACCCATGTTGCTACTGTCAATTCTAATTTACACGAAATACGGTATGATTTGGAGACGAACCGTGCGGAAGCTAATGAGAATTTACTTGCTGTTCGCGCTGACATGACTAGGAATCAGGAGGAGGCTAACGAGCGTTTCGCTACTCTATCGACCGATATCGCCACAAATCGGTCTGAAATGCAGACGCGGCTTAATACGATTGATGAAAGCATTACTAGCGTGAGAGAACAACTTGAATGTAGAGTTTCAGCTGTAGAAAGTAAAATAGAAGAAGCTTCTACTTTTCACGATGGGATTAGACGTGAAGTCAGCACCGTTAGTACCAGTATGAGGATCATGAGGAACGTCGCCGTAGCTGTTCACAATAATGTTAAGGGTCTTCAAAAGGACATGGTGCGATTTCGTGATGAACTCACAGACAGCACGAGGACTGTCGCGGAATTAACCTTAAATGTCGAAGATTTACAGCACAAAGTACATGACAACCTCCAAGAAGTAATCGTGGAGATGAATGATGTCAAGAAGGACCTGAAGGACCATAAGACCACAATCACAGAAGAAGTAGATATTTGAGACAGCGAATTGAAGAGGTCGCGATTCAAGAAAGGTTGAATTCTTCAAGAGAGGTTAGGAAGACTGTCCAGGAAACGAATGAGTGTCTTCGAGAGAAAATCGAGCAAATTGAGTTGCAATTGAATTCCCTAAAGTCATCCAACGAACCACATGACGCAATTGACATGGAAGAATTGGAACGACGACTTAGAGATCGAGTAGGAGATTTAGCAGCGCACCAAACGTTTCAAACACCTCCTGTTGTCATGGAAACAAACTCTAGCATCAATGGTAGGGACGCCATAACCACTAATGTCAACACTGGTAATGTTGTGACTCCTGAGGTTAGCTTTGCCACATCTTATGGGCAGCCCAGTACGTCTCACCACTGGCAGCCTATGGTTACTAACAATCCTAATGTGGGAACATCACAACCCCACAGCTGGACAGGTCAGCAGACCACGAGCATGTCAACACTGACCAGTACCCCAAACGTAACCACCACGATGGGTCAATGTTTCCCGACACCTGCTGAACAACCAAGTTCACTTAACTTCAACGCACCTGCGTTCACTCCGTTGCGTGGATCATCTAACCCAAATGTCATGATTATTATGTCACGAGAAGAGCAACCTGCTCATTTTTCAGGAACCGGCGGAGGTATTACCCCCGTCGAATTCCTCAATAATGTGGAGTGTTATTTAAGAGATACGATGGTTACACCTGAGAGGGAACTCAGGGTAATTGAACGCTTACTTGATGGTCAAGCAAGCACGTGGTTTCGCGCATTCCGTTACTCATTCAGCGGTTACCGAGATTTTCGAGAAGCGTTACTTCGAACGTATTGGTCTAATGACATTCAATTGGGAATCAGAGCGGAGATATATAACAAGAAGTACAGCTCTACATTGCCCATCCGCTATGCAAATTACTTCTCGTCACAGTTGGCACGCTTGAGATGTCTTCAACCACCTTTGACAGAGAGTGATCTGATACAGACCATTATCAGACAATACCCACCAGACGTGCAACGCCTGTTAATCGCAGCCGATGCCAAGTCTTTTATCCAATGTGACGAAATCCTACGTCGTTTGGATAATAGTACTGAGCAACTAGTTGGTCAGAAACCAAGGAACGATCATCGAAATGACACTAGACGGGTCAATTTAACAACCGTCGATAAAGTAAGTCAAACGACAGAAGCCAGGGCGGAGATGTCAAATCGTTACCAAGGGAACAATAGCGGACCTGATCGTAGGAACTGGAATCAGACAGTTCGATAGGAACCGACAGACGAATAGCCAGACTTATTGGGAAAGAAGATTTAGTCGACCCAATGAAGATAGACGAGATTCTAGGACTCAGAATCGAAATGGAGCCCAGAACAGAACTCAATCTAATATAAGGCGAGATTACAGATATTCCGGGGGTTATAGAAGAGACCGTGACCCGCAATATAGGTACGATCGAGATTGGAGAGGGCGAGCGCAGGAGAGTCGCCAGTACATTCGCCAACTTCACGATAAAGAAGAGAGTGATAGAACTCGAACACCGAGGGAAGCACGCGTTGGATCTGAGGAAGTGCCCGAGGATGTGAATCAGCCTGGGACTTCGAGACAAGACAACGCAAGAAAAAAAACTTCGAAAAAGAACTAACGTCTGAGGATCCTGACTCCAGAGTACCTGTTGTTATTTTATTCTGGGAGTCCATCCAAGAGGACCTACTATACGAACGACAAACGACGAACTACGAAATTACCAATGATTTCTGTCAAAATCAATGGATGCCCAGTCACAGTACTAATTGATACGGGAGCCATGATAAGTGTATTATCAGGAGATGTTTACGCTAAGCTGAAGGCTGAGACTAAGCTCACTGAATTACCGATTTCGAATATTAAAATCCGAGGTATTTTACCGGACAAAGCGATTAAGTGCCAGGTACAAGTCCAATGTACACTTGACATCGCAGGGCACATATTTGTTCATCAATTCTTGATCCTGAGAGACTTGAAATATCAGGCTATTTTGGGGTCGGATTTCATCCGAAAGTATGAAGGGGTCATCGATATGGGGGCCAACACCATTCGCTTCAAGCTGATTGACGCGATACCCATGGATCATGAAGAGGGAAAAGAGGACACCCGTGAGGATCTATTTGCCATTAATATGCAACATAAAGAGGGAATAGAAAGCACTGAGGAAGAGTGCGAGAATGAATTGGGAGAAGGAGAAATCGAAGAGCCATTAAGAAAGCTACTAGAAGAGTACGCTGATATTTTTGATACTACACCAGGAGAGATCAAAGACTTTGAATATGGTCTCATAGTAACCGATGAGTCACCCTTCCAGAGGAAAGTATACCCGATTGCTGAGAAGCATTTAGAAGAAGCCGGACAGAAACTTCGGGAAATGGAAAGAGATGGCATCATCCGGAAGGCCCCTACATCCTATGTAAATCCTCTTACCACCGTGGTGAAGGCGGATGGTAGTTTGAGACTCTGACTTGATGGTCGAGCCCTAAATGATCGCCTGAATCCCGAGCACGACCGACCGCCAAAGATTCGAGATATACTACGAATGTTTAAAGGGAAGAAGTTCCTGACTTCGTTAGATCTCGTCAGTCATACTATCATATCAAGATCTCTGAACAGACTCAGGAATACACTGGTTTTCTCTTTGGTCAAACCACCTGTCTTCTGCAAAATGCCCTTTGGACTGAAAAATGCTGGGGCAGCATTAATTCGAGCACTCGATGCCACTTTAACTCCTGAGGTTAAAAGGAGGATAGTTTGTTACGTCGATGACATCCTAATGGCGTCCACGACAGTGGGAGAACATCTGGAAACTCTTCATTTGGTATTTGAAAATTTGAGGACTGCGAACTTCAAGGTAAATAAATAAAAATGCCGATTCTTCTGTAAGGAGATCAAGTTTGTTGGTCATATTATCAGTGGAGAGGGCTACCGACCAAACCCGGCCAAAATTGAAGCTATTGCTCAATTTCCCACACCAACAAGGATTAAACATGTCAGACAGTTTTTGGGTATAACCCAATTCTTTGCAGCGCACTGCCCTAATTATTCTGAGACGGTCGTGCCACTTCAGAATCTTCTGAGGAAGAACACCCGCTGGTCATGGACAGAAAAGTGCACTGTAGCATTCCAAAACGCAAAGAAAATTCTGGTAGAAAGCATCACCTTGGAATATCCTGACTTGTCAAGGAACTTCATAATGGAAACCGATGCTTCTAAGATTGGTATTAGTGCCATCTTATTGCAAGAAGATGAGGCTAAAATGCGTCATTATATTGCGTTTCGGAGCAGAAGGCTTAGACCGCATGAGACACATTATTACACAACTTAGCTGGAAGCTCGAGCCATTGTCTACGCTCTCGAGCAATGGCGGAAGTTACTTTTCGGACAACGTATTTTAGTACGCACCGATCATCATGCCCTGATCTTTATCCTTAAAACAAGACTGGCAAGTGACCGAATCATGCGCTGGACGCTCTTCCTCCAGCAATTCGATCTCACCATCGTACACCGACCAGGGAAGGATAACTTCTTGGCTGATATACTGAGTCGCAACCCTGAACCGGTGATACATGCCATGGACATCGAGGGAGATTGTCAAGACTACCTCCAACGTTTAAGATATCTGTCTCAAGGTCAACGGCGTGACGAAGAACTCACGAAGATTATTAGAATCCTTGAGAATAAGATGGATGCACAAGATGAAGATCACGTGGCTACCGCTGCAGTTGTGCCGAACTATTTGATGCTGTGTAGGACACTATACAAATATGTTGACCCGGATCACACTCAACTCCGTGCTGTGATTCCAAGAAGACATCAAGAAGATGTGATTAATTTAGTCCACCGTTCTATTGGTCACGGAGGGACAGACAAGACGATCGCCACAATCTGCGAGTCTTTTACATGGAAAGGATTAGGTGTTTCTGTGCGCAAGTGTATTCGTGCCTGTGACGCATGCCAGCGTAACAAATACACGTCACACTTGTTAAGGGAACCACCGAGGCCCATCTTACCAACCAAACCTCGAGAACTATACGCCCTGGATTTATATGGTCCAATTCCTAAAACCCGGCGAGGTAACCGGTTCATAGTTGTCACAATAGACGTCTTCACTAAGTACACCATGCTTCACCCGATCCAGAAAGCAAGTGCACACCAGGTAATACAGCGGATAAAGAAACAAGTGATTCCGGAGGCAGGCAAGTCGCAGTTTTTGCTAACTGATCATGGATCACAATTTACTTCTCTGGAATTCACCAATGCAATGGAGGAACTCCAAATTGGTCACTTATTATCTTCGATTCGTCACCCAGAGAGTAATCCAGCGGAGTGTGTTATGCCTACTCTGGCGAAATTCTGCCGATTATATTGTTCAGAGGAACATTGGCGCTGGACGGAAGTTCTAGCGATCATAACTAAGTGTATAAACTCCACAGTACATGAGAGCACGGGTCAGGTTCCGTGTGTGCTGCATAAGAATCAAGCACCAGTCAGAATATGGCATAGTGTGATTATCACACCCCCAAGTCTCCAGCCCTCTCATGCTAGTCGCATTGAAGCAGCGAGGGACACCATGAATCGTCAGGCAGCGAAGCGTCTGAGAAGACTACGGAACAAGAGGTTTCGACAACCACTCATCGAGGGAGATCTGGTCTTGATAAGACGTCCCGGTATTTCTAACCCCATGGAGAGGGTATTCGCCAAGTTTATGTCCCTGTATTACGGACCCAATAGGGTGCTTGAAGCACTGAATAATGGGAGCTATGTGATTGCTGACATCAATATAGGCGAGTGAATTGGGATTTTCAATGCCGCCAATTTAAAAAAATATCACCAAAACTAGAGGTATTGTTGAGAGCAAATAAAAATGCCTGTCTTGCATTTTTATTTGAACCGAGGAGGAGACATATGAGCCCGTATCCGCTCATGCTGGTGAGTATTTTTATATGCCAAAGTTGGTAACACGAGAGAAAGAATCTCTGAATGCATCCAGAGAGATGCAGTTGTTTTGACTTAGTTGGAAGACTGTCAATATTTATTTTACCATGATTAGAGAAGGTATTCTTTAATGTGCACCTTTGAATTTACCACATCAAGTATTTCTGTATAATGTGCCAAGGAGAAGTGGCCTAACATTATCTATTTTGTACTTGAGACTAAGGAATGACACTGCGGAAATGCAGGAATAATGTCGAGAGACGTTCAACGACTCAACTAGTCTCAAAGCCAGTACAACCCGCTTCCGGGAGGAAAGCACTCGTTGATTGTCTAAGTTCAGCACCGCATGTGTGCGACACGCAGTTGGAATAGTCCGGTTAAGTGGCCGAGGAGACGTCAGTAAGTGAAGGAATAAATCCGTTGGAAACGTGAGCCAGTTTATATGATAACGCACGAGATGTGTGCAGCGGAAAACTCCGTGAAAGTGTTGCTTTGTAAGCATTCGAAATCAGTGAAATATTACGGTGATTTAACCGAAAGCATGGCCGATGTGTGTGCCATTCAGAAGTGTGAGTAACTGTGATTTCGAAAGTGCCAGTGTCATATCTCACACCAGTGAGAATTGCATAAAATAATCCACGTTGTGTGAAACCGTAATTTTCTCGAACGACCGATGTCGCAGATTTCATCAGATAAAATTTTTCACCATGTGTGATAGCGGAAAAAGTGAGCCAACACGTGATTGTGTTGAGTAGAATCTGTGGAGCAGACATGGCCATTTGTTGAATAGAGTCTGCAAAATTACCAAGTGTAGATGCTGTGTTAGTTAACGAATCACACTAGAAGCAGTGAACTTTTTGTGTAACTTATCAACGTTACCACGATGTACGAGATCCACCAGAAAAGAAGAGCTTTACCACCGTTCACCATGTGGGTGATTATGCCGTAGATACATCATGAGAGAGATACCTAGCACCACAACAGCATAATCAAATGGAGGCTGAAGAACGGATTACAATGTGCCTATCCGAGCGTTGGAAGTATGGCCCACGCTCGAAATGGAAGGAAATACCCCTTAATTATTCCTGTAAGAATGAGGTGAGCTACAATGTTCTTCGTAAGTCTAATGAATGTATTTTGTAAGGTGATGGTCTTTGGTGGAGTAGTTTTAACGATCGTACTTCGATTCACAGTCATCTAGTTAGGTTTTGTTTTAGTAGGTTTTTCTTTTAGCTTACCGACTATGGTAATCTTTCATGTTTCAATGCACATCGCAGCTTACGTCTCCAATGCATTTCCTAATCGTGAGTTAGTCACCTGATTAAATATGTGTGTGTTTTTATCACACGGTGCAATTAATGTCATTTTTATGTTCACTATGATCGAACCAATTGTATGTGTAATTTAAACGGGGCTGTAATTAAGTAATTTAAATCAGCTGTTACAGAAGTCAGTATTTTGAACCCCTATTTTGTGATTTGTAAAGCACGCCACTGAGCAGGCAGATCCTCCAATGGGAGAGGTTATTTTATTACCTATTTTTGGGTATACATTTTTATTTGAGTGGAAAGTCTACCACTAGATTCGAGAGGAATCGATTGACAGTGTGAAGGAGTGTTTTATCTTTCTGTTTGTACTCCAAGTCTTGTTCACAGTAGTAACGTATCATTTAAAATTAACGCCACTGTTTTATATGGTGTGAATGGTTATTTCATGCATTGGAAGTGCCTATGAGTGCACATGTTTGACTTGTAACAAACTTGCTGGGAGCGTTATATCTTCCAAACACGTTAGTGCGAGTGGAATATCTCGCGTTTTGTATGTTTTGCTTTGCCCATGCAGATACATCATTGTTAATCATTTTTGTCTATTATAAATGTATCACGAACACTACAACGAATATCATCTTATGAACTGCAAGTGTAGGACCAATCGAGGGGTGATTTTTACATTGAAAGTAATAGTTTATTTTCATTTCTTTACCTGTGTTTAGTTAACGGATTAGCCGACTGATACCCCCGATTGTAGGATAGGGGCTTATGATTTTAATAAATCATTTTGTAAAATTTACTTAAGCCTGGATTTTAATTTAATAGTTTTTAAGGGGGTGCATTTCCTTGCGGGGTCTATGACTATGCTATGATGGGAACCTGATCCCTATGATGACGAGGAGTCTTGTGCCGGAATAGCCCACAAGGAGTGTACTCCAATCCTCTTGGGCCACATGTGTTCAAGGATGTGGTTATCTGGAAAGCTATACACGATCGGTAGTGGACCAGATCACCACCTCTAACGGGCACAATATATATGTATATATTGCCATTCACTCAAGTTCTTATGTGAATTATACTGTTGTTTCCATCTACACAACACGGTAGGTGATACTAAATTATATTAAGTAGATATTTGTCACATTTCATATGCAGGCTAGCTATTTTCTATCATATAAATAAAAAATCTTCTCGGACATTATTTTCCAATCAATTAGGTTAATTTAAACGACGCACTAACTGGTTGGCACCTGATCAATATTCACACTCCGTATTTTGGAAGAAGATTTGTTTTACTCATTTCAAGCACTGAGTTAAAATATGTCTTGATATTCGGCACTTTATTTTCTAAATTATTTAATTGTCTATAATTTGAATTTTTAATATAAAGCCCAATATTTTATTTACACTCACTATTACAAAATTTCTGATTTTTCTAACTGTATTTTGAAAAAAAATATGTAAAGCCCAATATTATATTTTATTTTGTGTATTTACAATTAATATTACATTGTAAGGATATCCATTTTATTACTTAATTTCATTTTTTAATTCCAATTTTTATCAAAAATATTTCACATCAAACAAATTTAGACTTGGTACATCTATGGTATTTTATTTTTAATTCTTAATTGATTTCATTTTAATTGAGCTGAAGAAGACCTCAATGTCAGGTAGATACATGTACGATATTTGTGTAAGTATTTATTGGCGTATAATTTAAACTTTTAATTGCAACTTTCAGTCGGTCATAGGGTGACCAACCGACCGGCACATGTCCTCCCTTTTTCATGCTTGTCCTCTGTCCAGCAGGCATTTATTATTTGCTATTAAATGTCCGGCTTTTTGCATATTGTATTCTTATTCATTCAGTTTCCTATTGTGTTCTCTGTTGAAAGCTATTTTTGTTGCACTTGCTCTATCTCAATCTATATTCTGGATACCCCTATCAGACTACGTCATTTACTCACTTAATAATAAATCATATCTTAAGTTAGAGCTGTCTGAAGGACCTGTCACCAAAGTGGTGACACCACCCGGCGTGATATGAACGTGCTCGGTCGGGGCCGGGGAATTCTCGGCGGGGATTCACCAGTCAAGTAATGCTGGCTGCGGTATTACGTCGTTTTGTTTTTGTGATAGTTGGATTCGGACCTTCTGAGTGAGTGGAGTGTTTGTTTGTCATCACTCAAAATTGGCGAGGCACAAAAGAGGAAATGTAAGTTCTCAGAGAAATTGAAACAGAAGTACCCGTGTTTTAGAGAGGGACGTAACGAAAGTGAGGCGAAATTTTATATTTGTGACTGTTATGTAACTGTTGGAAATAAAGGTGCAGGTGATCTCGAGAGACATATTGCTAGTGAAAAGCATAGAAAAACAATTAGAAGCAGTTCTTCTAGCAGTAATATTGATTCATTTTTACCGATTCCCCACTAGACAGGAAAGTTCGGGCAACAGAGGCAGCATTGGCATATCACACATTGTTTCTCACCATCAGTCGTATAGATCTATGGACTGCACATCAAAGTTTGCAGATTCTGAGATTGCTAACAAAATATCATGCGCTAGAACCAAAACTGAAGTTATAAATAACGTAATCTCCTCTCATTCCATTGACATTATCACTAAAACATTGAATAATAATATTCCTTTGTTCGGAGTGGGTACTGATGCTAGCATCCATGGGGCTTTGAAACTTCTTCCTATTGTTATACAATATATCGACTATAAAGAAAATGGTATTCAAACTAAAGTCTTAGAACTACAAACATGTCCTAATGAAACTTCAGAGACAATATCCAATTATATTTCCGAGACTTTTAAGAAACATAATATTTCTGCTAAATGCGTTGCTTTTAGTGAAGACAATGCAAATGTACATTTTGGATGGGTTACTCGTAGAGAATGCAAAAACGTATTTTCAGCACTTAAAAGTAAATTAAATTAACATATAATCGGGGTTGGATGTCCAGCACATCTACTGCATAATTGTTTGCAACAATGTGCTGATGTACTGCCAGTTGATGTAGAGAGTATAATTATTTTCTTCAATTATTTCCATATCTATACAATTCGCACTGAACAACTCAAAGAATTCTGCGAGTTTGTTGAAATAAATTATGAACAGCTTTTGTGTCACAGCAAAACAAGGTGGTTAAGTTTGTTTCCTGCAATAGAAAGAATGCTAAAACTGTTTGCAGCTCTAAAGTCGTACTTTCTTTCTCAGCCTTCAAATTCCGTTCGCGCTATAATTAGGTCCTTTTTTGAAAACGAGTTTTCTGAGCTTTACCTGTGGTTTGTTCATTCCACTATGCACATTTTTCACAACATACATTGAAAAAGAAACGCTCTCTATAGCAGAAGTTTGTGATATATTAGGTTCAGCTATGGCAACACTGAATGATAGGATGGAAAATAAATTCATACCTCTTAAAGTCAAAAATACTCTGAAATCCCTCACTGAAAACGGCTTCGAAAGAGAATGCATTGCATTTGTAGAACTTGTTGTTGTTTTTTATGAAACGTGCATTCAATACCTGTTAAAGTGGTGTAACCCTATGATGGAAGAATTTAATGTTTCCTATGGACGAAGCATCATAGTATGAAAGACATTAAGTTTGAAGATGTTCCTCCTTGTCTCGAGTATTTGCAATCTAAAGGTTCTAAATTTTTGACCAATTTTGCAATGTTCAGAATTACACTAGGAGTTCCGAAATTGATAAACATAAAACATTAGATAAGCAGTGGTGTGAGTTTTTAAAATATTGCCCTGACATTGAAACATTTAGTGAGCTGCTTAAAATTTGTCAGTTTTATTTCGCTATTCCAGGTTCAATGCAACCGTTGAAAGAGTATTTTCCCTGATTAATTCACAGTGGTCAGAAGAAAGAAACCGTTTGCTGACCGAGTCGGTTAAAGGTATTATAATAGTGAAGTACAACTTTAAAAACATGTCATGTGGAGAGTTTTACAATTATTTATTACAAGAAAATAATTCATCTTTGCTGTCGAAAAGCATAAAACAGCTACAACTTCAGTATCTTCATCTACATAAGAGTTATAAGGTTTGTAATACTAAATTTTGCATGTAAATATTAAAATTCCATTTGTTCTCCATTTTAGAACATTTTTATGAAAATTCCTCCTTTTATTAAGAGTCTGTCCTCCATTTGAAAATTTAGAGTTGGTCACCCTAGCTCGGTCAACACAATATAATTCCAATTACTGGAATCAGCAAAAAAAATGACAGGAAAAAAAATTACATGCGATTAAGATATATAGGATAACAGGTTTCGCACGTCAAGCGAGCATCTTCAAACAGGACAAAGTAGCTCTACAAAACACTATCAAACCCAATGACATCTACAGACAGTCTCTGCCCTCCACTTAGAAAGTGTGGCAACTACATGACCACAATGTCACAAAACCCCTAAATGTACCAACAAAAACAACAATACTTTTATTCTTGTTAATTTCAGGGTGACATGAAGAACAGTTGCCATCTGAAGAGGAGTCCACAGCAAATCATTTACATCTTACACCAGTTTGTAGCGTTCGTTCAAGCAAGAGGATTTGTGACAACTCAGTATGCATGGATGCTATTGCGGACTTTTGATGGAAGTGAGTTACTGTATATTCTTTCTAGGTGTATGTACACTTAGCAGTGACGTAACCGTGACGTGACAGGCACGTGCTCCTACCGGCGAGCCTGAAAATATTCCTCCAGAATATTGAGTGGTGTTGTTCACACTCGACCGACACCTGGCCGTGACAGTGCAGTCAGTGCTCTAACTGTCGCCGTACCGTGACAGTGCACTCAGTGCTCTAACTGTCGCCGTACCGTGACAGTGCAGTCAGTGCTCTAACTGTCGCCGTACCGTGACAGTGCAGTCAGTGCTCTAACTGTCGCCGTACCGTGACAAGCAGGTTAATCACCACCGATATTTTTCTCATTTCACGGCCGTGTCACTGGCTCATTTCAAAGTTTTATATAGATGAATGATTAAAGCTTATTGATCAAGTGCGTAATTAACCTGTGTTGTATCATCTGTCAACTCTAAGCGCATGGGCACGGATTTTAAGAATAATATATGGAGTATAAATAGAGCCTCCGTGGCTTAGGCGGCAGCACGCCGGCCTCTCACCGCTGGGTCCGTGGTTCAAATCCCGGTCACTCCATGTGAGATCTGAGCTGGACAGAACGGAGGCAGACAGGTTTTTCTCCGGGTACTCCGGTTTTCCCTGTCAAAATTTCATTCCAGCAACACTCTCCACTATCATTTCATTTCATCTGTCAGTCATTTAATCATTGCCCCAGAGGAGTGCGTCAGGCCTCGGCAGCCGGCACAGTTCATATCCTCGCCGCTAGATGGGGGCTTCATTCATTCCATTCCTGACCCGGTCGGAGACTGGAAGCAGGCTGTGGATTTTCAGTTTTTCATATGGAGTATAAATATAAAGAGTAGCAAATTCCCCTTCTGTTCTTCTCTTTTTTCAGGCATGATGAACCCACTTTCGTTTTTTCATATGTTGCTCTTCATCTTCATCCAAAATAAGAGCAATCATCTATAAATCAGCTTTTGTGAGTTTCGCCATTTTCCATGGTATAGAAAACACTGCCTGATGCCGATTATGCCACGTTTATGTGTAAATAGACATCACTGTGAGTTTACGGCCGGCGGAATCACGTGCCGGTAACGTCACGGTTACGCCACTGCTAACTTGTAAGTGCAAATAGTCCTTAAAGCGGCACAACACGATATACTCAACCTACTGAGATTATTTTGCTACATCTTCGTGTAACCAACCGAGACTCATATCGAGTATATTCAAAATATTCTCAGGAAACGTAATACCTGTGATTTCCTTCAACTCCTTAAGGGAATAGAAAGCTTTGAAGGCGTTATGCAGCTTTACCTTATTACCTTTCAGTTGGTTAACTCGAACATACTGTATATGCAAGGCCGAAAATATGAGATTCTACTTGAAAAAGAATATCTGCATGTCATCCTTTAGCCCTTCTTATAATCTGTGCTAATCTCAGAAATTCCTCAAGCTCGCCTCTTACGAATTTTATCAAATGGCGCTCATGTTTAATGTTTGTAACTCAAGTGGTTTCGGAAATGACTATTTTTTCATGCACTTTTTTCACCCCTAAGGAATAAATGTTTGTAAAATCCCTTTCTTATCAGTTGCTTATGAAACAAAAGGAACCACTATACAAGATTTGTACAGTATACACGGCTTTATTTATATCATTTTATCATCACGCGATAGCCATGATATGGGATGACCGCGTGTGAGCGATGCAGTTAACTGACGCGTGGACACAGAAATGACAAATACAGTAGCGGCGCAGACGGCCGATCGACACGTTACAGCCGAGTAGAAAATCCCCGCGTTACGATCCCAACATTTAAATAAAGTCCTGTAGTTGTGTGCAGCGTTCGAAGGGGCTACAAAAATTAAACTTTAAGTACATTTTGTGAGCTTCACTCTCTGATAGGAGTTTTTGTAAACTTTCATAAATGTGCATGAAACTTTCAAGCAAGCCAAGAACTATTGTTGTTTTTGCTACAATTACATTGTTGTTGCTTTGAAGTCTTTGTTTTTAGTGTTGCCATATTAACAATTGTTATCCTAATTACTGGGACATTCGAAAAATAACCTGAAAAAACTACAAATTAAAACATATACTGTATATTGTTTTGGACTACAGAAGAGAGAGAAAACTAATGGACGACATGTTTCGCACGTCTAGCGAGCATCATCAAATCGAAATATATACGAGTACGTGACAAAATAGCTTTACAAAACACTACCAAACCTACAATGGCACCTACTAACGGCCACTGCCTTCCAAAAACAAAGAACACGTCAAAAAGTGTGGCAATTATTACTGGTAAAACACTAAAGCATTAAGCATTCGTGAAAAGAACTATGTAGGCTATATATGGTACCTACTACCTAGGTATGTTGCAAGACTGAGAAATGACATTCCCATCAACAAACAGTCTCACTAATGTATGATAAAATCCCTACACCTTCATACTATAGATTAGTTGGTGGAGTGAGACTGTTTGCTCATAGAATTGCCACACATTCTAAATTTTTGATGGGTTCTTTGTTTTTGGAAGGCAGTGACCGTCAGTGGGTGCCATTGTAGGTTTGGTGGTGTTTTGTAGAGCTATTTTGCTTTGTATATATTTGGATCTGATGATGCTCGCTTGATGAGCGAAACGTGTCATCCCTTAAAACATACTCACAATGCGCAGTCGACAGACGGTAGTGGGTAGTTGACAGTCCGTAGCTCCAGTCGGAAGTCGGTGGTTCACAACCTAGCCACCCACAATGCGCAGTCGTTAAAATGCTAGGAGTAAATAATAACTTGACTTTCATTTATTCCTTGGGAAAGTTGTCAATTTTCTTGTCGATAAATTAAATAATGAAAGTTATTATTATATAAATGATCATACCTTTCCAATCCATTGCTTCGGTAATGAGCCTCCACGTCTGATCTTTGAAGAGGTTCTCTTTATACTTGGGCTCACTCATGTCATACAGCCAACGGCGTTCCCTCACAAGATCACTGAATATACCTTCTATCCCAAGGTCAGCACATTCAGTCATCATCTTTTTATATAATTAACTAGCAACCCGACCCGGCTTCGTCCGGGAGAATGCATTACGTGATAATCGCTTTTTTTTCTCCGGTGTCAATGAACAACTACCAATATCCGTTTTACGTCTCGGCATGATGGGTTAAAATCACTGACTGGACTATTAGTTATATTATCATGGAGAAGCATGTGCAACAAATTCTTGTCAGACGTAATTTAAGAATGGCGACGTGCATGAAACACAAATCCCCCTTCCGTCCAATCTTAACTTGACTGTGAATTTTGCGGATCGAAAAGTTCACAGACGAAATGAAGTAAACCCGAGTTGCACTTCCAGGGAAACTCCAAACACAACCACCCTTCTCAGAAGTCTTAACTCAACACGACTCACCGGTTTGCTGCTGGCTGTATCTGGGGCAATAGGTTCGCCCACTAGCTAGGCTGTAACAGAGATGATAGATTCGCCCTTAGATAGCTCGTAAACTGTTGCCTCAGTATTTGAATGGACATGGTTGAAAATATTAAAAGGTAAAAACACTCATAGTGGACGATGTATTGAAGATAGACTCTCGCGGACTTTTTTGTAGAACTTTTCATGCTGAACAATTCTTACACTCATAGTATTTAGATATTTTTAACAGTTTGCCCAGCGTAAGCTTACAAAGCGCTCGGACGCCAGGTTGTTTTGTTTTTTTTTACTTTTCCACCGAAATTGTTACTGCTCGGCATTCTTTGATCATAAATAAATTATTTTCTACAAAAATCATCCACAAGATATCCTTTACAGAATGGTGAAAACCGCATGAAAATCCATCCAGTGGTTCTCAAGCTTACCCGTAACATCCAAGAATCGGGGACTTTGTTTTATACTAAGTAGAGATTATACGCCAATCAGTATATAGTCCAGTAAAATTAGACATAAAAAGGGGCCCGACCTTGCAAAAGGTCATGTAGTTCTAATTTGTGTATGTGTTGCTTGGACCTCTGCCAATAGTAAAAAACCAAATTTGCAACTTCGAAAGTCCTGTGCTAGCTGTGTAATAACCAAAAAAACAGCCAGATATTTGTACTTTTTTCAGTTTCTGCTCAATATCGTCTAAAGTATGGGTCTGAGAGAAACCATTGTGGACACCTGTTTACAACAATATTGCAATGTCTACAATTTGAGTCCCAAGCGAGCTCTGTGCGTTTAGTAGTTCCCGAGATACAGTTATTCAAAGATTGGATGTTTTTTCAAAACAGTAAAAATTGTTGGTTTTGGTCTCCTAATTTGACAAATATTGTCCAACGTACTCAACCTATGAGAAATGTCATAGATAATGAACTTATCGTTTATTTGTTTACCTTTAATTTGAGGCCTAGTACTTCTCCCAAAAGTGGCATGAAACAGAAAACCTTGAAAAATAGAAATCGGATGAAATCAATTAAAACAAGTCCTAGCGTATCAGACATCACGTGCAGAGCCTGTACTGATTAAATTGGAGTTAATATTATGATAAGTATACGTAGCAATAGTTTCATAATTAAGGGAATGATTTCGTGTTAATTATTAATTATTTACTGAAATGATGTGTTAGATACCGGTAAGTTACTTATATGAGGCCTTCTCGAATCATTCGAGATAAAGGTGATGCAGAAAAACTAAAAAAAACTGGCTTGTTCTCCACCCTCCATTTCCCATCACTGATAAGTTAGTATCCATCAATAGCGAAATAGTTGGTGGCCTAGCATAAATTGCCACTTGTTGCTACAACTGGGAACGGAAGGTGTTAAGAAAATCATTGGGAATACGTTCGATAAAGTAACCTTTCAACGTAAGGACAACGTAGCGACATTGTCATCCATCAACACCTTTGTTAAAGTGGGGAACAAGAGAGTAGTTGTCGATCCACTTACTATTTTCCAAAGGGTGTGCATAACCCAAAAATGGGACGAAGAACTGAAAGTACATTTTGAACGTGAATTAGCCCCATTCCCAATGTTTTTGTTTAATGAACAGGGGATGCAAAATGGGACCACGTCCAGCCTCTTCTCTGCTTTCACTCCACTATCCTACCCCACACCAGCTGACTCCTATTCTTACATTGTTTTGGATGGGGGCTATCCTTTACACAAGGTTGTCTGGCAGCGCAAAACGTCTGTGACAGCCATTGTTTCAGGTTAGTCAGCTACATTAAAACCACTTTGGTAGCAACGTCTCGGTTCTTTTTGACGATTATTCTGAAGAGGCCGCTAACAAAAACACAAAAAGTGCTGAACAACTCCGACGCTGTGCTACTCACTTCTACAATGACATCATTTTTGAATAATCCTCCATCATCCAAATACCTCAGGAAAAAGTATTGACCAATGAGCAAGAGGCGCCTCATCCCACTTCTTTGCGATTCATTCGGGCAGCATGGCATACAAGCAAGAGTAGCCGAAGAAGATGCTAATCGGGACATCATTGCCATGGCACTATCCGAGAGTCCTACATTCGACCGAGTGATTGTAGTAGGAGAAGATGTTGACCTCCTCGTTCTCCTCAATGGTTTAGGCTCAGGTGCAACTAATATCTACCTTTAGATGAGTAGCAAAGATGAAGCCGGCTGTGTCCGTTACTCAAGCTCCTCTTTCACCTGCTCAACACTCACCAGGTACAGTGAATCTGATCCATGCGTTCAGTGGGTGCGACACTACTTCTGCCCCTTATGTGCATGGTAAAACCAAGTTAGCTAATATATACCAAAATTCCCAACTTGTAGAACTGGCAGAACTTTTCCTGCTGCCAGACTACAGTAACAAAACCATAGCAAAAGCTGAGGAGAAGTGCTTTGTGTATCTGTACGGGGGTGATTTCCTAACTGACTCCCTGAATAGCCTTCGCTACCAACTGTTTGTTACATCTGCAGCCAACATCAAAACCAATCTTGCTTTCTTGCCCCCAACAGTGGATGCTTACATAACTTACCACCAAGTTCAAAAGTGGCTGGGGGTCAACAGAAATCCTACAGATTGGCTATGGAAGCTTGATGATCAAGAGTTTACCCCTGTCACTACCACTATGGATCCTGTACCTCAGCTCCTACTGCACATGATTTCCTGCAATTGCAGCGGCGGTTGCAGTTGCCGAAAAGCTGGGCTGAAATGCTCAGCCCTTTGTCGATTTTTGGTGGAAAAATATGTCGAAACGTGCAATTGCTTCAGCTAGAGGATTCTGACGATGAGGAAGACATCCATCCCAACCCCTACATTGCTAGAACTGCAAAACGAGCCTGCGCCTGCTGCTCAGTTCAAAAATTCCTTCAATAAACCCGCACCATCGTCAGAGGAAGATTTTTCGAGACCAGGGCCATCAAAACAAATTAAATTACGAGACCTGTTGCTTCATAATTGTAAAATAATTTGAGATATAATGTTTTTCTTTTGTAATAAAACAAAATAGTACCTATGTGAACTCACTTCTTTCATTTTTCTCAAATTCAATTTTTCAAGGATTTCAGTTACATGCCACATTTGAACGAAGCACTGGGCCTACAGGTACTCGTCAAAGCCAAATTAAAGGCAAACAAATAAACTTCAAGTTCATTATCAATGCTATTTCTCATAGGATGAGTATTTTGAACAATATTTGTCAAATTAGGAGACCAAAACTAACAATTTGTACTTTTTTGAAAAAGCATCCAATCTTTGAATAACTGTATCTCGGGAACTACCAAACGTACAGAGCTCGCTTGGGACTCAAATTGTAGACAATTTAATATAATTGTAAACAGGTATTCACAATGTTTTCTCTCAGACGCATAGTTTAGATGATACTGAGCAAACACTGAAGAAAGTGCAAATATCTGGCTGTTTTTTGGCTATTACACAGCTAGCACAGAACTTTCGAAGTTGCAAATTTGTTTTTTTACTATTGGCAGAGGTCCAAACAACTTATAAAAAAAATTAGAACTACATGACCTTTTGCAAGGTCGGATGTATATTTTGACTGGACTAATAATTTAATATAATATAATCCTCCTTCTGTCCAATCTAAATTGACTGTGAATTTTGCTGAACGTGAAGTTCACAGGCGAAATGAGAGTTGCACTTCCAGGGAATGGCGAGGTGAATGAAACTCAAATCCCCTTTCCGTCCAATCTTAACTTGACTGTGTTTCACAGGCGAAATGAAGAAAACCCAAGTTACACTTCCAGGGAAACTCCAAACACAACCACCCTTCTCAGGAGTATTAACTCAACACGACCGGACGGTTAGCTGCTGGCTTCTATCGGGGGCAATAGGTTCGCCCGCTAGCTAGGCAGTAACAGAGATGATAGACTCGCCCTTAGCTAGCTCGTACTCTGTCGCCTCAGTAGTTGAATGGACATGTTTGGAAGAAATTAAAACGTAAAAACACTTATAGTGGGCGATGTATTGAAGATAGACATATGCTCTCGCGGACTTTTTTGTAGAACTTTTCATGCTGAACAATTCTTACACTCATAGTATTGAGATATTTTTAACTGTTTGCCCAGCGTAAGCTTACAAAGCGCTCGGACGCCAGTTTATTTTCGACTTTTCCACTGAAATCGTACTGCTCGGCTTCCTTTGATCATAAATAAATTATTTTCTACAGAAATAATCCTCGAGATATCCTTTACAGAATGGTGGAAACCGCATCCATCCAGTGGTTCTCGAGTTTACCCGTAACAAACACAAATCGGGGACTTTGTTTTCTCCTAAGTAGATATATATAATATAACAACAAACTTATACGAAGGTCAGCACATTCAGTCATCATCTTTTTATATAATTAATATACAATATAACAATGAACTTATACGAAGAATACACCGCGAATAAAACTAGTCAACTCGTGAATGAAACTCAAATCCCCTTTCCGTCCAATCTTAACTTGACTGTGTTTCACAGGCGAAATGAAGAAAACCCAATGACGAGCGAGAAAACGACAAAGTGACGTCAGCTTGTGATCTTTTCTGATTGGCTCTTAAATATGCAGTTGGCAGTCAAAGATAAAATTGGCGACAGCCGACTACACGCTGCCGATTGTCAACTATCAACTACCGACATACAACTACACATTGTGCATGACGCCATAAGAGACCACGGGTCTGACTTCAACTGCCGACTGTCAACTACCCACTACCGTCTGCCGACTGCGCGTTGTGGCTAGGCCTTTAGCTTTCTCCTTCTTCTGTAAGCCAAAACAAATATACCGGGATATATACTGTATATATAGCCTACTGTATATTTAAATAAACTTATATAATAATATTAATCACATGTAATTTCTCAGGTTATTTTTCGCATGTCCCAGTAATTGGGGTTACATTGTGTTGACCGACTGAAAAATAGTAGTATATCAATTATTGTTGTTGTTGTTGTTAATTCATTTTAGAGGCTTGGCACATAACCTTTGATCAGTTACCGTTACTGCTCCAACTTTCCCAAGTGTGCATGGAACTTCCAAAGCAAGCCAAGATAATTATATTTATGTCGTTGTTGTTAATTAATTTTTGGGATTTGAGGCCATCTTGGTTATATGCCTCGGGGTGTATTTAGCCTGCAATTGAGATTTAAAAAGGGCTGTAACAAAATAATATCTCTGTGCTGCAGAAATAAATACAGTTGTTTGAACTCTGAGGGCCGGTTTCATCAACCTTCGTTAATGATTTAACAGGAATTTATAGTAATTTTCTTACCAGTAACATTGGTCGATGAAACACTACTTTGTTAACATTTACGGAACATAAAATAACTTCAACGTACCGTTAAATCTTTAACGAGGGTTGATGAAATCGGCACTAAATCTTGTTAAAGCTTCAAAATACGCAGTAAACACTAAAATAAATACGTAAATGTTCGATTATTTTAAAAATCCCTAATTTGTTGCCTATCCGCCGCGGATGCCCACTTTATCTTCGATATTATTGACAGTTGCAGAGCCTATCCGATTAAATAACAATTCTAATGTTTCCAGAGAACTTCACAAAAGAAATTGAGGAGGCTCAGGCCATATATGAAGAACGTAGAATCCTGACTTCGCAGCTGGTGAAGGACGCCATGAGCCAGGTAGATCGGCATTTGCTACGGTGTGACCCTCAAGGCAGAAATGACTATGCACAGATCAAAGGGCTTGTCCGAGGACATGTACAGAATGATGGTGACATGGCGAGTGACAATTCGTGTTATTACGAATGTGCAAACTACGGTCACGTTAGTTCTAGGAGCCGTTACTACGACAATCGAGTGCAGGGAGTATTACCTGAGTGTGAAGGAACTATTCGTCACTGCAAATTCCACCAAAATAACATGAAGATATGCTTAAATGTAAGTAGTTCAAAACCTCATTTTTGGAGTTCGCTCAGTCCAATGGCATTTAAGGGTGTTTAACCCTTTTTAATGCCAAGTTATTATGAGTGGTTATGTTAAAAATGTCAAGCCAAGTTTAGTGAAACTACAAGTTCTGGATAAAACTAATTTCCATTGTAAGTAGTATACTAGTCGCCTCCGTAGCGTAGCGGTCAGCATGGTTAGCTGCCGCCCCGGAGGTCCTGGGTTCGATTCCCGGCTCTGCCACGAAATTTGAAAAGTGGTACGAGGACTGGAACGGGGTCTACTCAGCCTCGGGTGGCCCAAATCAGTAGAGGGGGTTCGATTCCCCCTCAGCCATCCTCGAAGTGGTTTTCCGTGGTTTCCCACTTCATCTTCGGGCAAATGCCGGGATGGTACCTTCTTCAAGGCCACGGCTGCCTCCTTCCCTCTTCCTTACCTATCCATCCTAACCATCCCTTACCTTCCCTCGTGAGGCCCCTGTTCGCTTTGCAGGTGAGGCCGCCTGGGCGAGGTGCCAATCCCACCTCACCAGTTGTATCCCTTCCGATTCGATGTTCCCTGCTCTAGGACACTGCACGTAGAGGCGGTAGTGGTGAGTTCCCTCGCTGAGTCCGTGGGTTCCACCAACCTGGAGGGTAAACGACTGAAAGAAAAAGTAATATACTAGATGCTAAATAATCAATACTGTCTTTGCTTCATTAAAACACCTTAATTTCTTTAATTATTAGGGAAGTTATTATATAATTTTGACAGCCTACATACTCTAAATAGTATCTTTTGTTATTTGCGTTTTAATAATTTTGAATTTTGTACACATTTCCCGAGTATAGTAGGGGTAACAAAATATGTTGACAAAATCCGCCTTTTTTCTTTTCAATTACCAGTATATAACTATTCATCATTGTGGTACAAGTTTCGGTGGCCACTCTTCACGCTCCCTTCATCAGCCACTATTAATTAATTAAACACTCAAATGCAACACCATAAAAGACATTGATAAACATAAATACTAAATATTCACATATACTACAGTAACATCTTGCTTAAAATGCGACATAGCGTATATTGATAAAGCTAATTCCTTAATACTTGAAGTATTTGCTTGTGAGTCATAAGTCATTAAATTATAAGTAGATTATAATTGCGAAAAGTACAACTTTCATGTTATTGTGAAATGTATACAAATTTGAGTTGAGAGCCAATTAAAATTCTTTGTGCAGAAGTTGAAGATAGTTGTATCACTAACATTGCAGAAAATGGATAAAAATCATTTGTACAAAAAAAATTGTCATAGAGATGAAAATTTGCTTGTCTGTTGAGTTTAAAATTATACTGTACTATGAACAGTTCATTAATGTTTTGTATGAAAAGATATATTTTATGACGGAACAATTCTTTTATTCTTACCGAGTTTGGAGTAACTCTATCAAATAGGTTTCGTGTAGGCCTACAATCAATTTCTACAAACAAACACGGCTTCAAACAACACACGTGTGGGAATGGCCAATGGCCATAAAATTATTTGAACAGGTTGCATGCAGCTTATTCCCACACGTGAAGCCGTGTTTGTTTGATGAAATTGATTGTACACGAAACCTATGTTTCAAAACAAGTTCAAAGAACATAATCCTGTTATTCACGGAACTTAAACACATTGATATATTCAGAGAGAGAAAGATTCCCGCGATTATTATACTGTACTGTATTATAGGCCTATATATATGCAGTATATATATATATTTCGACTGGCTGAGTGGTGCAGCGGAAACGTTCTCGCCTGCTGTGCCGAGGTACCCTAGGGCAGGCAGTTGGCATGTGAGGGTGTGCAAATACGAGGGAGACGTGTCAGTAAATTAACTAGCACGTCTAAGATTCCCTTTTTGGCAAAATTCCGGCACCCTGGCGTCCCTTAAGGTCTCAGTATTTCAAAAGGACGCAAAACCATTAACAACCTTATTATTATGATACCTGTTACCTATTGTCTTTTTTCACTTTTGGAGTACCCTGATCCTCCTTTCACTTGTAATGACTATTCCTAACGTTCTATCTAATCGATTGTAATGTAATGGTTCTTGAATATACTGCAGCCTCTTTTGGTAAATAATTACTAAAGTGCAGAGTTATTCCATACGAGTCTTGATTTTCACCAATAAGTAGGCCTACGCCATCATTATCTCAAGGACAGCGCGTTCACATATCTGTAACGTAAGGTAAATCTGGTACAGATGCCGCATAAACTGTAGCCATAAGTTATTATCTTTTCAGCTAGACGGCAGTGTGCAAGCAATTTGTCTGCGGGTAAGGTTCAAGTTGCTCGCATATTACGCAAATTGTAGTCGATAACGAGAGGCGAGTGCATGTTTCATCCTGACAAAGTTTTCCCTTGTGTTCATTTATTGTATATTAAGTTGGTTTCAAGCACTTAAATCAGCCGTTTTTTAGTAATAGCCCAGTCGAATTAGAAATTTTCGAGGAATTAATTTCCAGAAAGCTGGAAATAGTTTTAATACCTTCGTTTGGTCCTAAATGCGTGTAATCCGAGTTTGCACCATCCCAAGAGATGTGCATAACTTTTGGGACCCAAATAACTTTGACATTTTTCTTCTTTTTGAAGGTTTTTTCTTGTAGCTCGAAAACGGTACGTCAGACGGAGAATATTAATCAGTTCAATATTAAAGAGGGTTGAATTCTGCGTCGATTGAACATCTAAACCTTCAAATTTGGTTCAGTCGTATAGCCGAAATCAAAAGTTCGAAACTGGGAAAATTTCTCATTTAGGTGCAAACTTACATTTTGCGACTTTCCAAGACCACATATCTTTGAAAAACCCATAGAATAAAAGTTGTAGAGAGTAAAATTTCACGTTATTTAGACAATTTTGATAAGTCCTCTTAATTTCAAATGACTAGTTAACTAATGTATCACTACTATAATAATATTTAATTCAATTCCAAAAATAGCGACTCTTTCCGAAAAAAGGCATGTTCATGTTATGACATAATGATGTAAGTAAGAAAAATCAATCTACCTACTCTGATCACTGTTAAGAACATTTCAATTCAAATTTCTAAGATATACGCAAATCAGAAAACTAGTTATATAAATGTACACACTCTGAGTAGTGATTCGGAGTAGTACGAATGAAAAACATTTTAATTAGAACAACGTTGTATATTGCCATTCTTTAATTAGTAACCATTATTAATATTAATTAATAAAGTAATGGGAGCATTTAAAATTGACACACATTGATAAAATATGAATAGAAACATGTTATCGAAATCAATAGTCATGCAGCAGAAAATAAGGCAGTATTCATGCTCGCATTTTCTTAGATGTCTATGGCCCTTCATCTACAAAGCTCTCTAGCTGGGATGGCATGTCGAGCCCCTGTTCATCGAGATCATCTTCAAAGGGACTGTCCTCACTTATTTCTGCTTCTGCGGCGATCGGCATGTGGGACACACCCTCATCCACGAATGGTGCTAAATTCGAGCAGGACTGGCCGTGGCAGTTGAGGCAAATTGTTGAACATTTCATACCAACTTTCCGGCAGCTGCAACTCCCTGCACACCCCTTCTTACATCCGCAGGACTCTGTGTTGAGGATTTCAGCTGGAGCTGGATCCTTGGTGTTCATGGTGGGGAGCAGGCCATGGTCCGTCCTCTTCCAACCCCAGCTGAGAGGATCCTTTGGTCTATCATACCAGCCCTGGATTTGGTGGTAGACACGCAAAATATGTTGGTTGGCGGCTGCGTTTGTTGGCGGTAGAGAGGCCAGATTGAAAGTTGGCTTCATGAGGGATTTTGAGAATAACTCGTGACGGATTTTGTCCAAGTAAGTCTCATTGGCCTTAGGTGAATATAGGGCCGCCAGGAATAGTTGACCTGCTGAAATGAGGTCCTCAGGATCAGCATCTGCATGGTAGAAAACCTTGACAGCCTCCTGTAAAGCCGTACTAATTTCTCACGTAGCATGGAGATAAGCCTTTCTTTGTTGCTGTCGTTGGACATAACTTGTTCTTCCGGCATGGTTGCAATCATTTTTAAGCGAACACTACGTTCGAAGAAGAGTGCTTGCTTTTACGGCGATGACGCTCAGCTGATTTTGTACTCTTTACTGATGCATCATCAGGGTAACCATCGAAAACGATAAATGTACTGGCAGGGTCGTAGTATTGCGAAAAGTAGTCAACATATTAGGAGAGAATTGTTGAAAAATTTTCCTTGGATTCCCAAACCACTCGATGTAGAAGGAACCCCCTACAAGCGCGGATCTAGAGTTTGGCTTTGGGGGGGGGGCACAGAATCGAAATTGTTAAGATAAATTGTATCACTAACAACTCAATCACAAAATAACCAAACGTACAAAACCATACCAATTTATTTGCAAGCTACATGGATAGACATTTGATGCGTTTAGCGCCCAAAAATATTCGTACAAATTGCAACGGCGTGTTTTGCGACTTTTACATCGAGCTTCGAGAAAAGTATCAAGGTACGTTACAGTTTCGGAAAGTCGAGTTGGTACTGACAAAGGGAAAAAGTCACAGCTTAAATTGCCAACCAAGCTTGCAGTTTGGACGTCGGCAAAATTTTTTGGTGCAAAAAGAGCCCCAAATTCCTATCCGTGCATTGCTGCACATTCATCGTGACATCACTATAGACATCGATTCGGTAATCACAAGGTTTGCTAAACAAAATAGACGAGTTGATTTTGGTATATAAATAATCGTTTTTATATAACAGGTATGAAGTTGTAAATATGTACAGTTGTAACAGAACATAATACTTGCAATGAAGATATTTTCAGTATTGAATAAAATAAAATAAACTGTTTTTCAGTTAAAATTCGTTAAGTTTTATTTGTCTGGTTATTGTGTTTTCGTTTTTTGAGTTTGCAAAAAAATTGGTCTCCGTTTGGGGGTGGAGGGTCATGAACCCCGTGACCCCCCCCCCCCTTGAATCCGCACCTGACCCCCCATCAATTACAATGGCACTACCTGCAAGATCTGGTGAATCAGCAACTGGCGAAAATAAATTGTAGAGCACAGATGTCTTTGTTTTCCGCATACCTGTTTCATCAAAGATGGAAAGGGGATAAGGTGCTAATTCAAACTCGAAATAATGTTTGAACTGTTCCTCAGATATTTTAAGAAGTGTCATGCGTAGGAAAAGTGTATCTGGATTTACTGGTATATCTTCGCCGTGAATCCTGACTTTCGAGTTGAAAGCTTTAAGAGGAACCACTCTGTTTTTTCGTTGAAACTTGACATTACTGAAGACGTTGCCAATAATCTTAGCAATACTCTGAATCCCTTTTTCAAACGCTGCATGGCAGTCAATTTTCACATCGCCAGTTACTCCTGTGCTAATGGACATCACAAATTGTCCAGTTGGGAAGGGATAGTGAGATGAAAACCAGTCAAGAAGGATCGCAACGTCTGCATCGTCCCTCTGTACCCTTGACAACCTAGCGTCGACGTACTGTCCTGAAGTACCATACGACACACCACAAAAGCCTTCCACTTGTACCGCAATTTCCATGATGGTAGGTATTGTGACAACCCAAGTCACCAGGGTACTGCCCGTTATGCCTCGTCCATGAGACCGCCCACCCTGGGCTTTCAAAGAACTCATTACCACCTGCTCAATCGTTTGATCAGTGAACACTAGACCAAAACTTGTCAGACCTTCTGTTGTTTTCTGATGTTTGTCTGTTTCGTACATTTTGGTCGTGGAGGTATAACAACTTTGTATGAAACAGCTGATTTTAGTTTCACGATTTCAGAGTTCAATATGAGTATCTATTCCGAAGATATGTAAGTTTGCACCTAAATGGGAAATTTTCCCAGTTTTGAACTTTTGATTTCGACTATATTACTGACCAAATTTTAAGTTTTAGATGTTCATTCGACGTAGAATTTAACCTTCTTTAATATTGAACTGATTGATATTTTCTGTCCGGCGTACCGTTTTCGAGCTACAAGCAAACAACTGAAAAAAGGGGAGAAATTTCGAGGTTATTTGGGTCCCAAAAGTTATGCACACCTCTTGGGATGGTGCAAACTCGGATTACACGCATTTAGGACCAACCGAATGTATTAAAGTGATTTCCTGCTTTCTGGAAATTAATTCCTCAAAACGCTTTTATTTTTGATCGAATTTGATTGGCCTATAAGTCTTAACCGTTACTGTAGTATATGGTAAGCTTATTTTCTGTCATGTTAGCCTGGCATTTGGGAGAGTTTCCGCACAGCAATCCATTAGAGATGCCTCATTGATATCATATTTTAAGAGCGATCTGTAAACATTTAAACTATTCAGATGGTACCGGTATTCTATTCGAGTGTTTTATTTTATACCAGACGGTCGACTGGAAGCAGGCTGTGGATTTTCATGATTCTTAAAATACCTCATTTATTTCATTCGTTTCATTGTTAACATCATTGATACTATATTATATTATTGTCAGAAATAAAATTTATGGCATGCCTACTCAGTATAAAAGTAATGGCACAGTCAAAAGAACTCAGTGCGAGAGGAAAATTTAAGAGAAGTTGTAAAAAGGCTGAAAACAAAGGAAATACTATTCAGGAAGGCAGAAAGGTGCAATTGAATTCAGTTAGTTTGTTATTTTTTATTGTTGTTGTTGTTTTTGTTGTTTTAAGGGGTGGAACTACGAGGTCATCTGCCCCTAATGGAATTCAGGCACATTAATACGAAGAATGGATTCCGGAAATCTGGATAAGGCACAATGGGTCCATACTTACTTACTTACTTACTTACTTACTTACTTAATTCCTGTCTCTCCTTCCGGAGCATAGGGCTTTGGTGAAATTTCTCCACGCGGTCCGTTTCCTGGCCATTCTCTTCACATGACTCCAGTTCTTGTCCACCTCTGCAATTTCATTTTCTATCGTCCTCTTCCAGGTCTTCTTAGGTCGACCTCGCTTCCTGGCGCCTTGAGGGTTCCAGTCTAGCGCCGCCCTCTCAACAGCTCCGTCCGGCTTCCTTAGTGTGTGACCAATCCAGCGCCATTTCCTCTGCTTGATCTGGATGCTAATCGGTTGTTGATTGGTGATGGTCCAAAGATCTTCATTTGAGATTATGTCCGGCCACCTCACATTCATGATGCGACGCAGACATCTGTTAATGAACACCTGTAGCTGGTTCTTGATCGGTTTTGTGACTTACCATGTTTCACAGCCGTAGAGAAGAATTGACTTTACGTTGCTATTGAAAAGGCGGAACTTGGCCTCCCTGGAAATGTTTCTATTTCTCCAGATGGGGTAGAGCTGGACAAACGCACCATTTGCCTTCCTGATACGGCTTCGAACATCTTCCTCTGCTCCCCCATCATTCGTGACTATACTTCCAAGGTAGAGGAAGGACTCAATTCGCTCAATTTCCTTTCCATTGACTGTCAAGCTAGTCGTGACGTCAGAATTTATCCTCATCTCTTTGGTCTTGTTGGTGTTGATCATCGGTCCTGCACGTTCTACTTCTCTCTGCAACCTCCCCAGCTTATCTTCTATGTCTCGGTACCGTTGTGCCATAAGACAAATGTCGTCTGCGAAACCCAGATCTTCAAGCCTGCCATTTATACCCCATTGAATACCCCTCTTCCGTCCTCCCATTACCTTCCTCATCACACTATCCAGGACCAACAGGAACTGACATATATCTTTTCTGTTAATTTGCCTTCGTAAACCTGGCAGTCATACCCTTCGTACATCTCTTCCATTATTCTGATGATCTTTGTTGGAATTTTATATGCCTCGAGGGTCTTCCACATGATTCTTGGATTTACGGAGTCGAAGGCTTTCTCGAAGTCAACAAATGTGAGGTAAAGGGTATACCGCCACTCCACACTCAGATCCAGGATGATTCGGAGGGTGTTGATGAGATCCACACAACTGCGATGTTGTCGAAATCCAGCCTGTTCCTTCCGAAGCCTTTTTTCCACGCAGTCTTTTATACGATGCAGGATGACTCTCGCCAGCACTTTGCTTGGAATGGACAGTAATGTGATACCCCTCCAGTTGTTACAGTTTGTGGTGTCCCCTTTCTTCGGTGACTTGACTATCAACCCCTTCTTCCAGTCGGTTGGTATGTTCTCATCCTTCCAGATCTTCTCCAAGAGCGGGTGCAGCAGATTGATCGTAATATCCAGGTCTGCTTTCAGTGCTTCCGCTGGGATATTATCCAGACCTGGTGCCTTCCCGCACTTCATCTGCTTCAACGTTGTCCGTATTTCGCCCCGAGTTGGAGAGTCAAGGCTGATGCCTGGGTCACTTTCTGCTTCCTCTTCATCTTCTCTTCGCTGCTTACTTTCTGGTCCTCTATCTCTATTAAAAACCTCCGCAAAGTGTTCTCTCAATCTACTCAGCTGCTGTTTACACGTCGTGAGGATCTCGCCCGTCTTGCTTTTCACAGGCCTAGTTTTATTTAAACCTTTCTTCGAAAGCATCTTTGTGATGCCATAGAGCTCCTTAACGTTCCCCCTTCTTGCCGCTTCTTCTGCTTTCTCCGCCTGCTCAACAGTCCACCTCCTATGATCCTTCCGCACACTCCTATATACCTCCCTGTTTGCTGTTGAATACTTTGCTTGTGTGTGTGAGCCTTCTGCTGCCCTGTCTTGTAGGTGTCGAGCTTGGCCTTAATCTCCTTCCAATAATTTATCTTGTCCCAGGTCTGATCGGATATCCATTCTTTCCGTAGGTAGTTCTTATACCCGAGCTGCTTCTCACTGGTTTCCACGAAGATATTCTTTACCTCCCTCCACACATTCTCCATATCCTTCTCTGTCTCGGAGTCCAACACCTGGAATTTATTTCTGAGCTCCAGTTTAAATTGGTCCAATCTCTGCTGGTTCTTTAGCTTGCCCACATCAAACTTGTTGTGCCGAGTGTTAAAATTTCGGCGGACTGCCACGATCTTCATGCGGAAGTTGGCAACCACAAGATGGTTGGTCACTACCAACGTCCGCTCCTCTCTTGTTCCTAACATCTTCCAGGCGACTTCTGAACCTCCTGCTCACCGCGATGTGATCATTTTGATTTTCTGTGACTTGATCAGGAGACACCCAGGTGACCTTGTGGCACCACCTGTGAGGAAACACAGTGCCACCCATCACTAAATCCTGACTGGCGCAATATTCCGTAAATTTCTCCCCATTGTCATTCATCTCACCAAGGCCATGTTTACCCATGATCTGCTCCAACCCCTCATTGTTTGAGCCCACCTTCGCGTTGAAGTCTCCCATAACAATGAGAATGTCCTTCTTACTTGTTTGTCTTGTCACATCTCGCAGCATTTGGTAGAATTCTTCCTTCTTCTCTGGCTCCGATTGTTCTGTAGGCGCATAGCATTGGATGATGATCACATTCCTGATCTTTGTCTTGAACCTAGCAATCATGAGCCTACTAGAAATTGGCTTCCACTCCATAAGGCTTCTCTTTGCATTTCTGTTGAGCAGCAACCCCACTCCATCCCTGTGTTCTTCATCATCGTCCCCAGAATAGAGAAATGTAATTCCATCTGTTGTCTGTATTTCACCGAATCCTGGCCACCTCACCTCACTCAATCCTAGGATATCCACCCCATAGTTCTTCATCTCCCGTGTCACTTGTTTCAGTCTGGTGTTCTCCATCAAGGTCCTCACATTCCAGAAACCGATTTTCGTAGTTCTCTTCATGCCAAAAGTCGTCATCAGGCTATCCGTCCGGTTTTGTGATTTCTGCTGCCTTGTAGTTTGGAGTTGGTTCTTCAAAGGCTAAGGGAAGAAAACCTGACAGAAAATCAGCCTGGTGCCTCAGGCTTAAGGTGACAGCCCCTCCAAGGCACTCGGAGGTAGTGGGTTAATCACTCGCTCCTCTTAAATAAACTGATTCCGGACCCCCACAGGGGTAGAGAACTGCGTGCTATCTCCCTTTTTATGAAGCGCACCTGCGCTTCTTTACTGCGAGCTTAGGCAGCCTTAACCTCCCTATGAAGGCTTCCAAAATGATGGTATATTGACTTTCACGGCCAGTGAATTAAAACTCAGCAATTTTTCCAGGTTTGTGCCGTGTCTTGTGTGGGGTTTCGCCTAGGAACACCAACCTGGCTCATCAGCGGGCTTTGGTGCCGGGCTTCATGACTATTGAATTAAAACTCAGCAATTTTTCTAGACATGTGCCGTGTCTTGTGTGGGGTTTTGACTAGGAACACCAAGCTGGCTCATCAGCGGGCTCTTGGAGTAGCGAACTGCGCATCACCTCCGTTTTTATGAAGTGAACCTGCGCTTCTTTACTGCGAGAGCTAAATGCTCAAGCAGCCTTAACCTCCCTATGAAGGCTTCCAAAAATAAGGTATATTGGCTTTCACGGCCAGTGAATTAAAACTCAGCAATTACTATTCCGGTTGGGGTCCGGGCACGGATACCAAGAGCCCGCTGATGAGCCAGCTTGGTGTTCCTAGGAGAAACCCCACACAAGACACGGCACAAACCTAGAAGAATTGCTGAGTTTTAATTCACTGGCTGTGAAAGCCACTATACCGTCTTTATACAATTATTCTGTCCACGAAAATTTCAAGCTCTGCGTTCAATGAATTTCGAACGGTATGTGCTAACAATTTCTTGCAGGAAATATCCGAGTGACCTTTCCTGTTCAGTCCGTTGAGAAAAATAAACCTCGTTCAGTATTAGTTATATGTATCGGTCATAATTGATGGTGTCGATAACATAAATTGGCCCTACAATTACTAATAGCTCCCAAAACTCCTACTTAAAGGTTATGAAGTGTAGTTTCATGAATTATTCTTGGATTCTCACATGACCAATACCGCATATTTTGTGAATTTACACCTCCATGCAATTAAAACCATTCCTCATCAGAAAATAGAAATAATTCAGGATTCAATTCACTACAGACTGAAGACACCAATCGCAATAATGTTTTCTTGTGGCTGGATCTTTTGGGCTTAAACTTTGCCCTTCTATGATTTTTAAAGCGGCTTCGGTGGCGTAGTTGGTAGCATGCTGAGCTTCTATGCCCAAGATCGCGGGTTCAAATCCGGCCGAAGTCGTCGGATTTTTAAAAGCGTAAAAAATCCCTCAGTATGCCTTCCTTCGGAGGGGAAGTAAAGCCGGCGGTCCCATGTCATAGATTTATGGCATGTTAAGAACCTTCCGCTAATTACACATGTATGAAGCTAAATGATATATAGGTTAAACATTCGACAAACGCTCTTAGGTTCCGACGTTCGTCACCAGGAGCTGACTGCAGTGGTATCTGATGATCAAGTTCTGAACTAGTAGTTGTTGACGATGTCTTCTGGCGGCAAAAGTAGGAACTACTTGAAAAGATTAAATATCTGCAGTCATTGAAAACAGATAACATACACTAATACAGTCATCACATATAACACCGGTTATCAAACAGATTCTACACACACCCAAAGTACACGGGGCAACATGACCGCGTTGTCGCAGCCCCTAAACTGAGGAACCAACCAACCTATGATTTTTAAGGCTTAAATTTCAATTTTCTAACGTCCCTCCGTGCATAAGAATATGAAACATCAGTTTGCTGAGCCAATTTCCTTAAATATTTTCCGGGGATTGCTCAAATCTTTCGCACATATCCTGAAAATTTGGTTCCTTAGCTCACAGGTTGTTTAGCACTGAACCCACAGTTGATTTTATTCAGAATTTTCTTAATTTCGTAACGTGTTGGCACACTCCCTCCAGGAAAATGCCGGGATTGCGACTTATTTCAAGTCTCGGGGCACATATCCCATACCAGACCTTAAAATTACAACTATACACACTACTACAGTCGCCACCGAAACACAGGTTATCTGACAAACTCAACACTCGCTCAAATATACAGGGCTAATGATCAAGATCTTCCTAGTCCCAAAAATGTATGTACAGCATTTCATTGTTCCCAGGGGGAAAGCCGGTACAACTCCATTAGGTTTGAGAGTGGTGCGAAGTGGGGTGAAGGCAGTGGTTCCTGTAGAGACGTAGACGTTAAAAGCTGGTGGCGAGGATTTTACCACTGCTCGTATTGCTTCTGTCTGTGCACAGATAGCACTGAAAGTACAGCAAATCGCTATTTTAGTTTACGCCCTGCAGAAGCTGATACACACAGAAACATGTAAGTCATATTACAAGGTATAGTATATTCTTTTGTTGTTGTTGTTGTTGACTTCATAATACCTAAATCTATATTTGATGTCAACAGATTTCTTTTCTGTAGAAAAGCTTTCCATGCCCGAACCAACCTACTGTTTTGTCCTCTTCGCTTCGTCCATCACTGGTTATTCAATGATTGAATAACTTGCAGAAACGCATAATTTAGGAAGTACAGTAGTATGGGGCCACCATTAGTTGTTTAATAGTGTGTATTGAGGCTCCGTTCCAAAAGATTGCTGTTGTTAATTCGTATTAGGAGCTTGATACATCACGGTCATCAGACCCATGTACATTGGTGTGTGCTGAATTTGCCTGATAACCCGCATTTATGTGATGACTTTAGTAGTGTGTGTGGCTGTATTAGAGACTCAGCGGCTGGACTTAACCTTATTTCAGTTGTCCTGTGAGTGCCTGAGACTCTACTCTTCAACCTGTTGTTCAGAAAGGCTGGTATACTGTATTTCCTCCCACCCCGCGAATAAAAAGTGCCCCTCACAATACCTATTCTTGAGTTTGTACGCATTTTCTCATAGATAATAATGGAATTTATTTAAATTTGTTATAATATGGACATGCTTAATTAATTAATTAATTAATTAATTAATTAATTAATTAATTATTGTACCACTTTATTTCAAATATATAGCCTAATGAATAAGATGAGGAATACTCAAGTAATAGCATGTGGAATACATCATTTGAAAATATTTCATATCTTAATGTTTTTTATTTAATGTAATATTCCATATTTCACCTAATAGTGTTACATAAATAAGTACGTAGCCTATATTACAATAATTATGTTTATGTTACTTAAAAATCCTAGCCTTAGTCATCACACGTAATCGGAATCATTCTCGAACAGTATCCACAACCAAGACCGACTACAATAAATCAGACCATAATGCCACTATCGAAATCGTAGAAAATGGCGGTAATCGTAGGGGATTGTTTACATTTGGTCAACCAACATTTAAGTGGGTCTGCTGCGAGAATTTCGTTCAAATGTCGCATATTTCAAGTGATTTCGAGCTGTTATATATTGTAATAGTGTACCTTAAGTAGTGAAGTGCACTGTGAATAATTATAAATGCCGAAGATACGTAATTGTCATTACTGTGTACCTGCCTGTAAATTTAATACTGCTGAAGATACTTCAACTTTTAAATTTCCTAAAGACAAATCTTTGAAAGAGAAGTGGATGAGAAATATTCACCGGGATCATTTTCGAAGTTAAAACAGTTGTATTTGTTAACTTAAACATTTCGAACCTAAATTTGTGGTTATGAAAATTGCCATACTAACCCCTGATACCATTTCGACAATTTTCCCAAATCAACCGTCCTACACAACTCCTGTTTGTTAAAGTAGATGATGGTAGTTTTAATGACATACCAGCAGTGTCAGTGTCTTCTAAAGTGTCAAGTTCTTTAAGTGTAAATATATTCTATAAGAATCATGAATCAATAATCTTTGTGTGCTTGTGGAAAAAATTCAAGTGGGTACTGTAATCTGATGGAAGCAGTGATTTTAAATGCAACAGGTATGTAAATAGAATTATGCTCCTGTTAGTATCATAAGCTAGGGGGCCTGGGGAGTTATCCCCAAATTAGGTTTGTTTTTGTATATACATTTATGTCTGTTACTAGGTTAGGTAGGCCTACTGCCTGGCCGAAAATTACTGTTAGTAGGCTACCACAAGCAAGGGGGACTGGGGCGTTAGTTGCTGGTTAGGTTTGTTTTTGTATTAAAAACATTAATAAGATAGAATGTATGTCCGTTGGAATTCTATACACATCGAATTTGAAGAATGACAAGTTCATAATACAGCAAATTTTCATTTTAAAGAGTTTGTAACATCAATTGTGTGTTATTGGCAAATGCTATTTAAAATAAAGTACTAATGAGAGTACTTATGCGCCATCTGTTGGAGTTAGTTCAGGATGTCCCGATACAGATAGAAGCGAGTGCGATCTCACAGCTCTCTACGCTCAAAACAAACAACCTACGGCCGTGTTTACCTATACATAGGGTTGGCAATATCTTATTTGTCAAATAAGCCACGCCCACTGGCCGACACAACTGAAATTTCACTATATAGCCCTAAGTCGTGTTATAAATTGGGATGGTGGGTGGGTTATAGACAGCGGAGGAGACTACATCTATTAGCAGATCACTGTTGTTAAAAAAAAGGCAGTCATCGGAATGCGTTAGGCTATAACCATTGTCAAAAACCATTGTTCTGGATGCGTTAAGCTGTAACCATTGTAAAATACCATTGGATTGGACAAATCGAAGGCTGCGGCTTTGATTGTGCGCAGCTATCGGGGCAGATTGATACAAAACCATTGATCTGGACGTGTTAGGCTGTAACCATTGGATTGGACAAAACGTAGGTTAGAATGGTCGAGTGTTGGTGCGGCTAGTACCGTAATGGTGAGGTTGGCAGTACTGTTCTGACGATGGTTCGTGTGAATAATGGCATCCACAGCTGGAAATTCACCTATAGCCTATAATAATAAGGGGTTTATTGCAGCCAATGCCCATGCATATAATGAATAAAATCTAAAATCATACAGTAAACTAATTGTTATTCCCTAGGAATATCAAAGATTCATGTCTTAATGTGCAGAATATGGCATGGTATCTTCGGTTGAACTATACCTTCCGATACACCGGTATCTGGGGAATATTTAGGGAGATCAGTGACGTCACCGTGATCTCACGTTTGACGTATACGAACAAAAGGATGACGTACATATGTACGACGAGATACAAGTAAAAGAGGTACTTTTGAACATTTAGGCGAATGGTAAACTAAACTGAACTTACGCCGAAATACATATTTCAAAATATCATAGTAATTTGATACTTAAAATGGCTAGGAATATATGCCAACATTAAATATTATATTGCAGCCTGATTGTTCATCATTTTATCCTTCGATCAAAGGCAGCATACACAATAACTAAGTTATAGGCCTACTGGCAAAAAATACAAGTCGTACATACATTAAAATAAAATAAAAATAAGGTTAGGCTGGTAATGACTAACAATAAAGAAGAAAAAGTATGTTAATTGGTATTCAACATTCATATGTGTGTGAATATGCATAAGCCTATAACTAAACAATTAAATAGATGCTTGGTGAACAAAAATACATAGCCTGCTTTATTTATACAAAACAACCACATGTTCAATATTCTTCAAAGCAATGGGGCATGGTGGCGCAGTGGTCAAGCTATTCACCTCTCACCAAGGTGGACCAGGTTTGATTCACGGTCATTGCAAGTGAGATTTTGGAAGTGAAATGCCATGTCCTGTGGTTCGGATTCCACGTAAAATGGAGGTCCCTTGGCTCATGATCACAAGATTAACGGTCACGTAAAAACTACAAGCTTCTTTTTCTTCAAAGCAGGTCGAAACTTCGACCTCACATAAGTCATACAGCAAACGAACAGGTCCTGCAGGGAAGATCCCTTAAGCCGAATTATTTTTATCGTCTCCAAGACTGACATCATAAAAGTATACTGGAAAATGTGAAATTTTATGCCTATGCTGATGAAGAAAGTAACAGTAAATATTAGGCTACTTGTCGTTCAATAACTCTCGGTCTTTTCTTGGGTGGCTGAAGCCGATGCTGTGGGAAATTGCAATTTGCAGGTACCGCATCATCTTTAAGCAGTGGTTTGTTTCTATTTGAATGAAACAAGTAGCATGTTTATAAAAGTTTTCACAGCTATAACCCATTTCTTTAATAGGCCTACATCTGGGCGTTTCCATGGAAATCTGTAATATAAGCTAGACGTAGGTTATAATTCTGTGACTAACTTAATAACTTATAACCTACAATAGGGCCTACGTGTATTTGTCATACGTGCTATTTAGGCCTATGTCAAAATTTGATGTAAGACATATCCATAAACGCAGAATAGGCTACTTCGAAATAAAGTAGACCGTAAACCTACCGTATTATTGGAAAATACCATACATATAACGTTGCACAGAGGTACGTACGTTCAAATATATGAAAAGAATCACGACATATCAGCTGACATGCAACCTAGAGTTAAATGGTATGACAGTTTTTGGTGCGACTAGTTACGCCTGGCAGTGCACCAGGAAGCAGTTTTCAGCGAGGGTTACCATGGGAGGAGTTGTTCCAATAGTACCGACAGTTCAATGGTCTCAGCTCGATCCCCCCCCCCCCCCCCCACTCTTCCAATCGTCACAAATCATAGTGTCCGTGGCGCAAAAATCCTACCAATGTTCTTTGGCTCTAGTGTGTCCATGAGTTTTACATATCCTGGAGTAGAAGGTAGCAGCATTTGAAGTCTGAGTTCTTCTACATTATAAACCTCGCGAGTCACCTCTTACACCGGTCTTGAAGGTGTATACTTTGATAAACCCAAGGCCTTCTTTATGTAAGTCGCCTTCATTTTCTCCATATTGTTCCAAATACTTCATATTTAAATGTGTCCAAATGCTCTCCAGTCCATAAGTCACAATACGGGTAACATTTAACCGCAAAAGTTTTAAGGCTGTTTTTATAGATAGCTTAGTCAAATGTTTTATGTCGTTGAAGGCTTTGGTAGTGACGCTGGGTCTATCCTTGATTTGCAGTGTGAAAACATTGTCAGTTGACTAATGTAGGACCTAAGTAGGACTACTTGTAATGTGGTACACCCTCAAGCGGTTTTCCTGCAATGTGGAAAATTGCTGGCTTTCCCCCTTTCCTAAAGGTCATAGATTTAGTCTTGTTTCTGTTTAACCTAAGGTCATTGTGTAACACCCATAATTCAAAGGGGTCGAGAGCAGATTGCAATTCGACCTGTGAACTTGAAGCGAGCACCATGTCATCTGCGTATATAAATGAGATTACCCGCTCTGATAATATATCTGTGATATTATCTGCCATAGCAGTGATAAATAACACGAGGGCTTAATGGGTCTCCTTGTAGCAGCATGCCTGTAGTCTGCTCAATTGGGCTTGATGTTGTAATGCCATCGTTAATGACTATATTGTTAGAGCCTAAAATACTTTTGACAAGATGTTTAGTGTAGCTGTTACCTCTCAATAGTCTGTCTAGTTTTTCCAATATTTTCTTCCTGCTAATCGAGTCAAAAGCTTTAGAGAAGTCATTGAATATGGATTGTAACTTTCCCTTCGGTACCGACAGGGTAGACGCAATCTCAGTTTGAAGACTTCGAATTGCCTGGATTGTGCATCTTTCTCTCCTAAAGCCAAATTGTGAGTCACAATGCTATTTGGGATGGCTGGGTGGGTCACATACAGCGGAGGAGGAAGCATCTTTTAAAACATCATTCCCTGATTTATTTCTCGTTGTTTGATAAGGTATTTTGGCTAATTAATGTACTATAGAGAATATTATCGCTCGTTCTACTTTCGTTCAGTGGTACCATTCTGTTTTAGACCACCTCGTTGTGTAGTGCCTAGCATTCTTGGCTGTCGTCCCGGAGGTCCGGGTTTGATTCTCCGGCTCTGCCAAGAAATTTAATTCTCATGTGAGGGCTGGGATGGGGTGCACTCAGCCTCATGAAGCAACTTAGTAGAGGAGGGTTCAATTCCCACCTCAGTCTTTCTGGAAGTGGTTTTCCATGGTTTCCCCACTTCTAATCCAGGCGAATGCCAGGATGGTTCCTAACTTAAGGCCATGGCCGCTTCCTTCCCACTACAATACCCAATTTACAAACACACTAGTTCAGCCATAACAATAACACAGGTTATCACACAAATTCCACACACAAATACATGGGGCTACAAGACCACGATGTCATAGCCCCTAATATAAGCAACAACCATTTATATTTGCATTTTATATTTGCCTAGGCCCTTCATGGGCTGTATAGTGTCAGGGGTTGACTTTGTTGTTGGTTGACTATTCTTGTAGTTCCATTTAGAAATATTTGCATTTTTTAACATAATGTCTTACCTCTGCTTTATTTATGTCTGTATTTTTAGCTACTGTCTGTTCTCGTTGCTTGTAGCGAAATACGTCAGGGTTTCATATTGAATTTGTGCCTTATTACATAAAAACCTGTAATTTCTGGCGGAATTTAATCAAATATGCGAATGTTTGTCTTCGAATTTGCCGCTATTTCGATGGCGCCATGCCCGCCAGTTGCTACAGCTGTTCCCCTACGATTTCCGCCATCTTGGTTTTGATGTTACGGTCTGAGATATTGTAGTCGGTCTTGCCACAACATAATAAAAACAAAAGCAAACTAGGACACGAAACGCTAGAGAAAAACTAAGCAACCTAAGAGGTAAGAACAATTGATATAAAGAAATCGTCAAAACAACGCTTTTCAATTTCAACAAGTTTAACACAACTCTAGCAAGGAGTTAAATATGCTAGAGAATTTCAAAGTCAATTGCAGTGACAAGCATAGCCTACACTTGAAACACACGTGTAGCAGCTTATTACAGACGTGGAAATAGCTTGCAGTTAATTACTGTAACAAGAGAGAGAAATAATAAAGAACGTAACCACCCTCGAAGCTATACGAATTTTAAAGGAAGACAGTAGCGTGAGCAACAAAATGACAAATACTTAAATCTTTGAAATAGTCTAAGGAAATAGTAGTTAACAAAAGAAGACCAAATTTTGACAGAATCAAAGGCAACACAGCAATAATCATGGGTAGCCAACATCAGAATACATACGGTACCGTAAGTCTGAGGGTTGGAATAGCCATGTCAGACAAAACTGAGAAGATGTGGCTTTGGTTGCCATTTCAGCCATTGTTGAAGTTGCTATTCCGTGGCTTCTACTATTAGTACGGTGCAATTAGTCCTAAAAACGGCCTAACCTCAACATCCAAAGTAAAAGTTTCCCTCCAAGCCCAAATTGTTCTATACAGTCCACATATTGTTTTGTAATAAGTCAAACCATTTTGAGCGTCGGGTTTGAGGGAGAAGGGGGCAGAAGTTTTTATTAGTAGTTTTTATCCGTTTTTCTTAAATATTTCCACAGCTATGTGGTTTAGCGCAATAAGTGTCATATACAAAAATAATCTACATTAAATTGCGAACAAAAATGGTCCCTACATAATCTTCCTAAAGTGAACGGTTCCAGAGTTACGGAGGGTGTAATAGTGGAATAGTGGAATTTTGTCGCTTTTTTTGTTTTTTGTTTTTTGTTTTTGTTGTTCTTTTATATGACATTATCACTAAGGAAACTAATTTTGTTTATACAGGATTTTGTTTTGTAAAAGCAAATACCTATTTTATTGGCCGGTGGTATGTTAGTGATAAGCCTTTGAAGGAACGACAACCCCACCACCTTCTCAAGGGGCGCTACATTTTAAGGGAAAAGAGGCTTCCACAGGTCTATGCCATATATACCTGAGGTACGGAGTAACCCACTCTGAACTATTAATAATTTTATTAATGCAGCCAATGGCCATGAACTTTTCTTTTCAGGACGGGTCAGTGAAGGGATATTGGAAGGAAATCGGTCGTGGGCCTATTGAAAGGAACCGTCCCGGCATTTGCCTGGTGGTGAAAATGGGAAATCACGAAAACCATTTCCAGGACGGTCGAGGTGGGGTTCGAACCCACGCTCTTCCGATGCCAGCGAGGCACGAGGTAGTGCCTTAGCGCTCTCGGCCACCGCGACCGATCGCTCTGAACTATTAAAACTAATACAAATGTAGAATGTTAAATGGGACCTTAAATTAATGTAAAGTAGGCTATTCATCAGTATTCAGTCCTCTTCTAACAAAGCTCGTTCCTCTTCTAGAGCTTCGTCTATGATGTTCGTGTCCCTGTTATCACATCCTAGGCCTGAGCAATTACTGCATACGCTTGAGCAGTTTAGACCACTCGTTCTGCACTCGCAATTACGGACGCATTCGTCTTTGCAAGCGCACACTATGGGGGAAAGTAATTCCTGGGGATCTGCAGGACGTGCTGTTGTAATTGGATTCAGGTTTTGCCAATCTTCTTCCACCCCCACTCGACTGGATTCTTCTTCTCATCCAGCCACTGCTGCACCTGGTGGTAGATTCTAAATGAATGCAGCCTGGAAGTTGCCGAAGTGGGGGGAAGTGCAGCCAACTTGAACAATGTATGCATAGGCTGCTTTGCAATAACCTGCAAGTAACACTGGTAGCGAAAACAATCTAGATCTTCAGTGTTCTTATCTCTAAACATCCCAAGAAGGAAATGCTTTCCAGCGTCAGCCACTGCACTGGGGTCAGCTTTGGGGTCGTTGAAGGCTAGAAGTTCCATACCACTAGCATTGAAGTGAAAGTAGAAGACTCAATCCATGTAAATATCAATCAAAGTGAATTTCTAGCTAACGCTAAAAACAAAATGGGCCTTATTTCTCTCCTTACAGTGCACTTACAAAGAGGTTGTTGCACAGTTCATAAAGCATCGGGTGACGCTGACTTATTAATAGTTTTAACAGCGATTGATGAAGCTAAGAAAAAGTTGACGATTGTGTAATTGGTGACGACACGGATTTACTAGCCTTGTTGACTGTCCACACACCCTCAGAGAACAAATTGAAAATGGTGGTACCAAAGAAGGGCAACCAGCAGGAAAAAGTATACACTATTTCTGACATTCAGCGAGACATTGGGGATATGAAAGGTGTGCTCTTAGCAATATACGCCTTCAAAGGATGTGACACTGTATCAGCTATCTACAAGAAGGGGAAGATTACACCGTATGGGAAAGTGCAAGCCAACATAGCTCTTCGTACGAAACTTCTAGTCTTCAACGACCCCAAAGCTGACCCAAGTGCAGTGGCTGACGCTGGAAAGCATTTCCTTCTTGCGATGTTTGGAGCCAAGAACACTGAAGATCTAGATTGTTTTCGCTACCAGTGTTACTTACAGGTTATTGCAAAGCAGCCTATACATACATTGTTCAAGTTGGCTGCACTTCCCCCACTTCGGCAGCTTCCAGGCAGCATTCATTTAGAACCTACCACCAAGTGCAGCAGTGGCTGAATGAGGAGAAGAATCCGCTCGAGTGGTGTAGAAGGAGATTGGCGAACACCTGAGACCAATTACAACAGCACGTCCTGCAGCTCCTCAGGAATTACTTTCCACCGTAGTGTGCGCTTGCAAAGACGAATGCGTCCATAAATGCGAGTGCAGACAGAGTGGTCTAAACTGCTCAAGCATATGCGGTAATTGCTCAGGCCTAGTATGTGATAACAGGGACACGAACATAATAGACGAAGATCTAGAAGAGGAAAGTGATTTGTTTGAAGAGGACTGAATACTGATTAATAGCCTAGTTTACATTAATTTAAGGTCGCATTTAACATTCTACATTGCTATTAGTTTTAATAGTTCAGAGTGGGTTACTCCGTACCACAGGTTTATATGACCTAGGCCTGTGGAAGCCTCTTTTCCCTTAAAAAGTAGTGCCCCATGAGAAGGTGGTGAGGTTGTCGTTCCTTCAGGGCTTATCACTAACATACCGCCGGCCAATAAAATCGGTATTTGCTTTTACTAAACACAATCCTATATAAACAAAATTAGTTCCCTTAGTGATAATGTCATATTTTTTTCCAAAAGAACTTTTACACCATCCGTACCTCTGGAACCGTTCACTTTAGCAAGATTATTCATAGGACCATTTTTGTTCGCAATTTAATGTAGATTATATTTGTATATGATACATTTAGCGCTAAACCACATAGTTGTGGACATATTTAAGAAAAACTGATAAAAACTACTGATAAATACTTCTGCCCCCCTCCCACAAATCCGACGCTCAAGATGGTGTGACTTTTGGGTGTTGGCGAATTGGGCCAGCTAATCTTCCGAGTGGATCTTTCTTATCTTGTCATTCCATCGCACAGTCCTTTTTGGCCAGTTGCCCCAGGCCAATTCTGGTTCTTCCACTAAACTTATCCTCCCTACCGTCCCCCACCACTACCATTGTGAAAACCCAAAAGAAGACAACTTATTTGTTCTTGCAGAATTTCCTGTAAACACTCTGCATGCAGGGCTGTACAAATTGAACAATTCACAGAAACAAACATTATGCCTTAATTCTTTTAAAAGGCCACATCAGTTAAAAGTTACCTTAAACCCGTTACATTATTATTATTATTAATTATTATTATTATTATTATTATTATTATTATTATTATTATTGTCCCCCGTGGTGTATGGATAGCACACTTTTCTCTTACCAAGGAGGCTCTGGATTAGAGTCCAGTCATAAACTTAAGATATATATATATAATGTTATTGGTTTTACGTCTCTTTTAACTACTGTGGCCGCGGTGCCTGAATTTTGTCCCGAAGATCTTAAACGTGCCAGTAAACCTACTGACACAGCGCCATCGCAATTACGCACCCACAAATGCTAAGTGTCTGCGCCAGGATTCAATCCTGCAGCCTTGGGCACAGTGGGCAAGATCCTTACCAGTGAGCAACGCAGCCAGTCAAACTTAAGATCTGACTTGAGGGCTGGAAAGGGGTGTCTTTTGTAGTTTATTCATTTTGAAGGCTTTGCGATCATGTAGTGCTGTTTACTTTGGTGTGTGTGAAATCTGTCTGATAATCTGTGTTATTGTAACTGCTGTAGCGTTCTATTGTGTAAACTACTTGTAATGAAGGGCGCCATGGCCTAAATTTAGGTACAATGTAGATATCTGCCTGGAGTACAAATGAGAAACCATGGAAAACCACTTCCAGAATGGCTGACGTAGGAATCAAACCCGCCTCTTCTCATTTCTGCATCAGCAGAAGGAAAGGTGTACACTCAGCCTCATCAGGACAATTACGTACCTGCTTGATATGAGAAGTAGTTCCCCATGACCTAAAATCGAGGTGATGTGGCTAAGGGTGTCGTCGCGCAGGTTATTCGTTCCCCACAATTTGTAGGCTATGAGCTGGGTTGCAGTCGGCTTGATGTTTGGGTCCACCCAACCACGGGTTTGTTAGACCATTATTGTTGATTCATTGAGGGGCTTTGCGACAACGTCGTCATGTAACCCCGTGTAGTTGGTTGTGTGTGTGGAATTTGTCTGATAACTTGTCTTATTGTGATGGCTGTATTATTGTGTGTAGTTGTAATTTAGATGAGGATTGGGAAGGAGGCAGCCGTGGCATCCAGTCAGGACTCAATCTGGCATTTGCCTGGAGTAGAAGTGGGAAACCACGGTAAACTACTTCCAGAATGGGGAGGTGGGACGAACCCTCCTCCACTCAGTTTTAACTCACGAGGCTAAGTGTTCCCCGTTCCAGCCCTCAAACCAGAATTAAAATTCTTGGCAGAGCCGGGTATCGAACCTGGGCCTCCATGGTGGCAGCCACTACGTAACGAGGTGGACATATAATGCTAAGTGAAATTACATCTAAAAATACTACAAAAATGAATGAAAACGACTTTAAAAGAAACTATTCCATCAAACAGAAATATGGCGACAGTTTTACTGAGGATTCATAGAAGCAATCCTGTTTTATTAACTACTCAATTACCTACTCTCATTAAAATATACTTGCATTTAACAAGGAAATGGCAGTTAAAATGTCATTCTTAATCTTAGCGTTTCTTTGAACCATATTAATTAAAATCTCCAAAACCAACTTCCCGGATAGACAGAAAAAACGATTAGCTGGAGTAATATAATACAGCAATACTTTGGAATTAATTTCAATTATGTAGAACACTTTTCTCATTTAACTTAAAACAATTCGTTTACTCGTGTCAGTCGTAGGATTCTTTTTTCTAATCATTTACAAAACTAACTACATTCCCCGAACTAGTCGCTTTACTAGCCTATGAAGAGTATTTTAACATTTTTCATCGTATGAGAAAAAATATACGATGCATTAAAATTATGTAAAAGAGTAAATATTGTCGTAAAATTGTCTAAAATGCATGAATCATAAAATGGCAAAAATATAAAATAATGTTGAATTGAGCGTGTGTTATTCCCCTTCGCTACTGCGTAGAAAGTATTTCTACGGCGATGGGCGTCGTATTACTGTAATTTGAAAAGGAAACATATGACATTTCAACAGCATCTGCCCTCTAGTCATCACTAAGAGAATTTATAAGGTAGAATTTACTTGGGATATCTACCCTTTTCTCGCCGGGAATTAGGTGCCATGAACGTGGTGGTTTCTTTGACGGCCGGATGCCTTTCCTGGAGCCGACCTCACAACATGAGCTACTGAGAGAAGAAATTAATGAACCTAAGTAAGCAGTTGGAAGGAAGCAGCCGTGGCCTATTGGAAGGGTCAGTTCCTTAATTTGTATAGAGTTGAAAATAGGAAAGCACGGAAAACCATTTCAGTCTGGCTGCGTGGTCGAAATATAATTGCTAAATAATATTGCGACCCTTGATTAGTATATAAATATAATTTACACCAATTAAAAAGTCAGTACACGGGGCTGATTGACAAGCTACCCCAGCCCTTAAAATGAATCTCCAACTGTTAATTACGATACTGGTATTAAGTATGTTTTAATTTAATCTAATAGGTTAGGCTATTCAATGAAAATTGTTCACTTGGTTTATTAAAAATTAATTTTGTTCATTCATTAGTGTATGCGGAAGCCTCCGTGGCTTAGGCGGCAGCACGCCGGCCTCTCACCGCTGGATCCGTGGTTCAAATCCCGGTCACTCCATGTGAGATCTGTGCTGGACAAAACGGAGGCAGACAGGTTTTTCTCCGGGTACTCCGGTTTTCCCTGTCAAGATTTCATTCCAGCAACACTCTCCACTATCATTTCATTTCATCTGTCATTCATTTAATCATTGCCCCAGAGGAGTGCGTCAGGCCTCGGCAGCCGGCACATTTCATATCCTCGTCGCTAGATGGGGGCTTCATTCATTCCATTCCTGACCCAGTCGGAGACTGGAAGCAGGCTGTGGATTTTCATTTTCATTAGTGTATGCAATGAAGATCGGGTAAAATATTAGAGCTTGCACTTAGGTTATATTAACGCTGTCAGTTTATCATGGATGTCCATATTTGTGAAACTATTGAGGACATATCGTATTCCTTGTATAAAGCTCCTCCACATACAATAGTTGTCACCATATCCTGAACGCTAGGTCATACATAGAGTATGTGAATTTATAGTAATTGACACCCCTGGGACCGTCAAACAGAGAGCCAGCTCCCCTCCAACAGTTTAATGACGAAATGTTGGAACATGTGAACAGTATGGTATGTGTTGGCTGCAGAGTGGGGGAAGAGAAGGGAGTTTGCTAATGAGCTATCACTGGCCGAATTGGACTATGTCTTATCAAAGGGGCAGATCATGGTGGCCAGAAAAGTCTGTCCGATTTTATCAGTGTAATTAACTGGCCCAATTTGACTGCCCCCGTGACTTTTTACCAAACAATATGTGGACTGTATATAAAAATTTGGAGCTGAAGGGAAACTTTTACTTTGGATGTTGAGGTTTGGGTGTAATTGCACCGTACTATATCTACTCCAGGCAAATATCTGAATGGTTCATCCAAGGACGCTTCCTTCCCAACCCTAGCCTCAATGACAAATACACATCACAATAACATAGGCTATCAGACAAATTATATACTCACACTCAAGTGCACGTGGCCATATGACCACGATTTCTCAAAGTCCCTAAATGAATCAACAACAACAGAATCGTTTTAAGCAATGTCTGGACTGTTTCAGGGTGGTTACAGGATTGCGCCTCGTGATTGAGAGAAACATGGTGCATTTCCAGATACAACAAGGAAAGCTACTGCCACTAGGAGGTATCGAACCTTCTTCCATACAACCGAAACAAGTGAATACATTCGACCGCATGCGTACTTCTGAAAACAGAGACTATGCTGCCCTTACATGGGATGGTCGAAGACACATAGCCCTAGATGATTGCCAGGCACCTCCTGGATACGTCGTCACAGGTAATCAGTGTCGTCGTTCAGAACTACCTTTTCTTTAACTTTGCTAACTCGTCGTTGACGGGTACCTACATGGAGTAGGAAAACAAAAAACAAAAAAATTAATTAGTGTGTCCTCAACATCATCAAGACTGGCACTGGTGAAGCAACATCTGCTAAGTCAGAGTTTCAAAAAAGTCATAATATGTAGAGGCAGATGACCTCGCTGTTGTGTCCCTTAAAGCAACATCAACTAACTAAATAACTTATGATTAATAAGCCAAGTATGTAGATTTAGCAAACAAAGCACTACAGTAGGATATATAAGGCGGTTCTGGCGCAGGGGCTAATGCGTAACATGGCCGCCGCGGGCAATTAGTCCTATGTTATTCTTATGGAGCTGACGCAAGGGCTAATGCGCAAAATGGCTGCCAAGCCCTGAGACCGTGAATAATGTCACAGGGAGAGTTCGACCGTATAGTCGCTAAATGGAATATTTATTATTATTATTATCATTATTATTATTATGTAATTATTGATTAATCATGTACAATCAAGACCAGCCTTATATAATTCACTTTATGATTAAGTGGCAGAATTCTTGTATGTCACTGTGGAGTCCCCCGGTCTGAGTCCTGGCTTTGCCAAGAAATTTAATTTCTGGTCTGATAGTTGGAATGGGGTACACTCAGCCTTGTGAGGCAAAAACTAAGAAGAGTGGGGTTAATTCATACCTCAGCCATTTTGCCTAACCCAACTTCACCTAACCTAACCTAATCTAACCTTACCTAACCTAACATAACCTTAGTTCACCGAACCAAGCATTTCCTCACTTAACCTAACCTAACTTAACCTAACCTAACTTTACCTAACCTGACCTTTTAAGCTATGCCAAAGGCTAATCAACACACTCAAAGTATATAAGGTCACATGCAACTATCTTATTGCTAGTCTTATAGAGAGTCAGGTAAAGCTAACAATTGCACTGTGGCTACTGTGCAAGATGTTCGCTACACACAACCAGCTTAGGATTACAAAGTCAGTTAAGTTTTAAAAAGTAAAAGCTTTTATTCATTTTTTTTTCTTTTCATTTTCATATTTCACACATTGCAATTTGTCAAATTCCAATTTACAGTATTTAAAATTTTAGTTTTCAGTTTTTTTGAATTTTGTCAGTATGGAAACATGGATTTTTCAATTTTGTTGTTTACATGTTTTTGATTTAGTCCGTGTCTAAAGTTCATATTTGCCAAACACGATTTTTTCATTACATATAACAAGGCTGTATACCTTATCCCAAAGCATATAGGTAATACATGGGATATACTATACTTCTGAGTATTTAGTTTAGCTAACTAAAGCAATTTCTCAAAATTACTAGAGGTTAACAGTTTGGATTAGGAGTGGTAGGTGGGTAGTAATTAAAAATTTCCAAGCAGTGTTCATACAATATTTCTTTATTCATTTTAAATATATTTACACTATTTACACATAATACATTTGTTATAATTACAGTTGTTTTTATTTTGTTTTCTATTTTTATTTATGTTTGCGTATGATTACCATTTTTTTCTTTTTGTGTTTTTTATGTTTAGTGCTATTGTTTTATTTCCTAAATTGTTTTATGTATTTGGTATATGCAGGCAGAGGATTTTGATATTCTTAACTTAATTCTTTAAGCATGGTCAATGATTGAGTAATGACCATAGGCATGAGTACTTATACCATTAGTATCGATTACTCTTTTATCATCACCAGGACACAAAGCAATTTTGTTTAGTCTTATAGATGATATGTCATGTTGTTTAGAAGTGATAATGTTCATTGGTATTCTTTTTACATTGTTTTTCATGACACAATCCTTATAATCTTGAAAGCTTATACAATTTTTGACAACACCTCTACTAATACCTTTAATCTTTTTGATTTCTTTACCATTTATGTCTAAAGCATACATTTTAGCTCTAAGTCCAACAAATGCTTTAATAATTTGTCCACAAGCCTCGTCTTTAAATTTCCCCAACGTTTTCTTGTTTGATATAGAGTAACATATATGATTAGTAGGATAATCAGATGTGTCCAGGTGTTCTAGAAATTCCAACTTTTCTTGATATACATCTTGGGTGTTAACCAAATATATGAACGAATCAGTATCCATATACATGAGTTTAAGATTGTCCATGCCATAATAGGGTAGCAGGACATCATAGTGGTGGGAATACATGAGAGGTTTTGAAATATCCAGTATACACATTCCAATATATATAGGCTTATTGAATACAATGTTACGTTTAGCCATGTGGAAAGCAGCTAGGTTAGGACCATAAATTGTTCTGTCAATAAATGTCGGCTTTGCTATTAGCTTTTCAGCCTTTTTGCTGTCAGTCACAAGACGTATGTCTGTTCTTTTACGAATATTTTCCATTGTTTTTCCAAAAATGGCATTGTTGAATAATTTGTATAGATTTTTCTCAAAATCATTTTTGGCTTGTTTTCGAAGGTTGTTATTAAAATCAACGTATGCCTTTAGCCAAGGTCTTTGTTTAAACTTTAACACACGATGAATTTTTACCAATTTTAGTCCATGATCTAAAGCCTGTTTAAGTGCCATGTAATGAACAACGTTCCGCCTTCGATTTCCAAGATGAGGAATTAGTTTCTTGAGAGACGAATCCTTAGGTTGTGTACACTCTGGTAGGAAAGGTAAATCGTTGTGTAGATCATGAAGGTCGCATGGGTAATCAACATCAACGTCTAGAATGTACCCCACAGGATCGTCTTCCTTTAGTGTTTCTAGATCAACTGTATCTGGAGAAACCCACTGAAATCCACCATAAGGAAGAGAGTGACACATAGCCCACCCATATTGGTTGTTGGCATCATCATAGGTAATAAACTGCGATGGTTTCTCAGAATCATAGGTTTCCATGTATTTATTGTTAGCTTCAGCATACCGATGAGACACCTGACATATGCCTCCACGTATTCCAGACTCTATTAAAAGAATCTGATCGTAATCCTGTAGCAATTCCAGTTCAATTCCTGTGTAAAGGAGCATTGCCTCGAAACTTAAACCAGGCGAAGTAAAGAAGTGTGCAGCATCCACTCGGTGTGTTTCTAATGTTTTGTTTCTGAACGTTTCAAAGCTGTCTGCAAGTAGGAGTACATCTGAAGTTAGGTAGAGGTCACTATACCCCCCTAGAGTTTTAATGTTAAACTGATTCCACACATTTTTGGCATGTTCATAGTCTTCTTTACTAACATCTTCTTGACTTAATTTGTTAAAGAATGCCTCTTTTGGAGGTAAACACGTTTCACTTAACTTTTCCCATGAATCGATGTAATCATAACAAAATACACCTTTACGAGTCATGAGCATTGCATTTTCTTTTCCAAAGTACTTGTCTGTTTCAGGGTATGATGTTAAGTTGGAAACTAAGTTTTCCAAACTACTTGGCATTAACCGAAACGTGTCCACAAATCGAAGCTTAACATTTCCTACATATTTCGTGAAGGAAATGTACTTTTCTTTAGAGTTAGCCATAACATCTACTCTCTCAGTAGTACATCCCAATTGTTTTACAATGAAATTTGCATCGTAGCCACTCATATTATGTAGAAATACAGGAACGGGGTTACGTGTTTTACACCTCAAATTACAGTTATTGTGAGCACTTCCACGGTATTCCCCTGTAATATGGCAATGGTCTCGAACTTTCCAGTCCTCTTTGGTAAATGGTTTATGACACAAATAACAGGTTTCAGAACATTGGAACTCTGCTTCTTGATCCTGAGTTAAGGCCTTTGGAACATTTAAGCTGTAAAGGTGATCAATTTCATTAGCTATTGAGATCAAACAGTCCATAAACTTTTCTGCAGCGTCAGGTCCACGATAAATAACAGGTTGGCTTGGAAGGTTTGTCTTTATGTGTTCCACAGCAGGTGAGGGTTTAACATATATACCAAAGCTCATAGGAACATGACTCTGGTATGGCACTGTATAACTTGCCTCAGGATTGGGTAGACATGTTTGATATGGTAGAAGTATACTTTCAAAATCTGCATAGATAACGTAAGGTATTCTCAACATTTTTTCCACATTTAAGAATTTCACAATTGGGTTTTTAATAGGCATTTCAACCCTAGCAATGTCATGTTGGACACACAAAGCTCTATGTTCTTTTAATTTTTCCATTCCTTGTTGTCCATATTGATTATCAAAGTGAGTAAAACACCTTTTACACGTATATATCTTATGTTCATGGTGGGTAATCTGATGTCTTACTAGTTTATCAAAATCTTTGATAAAGACGTAGTGGTTCTGACCAGATGAAGAACTTAACAGGAGGAGGTCACGATGGTCTTGTAGCTCTTGATCCACAACCTTTAGAGGAAACACTTTGTTGTCTTTTTCCAGTCCAAATACATTTATGGATATGTCGTTGGCTTTCTCAAATTTGAGAATGTCAGCTAGCGATGTAGGAAACGATATTACTGAAAAATCATACTTGTTTTCCAGGTCTTTGTATTTACTAATGCCTGGAGCATCCTTTTTAACCAGTTTTGCTAAAATGGCATACATAAAACACTTTTCATTTTTCAAGTTTTCAGGATTAATGCAGGCTTTTCTTGCTTGTATAGCTCCTGGTAATGGAATATATGTGCTGCCACGCAAGGGATTGTACTTATTTATTTTCAATCGTACTCCTTCCACTGCTAACAAAGCCCAATTACTGCCTTTTAGCTCAGATTCTTCCATTTCAGTAGTTAACTTTTTAAATTGTGTTTCCAAGAAACTACTTAAGTCTGTTTCCAAAAATAGGGCCTGATTTCGTGTTTTAAAAGCACGATCTGTAATTTCGTTAGCGGACGTATGAATGAATCTACATTCAGCCACAAGATTAACTTTGATTGACTTGTGTTTTGCTAGTTCCTTCTGCATAGCTTGTATTATTTGCTGTTTGGACTCTTTAAGGTATGAATTTAAATCCTTACACGTATCACAACGTATAAAATAGGATTTAAGACGACCTTGAAAAGACGTTTCATATTCAGTAAGTCCATTATTATCAGGAACCATTGAGAGCAGGTAATGTTTTGTAGGCTCAGTTTTTTGTCTTTTAGCTGCTGACACAACATTACAACATTCTTCATGGCGACGTCCATTGTAGGAATTGTTAAATTTACTGCCACAAGTTTTGCACTCATAAAATTTACCACACGATACTTCTTGACGCTTTCTATCATAGTCCCGAAGAAAAGTCTTTCCACACTCTTTACACATATAGCTAGGCATGGTTTCTTCCATTATGGATGTTGTTTTCTGCAAGCAGCTGCTTACTGCGTATCACAAGGCTGTAGGCTGGTCAGTGAGACGGTCTTTCACGATGTGAACACTGCAAAAGGTAGTAATCAACTGATTGTATTCCTGCTAAGAGACCTCTTATATAACCTAATCAAGACCAACAGCTACTTACCACGTAGTACACGACTAGAACCTACTGGGTGAGACGATCTTTCACAATGGGGTCACTGTTAATTGTAGTGCTTACACCCTACTAAAGGTTATCAGGTACTTACTGCATATCAAAAGGCTGTACACTCATATGTTAGACACTCTCTCTTGCTAAGGACCCCTATATTCCATATACAAGGCTATACATGTTAGTTCTAAACACTTAATGGTTATTTGTATATTAAATTTATGTACACAGCTTATACGAGCACGTTTTTCACTGAATAAAACTTTGTCAAATAGCCACATACGACACGCAAAGTATGTTTCCGCTATCTAGCGGTGACTATGAGAACTACCTGAACGACAGCATGACACCTAGCGCTCTATATCATTACTGAACGATCAGCATGCTATCTAGCGGTCGATATAAAAATTACTCAACTATCAGCATGCTTTCTAGCGGCCGATATCAACACTCACTCAACTCACCTAACCTAACCTAACCTGACCACGCCTGACTTGTCTACTGAACCTATCCTAATCTAATCCTAGCTAACCTCACCTGACGTGACCATACTTGTTTGTAAGCAACAACAACACAATAAGATTCCATGAATTACAGAGTACTTTTAGATTAACTATCGACTCTCAACTCTTATAACTATGTCTATCCCACTCTGTCAAAAAACACGATATATTTTTTATTTAATTTTTTTTTTGCTCGATGTCACTACTCAAGTGATAATGGGTTTTCCAATCCCATTACTATAAATTCATTACCCCCCGCTCTTAAGTCGGTCTCGACAACAACCATGCCTATTTTAGCCTATTTTCAATTTTGAAAAAATAGGCTTATGAGATCACCTTTTGTCCGTGTGTGTGTGCGTGTGTGTGTGTGTGTGTGTGTGATTCGTGTGTGTGTCCCCCCCTAATAAAATCGAAACGGCTGGAGCGATTTCAATGAAACTCGGGAAGTTCATAGCACTATTCCCGGCGACCTCGACCGTGCCCTTCAAATTTTGTTACGTCTCTCCAATCCAACATGGCGGCTGTGCGAAATATTTCACTAGCATTCAATATCTCCGAAACTATTACCGATATCGCCCTGATATTGTGTACGGTGATAAAGGGCACTACTAGAAGTTCACCTATGAGACTTTCAAAAACCTGGTGACTACAAAACCAACATGGCGGCCAAGCGAAGTTGAGATATTTAAATAGACTTTTCTCGCGATTTAACTATCTAAATGTAATGAAACTTGGTACAGAAAATGTTTATACACATTGTAATGCACTGGAGTCTAATTTAGTTCAATTGTTTACATAACCTCAAAATGGCGGCTGTGCGAAATATTTCACTGACATTCTATATCTCCGAAACTATTACAGATATCTCCCTGCAATTTTGTACGGTGATAAAGGGTACTGATACAGGTATACCTATGTATATTTCATAAACCTGTAAAGAACGAAACGAACATGGCGACCAAGCGAATTTAAAATATTTTAATAGACTTTTCTCGTGATTTAACTCTCTGAGCGCAGTGAAGTGTGGTACAGTAATTGATTTTGCAGATTGTAATGTACTGCCATCTAATTTAATTCAATTGCTTACATAACCTCAAGATGGCGGCTGTGCGAAATTTTAAAATTAAGTTTTAATTTCTTGTGTCGTAATCATGCGATCGAAGTGAAAGTTTGAATAATGAACCTAGGCAATAATTGTCCTTGAATGGTACATAACTCTATGGCCTATACACATAACACTCCTAAATGGTGAGCTCCCGAAATATTTAGACGGTTCTCAATATCTATGAATCTTTTGCAGCAACCAAACTGAATTTTTTAATGTCCATAGAGACTATGAACATATGTTCACCTATAGGACTTTCAGGAACCTGGTGAGCACAAATCCAACATGGCGGCGACGCGAAGTATAAATATTTAAATGGACGTTTCTCGCGAATTAACTATCCGAGTGCCGTGAAACGTTGCACGTTAAATGCTTATACAAATGTTGATCCACTGGCATCTAATTTATTTCAATGGTTTGCATTATCACAAGATGGCTGCTGTGCGTAATTTTAAAATCTCGTTTTTACTTCTTGTGTTCTAATCATGCGATTGAAGTTTAAATACCACACGTACACAATAATCTTAATGTAATAGTACAAAAATAAAAATCCAACCTGGCGACCATCTGAAATATTTAGACGGTTCTCAATATCTACGAATCTGTTACAGCAATTAAACTGAAATTTTGTATGTTGATTGTGGCAGTTAACATAAGTAGGATATATGAAAATAGGCTGTATAGTTCTTCACGGAACTACTTGTTATTATGTCAGATAATGTAATGTTCGGGTGCAAAGTGGTGCAAAGTGCGTGTAAAAGTGAGTGCAAAGTGAGTGAAAAGTGGGTGCAAAAGTGGGTGCAAAAGTGGGTGCAAAGGTGGGTGCAAAATGGGTGCAAAGTGGGTGCAAAAGTGGGTGCAAAAAAGTGGGTGCAAAAGTGGGGTGTAAAAGTGGTACCCTATTTGTAACGGTTTATTTGACAAGTTATTTTGTGGTACCCTATTTGTAATGGCTTATTTGACAAGTTATTTTTGTCAAATGTAATTAGAGGATATCTCTCTTGTTCTTGGAAAGTATCTCAGCCCTTTTTATGATAGCATAATGCTTACCGCCATGTTTGTAAGCAACAACAACACACTAAAGTTCCAAGAATCCAAACTACTCTAAGGTTCATGATTGTCTCTCAACTCCATTCCACGCCTAGTCAAAAATATTATACATTTCGAATTTTTCAAAAAAAGGTAAATTGTGACAGTATGCTATATGTTTAAACTAAAAATCATATAAAATCATATGCTAACTCCAACACCTACGTCTATCCCACTCTCAGTCAAAAAAAAAAAATATTCTTTAAATTTTTCCTAAAATTTTTTGGAAAGTAGGCTATATTTTGAAAACTAATCATCATAAAAAGTCATATATAGACTCAAACCAATGGCTTTTATGTCCTTAATCGTTAGAACATAACATGGAATTTTTGACATTTTTCCAAAAAATGTTCATTCTAAAAAATGGGCTATATTTTGTAAACTATGAAATTTACAAAAAAATGTGTTTGACATAAATGACAGGTATTTACTCCCTCTACCATAAAACCAAGTCCCAGGTCTCTGGGGCAAAATCCACAAAGTTTCAATTTTGAAAGTAGGCGATATTTTGAAAACTTATCATTCTAAAAAGTCATATATAGACTCAAAAAAATGTTCTTTAAGTCCTTTAACGTCATAACAAAACTTAACATATTTTTCAATTTTTCCAAAAAAGGGTCAATTTTCACAATTGTCTATATTTTGGGAACTAAGAATTTTACAAAAAAGTTTGTTTAACGTAAATGAAAGGTCTTTACCCCCTCTACCCAAAAAATAAATTTCAGGTACCTAGGACAAAAACTGTGCAGTAGTGTGTTTTGAGGTGTTCAGATCCCTCCTCCCCTCCTCCAAGATGGCGGCCGTAGCTTAACTTAACCTAGCCTAACCTAACAAAATGGCGGCCGTAGCTTAACTTAACCTAGCCTAACCTAACAAGATGGCGGCCGTAGCTTAACTTAACCTAGCCTAACCTAACCTGACCTACGAGGTGTGATCAAAAAGTTCAAAAAATGTGGCCGTAGCTTAACTTAACCTAGCTTACCTAACCTGACCTACAAGGTGTGATCAAAAAGTTCCAAAAATGTGGCTGCAACTTAACCAAACCTAGCCAAACCTTACCTAACCTACAAGGTGTGATCAAAAAGTTCCAAAATGGCGGCCGTAGCTTAACCTAACCTACCCTAACCTAAACCTACGAAGTGTGATCATAAAGTTCCAAGATGGCGGTCGTAGCTTAACTCAACCTAACCTAACCCTACGAGGTGTGATCAAAAAGTTCCAAAAATGGCTGCCCTAGCTTAACTTTACCTTTGAGTCATTTTTTTTAACGGGTCCCGGAGGACGGGTCCTTGTTGACGGGTCCCTGTGGGCGGGTCCTTTGGACTGATCCCTATGGACTGGCCCTTGCATTTTATCCAAATTATGTCAAAGGGGACCCGCCACAGGGACCCGTCAACAAGGACCCGTCCTCCGGGACCCGTTAAAAAAATGACTCAAAGGTTAAGTTAAGCTGGGGCAGCCATTTTTGGAACTTTTTGATCACACCTCGTAGGGTTAAGTTAGGTTGAGTTAAGCTACGACCGCCATCTTGGAACTTTATGATCACACTTCGTAGGTTTAGGTTAGGTTAGGTTAGGTTAAGCTACGGCCGCCATTTTGGAACTTTTTGATCACACCTTGTAGGTTAGGTTAGGTTAGGCTAGGTTTGGTTAAGTTGCAGCCACATTTTTGGAACTTTTTGATCACACCTTGTAGGTCAGGTTAGGTTAGGCTAGGTTAAGTTAAGCTACGGCCACATTTTTTGAACTTTTTTCACACCTCGTAGGTCAGGTTAGGTTAGGCTAGGTTAAGTTAAGCTACGGCCGCCATCTTGTTAGGTTAGGCTAGGTTAAGTTAAGCTACGGCCGCCATTTTGTTAGGTTAGGCTAGGTTAAGTTAAGCTACGGCCGCCATCTTGGAGGAGGGGAGGAGGAGGAGGGATCTGAACACCTCAAAACACACTACTGCACAGTTTTTGTCCTAGGTACTGTGCCCAACTGGTCACGGCAGTCTGGTATCGAACTCAGGGCCTTATCAGAGAAGACCAGGCAAATGGTTATGTCTAAGGTCGAACCAGTGGTCTCTAAGGGGGAGCCATTATATGGAACCCACAGAGCAATGAGAGGTCTACTGACACATAATAGTCTAGCGTGATTTCACGATTATTTAGGTGCAAATCATAGCAATTGAAAGGAGAAATTGTAAGCAAAATGCAAGGAAATGTACGTTTTCAGTGCATACGAAGTCGAAAGAGGCTAGTATTGAAGTCTGACAAATGACTTTTAAAAGTAGGCGGAGTAGCCTTGGCGCCTACGGAACTATTTCTGTCTAGGGCGGTCAGACAGCTCAAAATTAATGACCCGGGAGTTCACCGGTCGACAACGGGCGGAGCTTTGGCGGGACCAAGCCCACAAGAAATTAATTAATTACAGAGAAATGGAGCATTGTAATGCGATGGAACATACACATAGATGAATGTATTCACGGAGGAGTAATTTAGAAGTGGTTTTTCACCTAAAATGACGCTTATTTCTCAAAATGACCGCATTACAACCTAACTCACGCTCGAGAGCATGAATACTTTAACCAACCAGCGGGAAATCCCCACCGTAGCGTCCCACGCGCTGAACTAAGGCAATTAATTGTAATTAATTGGCCGAAGCGATCGCCGGCACGCGAGTGTTTTTAAAACCTCCACGCCTAGATAAACAAGATGCAGTTGTTATTTCGGCTGAAGACGGAGTATTTCAAGAAGGGAGTCGCTCTCACGTGTCCCGTGAACTATTTTGTGCAAGAAACCAATATAAGGGAAGAGCACCCTACGCCGAGGGTCAGTTACAAGTCAGTTATGTTCAGTTGATGTCACTTGTTGGTCAGTCGAAGTCAGTTATGGTCAGTCGAAGTCAGTTACACGTCTGTTATGGTTCAGTGGAAAGCAGTTGAAGACGTCAGACGGTCGCTCGAGTTGGAAGTTAGTTCTTTGTCTACAAGCGCTCTGCAGTAAGCACGCCAATTATTAAGATATCAGCGTACCGCCGTTGAAGACAATGGAGGCAAATTGTAAGCTTCATCAGTGATAATGAAGTGCATAAGGTAACAAAGTGCAGATACTGCTTTATTATCTGACACAGATATAAATTCGCTACAGCGAATAGGAACTGATAATGTTTGGAACAGTTCGTATACCGGAAGGTATTGTCAATTATATGACATCAGCATTAGGAACACTCCAGTGATGGGAGAGTGGAAGTTATTGCCACCTATCCAGGACAGTGAGGTAAACGGGAGTGCAGGGAACTAGGATAGAACATCTATAAAAACGCTACTAGATTTCACGGAGACCAGCGGTTATCGTAAGTCATCGCATCTCTGAGGTCAAGCGTAGGTGAAATCCAGATTAAGGATCAACATGTGAAATGATAGATGAAGTGTATAAATTGTGAAATAATAATTTAAAGTGTTAATGTGTTTAATGTTTAATATTCAGTGTTTATCAGTGGTAAAGGCCACTTGTGGTAATATGTGCATCATGTGTAAAAAGTGTGAATCTCAGTGTTGTGTATTGGATATCATGATGGATTAAGTCAATCGTCATGGTAGAGCTCAGGCGGAGATACTGGTACTTTCCAGCCAGAAGGAAACGTGAGTAAACATGCAAATAATAACATTATAATGGCATAGTTCACCATGTAACGATTAATCACTTTGAAATTAAAGAAGTAATAGTCACTTACTGAACGAGTTTTCACCACTCGTCTTGAATAAAGTATGACTTTGAAGGTGATTTGCTTAGGACCATGTAGGTCAAAAATAGTGATGGATCTAAACGTTAAAATAATAATAATAATAATAACTGGGGTCGGCAAATCATAAAGTAAGGGCAAAATTAGCCTAAGTAATGTTCAAATAGTGTCATGTATAATTTAAGATACTGTCATTTGGTAAACAGTAAAGAGTGTAGTGTGGAATATCGCGAATACGAGAGCTTTTCTCAGTGTCAGTGAAAAATTTGAATAAATATGTGAAATCAAAGTAAGCCAGTATATTTATACATTTGTGTTAGGAGCTATGTAAAGCTTTGGCTTAAATAATATAACATGAAGAACGCAGGTACCTTGATAATGGAGTCATATATGTGAAATATTGTTTAGCCGCATATAGCGTGCAGATTAACGTAGAATCCAGTGATTTACGTAAGATAAGCACGGGAAAGACTAGTATAGCTTGCGCGTGAGGTGAAAATGGGCTTAATCTTCGAGAAGTATCGCCTTTGTGCATACTCTATGTATTACGCAGCGATTTGGATAGAGTCTGTCTATTGCCAACGCTTGCATTGAATTATAGCCACTATGGACGCCCAGCGAGGCGCGGTGAGCATTTTTACTTATGGTCTGCCCGAGAGGTAGAATCATATTCGTCGACGAGGAACGTGGTTCTATATATATGTAAATGACAGCTGCTGATGATAACCATGGGGTTTCATTATGATGCGCGTCTTATAAGCCACAGTAATCACCTTAGAACGGCAATGCTATCATTAGAATTCCACCCCTGCCATGAATGTTTAAGAGGAGCCATTTGAGCCCAAATACACTGTAAAGTTAGGTGTTAATTAATTAAATGACTCAATTACTTAGGAATATGCCTAGCGGATCTTTATTGTTATATAAATTGTAAACAAGGATGGCCTTGAAGGTAGAGAGAGACAGGAAATATAGACCATTTCCGTGGCAGCCATCTTGGAGAGCTGTCTGGAACTAATTTTATGACCTGCTGAGGGGAGAGAGGTCGCTCGACCGATCCCTTGTCAATTACGGTCACAATAGGACACTGAGAGGTCTCGGTATTCAATAATGCAATTAAAATATGAGTATTTTAGTGATGCAAATGGAATTAAATGGTATATGGCAACTCACATACGTGGTTGAACCATAGAAATCTGATGATATTTGGCGAAGTTATCCTCTGAGGGGGAAGGCTGAACCAAAGTAATGTAGGCATCTTCTTTAAAGTGCATTTTGCCAGTTTATGCTAATTTAGGAAAAACGGGTATGTGTTTTTCCCAGAACATGACACAGTTGTATCTATAATAAGTCCGACAAGACCCAGATAATCGTTATATGGTGAAACTATAAATATTCTATCCATGTTTATGTTTATTTTATGATTAAGAAGCATGACTCATTTTCCTAGAGCGTTCATAGGGATGGAAAGAAGGAAGATGATTCGCACGACACAACAAAAATATTTGCTAATAAATGTAGGAAACATTGAAGTAATGATAATTAAAGTAAATGTCATAGGAGACGGAATAATGTCTTAGAAATTCATGTTTGTGACATGTGGTTTTTGTGTTAAGATACTTCCATTAAATAAAATTGTGTCACATGACGGACACTATGAAAACCTTGTAATCTGAACTATTATTGACAGGATATTAGAAGTAGGTTTGAGTGCATTGTAGCGCTATTTTTAAGGAGAAAGCTCACAGAATAACCCTATTTATTTGTGGGAATTAATTGTAATTTGTCCTTTGTTTTGTATTTGTTGTACAGCCATGATTTTAGACCAGTAAATGTTTTATTCATAGGAATATTGTGTATTTCCTGTAGAGTAGTTACCTGGTAGACTCAAATCCTGAACATGTGGTCGTATTGTGGGCATGAACGTCCCATACCTCGAAAGACCGTGAGCTAGTTGGGATACGAACACATGGTCCACATGGTGACAATCGGGTACATGGGGGGAGTTGTCTCTGTACTTGGATTGAGTCACAGGTAATTACTTAAGTCGGTCAAGGTATTAATGGTAGAAGCAAATATAGCATAGAATTTAGGACAGAATAGGAAGACCTCATCCCATTTGTTAATAAGCCACCACATTAAAAATAATTGTTAATCCTCCATAAGACATGCTTATATAATTGTAACTTTCATAAACCATAGCCATAGATAACACATATAAAATAACATGACGCTGATATGTGGGGCCAGTTTAAAATACAGGTAACCTCCACTTAAGCATCATGAGCATGGCATAAATAAGCATGTTACTACCCTTATTTAACATGTCGCCCACCTGTGGGGCATGTATGCATTGTCTTCATATTTAACATGGCGCCCGTACGTGGTTGGCTTATGGGATTCAGAAAAACCCCATAATAATAGCATGGTTTTCATGGGGAAAACCATAGAAATAATTTTTTTTCCTCAAACTTGGTTTGAGCGATTGTGAATCTGTCTAGATGATGTTCAGACGTCAGACAAATGTTGTCAGACGGGTACGAGGGTCTATACCCATTCCATAGTTAGTTCTGACGTTTTATAATATGTTGTTGTTGTTGTCGCGGGATCGGAATCCTTTCTTTCCAATAGAACGCGCCAGTGTCTTCAGCTAGGGCCTACCTGAATCTCAAATTAAGTAGTACAGGATGGCCGGAACGGAAGAAGTACTCAGGTGTATCGCCGAGTTAAGGGAACATTTCGATGTTACTAATGATAAAAGTAAGGAAGAATCCAAAGCATTTAAAGATGAGGTAAGCCAGATGTTGGCTACAGTCAATACTAGACTAGAGGCTAATCAAGCCGAAGTAAATACGCAGTTAGAATTAAACCTAGTAGAGGTTAATAAGAAAATGGACGACGTTAAAGAGTCTGTCCAGAGACAGGTAACTAAGAATATTGTTAGCGTGATCTCAGAAATGCAAAATGATAACGAAAAACGCTTTGAGTCTATTGAATTAAAATTAGAAAGCAATTTGCAAATGTGCAGAGAGTCACAGCGTGAAATTAACGATAATTTAAACAGTATGTCCCGGGAGCTTAAAGACATTCAAAGTCAGAATGAAGCTAACACGAAACGTCAGTTAGAGCAATTTAACACGTTTACTCAGACCGTGGATCATAGGTTCGAGGATAATGAACTAAAATGGAATACGCGAATGGCAGGTTATGCCAAGGCTGTGGACGAAGCTTTAAAAAAGCAGGACCAGAATATCCTTGACCAATGCAAGGAAATGCAGGAAATAAAGACGTCTGATCGAGATAATAAGGAAATAATGTCTAATATGAAGATACAAGTTGGAAAAGTGCAGAAAGAGTTGGAAAACACTCAGAATGACTTAGCAGTTCTCCATAAAAGACAGGACGAAGACCAAGGAGAAATCACGAAAATGAGGACTGAAATATCTCATATACAAGGTCACATTCAACGGGAAGTTACAGGCTTACGCGAAGAGTTAGAGCTTCGAGAAGGCTTAAAGACTGAAGCCAGTGATAAGACTCTTGCCGAAGTAAGAGAAAGTCTAGCAGGGGAAATTATCCACCTGAAGGAAAACCTTAAGGATAATAAAGAAAAGGTATTTTCTATGGCAGAAAGAAACCGAGATCGCCTCGAGAAAATAGAACGAGAGGTATTAGCTCGTTTGGAAAGGACTGAAAACAGGCATAGCCAGTTAGAAACGAGAATGATAGCGCAGGAAGAATCCATGTTGCGGAATCCTAGGTCTAGCGAAGGAAGTATAGACGAGAATAGGAGGAATAAATGGGCAGAGATAGAAATACAGCCCACTCCAAAGAATGCAGCAATGCCAAGTGACAGCCCGTATGCCACACCTGGTATGCCAATGGCTATGTCAACACCGCAGGAAAATGCTGTACAGAACCAAATAGTCACAGTTATAAGGGCTAGTGATGAAAAACCAAAGAAATATTCTGGGAGTAATTCTAATATGACACCCAAGTACTGGCTTAAAGAAGTTTCCGAGTACTTGAATGATGCGAAAGTACCGCCAGAGCGCAGGTTGAGAGCGATTGAAAAACTCACCGAAGGAGAGTGTGCTCTATGGTTTAGAAGTTTTAGGTACACGTTCGACACCGTTGAGGAATTTCGCCAAGCATTTTTAAGCAGGTATTGGAACGCGAGCGTACAACAAAATCTCAGACTGGACTTGTATTCCAGGCGTTACAGTACTAGTAACCCGACCAAGTACGGAGAGTTTTTTGTGAACCAATTATGCCGTTTTCGCGAGCTCGACGAAGGACTCAGAGAGTCAGACTTATGCATAGCAATAGCTAAGCAGCTGCCGTATGAAGTGCAGCGCCTGCTAATCTCAGCAAACGCCAAAACTGCAATCGATATGGAGGAGGTGCTGAGACAACTTGATTTAACCACAGTGCAGCACGCAAGACAAAGCCGACATGTGGAACAGGTTAATATGACGAATACGCCGATCGAGCCAACGAAGGTGCAGACGAAATGCAAGTCTACAAGCACCGAAACAGAAAAATCCGACTGGCAGCGCGAAGGACGCGAAAACCAAAATTGGAGGCCAGCGTATCGAGGAGGTTCGAACCGTGGTAACCGAGGAAGGAAAAACTGGAATCAGCGTGGTACCAGAGACCAGCAGCTGGATAACAGAAGAGATTACGGCCGAAATGGGAATAACCAAGGATGGAGATCCCAAGAGCAGAGTCGTGGGTTCGATGAAGAGGCGGAAGAACGCTATCATGCATCTTTAAGATACATGGAAGAGCGCGGAGATGATCCAAGACAATCGCGAGTTCACTGGGATGAAGCGATTCGAAATAGAAGGTCACCCGACATATATCAAAATGATGATGGTGCCAAAAGTCTGGAACTTCAGCAGCATGAAGACAGGCAGAAGAACTCCACAAAGAATGGAGCAATTGAAAAAAAAAAACACCAATTTTAAATGACCAGAGAGAGATAGGTTCAGGATGGAATACAGTAAATGTTATTAACTGGATTGCCAAACCTGAGGAGCTTATCGAAGACCTCGATGAAAGAACGGTCAATGTAAGAAGGGAACTACCTATTATTATTGTAAACATTGCGGGAACGAAAGTAAGAAGTCTCATCGATACAGGATCAACAGTGAGTTTGATAACCCAGGCATTATACAATGAAATCCAGAGTAAAATCCACGTATTGAAAATACCCATTTCAAGCGTGAAAATAAAAGGTGTCATACCAGACAAAGTTATGATATGCAGATACCAAGTATTTTTAGATCTGCAGATAGGGAACTCTACATTCTCACAGAGCTTCCTACTTGTAAATAAGCTGCCATATAATCTTATTGTTGGGATGGATTTCATAAGAGAGTATAAAGTTATTATAGATCTCTCGCAAGACATTGTAATGTTTCGCGCAAGTGAGGGAAAGGAAGACTTAGAACTCTCATTAAGGCATAATGAAGCGAGACAAGAAGAATACGTATGGCATACATACGGAGATATGACTGGGGAGGCAGTGTCGACAATAGAAGATATTGAGGAAGAGTTGGCAACACTGGCCGCAGACATTGAAAAAGATCTCGAACCAAAATTTGAAGAATGCCTGGAAGAGAAGATTGAGGAAGCTAAATTTGGTCCAGAATATAAGAAAATGCTAAGGGAACTACTATTCGAGTATAAAGGAGTCTTCGATTCGAGACCTGGCCTGATCAAGAATTTCCAGTATGCGTTTCAAGTCAGCGATTGGACGCCATTCAAACAGAAGCCGTATCCTGTAGCTGAGAAACATTATTTAAAGGTCAAAGAAGCGATACAGGAAATGCTAGAAGCAGGCGTCATTGTAAAGACAGCCACACCTTATGTCAGCCCACTGGTAGTTGTACCGAAACAGGATGGAAGTGTGAGGATATGCCTGGACCTACGAAATTTGAATTCCAAGGTTATACCGGAATTTGATACAGTTCCACCCATTAAGGAGGTACTCAGAAGGTTCAAAGGAAAGACTGTATTCTCAAATCTTGATCTAACGGCAAGTTTTCACCATCTTGCTCTGGAAGAGAAAACAAGTCTGTTAACCGGATTTTTATTTGACCAGCACACGTACTCCTACGTCCGTCTTCCATTTGGATTAAAAACAGCAGGTTCAGCGTTGATACGAGCGCTAGATAGGAACCTATCCGAAGAAGTAAAAGCTACAACCATATGCTACGTAGATGATATACTACTGACCTCTGAAACAGTTGAAGAACATGTCAGAGATCTACGCAAGTTGTTATATGACCTAAGTCAGGCTAACTTCAAGGTCAATATAAAGAAGTCTAACTTTGCTCAGAGAGAAGTTAAATTTCTAGGTCATGTAATCGATGCACAAGGAGTTAGGCCTAATCCGGGAGAACTGGAAGTTATAAAACGTTTCCCGAGACCAACGAAGGTGAAGAACGTCAGGCAATATCTAGGCGTTATTGGATTCTTTTCGAACCATTGTCCGAAGTACACCGAGACTGTAGCACCACTCCAAGACTTACTTAAAAAGGGAGGAAGATGGCGATGGACGGAGCAATGCGAAGAAGCCTTCGTGAAATCTAAACAGATGTTGTTAGATTATGTGAAATTGGGATATCCTGACTTCACTCAGAAATTTATCATCCAGACTGACGCATCCTTCGTAGGCATTGGAGCTATGTTGTATCAGGAAAATAAGGACAGGCCAGAGGAGAGAACTTATATCGCATTCATCAGTAGAAGGTTGAGGCCTAATGAAAAGAATTATACGGTCACGGAGATCGAATTACTTGCGATACTGTATGCATTACAGTATTGGCACAAGCTGATTTATGGTTTTAGAATTATATTGAGAACAGACCATAAAGCCCTAACGTTCCTGCTGAAAACTGACTTGTCGAGTCAAAGACTGACAAGGTGGTCCCTATACATACAACAATTTCAAGTGGAAATAGAATATTGCCCGGGGAAGGACAATATCATACCTGATTTGCTAAGCAGATACCCTACAGCAGAGGAAGAAGAAACTCTAGCTATTGAAATAGAAGATAGAGATCAGAAGACCTTAGATGATCTGAGGAACATCACCGTTTTTCAACGTGAAGATCCCTGGATACGGTTGATGATAAATTACTTCGAGGGAAAGCTGGATAGAGGAACCCCGATGTATGTGGAAGCTGAAGCACTTTCAACGGAATATCTATGGTTTAACCAGATGCTACATAAATGGAGCGACTCTGACCACACAAAACCTAGAATTGTTGTACCACCAGCATTGCAGAGAAGGCTAGTTTGGCTAGCACACCGAGCTTTTGGACATTCAGGTGTAGATAAGACTGTTGCCCTGCTTAAAGAGGCGTTTATTTGGCCTAAACTTAGAGAAACAGTCAGAAATACTATCAGGACATGTGATATGTGCCAACGAGTAAAGCCTAACTCGTACTTAATGAGGCAGAAACCTATACCACTCTTACCAGAGAAGCCATGTCAGCTTCTGGCGCTGGACAACTTTGGGCCCCTGCCTAGAGCTAGAAGAGGAAATAAACACATCCTAGTTGCACTAGACGTGTTTTCCAAAATGGTAGTCCTGTGTCCAATTCAGAAAACCAGTACAAAACAAGTACTTAAGAGGCTGAAGGAAAGAATCATTCCTATATTAGGACAGCCAGAAAACATCTTATCGGATCACGGAAGCTGTTTTACCAGCGTAGAATTTCGCAGGGAGTTGGAAAATCTGGGCATAAGACAGATTTTGTCCACGGTTAGGCACCCGGAGTCGAACTCAGCTGAGAGAGTTATGAGGGAGGTGCAAAAATACATGAAGATATACTGCTCTACTGAGAATTGGAAATGGATTGACGTGCTTGAGATTATTGAATATTGTATCAACAATACTGTGCACGAAGCTACAGGAGAGGTGCCAGTGAGCCTACATCTCGACAGAAGACCCGAGAGGCCATGGAATAATGTCATCCAGACACCCGTCGATGCACAACTTGGACGTGAGTTGAGAATCCAGAGGACGTTCGAGTATCTCAAGAAACAAGCAGATAAACGACAGCGGAGAAACAGGAGGAAACGTTATCATAGACCGCTACTTGTGGGAGAATACGTCTTATTGAAAAAACCCGCCAGTTCAGATCCAGAGAGCAGGAAATATAAGAAATTTCAGCACGCTTATCTCGGACCCTACCTGATTATAAGGGATCTGCAGAATAACGCATATCGGATTAAAGATGAGGCAACAGGTAGAGAAGTTGTGGTAAATGCCGCAAATCTGAAGTTATATAGTCCACCAGAAGACTATGAAGCGAGAGAAGAGCAAGCTACACACATCCAAATGAACGAGGAATCATTACGTATGCACGGAAAGGTTCTGAAGAAAAGCTTGCAGACTCGAGAAGGGTCGAAGAAAAGGAAACAGCTCGCCAGCCCAGCGGACACGAGGGGAGAATGCAGCTGTCGACTGCAGGAGTTTTACGACCAGTTAAAGGGAGCCGCTGTAGAGTTAGAGGAGATGAATGAACAATTGAGACAGGAAAACGAAAGTCTACGAGACAGCAGACAAGAGTGGAGTGGGAAAACGTGAAAGCCCATTGCCAAGAGCAATGACCGCTTAAAGCAAACACTGCAAGGAGTTGATACCAGCTGATAGGCCCGAAAAATTCACTTATGAAATGAATTTTTCGAACTTAGCAGGAGAAAGATGTGCCCAACTGGTCACGGCAGTCTGGTATCGAACTCAGGGCCTTATCAGAGAAGACCAGGCAAATGGTTATGCCTAAGGTCGAACCAGTGGTCTCTAAGGGGGAGCCATTATATGGAACCCACAGAGCAATGAGAGGTCTACTGACACATAATAGTCTAGCGTGATTTCACGATTATTTAGGTGCAAATCATAGCAATTGAAAGGAGAAATTGTAAGCAAAATGCAAGGAAATGTACGTTTTCAGTGCATACGAAGTCGAAAGAGGCTAGTATTGAAGTCTGACAAATGACTTTTAAAAGTAGGCGGAGTAGCCTTGGCGCCTACGGAACTATTTCTGTCTAGGGCGGTCAGACAGCTCAAAATTAATGACCCGGGAGTTCACCGGTCGACAACGGGCGGAGCTTTGGCGGGACCAAGCCCACAAGAAATTAATTAATTACAGAGAAATGGAGCATTGTAATGCGATGGAACATACACATAGATGAATGTATTCACGGAGGAGTAATTTAGAAGTGGTTTTTCACCTAAAATGACGCTTATTTCTCAAAATGACCGCATTACAACCTAACTCACGCTCGAGAGCATGAATACTTTAACCAACCAGCGGGAAATCCCCACCGTAGCGTCCCACGCGCTGAACTAAGGCAATTAATTGTAATTAATTGGCCGAAGCGATCGCCGGCACGCGAGTGTTTTTAAAACCTCCACGCCTAGATAAACAAGATGCAGTTGTTATTTCGGCTGAAGACGGAGTATTTCAAGAAGGGAGTCGCTCTCACGTGTCCCGTGAACTATTTTGTGCAAGAAACCAATATAAGGGAAGAGCACCCTACGCCGAGGGTCAGTTACAAGTCAGTTATGTTCAGTTGATGTCACTTGTTGGTCAGTCGAAGTCAGTTATGGTCAGTCGAAGTCAGTTACACGTCTGTTATGGTTCAGTGGAAAGCAGTTGAAGACGTCAGACGGTCGCTCGAGTTGGAAGTTAGTTCTTTGTCTACAAGCGCTCTGCAGTAAGCACGCCAATTATTAAGATATCAGCGTACCGCCGTTGAAGACAATGGAGGCAAATTGTAAGCTTCATCAGTGATAATGAAGTGCATAAGGTAACAAAGTGCAGATACTGCTTTATTATCTGACACAGATATAAATTCGCTACAGCGAATAGGAACTGATAATGTTTGGAACAGTTCGTATACCGGAAGGTATTGTCAATTATATGACATCAGCATTAGGAACACTCCAGTGATGGGAGAGTGGAAGTTATTGCCACCTATCCAGGACAGTGAGGTAAACGGGAGTGCAGGGAACTAGGATAGAACATCTATAAAAACGCTACTAGATTTCACGGAGACCAGCGGTTATCGTAAGTCATCGCATCTCTGAGGTCAAGCGTAGGTGAAATCCAGATTAAGGATCAACATGTGAAATGATAGATGAAGTGTATAAATTGTGAAATAATAATTTAAAGTGTTAATGTGTTTAATGTTTAATATTCAGTGTTTATCAGTGGTAAAGGCCACTTGTGGTAATATGTGCATCATGTGTAAAAAGTGTGAATCTCAGTGTTGTGTATTGGATATCATGATGGATTAAGTCAATCGTCATGGTAGAGCTCAGGCGGAGATACTGGTACTTTCCAGCCAGAAGGAAACGTGAGTAAACATGCAAATAATAACATTATAATGGCATAGTTCACCATGTAACGATTAATCACTTTGAAATTAAAGAAGTAATAGTCACTTACTGAACGAGTTTTCACCACTCGTCTTGAATAAAGTATGACTTTGAAGGTGATTTGCTTAGGACCATGTAGGTCAAAAATAGTGATGGATCTAAACGTTAAAATAATAATAATAATAATAATAACTGGGGTCGGCAAATCATAAAGTAAGGGCAAAATTAGCCTAAGTAATGTTCAAATAGTGTCATGTATAATTTAAGATACTGTCATTTGGTAAACAGTAAAGAGTGTAGTGTGGAATATCGCGAATACGAGAGCTTTTCTCAGTGTCAGTGAAAAATTTGAATAAATATGTGAAATCAAAGTAAGCCAGTATATTTATACATTTGTGTTAGGAGCTATGTAAAGCTTTGGCTTAAATAATATAACATGAAGAACGCAGGTACCTTGATAATGGAGTCATATATGTGAAAAATTGTTTAGCCGCATATAGCGTGCAGATTAACGTAGAATCCAGTGATTTACGTAAGATAAGCACGGGAAAGACTAGTATAGCTTGCGCGTGAGGTGAAAATGGGCTTAATCTTCGAGAAGTATCGCCTTTGTGCATACTCTATGTATTACGCAGCGATTTGGATAGAGTCTGTCTATTGCCAACGCTTGCATTGAATTATAGCCACTATGGACGCCCAGCGAGGCGCGGTGAGCATTTTTACTTATGGTCTGCCCGAGAGGTAGAATCATATTCGTCGACGAGGAACGTGGTTCCATATATATGTAAATGACAGCTGCTGATGATAACCATGGGGTTTCATTATGATGCGCGTCTTATAAGCCACAGTAATCACCTTAGAACGGCAATGCTATCATTAGAATTCCACCCCTGCCATGAATGTTTAAGAGGAGCCATTTGAGCCCAAATACACTGTAAAGTTAGGTGTTAATTAATTAAATGACTCAATTACTTAGGAATATGCCTAGCGGATCTTTATTGTTATATAAATTGTAAACAAGGATGGCCTTGAAGGTAGAGAGAGACAGGAAATATAGACCATTTCCGTGGCAGCCATCTTGGAGAGCTGTCTGGAACTAATTTTATGACCTGCTGAGGGGAGAGAGGTCGCTCGACCGATCCCTTGTCAATTACGGTCACAATAGGACACTGAGAGGTCTCGGTATTCAATAATGCAATTAAAATATGAGTATTTTAGTGATGCAAATGGAATTAAATGGTATATGGCAACTCACATACGTGGTTGAACCATAGAAATCTGATGATATTTGGCGAAGTTATCCTCTGAGGGGGAAGGCTGAACCAAAGTAATGTAGGCATCTTCTTTAAAGTGCATTTTGCCAGTTTATGCTAATTTAGGAAAAACGGGTATGTGTTTTTCCCAGAACATGACACAGTTGTATCTATAATAAGTCCGACAAGACCCAGATAATCGTTATATGGTGAAACTATAAATATTCTATCCATGTTTATGTTTATTTTATGATTAAGAAGCATGACTCATTTTCCTAGAGCGTTCATAGGGATGGAAAGAAGGAAGATGATTCGCACGACACAACAAAAATATTTGCTAATAAATGTAGGAAACATTGAAGTAATGATAATTAAAGTAAATGTCATAGGAGACGGAATAATGTCTTAGAAATTCATGTTTGTGACATGTGGTTTTTGTGTTAAGATACTTCCATTAAATAAAATTGTGTCACATGACGGACACTATGAAAACCTTGTAATCTGAACTATTATTGACAGGATATTAGAAGTAGGTTTGAGTGCATTGTAGCGCTATTTTTAAGGAGAAAGCTCACAGAATAACCCTATTTATTTGTGGGAATTAATTGTAATTTGTCCTTTGTTTTGTATTTGTTGTACAGCCATGATTTTAGACCAGTAAATGTTTTATTCATAGGAATATTGTGTATTTCCTGTAGAGTAGTTACCTGGTAGACTCAAATCCTGAACATGTGGTCGTATTGTGGGCATGAACGTCCCATACCTCGAAAGACCGTGAGCTAGTTGGGATACGAACACATGGTCCACATGGTGACAATCGGGTACAGTACCTGAAATTTATTTTTTGGGTAGAGGGGGTAAAGACCTTTCATTTACGTTAAACAAACTTTTTTGTAAAATTCTTAGTTCCCAAAATATAGACAATTGTGAAAATTGACCCTTTTTTGGAAATATTGAAAAATATGTTAAGTTTTGTTATAACGTTAAAGGACTTAAAGAACATTTGTTTGAGTCTATATATGACTTTTTAGAATGATAAGTTTTCAAAATATCGCCTACTTTCAAAATTGAAACTTTGTGGATTTTGCCCCAGAGACCTGGGACTTGGTTTTATGGTAGAGGGAGTAAATACCTGTCATTTATGTCAAACACATTTTTTTTGTAAATTTTATAGTTTACAAAGTATAGCCCATTTTTTTAGAATGAACATTTTTTGGAAAAATGTCAAAAATTCCATGTTATGTTCTAACGATTAAGGACATAAAAGCCATTGGTTTGAGTCTATATATGACTTTTTATGATGATTAGTTTTCAAAATATAGCCTACTTTACAAAAAAATTTAGGAAAAATTTAAAGAATTTTTTTTTTTTTTGACCGAGAGTGGGATAGACGTAGGTGTTGGAGTTAGCATATGATTTTATATGACTTTTAGTTTAAACATATAGCATACTATCACAATTTACCTTTTTTTGAAAAATTCGAAATGTATAATATTTTTGACTAGGCGTGGAATGGAGTTGAGAGACAATCATGAACCTTAGAGTAGTTTGGATTCTTGGAACTTTAGTGTGTTGTTGTTGCTTACAAACATGGCGGTAAGCATTATGCTATCATAAAAAGGGCTGAGATACTTTCCAAGAACAAGAGAGATATCCTCTAATTACATTTGACAAAAATAACTTGTCAAATAAGCCATTACAAATGGGTACCACAAAATAACTTGTCAAATAAGCCGTTACAAATAGGGTACCACTTTTACACCCCACTTTTGCACCCACTTTTGCATCCACTTTTTTGCACCCACGTTTGCACCCACTTTGCACCCATTTTGCACCCACTTTTGCACCCACTTTTGCACCCACTTTGCACTCACTTTTCACTCACTTTGCACTCACTTTTACACGCACTTTGCACCACTTTGCACCCGAACATTACATTATCTGACAGAATAAAAATAGGCATGGTTGTTGTCGAGACCGACTTAAGAACGGGGGGTAATGAATTTATAGTAATGGGATTGGAAAACCCATTATCACTTGAGTAGTGACATCGAGCAAAAAAAAATTAAATAAAAAATATATCGTGTTTTTTGACAGAGTGGGATAGACATAGTTATAAGAGTTGAGAGTCGATAGTTAATCTAAAAGTACTCTGTAATTCATGGAATCTTATTGTGTTGTTGTTGCTTACAAACAAGTATGGTCACGTCAGGTGAGGTTAGCTAGGATTAGATTAGGATAGGTTCAGTAGACAAGTCAGGCGTGGTCAGGTTAGGTTAGGTTAGGTGAGTTGAGTGAGTGTTGATATCGGCCGCTAGAAAGTATGCTGATAGTTGAGTAATTTTTATATCAACCGCTAGATAGCATGCTGATCGTTCAGTAATGATATAGAGCGCTAGGTGTCATGCTGTCGTTCAGGTAGTTCTCATAGTCACCGCTAGATAGCGGAAACATACTTTGCGTGTCGTATGTGGCTATTTGACAAAGTTTTATTCAGTGAAAAACGTGCTCGTATAAGCTGTGTACATAAATTTAATATACAAATAACCATTAAGTGTTTAGAACTAACATGTATAGCCTTGTATATGGAATATAGGGGTCCTTAGCAAGAGAGAGTGTCTAACATATGAGTGTACAGCCTTTTGATATGCAGTAAGTACCTGATAACCTTTAGTAGGGTGTAAGCACTACAATTAACAGTGACCCCATTGTGAAAGATCGTCTCACCCAGTAGGCTCTAGTCGTGTACTACGTGGTAAGTAGCTGTTGGTCTTGATTAGGTTATATAAGAGGTCTCTTAGCAGGAATACAATCAGTTGATTACTACCTTTTGCAGTGTTCACATCGTGAAAGACCGTCTCACTGACCAGCCTACAGCCTTGTGATACGCAGTAAGCAGCTGTTTGCAGAAAACAACATCCATAATGGAAGAAACCATGCCTAGCTATATGTGTAAAGAGTGTGGAAAGACTTTTCTTCGGGACTATGATAGAAAGCGTCACGAAGTATCGTGTGGTAAATTTTATGAGTGCAAAACTTGTGGCAGTAAATTTAACAATGCCTACAATGGACGTCGCCATGAAGAATGTTGTAATGTTGTGTCAGCAGCTAAAAGACAAAAAACTGAGCCTACAAAACATTACCTGCTCTCAATGGTTCCTGATAATAATGGACTTACTGAATATGAAACGTCTTTTCAAGGTCGTCTTAAATCCTATTTTATACGTTGTGATACGTGTAATGATTTAAATTCATACCTTAAAGAGTCCAAACAGCAAATAATACAAGCTATGCAGAAAGAACTAGCAAAACACAAGTCAATCAAAGTTAATCTTGTGGCTGAATGTAGATTCATTCATACGTCCACTAACGAAATTACAGATCGTGCTTTTAAAACACGAAATCAGGCCCTATTTTTTGAAACAGACTTAAGTAGTTTCTTGGAAACACAATTTAAAAAGTTAACTACTGAAATGGAAGAATCTGAGCTAAAAGGCAGTAATTGGGCTTTGTTAGCAGTGGAAGGAGTACGATTGAAAATAAATAAGTACAATCCCTTGCGTGGCAGCACATATATTCCATTACCAGGAGCTATACAAGCAAGAAAAGCCTGCATTAATCCTGAAAACTTGAAAAATGAAAAGTGTTTTATGTATGCCATTTTAGCAAAACTGGTTAAAAAGGATGCTCCAGGCATTAGTAAATACAAAGACCTGGAAAACAAGTATGATTTTTCAGTAATACCGTTTCCTACATCGCTAGCTGACATTCTCAAATTTGAGAAAGCCAACGACATATCCATAAATGTATTTGGACTGGAAAAAGACAACAAAGTGTTTCCTCTAAAGGTTGTGGATCAAGAGCTACAAGACCATCGTGACCTCCTCCTGTTAAGTTCTTCATCTGGTCAGAACCACTACGTCTTTATCAAAGATTTTGATAAACTAGTAAGACATCAGATTACCCACCATGAACATAAGATATATACGTGTAAAAGGTGTTTTACTCACTTTGATAATCAATATGGACAACAAGGAATGGAAAAATTAAAAGAACATAGAGCTTTGTGTGTCCAACATGACATTGCTAGGGTTGAAATGCCTATTAAAAACCCAATTGTGAAATTCTTAAATGTGGAAAAAATGTTGAGAATACCTTACGTTATCTATGCAGATTTTGAAAGTATACTTCTACCATATCAAACATGTCTACCCAATCCTGAGGCAAGTTATACAGTGCCATACCAGAGTCATGTTCCTATGAGCTTTGGTATATATGTTAAACCCTCACCTGCTGTGGAACACATAAAGACAAACCTTCCAAGCCAACCTGTTATTTATCGTGGACCTGACGCTGCAGAAAAGTTTATGGACTGTTTGATCTCAATAGCTAATGAAATTGATCACCTTTACAGCTTAAATGTTCCAAAGGCCTTAACTCAGGATCAAGAAGCAGAGTTCCAATGTTCTGAAACCTGTTATTTGTGTCATAAACCATTTACCAAAGAGGACTGGAAAGTTCGAGACCATTGCCATATTACAGGGGAATACCGTGGAAGTGCTCACAATAACTGTAATTTGAGGTGTAAAACACGTAACCCCGTTCCTGTATTTCTACATAATATGAGTGGCTACGATGCAAATTTCATTGTAAAACAATTGGGATGTACTACTGAGAGAGTAGATGTTATGGCTAACTCTAAAGAAAAGTACATTTCCTTCACGAAATATGTAGGAAATGTTAAGCTTCGATTTGTGGACACGTTTCGGTTAATGCCAAGTAGTTTGGAAAACTTAGTTTCCAACTTAACATCATACCCTGAAACAGACAAGTACTTTGGAAAAGAAAATGCAATGCTCATGACTCGTAAAGGTGTATTTTGTTATGATTACATCGATTCATGGGAAAAGTTAAGTGAAACGTGTTTACCTCCAAAAGAGGCATTCTTTAACAAATTAAGTCAAGAAGATGTTAGTAAAGAAGACTATGAACATGCCAAAAATGTGTGGAATCAGTTTAACATTAAAACTCTAGGGGGGTATAGTGACCTCTACCTAACTTCAGATGTACTCCTACTTGCAGACAGCTTTGAAACGTTCAGAAACAAAACATTAGAAACACACCGAGTGGATGCTGCACACTTCTTTACTTCGCCTGGTTTAAGTTTCGAGGCAATGCTCCTTTACACAGGAATTGAACTGGAATTGCTACAGGATTACGATCAGATTCTTTTAATAGAGTCTGGAATACGTGGAGGCATATGTCAGGTGTCTCATCGGTATGCTGAAGCTAACAATAAATACATGGAAACCTATGATTCTGAGAAACCATCGCAGTTTATTACCTATGATGATGCCAACAACCAATATGGGTGGGCTATGTGTCACTCTCTTCCTTATGGTGGATTTCAGTGGGTTTCTCCAGATACAGTTGATCTAGAAACACTAAAGGAAGACGATCCTGTGGGGTACATTCTAGACGTTGATGTTGATTACCCATGCGACCTTCATGATCTGCACAACGATTTACCTTTCCTACCAGAGTGTACACAACCTAAGGATTCGTCTCTCAAGAAACTAATTCCTCATCTTGGAAATCGAAGGCGGAACGTTGTTCATTACATGGCACTTAAACAGGCTTTAGATCATGGACTAAAATTGGTAAAAATTCATCGTGTGTTAAAGTTTAAACAAAGACCTTGGCTAAAGGCATACGTTGATTTTAATAACAACCTTCGAAAACAAGCCAAAAATGATTTTGAGAAAAATCTATACAAATTATTCAACAATGCCATTTTTGGAAAAACAATGGAAAATATTCGTAAAAGAACAGACATACGTCTTGTGACTGACAGCAAAAAGGCTGAAAAGCTAATAGCAAAGCCGACATTTATTGACAGAACAATTTATGGTCCTAACCTAGCTGCTTTCCACATGGCTAAACGTAACATTGTATTCAATAAGCCTATATATATTGGAATGTGTATACTGGATATTTCAAAAACTCTCATGTATTCCCACCACTATGATGTCCTGCTACCCTATTATGGCATGGACAATCTTAAACTCATGTATATGGATACTGATTCGTTCATATATTTGGTTAACACCCAAGATGTATATCAAGAAAAGTTGGAATTTCTAGAACACCTGGACACATCTGATTATCCTACTAATCATATATGTTACTCTATATCAAACAAGAAAACGTTGGGGAAATTTAAAGACGAGGCTTGTGGACAAATTATTAAAGCATTTGTTGGACTTAGAGCTAAAATGTATGCTTTAGACATAAATGGTAAAGAAATCAAAAAGATTAAAGGTATTAGTAGAGGTGTTGTCAAAAATTGTATAAGCTTTCAAGATTATAAGGATTGTGTCATGAAAAACAATGTAAAAAGAATACCAATGAACATTATCACTTCTAAACAACATGACATATCATCTATAAGACTAAACAAAATTGCTTTGTGTCCTGGTGATGATAAAAGAGTAATCGATACTAATGGTATAAGTACTCATGCCTATGGTCATTACTCAATCATTGACCATGCTTAAAGAATTAAGTTAAGAATATCAAAATCCTCTGCCTGCATATACCAAATACATAAAACAATTTAGGAAATAAAACAATAGCACTAAACATAAAAAACACAAAAAGAAAAAAATGGTAATCATACGCAAACATAAATAAAAATAGAAAACAAAATAAAAACAACTGTAATTATAACAAATGTATTATGTGTAAATAGTGTAAATATATTTAAAATGAATAAAGAAATATTGTATGAACACTGCTTGGAAATTTTTAATTACTACCCACCTACCACTCCTAATCCAAACTGTTAACCTCTAGTAATTTTGAGAAATTGCTTTAGTTAGCTAAACTAAATACTCAGAAGTATAGTATATCCCATGTATTACCTATATGCTTTGGGATAAGGTATACAGCCTTGTTATATGTAATGAAAAAATCGTGTTTGGCAAATATGAACTTTAGACACGGACTAAATCAAAAACATGTAAACAACAAAATTGAAAAATCCATGTTTCCATACTGACAAAATTCAAAAAAACTGAAAACTAAAATTTTAAATACTGTAAATTGGAATTTGACAAATTGCAATGTGTGAAATATGAAAATGAAAAGAAAAAAATGAATAAAAGCTTTTACTTTTTAAAACTTAACTGACTTTGTAATCCTAAGCTGGTTGTGTGTAGCGAACATCTTGCACAGTAGCCACAGTGCAATTGTTAGCTTTACCTGACTCTCTATAAGACTAGCAATAAGATAGTTGCATGTGACCTTATATACTTTGAGTGTGTTGATTAGCCTTTGGCATAGCTTAAAAGGTCAGGTTAGGTAAAGTTAGGTTAGGTTAAGTTAGGTTAGGTTAAGTGAGGAAATGCTTGGTTCGGTGAACTAAGGTTATGTTAGGTTAGGTAAGGTTAGATTAGGTTAGGTTAGGTGAAGTTGGGTTAGGCAAAATGTCTGAGGTATGAATTAACCCCACTCTTCTTAGTTTTTGCCTCACAAGGCTGAGTGTATCCCATTCCAACTATCAGACCAGAAATTAAATTTCTTGGCAAAGCCAGGACTCAGACCGGGGGACTCCACAGTGACATACAAGAATTCTGCCACTTAATCATAAAGTGAATTATATAAGGCTGGTCTTGATTGTACATGATTAATCAATAATTACATAATAATAATAATGATAATAATAATAATAAATATTCCATTTAGCGACTATACGGTCGAACTCTCCCTGTGACATTATTCACGGTCTCAGGGCTTGGCAGCCATTTTGCGCATTAGCCCTTGCGTCAGCTCTGAATGACCTCTCCATAAGAATAACATAGGACTAATTGCCCGCGGCGGCCATGTTACGCATTAGCCCCTGCGCCAGAACCGCCTTATATTTCCTACTCACTACATCTAATGTTCTTTTTTTTTCACAAGTAGTGAGCATTTTCAACCCTTTACAACATTAAACTTACCTGTATAAGAAATCGTCTTAAGAATGTTGAAGCACTCCTCAGATTGACAATTTTGACGATCCTCCCCAAGACCTTAGATATAATTAAATCAAAGAAACAGCTTAATCCCTCCCATGTTGAACTTTCTTCATCATCGCTGGCATAGTGTTCTGTGAAAGTACTGTAGACCTACCATATTTTAAAAAAAAGTATTTTAAATATTTTTATGTTCGACGATGTCCAAATGTAAAACTTATATGTCAAAAAACTGTATCATAATGAGGGTTATTATAACACTATTTTTCATTATGAAACAGTTTCTCCCACCAATCAGAGCTCAAGAAACAGTTGTGTGACCAATTAGGTAAGGATAGCATGGCATCTGCGCTGACTTCCACGGCCACCTATTTTAACTTTCACTGCGTGGCTAGTGTCATAGTGGGGTATTTGAGGAGGCCATGGTCAAATACAAGGTATTCTCTGCGTCCCATGCGCTCTGTTCAGCACATAAAAATGGCGAAATCTCGACAGATATTTATGAATATGTATGTTCGAACATAAAATAGTTATAATTATCGTCGAACATAAACAGTCGTATGCAACTCGCCTATAATGGTAATTAAGACACTCGTATGAAAATAATAAAACTCGCTTCGCTCGTTACATAAACATACTCGTGTCTTAATTATTGCCATTATTGCTCGTTGCATAATGTACTATTATGTTTGACGATGTCAAAATGTAATCATTATATGTCAGAAAACTATACTATAATGAGTGTCATTATAGTACAAGTTTTCATTATGATACAGTTTCTCCAACCAACCAGAGCTCAAGATTTTCATTATGAAACAGTTGGGTGAACAATTAGGTAATAGCTTCGCACATGAACACAAAATCCAACATGTTGGACATGAATTATATGATTTGAAAGTTGACAAAGTAAAGGATATCCGATCAACCATTGTAGTTACAATGCCAAATACAGAGACAAAACAGCACTAACCATTACGGTATCAGGAAAATACTATGAAATATGCAAGAAATTTTGGAATCTACGTCCAGAAGTTTGCAATACCAACCTTCTAGCCAATATAAATTACCGTCATGGAAAGTGTGCACCGTCCCTAATGTTTGCATAAACAAACTGGGGAATATTGCAAAAGAAATAGCACAGTACCTTAATATCCGCAACTCCAATTGCTACACAGGGCATTGCATTCGTACGATTTCACCAACAATTTAGTGAATGATGTTGTTGATATAACACACCAAAACTTCATGGAGGAAGTAGGCATATGGCATTAGATCCACGGAAGTCAATAACCCAGCTCTCTTCAGTTAAGGGATTTCTTATGTGAAACTTTTCCTCCAGATGGCATGACTGTTCTATTTGAAACTCCATTGATTTGCCTTCCGTTGACATTCTATACGTATCGAATTTGAAGAATAACTAGTTGATAATACGATACATTTTGATTTTAAATTGTTTGTAACAGCCTATTTTGCGTTATTTGACCAAAATAACAAAATGATCCCACATAGTACCTGTGCGCTATCTGTTGGTGCTACTTCAGGATAAACAATGTTTCATGGAATTTGTTATTGGGTAGAGAGCAAATGTCTCCCAGAAGACCAACCCCTCGTCCGCGTCATGGGAGATGGGCAACAGCACGAAGTAGGGGATTGCCTGTAGGAGTGAAGTGCAGTGGGGACCTGTGACCCAGGACATCTACGGTAGCTGTGAAGGCCCTACAGGAACCCTGAAAAGTGATGACTAACGGGGTTCTGGTGAAGAGACTGAGTGGAGAACGGCTTGGAAGGCGGATGAAGGTAAGTAATATAACACCCCAACGGCGGAAAAGGCGGAAGTATCACCAGTCGACAGCTGCTGCCTTGTAGTTAGTAGGGGGACCTACAGAGGCTAAGGGGAAAAAAAGACAGAAAATGAGCCGGCTTAGTGGCTTAGGTGGCACTCCCACCACAAAGATCTGTGCTGTGGGCTAATAACCCGCACATCCTAAATTAATATTATTAAAGAAACATTCACGGAGAATAGCTGGACTGATCAAACGTTGACGACCTTTAGCCTGAAACACAAAACACGATTGGAATGTTGGAATGTAAGAACATTGAGAGAAAGTGGTAGACTACAACAAGCAGTATCCACAATGCAGAGTTATGGCCTTGATATCCTGGGAATGAGTGAAGTTAGATGGAATGATTTTGGGGAAATACCAACTAAGGACAACTTTACCTTCCTGTTTTCGGGTAGAGCAGAGGAAGACCCATACAGAGATGGTGTGGGGATCTTGATGAGCAGGGCTGCAAAGTAAAGCTTGCTGGAGTGGAAACCTGTCTCGGAAAGGATTATGATTGTACAGTTTAAAGCAAAGATAAGAAACATCAAGATTATACAGTGTTATGCCCCAACAGAAGTGGCAGAATAAGCAGAAAAGATAAAATTCAATTCCCAACTACGGCAAACTGTTTTACAGAATAAACAGGACATCTGTATTTTGATGGGTGATTTAAATGCAAAAGTTGGTTCAGAAAATGAAGGGTTGTAGCATATTATGGGCAAGCATGCTCTAGGAGAAAGAAATTAAAATGGCCAAATGTTTGTGGACTTCTGTGCAGAAAATGATCTAATGATAGGTGGAACAGTGTTTCCACATAAAGACATCCTTAAGGTGACATGGGTATCGCCAGATCATAAAACCGAAAACCAAATAGATCATATATGCATGGCCCGTAGATGGAGAAGATCACTTCTAGATGTTAGGAACAAACGAGGTGCTGACATTGGAAGTGACCATCATTTGGTGACTGCAGTTTGTAAACTCCGAATAATGGCAGTTAAAAAGAAGTTTACTAAGAGGGGGAAGAAGTTTGATCTGAAAAAGTTAGAAAGTCGGGGGAAAAATTGCATTTGATTTAGAACTAAGAAATAGATTTGAAGTTTTACAAACAAGTGAGATGGATCATGATGAGAGTGGAGAGAATGTAGAGACGATAGAGAAGGAATGGGAGAGGGTTAGGACTGCATTGATTAAAACCAGTGAAAATGCCCTTGGCTATAGAAAGAAAAAGCAAAAGGACTGGATGTCTTTGGACACTTGGGAAAAAATTAAAGCAAGGAGAACCAAAAAAGAAGAACTTAACCAGGCAAAAACAAGGAATCGCAAACAGCTAGTGCAACCAGGAGTACGAAGTCCTCAACAAAGAAGTGAAATGGAGTGCCAGAGGTGATAAACGTAAGTGGATAGAGCAGCAAGCAAGAATAGCAGAAGAGGCTGCAACAAAAGGGGATTTGAAACAACTGTACGAAACAACAAGGTTATTATCGAAACGACAAATGAAGAAAAATGTGCCTGTGAAGGATAAGAGTGGCAGATTAATAACTAGTAAAGAGGAACAAATTAAGCGCTGGAAGCAACATTTTCAAGAGATATTAGGCAAGAAAGGCAACGAACATGAAGGAGGGAATGTAGCAGATCCAGAGCAAATCATCAATATGTCAGATTTTGAAGTTTTTGGAATATCAGACCAACACTCTTCAATCGAGGAAATAAAAAAGGCAATCAAACAGCAGAAGAGTGGAAAGGCAGCAGGAGTTGATATAATCCCACCAGAATTCCAGAAAGCAGATATTAACTTGATAGCAGAAATGATGTGGGAATTAATTAAGGAAATATGGGAAAAAGAAAGGATACCCGAGGATTGGAAGAAAGGACTGATAATTAAACTTCCAAAGAAAGGAGATGTTACCAAGTGCAAGAATTGGAAGGGGATTACGCTGATATCGGTGCCAAGCAAGATACTTATGAGAATTTTACTAAGCCGAATAAAATATCAAGTGGAAGCTAAGATTAGGAGAGAACAAGCAGCGTTTCGCTCGAACAGATCATGCGTAGACCATATCTGCACATTGAGAATCATCATAGAACAATGTATTGAGTGGAATAATGCTTTTTATGCCACATTTCTTGACTTCGAGAGAGCCTTCGATTCAGTTACTAGGGAAAGCACGTGGATGGTGCTGCAGCAATATGGAATGCCTAAGAAAATAATAAATATAATTAGAGAATCCTATCGACACTGTACAAGCCAAGTTTGTCATGAAGGAGAAGTACCAGAGCCTTTTGAAATAGAAGCAGGAGTTAGACAGGGTTGTATTATGTCACCTTTGATCTTTTTACTGGTAATAGATGTGATAATGAAGAGAACCATAGAAGGAAAAGAAGGGGATTACAGTGGGGTTTTATGGATAGATTAGAGGATTTGGTTTTTGCAGATGATGTGTGCTTGCTGTCTGAATCATATAGAGACACCCAAACGAAGTTGGAAGATATGGTCAGAGAAGCAAAGAAGTTTGTACTAACAGTTAATAAGTCAAAGACCAAGACAATGCGGCTAAATGTGAAGAAAAGAGACCCTATCAGGTTGGAAAACGAAGAGTTGGAAGATGTAAGAAGTTTTACTTACCTTGGAAGCGAAGTGACCAAGACCGGAGGAGCTGATGATGATGTAGGGCAACGAATTAGAAAAGCAAATGGTGCTTTCGTACAACTGTATCCGATTTGGAAAAGTAAAAATATAACTACAAAGACAAAGTTAAATATATTTAGAAATAATATCAAGGCAGTATTGTGGGAATCGGAAGATACTTAATAAACGTTTTTGGGTTTCCCGTCAGACTCGACACTGCCTGGTGGCGCCGCGTACAGGAGTCAAGTGGAAGTTGCGAGAAAGAAAGACGATCAGACACAGTTTTGTGTTGAGTGAAGTCACGCTAAGTTCTGTGCAATCTCATCTGTTGTAATCTTATGTGTAAATACAGTTTTATACTTAAAATTACTTAAAGACGTGTTCGGTTTATTCGCTTGCCAAAATCCTTTCCCACATTTGGGGGCTCGTCCTAGATTCGAAGGATTTCAAGAGGGGAACGGCAATTTTGGCTAGGCCTACAGCGATAAAAGCAAAGACGGAGGTCGACAAGGCGTGAATCGACGACATTTTTCTGGCAAGATTTACGACGACGACGTAGGTCCGTTGAATATACAAGACGAGCAGCTGTTCAACTTCCAAAGTCGTGGTGGTTCGAGCAGGCTACAAAAGACGATTTCGAGGATCCTGAACCCTAAGACGACGACGAAAAGAAAAGTGATTGGTGCGAGTGCCGAAAGACAAAGAAAAATGGCGGACAAAGTGGCGTGTTTACAAGATATTGAAAAAGTGAATAATAACATTAAGACGGCGCCTACGGCCGTGATTAAGACGTTATATAACCTCATTTTCGAAAAACTGCCACGTGATCGAAAGAACAGGCAGCGTTTAAGAGAATTCTCAGGATTCGAGTTTGAATGTGACTCACCAGAACACCTGGAGAAATTGAAGTTCATCAAGAGTGAATTCACCGAGGCTGACCTAATTGCCATTTGTACAGTGTTAAACATTGAATATATGGGAGAGAAAGCCGTGCTTGTGCAACGCGTCTGTGACAACTTAATGGACCTTTCGTGGCTGGGGATGCCTGAAGACGAAGAAGATGAAGAAGAAGAAGAAGAAGATGATGCTGATGATGATGAAGAAGAAGAAGAAGAAGAAGAAGAAGAAGTGACTGGTAAAACGAAAGATGTGATGAGCAAGATGAAAGAGCCAAACGAAGCACTGGCGGAAGAATTCTAAAGGAGAAAATGGCTGGGATGAAATCCATGAAACATTCAACCTCGAGCACATCAGGATCATCATCGGATTCATCTAGCACGTCCGATGACCAGAAACTCTCCAAAGCAATAGGAGGTAGGCCTAACCATAAAAACATAACAAAGACCAAACACAAATTGAAGACTGGAGAAGAAAGCTCAAGTGAAGGGGAAGTCGACCAGGACGTGGTGGACTCGCGGCACACTGCAAACTGGGGAGTCGCACACAAGTTTGCGTTGACTTTCTGAGATGTAGAGGGCTCTGTCAGAACCTATGACGGCAGCGAGAACTATCCGGTGCGACGTTGGATTGAGGACGTTGAGGAAACAGCAACGTTGATGGGCTGGGACGATATGCAAAAATATGTTTTTGCAAAAAAGTCGCTGACAGGCCTGGCTAAGTTGTTCGTGCAGAGTGAACGTGGAATCACATCCTGGCACAAGTTGAAGATAGCCCGGAAGAAAGAATTCCGTGATGATACCAGTGCAGCAGAGATTCATCGACTGCTAACCAACCGACGAAAAACAAAAGTTGAAACTCTTCAGGAATATTTCCTGGTGATGCGAGAAATAGCCAGCAGGTCAGCAATCGATGATAAATCGTTGATACAATACGTCATCGATGGCATCGAGGACGACACTGGATCCAAGATGATTCTGTATGGAGCAAGGGAGATTAAGGAATTCAAGGACAAGTTGAAGATCTATGAGAGAGCTTACGCACGAAACTCCCAGAAGTTGACAAAAAATGAGAAGACGACAAACAAACATATACCAAGAGAAGACAACAGGCAGAAGCAGATCTCGCCTGTAAAGAGATGTTACAATTGTGATCAGAAGAACAGTCATGAGTCCAGCGGATATCCACACAAGAGTCAGGGTCCAAAGTGCTTCAATTGCAGCAGCTTCGGACACATAGCTTCCAAGTGCCCAAATCAAGAGCAGAATGCAGAGAAGAAGACAGTGAATGTCGCTTTGGGAACCAAGTCGAATATGAAGATGAAGGAATTGTTGCTCCAGGGACAGAAGATCAACGCATTAGTTGACACTGGCTGCCCAATCAATCTGATCCGTGAACACATTTACACAGAGATAGGCGATCCTGAGCTGAAGACTACCGCCCTAGTACTCAAGGGTTTCGGAGATAGTGAGGTGCGTCCCCTAGGATATTTTCCAACCGACGTCCAGGTTGACGACGACACTTACTTGACTGATTTCTATGTGGTGTCTGGAGATGTACTAAAGTTGCCAGCTATCATGGGTAACGACTTGCTGGATCAAGCCGTAACTACCACCAGCTAAACCGGTGTCAAGATGTCCAAGGACATATCAGAAACGTACTTGTACCAAATCGACGTGGTAGCAGCCGAGGAGATGGACGTAGGAAAGGCATCGGAAGAGTACCAGCGTTGAGATGAGCATCACGATGAAACAAGGACTCTTGCATCCCTTATTTAAAGAAAGCACACCATTTCACACTTACCATGCTGACCATCTTGAGCCCTTGGATTCAATGAAAAAAGGATACAAGCATATTCTCGCAGTAACGGATAGCTTCTCAAAGTTTGTGTGGCTGTATCCCACTAAAACGACGATCACGAAAGAAACTACGGAGAAACTGGATGTGCAAAAAGGAATATTTGGTAATCCTGCGCAGATCATCACCGACCGTGAAACCGCGAATATTTCACATGAATTCAAAGAGTACTGCACTGCCAACAACATCACCCACTCACTGATCACGACCAGACTCCCTCGTGCCAATGGCCAGATAGAAAGGATGAACTCCACGATCATCTCCGTGCTGGCCAAGTTGTCCATCGAAAACCCTGGAGATTGGTACAAACACGTCGAATCTGATCGAAGAGCCATGAATTCCACTTACAACCGCAGTATCAAACATACGCCGTTCGAACTTTTGACAGGAGCCAAAATGCGCTGTGAAAATGACCTGAGAATAGTTGAGTTGATCAATGAAGAGATGGTAGAAGAGTTGGAGACCAGGAGAGATGAACACCGTGAAGAAGCGAGAGCACAAATCCAGAAAGTGCATCAAGAAAACAGGGTGTTGTTTGATCGACGTCGACGGCCTGCTCGCCAGTACCAAGTTGGCGATATCGTCACCATCCATAGGACCCAGTTTGGACCAGGCCTTAAATTGAGGAAAAAGTACCTTGGGCCTTACAGAATCTCCCGAGTCAAGCTGAATGACACTTACGACCTCTGTCGTGAAGGGTATCACTTAGGCCCCAACCAAACAACTACTTGTGCTGAGTTCCTCAAACCCTGGGCTGAAGACTTCTCATCATCCGAGGCGGATGATCTGCAGGTTGGCCAATTGTGGGAATCGGAAGATACTTAATGAACGTTTTTGGGTTTCCCGCCAGACTCGACACTGCCTGGTGGCGACGCGTACAGGAGTCAAGTGGAAGTCGCGAGAAAGAAAGACGATATGACACAGTTTTTTGTTGAGTGAAGTCACGCTAAGTTCTGTGCAATCTCATCTGTTGTAATGTTATGTGTAAATACAGTTTTTATACTTAAAATTACTTAAAGACGTGTTCGGTTTATTCGCTTGCCAACATCCTTTCCCACAGTATTATTGTATGGGTCTGAGTCTTGGAAAGTTAGCAACCAAATTACCAGTCGACTACGTTAATAGGTGTCTGAGAAGGATTTTGAATATATATTGGCCTGATACGATCTCAAATGAGGAGCTGTTAGTTCGAACTTTAGAGGAACAGATTAAAATCTAAATAAAAAGAAGGAAATGGAAGTGGATTGGACACACGCTTAGAAAATCTGATAATGCCATTGAGAAGAAAATCCTGGATTGGAATCCACAGGGTAGCAGGAGAAGAGGATGGCCCAAGCATTCGTGGAGGCGGACGGTAGAGGCAGAGGGGCGACAACAGGGAAAGACATGGAAAGAGGTGAAGAGGATGTCAGCCAACAGAGTGAGATGGCGCAGCTTCGTGGATGCCCTATGTTCCAATGGGAACGATAGGAAATAAATGATGAGAGCAAATGCTGAACCCACACAATTCCCAAGGAAAGAAGAACAAAGCTTTGGAAGGACTTCGATCCTTAGTGGGAATCCAGCGCATGCGCTCTTCACTTAAGTCAACTGACAGAATCTCGACAGATATTTATGAATATTTATGTTAGATCATATTGTAATGTTTTTGCTCCACGTTGAGCTTACAAGTGTAACGTTTTCCTTGGGGAGAGTGCGGAAAAACCACCACAAGTCCCACGTTTGAGCTAACTGTAATGTTTACTCTGACTAAGATACGTTGAATTAATGGGCGCCAAGACCTCAACCCTAAGTTGAAATCTAAATTTATATTTATCAACGCCTAGCTCGGGTAGAACACCTTTAAGAATCTTCACACTCAGACCGTGGCATGATTTGCTCATTAACCCAACTAGCAATTGTATCAGGAGAAGGAAGTTGGTCTATATCTAATGCTACCTACTGAAAGCAAAGATTGCATAGTATAGAAATGAATTTATTATATAAAAAAAACAAGTAGTGGCAATTTTAATAATATCAATAATTTAAAATTGGAGCGTAACGATTTGAATTTTACCACTCGAAAATTACGTGAAAACGGAGTCGGATGAATTACTGAATTTACAATTATTCCCAAGCTAAAAGTTACTCAAATTCTGATTATGAAACAATGAAGAGAGAGATTATCTAGTTCCGAGTCATTCGCGCTTACCATTGGAAATAGCCGTAGCATTTCCCTCGTACGTGATGAATCACGAGAACTTCCATCAGCCCCTTGGACGTCGCCATCTTCTTCGTTACTTGCGGAGATCGTTGATTAAATGTTGAAGTTAAGTGCTTAATAGTGGTGGATCACAATCCGTAAGCCACCTACGCTGACTCCCTGTTCACAAGAGCTCGCGTATTTCTCTAGACTAATGTGTCAGTTGAGAATAGCAGTATTGAAAAGTTCGCCATGGAACACGAGTACCTAACTTGCAAATACAATGCTCAAGTTACGGTCCGATCACAACGGAACCAACAAAAAAGAACGTCCACTTCGGACAGGTTACAAAGTAATAGTTCCTCTCCTCACTGCGCGCGAATACTTTATTGTCTCGCCGGTACCCCCACCAAAGTTCCACTCTTCTGCTACTCGTCTCGCCTGTAGACCAATCACGGTGCGTCACGTCTCCCCTCCTTGGCTTGAGACAGGCGCGCGGGACCTCCCGCCACCAACTTCCCCACACTCGGTAAATTTACCGTTCCAGACCAATTCGCCTTTTCTTGATACAGCCAGCTGGAAGTGTTCCTCGGTTTCGTCATCGCTTCTCGACAAGAATATTCCTGTATCTGAATTCCCGATGACTCATCTCTTTCGCAATAAACCCTAACTGACTAAAATCCGTAAAATTCCGTAATCATATAATTTTCCATGATAATGTTGTTCGTAATAATTCGCTTGATAGAGTTTTCTATAAAATCGAAACCCTCTCTGTATACTTATAATCTTTAAAGAAAACGCTCCAAAAAATACATTAATAATAATAATAAGTTAAATGAAAATTATCTTGGCTGAACAAGTTGCCGCGTAAATACACATTGAATGGCTTCCTACTGACTTATGTCAGTGGCGTAAAATACCCTAGAAAAACACGTTACAATATAATAAAATTATAATTATCGTCGAACATAAAAAGTCGTATGCAACTCGCCTTTAATGGTAATTAAGGCACTTGTATGAAAATTATAAAACCATCTTTGCTCGTTTTATAAACATACTCGTGTCTTATTGCCGTTATAGGCTCGTCGCATAGTGTACTATTATAAGTGTTATAAGTACCATACGGTATTTTAGGTGTTAAACATATTAGCATGTTTTTCCGAATTTATTTCTAATTCTAAAACAACTAGACCTACGAGAAATAATCTCACTTGAATAGGGCTTAACAAATTTGTTTAAATCCGACCAGCTAACTTATATAATTTTTAATTTGATAAAATATATTTGATTCTTGCAATCTGCAATGTATTTTGATTTTTATATAGCCTACCAAAGCACTGAAAGATTATGTTGAGTCAAACATTGTTACAATCAGTTTATATATCAGCTGAATCGAAGAAGTTCAAGAGCCAACCATCCGCTAGAAAGGTGATGCTCGCCCTGTTCTTTGATTACCGGGGCCCATTGCTTATTGATTTCAAGAAACCTGGTGTCTCTATCACTGGGAAACGCTACTGCGCGCAACACTGGAGAAATTATGGCGTGCAATTAAGGCAAAACGTCCGGGAAAACTGCAACATGGGGTGCTGCTGCTTTATGAAAACGCACGTCCCCATACAACACAGGTCCAAATGCTGAAAAATGCTGGGTGAAAGCCTCATTATCATGCAGCGAACTGCGTGAACTCAAACTCCATTAGCAAGTGCAAACCAAGGTCAAAGGAGGTAGCTGGCTGGATGACGTCACGCTCACCAGAGTGCGCTGGGAAAGGAGGAAGCTTAAGCGATACTATGACGTCACACACCTCAGTGCATTCTCGGTACATTTCGTCCCGTCGCCGTAACGTAACGCCAGACCTCAGCGTAACGACGAAGTCGACAAGATCATTTAAAATGATAAAAAGGCCTTGAAGGGTCGACGATTCCTGTCGGAATTCCTGTGCAGCAGGCGGTTGCGGACTTCTTCACGCAGCAGAACACAGTGTTTTACCACACTGGGACCTTCAACCTGGTGCGTCAGTGGGATGAGTGACTCAATGCTCGCGGCGTTTTTATCTGAATGGCATACTGATTCTGGACTGTACTGCCATCAAACGGGAACTTTTTGATGTGTAACATCTATCCACTCGGTATCTGTATATTTTATCATACACAAATAAGCAAAACAAAGAACATCATAACACTACCAGCAATAACAACACCTCCCCTTTGGCAGTCATTTCAGTGCTCAAACTGCACACCAATACACAGAAGAACAACACATTTAAATTACTAAATTCAACCAACACTTCCAAACACTAATCAGACATACCAAGCATTCCAACACATTCTGCAGTCCTTGGTCCACTCAAAGATTTCGTAAATAAATCGGCCAAATTCTCATTTGATGGAACATATTTGAACAGAATCGTCCCACTCTTAACATAGTGCTGTAAAAAACATAACTTTACATCTATGTGTTTGGATCGCTCTGAATCCAAACCATTTTCACTCAGAAATGTCGAACCTTGATTGTCGCACTTAATAACAATTGGTTTACTCATAAACTTGCATTGTCCGAACTCTCTCAGGATCATGTCTAACCACAACACCTCTCGATTTACCTCACACATGGCATTGTACTCCGCTTCAACTGTAAAGAGTGCAGGACACGTTTGTTTCTTAGTACGCCAAATAATTGGACCATTAGCAAATTTAATTACATATCCTGTAATTGACAGCCTCTCTGATTTGGTATTAACATAATCTGCATTACAAAAATTTCCACTTTACAATCACTTTGGTCTCTAGTAGAATATACAATTTTCATTTCCTCTGTAGTTCTTAAATATCTCATCATATGCGTTACATTATTCCAGTCTTGTTTATTAGGCTCCTTACATCTCTGACTTACTTTACATACCGCAAAACTGAGATCTGGTCTTGTCGATGTCGACAAATATAGTAACTTTCCTACTGCATTTTGAAACATTTTTGGGCTACTTTCTCTTCCCCTGATCCTGTTTTATCATCACTACTGATAGCTAAGGGTGCTGACCTCCCTTTTGCAGAACTTAACTTACAACTCAACAGTATTTCTTTGGTGTATTTACTTTGATCAATACAATTTTTTTCTGTCTTATGATACATTCATTGACAGAAAATTGGTCATTTTCACTCAGTCTCTTAACTCTAACCTTTTCTTCAGCTCAGATTTCACCCAATTCACATTTTCAGCACTGTCCCAAATACCCAAATCATCCACGTGCACTCCTACAATCAAATCTTTTGTCTTATTGATATAAACACACTGGTCCTTTTTAAGAGCAATTAGACCCAGCTCATTCAGCACACTATTAATTTTATGGAACCACTCTTTAGCACTCTGCTTCAGTCCATATAGACTTTTCACTAACTTCCACACTTTATTTTTTCCTTCTTCAACAAAACCTTCTGGCTGGTCACAATACACTAATTCATTAAGAGGGCTATTAAGATAAGCGGTCAGAATGTCCACATGATGCACTTCCCACCCATTGACTGTTGCTAATGACAATAAAAATATAATTGTTTTCTTGTGCATTACAGGTGAGTATGTTTTATCATAATCTACCCCTTGTATCTGGGAAAAACCCCTAGCTACTAACCTGGCCTTAAACCTTTCTACTGTACCATCCTGGTTTTGTTTCAGTTTAAACACCCACTTATTTCCCAGTACATTGTGGTTCTTCGGTCTGTCTACCAACACAAATACACCTTTCGCCCTAAGCTGACACATATCTTCCTCCATGGCTGGATACCATGAGCTTGCATTTGGACTTTCTAAAGCTTCTTTGACAGTTTGTGGTTCATGAGAAACATTTAACAAATTGATATCACAATGACAGTCAGTATTAAACATGACAAGACTACAGTTTGAACATTTCTTTCTCTTTCTTATTATCTGTGATCTACGCAACTCCGTGTCATCTGTGTCAACAGGTACATTCACATGCATAACATTTTCCGACTCGTTACTATCCCAACCTAGGAATGGTTCATTATCGCTACTCTCAGTAATGCTACTCATATCAAAGTTTTCATCAATGTCTTCTTCCTCAAATAAGCGTAACTCATCATGAAAATCAAAATTTGGGGTTTCATCATCAACATTAATGGGTACATTATCATTCAATGGTACTTTAGATCTGGCTCTAAGATCTAAAAGAGATGGGGTTGTCTCGCTAACACTATACTGAACATAAGGGAACACCTTTTCTTCAAATTTTACACTGTGTGCTATTTGGAACTTTCTTTGTGATGGAATCCACATTTTATAGCCCTTAACATTGTCCCCATACCCAACAAATACACTTTCAACAGCTCTCTCATCAAACTTTGATCCCTTATTACAGTAGATCCACCCTCTACATCCGAACGGTTTAAGATAATCATAGTATTTTACATTTACTGGAGTGCCCCTTCACAGGGCATGTGGTACCTGATTGCCTACAGCCCTAGAAGAAGACAGGTTCCTAACATGACATGCTACATTCATTGCCTCTGCCCATAAACTGATTGGAAGATTAGAATGAATTAGCATACACCTCACAGTATTGGTCAACGTCCTATTCTGCCTCTCTGCTATGCCATTTTGAGCAGGTGAGTAACTTAGAGTTTTTCTATGAGTAATACCGTGCTTGCTCAAAAATTCATCAAACTCCTTGCTCACATATTCTCCTCCTCCATCTGTCTGCAAATCCTTTATTTTCCTTTCATGAAACACTTCTACCTTTTCTTTAAATCGTTTAAAGACTTCAAACACATCACTTTTCTTACTCAAGAAATACACAAATACAAATCGAGAATAATCGTCAATAAAAGTGACTACATATTGTGAACCTCCCAGCAAAACTGGCATCACTATGGATAAGATCTAATCGTTTGCTCGACACCCTATCACTAGCCTTAGGAAAACCTTTCTCTGTTGACTTCCCTTTAAAACATGCTATACAAGGCTCTTCCAAGCTACCTTGAACTTTGATAGGAATTATTTTCTTTATTGCTTCTTCATGTAAGTGTCCTAGTTTTAAATGCCAATCTGACACACTCTTAAGAGCTACAGAATCTACAACAGTGTTTACATCACTTTCAGTCACAACACACGAAGCATTTATGTCTTCAACAGTATCCAAAAAATATAATCCCTCTCTTACATAACCTCTGAAGATTATTTATTTCCAATTATTCTCATCTTGGCCAATACAACTCTCTTTACGAAACTCACACACAACTCCTTTGGAACTAAGTCTTGAACATGATATCAAATTACATCTAAATGAGGGTACATATAATACATCTGACAAACCCAATGTCCATCCTCCACACTTGTCTTTCATTTTAATCTATACTGTTCCAATACCTAGGACTCCTATATTGCCCACTCTCATTTCTACATTACCACTGGCAGGGTGTAAATTTTTAAACTTCTCTTTCTCCACACAAATGTGATCACAAGCTTCTGAATCTATAACCCATTCTTGCATTGACGAAGTAATGAATGATTTAGCTCGGACACATGCTCTGTAATTATTCTGGCTTTGACTAATCTTACCTTTGTCTGTTTTACTTTCACTTATCTGCTCTGTACAATCTCGTGCTAGATGTCCTGGCTTCGTACACCGGTAACATCGCATCTTGTCACACATCTTGGCTATGTGACCCCACTGATCACATCTGTAGCGCTTCCGTTGATCTTGTTGATGAACAGTCGCCTCCCCTGGAGTAGCATTCCTTGCTTGGTTACTGCCGCTGTAACCGCCTAGTCCTCTGTCGCCACATCGACCTCCTCGTCCACGGAAAACTTCTCGGAAATCGCCGCGTCCTCAGCCAGCTCCCGATGATGACGTAAGCGCCCCGCTTACGGATCCAGGCGTTGGAACAAAATCTTCTCTCAGGAGAGCAGCCTTCACTCTTTCGGTCGTTAGTCCCTCCTCACCACCGAGCAGCGCTATTGTTACTTTATATTTATCTCTGGGTAAACCATTGAGCAATTGTCCATCAAGTTGAGTGTCATTAAATTCAAGTCCACAGTTTGCGCTCATAATCACTCTGTTGAGGGATTGTACTTTAGCCATGTATTGATGTATAGACATGTCACTCGTCTTCACCACGTTCACCATTTCCTTCAATTTATCCAAACACTGAGGTAGGGTATATGTGGAATGAGTGTTCTTCAATTTTATCCACGCTGCTCTTGCTGTTGCCTCCTCTCCAATATCTTCCAAGTACGCATCAGTCACATACTTGAGAAGAAATTCCAAAGCTTATCTGTTTGTTCTCGCTTGAATTTCATTATACCGTAGTTATCCACTTCCACGTTGAAACCAGGTTCTATTGCATTCCAGCAATTTCTTTCGATAAGTTCAGCTTGCGCTCTTCTTGACTATGCGTAGTAATTATCACTTCTCAATCGCCACACACCGTCACTTCGTTTGTCGTCTGCCATTTTGGGTATAGGCCTACTTCACACTCACTGCTCTCGACTTTCTTCATTCAACTTTCACTTCTCTTCATTATTCGGACTATAACTGTGATCTGGGCTCATAACCTGTAGTTAGGTTGTATTAGACAGAGAATAAAGGCCGAATTGTTAATGTTAACAAATATTTAATTTAAATAAACAGACATTGATACACTGCCACACTCCATTATCACAACGGTTCGCAACACACTGACGAACAAGAACGTGTGGTAGCGCCACGGTCACGCCAACGGGCCAATCACCATAAGCAAAACAAAGAACATCATAACACTGAAATTGCTGACAACCTACCAGCAATAACAACACTATATGTGTGAAAATTTTTCGAAGAGTTCCCATGCGACACCTTCTGAGATATCCAACGTAGAGAGCAATATTCAATAGTGATAATGTTATTGGTTTTACGTCCCTACTACGGCTTTTAGAGACGCAGGGATGCCGGCTCTCTCGCATTTGCGTACCCTCAAATGCCAGCTGACTGTGCCAGGATTCGTTCCTGCAACCTTAGGCACAGCAGGCGAGAACATTATCGCTGAGTCACGCAGCCAGTCGATTCAATAGTAATTATTATCAGTTGGTAGCACTGACATACCATAATTATCACATACGGGCTTGATATGTCATGGTGTAGATCAGCGTTTCCCAAACTGTGGTACGCGTACCACTGGTGGTATGCTCATACCGCTGCAGTGGCACGCGGTGATGTTACAAAAAATATAAAAAAATATTAGATACGTTACGAAAAATAAAATAAAAAATAAATATGAAAATATAAAAACCTTGATATGTTGCCGGAAGACTTTAAGGCCAAAGATAAGGAGCAGTTTTATGAATTGAATTGAGATTCAGAACTAAGGCACACTTTTTCAAAATTGGCTCTTATGAACTTTTGGGTTGAGAGGCGTGCAGACTATGCACACATAGCTGACAAATCAGTTAGATTTTTACTGCCTTTCACTACTTCGTACTTGTATGAGACTGCATTTTCTTCACTTGTTTATCTGAAGAATAAATACCGGAATAGGCTCCTTACAGTGGAAAACTATCTTCGTTTGAGACTCAGCAACCTTAAAACAGACATTCCTAAGTTGACTTCTGATCTTCAATCTCACCCTTCGCATTGAAGTTGTTAGTTGAACTTTTTGGTTTTTATGTTTAACTAGCAGTAGTCCCCGGCTCCGCCCGATGGATTTATATGTTTTATGGATGATAATGAATACTACTCCAGAACTGGCACAGTATACATAAACTAACAGAAAAACAAATGTACAAATATAACTCTTTGTGGTGGTAGTGGGGGTGATACGTAGTACGGTATAATGGACAAACATTCACGTCATTTTCCCGTAATGATAATGATAATAATGAATAGGGAAACGGCTATTTACTAACTACAGTACTGACACAATGTAATTTACAAACGAATGGAAAAATGTGATTAGAAAGAGGAGTAAGTGAAATAAAAGACACCTGCTAGGGCCTAGGCCTATATCTCATTGGCTGTTAGAAAAGTAGAGACCAATAGTGTCGTCTGTTGTCGCATAGCGCTGAAGGAAAATAATCACAGCACTTTGGAAAACTTTAGCTGTCACGAGCTCCTGAGGTAACAACAGTGTCATTTAGCGCCACATAGCGCTCAAGGATAAGGATCGGTATAAATGAAAGTAAATTTGAAAGCACCAACGCTTATTTCAGATGATCTACACCTCAATGTACTGCACCAACACCATCGCACTTATACAGAGGCATAATATATTCATGATGATAACTTTTTTCAGGGTCCTAAGAAATCTTTTTGTACTAATTACTCCCCGTGACTGCGGCGCAACACTATTTTCGCAATTCTGCACCAGAACACGGGTAGAGGCGGCGTGATGCAGCCCATTTTGTCAGTCAACAATAGACTTATTAAAATATTCTTACAGTTACACTACTGATTCTAGGGCCTTAAAACGTGTTTCTCAAGTTCCGTTTGTATGCTATTCTAAATATAGAGAATGGAGAGGGTTGTCCAAAATATCAAATGGACATTGTTAACAGCAGGGTTTCAAACGGTATGTAAAATTCGTTGTAATTAGGTGAATAGGGTGACCAGACGTCCTCTTTTTCGCGGACATGTCCTCCAATTTACGTCTCTGTCCTCTGTCCGCGAACAATTTTTGAAATTGTCTAGATGTCCTCCTTTTTATTAATTTACTATATTATAGTATGAATGTATGTATGTAAGTTATAGTTTTTCACAGTTTATATTGGCGCCATGGCAATAGTTTAATTTTTTTACCGATGTGCAGCGCTACTAATTTTGCTTCCGGTCTACGCTGGGTTTGGGAATGTGTTTCTGTGTTTGTGCTCCGTTGAATGGCAGTCTTGTGGCGTGGTTGTGTGTTTGCTACTTTAAAATTTGCTCGCATTCAAGAAGCCTAAAAGAAAGTGCAAGTTTACAGATGCTTTGAAAACCAAATATCCTGCTTTCAAGCTTGGACGTAATGATTTTGATGCAGAATGTAAAATAAAGAGAAATAAAAAATACAAATAAATGTAATTTCATGTTTTTAATTTCAGAATAATATAAATTTTCAGTGGCAATGTCCTAAGTTTATTAATGCAATTAATACATTTTGAAGTTCATAACAATTTTATCGTAACTTATATGGTTTTATTACTTTTAGATTTGTCCTCTTTTTCCCTTAATGTCCTCAATATTTTCCTTTGTTGTCCTCTATTTCATAGTACTGGATCTGGTCACCCTATAGGTGAAACGGTTTAGATTTGTGCCAAAGGGCCTAAATGCAGGAAATGGAGTGGCCTGTCCGAAATTTCAAGTAGGCATTGTTACTCGTCGGGTTCTAAAGGGTAAATACATAAAGTTTGGTTCAGATCGGTGAAACGGTGTAGATTTGTGCCAAAAGGCCTAAATGCAGGGAATGGAATGGAATGGCCTGTCCAAAATTTCATGTAGACAGTGTTACTCGCAGAGTTCCAAAGGGCAAGTATAAAAATTTTGGTTCAGATCGGTGAAACGGTTTAGATTTGTGCCAAAGTTCCTAAATGCAGGGAATGGAGTGGTCTGCCCGAAATTTCATGTAGACAGTGATATTCGCAGGGTTTCAAAGGGTAAGTATACAAATTTTGGTTCATATCGGTGAAACGGTGTAGATTTGTGCCAAAGGGCCTAAATGCAGGGAATGGAGTGGTCTGTCCGAAATTTCATGTAGACAGTGTTACTCGCAGGGTTCCAAAGGGTAAGTATACAAATGTTGGTTCAGATCGGTGAAACAGTGTAGATTTGTGCCAAAGGGCCTAAAGGCAGGAAATGGAGTGGTCTGTCCGAAATTTCAGGTAGACAATCTTACTCACAGGGTTCCAAATGGTAAGTATACAAATTTTGGTTCAGATCGGTGGACTGGTGTAGATTTGTGCAAAAGGGCCTAAATTCAGGGAATGGAGTGGTCTGTTCGAAAATTAAAGTAGACAGTGTTTTCGTCGGGTTACAAAGGGGAAGTATACAAATTTTGGTTCAGATCGGTAAAACGGTGTAGATTTGTATAAATAATAGACAGACAGACAAACCAACATTGAGTTTTATATAATATAGATTTACACATGCAGGTGCAACAATCACAATAACACAGGTTATCACAAAAATTCTACACACACACACACACACACACACATGTATACGGGACAACATGACCACGATGTCTAAGCCCCGCAAATGAAATAACAACTGTCTACACATGAAAACTGCAAAATAGTGATAGGAGAATGAAGGAATGTTTGCCACTATGTTTCTCTGACAGGATAGCATTACATTACATTTTGCTAATAAGCTGATTTACAGTGCATACGATAGCAAGGAGATGTCAAACTGTCAGTTTTATCATGGTCTCCTTTAGCAAATTTTACCGGACTATCATGATACAGAGTAAATCGTTGTTGCCTAGTTACAACCTGTCCATCAATGGTGCGGCGTTGACTATCATAATAATAATATCGTATGGCCTCGGGTGCCTGGTGCAAGCTTTGCTATTTGACACCCAGAGGGTAGCTTGCATGTCGAATTTCGTAGTTCCTTGACTATGAAAGTCAAGGAGGTTAGATGTTAGATATATAATCTCCTTGAACACAATAGCGCTTTCTAGTAGAGAAATGAGGAACTTTGTGCTGGCGGAAACTCCCGAGATTAATTTTGCCATTATGAACTCGGCCTACTGAATTCAAATGGGTTCTTTGACATGCCAACATCGTATGACATGCGTATCGTATTTTTGCCGCCTTTCAAAAATCACTTACCACGGTCAGGGGCGAACCTGCAATCTTGGGGTTAGTAGACCGACATGCTATCCACTCACCCACCGTGGCAAGCTGTTGACTATCATGATATAGTGCTAGTCGTTGTCGCCTAGCGACAATATGTCCGTCAAGTTATTAGATCGGTGAAACGGTGTAGATTTGTGCAAAAGGGCCTAAATGCGGCGAATGGAGTGGTCTGTCCGAAATTTAAAGTAGAACCCGCTGGGTTCCAAAGGGTAAGTATGCAAATTTTGGTTCAGATCGGTGAAACGGTGTAGATTTGTATAAATAACAGACAAACAGACAAACCAGCATTGAGTTTTATATATATAGAATATTAAGATCTTTTTAATTAATATTATTTGCACAGTGTAATTTCTGATTGTTTGAATTGAATGCTTATTGAAATCTATATATATATAAATGAATTGCTGTTCGTTAGACTCGCTAAAACTCGAGAACGGCTGGACCGATTTGGCTAATTTTGGTCTTGAATTATTTGTGGAAGTCCAGAGAAGGTTTAAAAGGTGAATAAATATGAAAGTTGTAGCGCACGAGTAGATTCAACAAATGAGTGACGGCACGCGAATCGCTTAAACAAAGTCCCGTATGCGTTCATATACCATTCATCCGATTGCTATGAAACTTTGGTTGTATTGTTGTGCACACTCATGGAAAGGTTTCTGACTTAGTAAATCCTTTTTACAATAGGTAGCGCATGAGTAGATTCAACAAATGTGTAACGGCGCGCGTATCGTTTAAAAAAATGCCATATGCGTTCATATACCATTCATGCGATTGCAATGAAATTTGGAGAAATGCTGTTTCCACTACCGCAAAGATTTCTGCTTTAGTAAATCCATTTTACAATTGGTAGCGCACGAGTATATTCTTTTAAAGAGTGACAGCACAGGAATCGTTTCAACCAAGTCCCGTATGCGTTCATATACCATTAATTTCATTGCGATGAAACTTTGGTGAACTGTTGAGCACGCTCCCATGATTTTTTTGAGATAGTAAATCAATTTTACAATAGTTTAGAGGTGGTTAACGGAAAAAGAAAAAAATATTGGGAATCCAAAAGCACTTCTACAAACAAAGTTGCAACGCCAGCTGTACCCGATTTGGCTAATTTTGGTCTTGAATTATTTGTGGAAGTCCAGAGAAGGTTTAAAAGGTGAATAAATATGAAAGTTGTTAACTATCTTTCAGATAATTTTTATATAGATTGATAAATCTTGAGTTTTGTCACAAATTAAATTTCTGAACGCAACCATAATATTTGACATTTGACAATCAACTATATGTAGATTGATAAATCTTAAGTTTCGTCACAAATTAAATTTCTGAACGCAACCATAATATTTGACATTTGACAATCAACTATAACTTTCTTTACTTCGGTGATCCTTTGTGATAGTGAAATTTCAAGTAATGTGTTCTTTTATTTTATTTTATTTTTGTTGATCTTTTGTGATAGTGACACTTTACTGCTAAGTGCGCGAGAACTTTTCTCACTTTGATTAATTACAATTTACGATGCCAAGGAGAAGACTACCTGGCTTAGGTCGTCGCAGTCAATCAAATGTGCGAAGAGCTACCTCACGTGCTAACCGCACTGATGACCAGAGAGAGACAGATCAAGAAAATAGTCGTATTGCTATGTCAGAATTGCGTTCTTTAGTGAGTGACAATGAAGTAGATAGGCTTAGAATGCAACGAGTTCGTGCACATCAAACACAACAACAGCGAGCACGACATAATGAAATTGAGCGATTCCGCAGACGCAGTGCTCCTGTGATTCTGGAACGAGCTGCATTCCACTATGATCCGGCAATAGATTATTGTGCCGACAAATCGGTAACAATTGGGGAAATAACAATAATTTGTAAATATTGTAAGGCGTTAAAATACAGCGGTGAATCTACTGGATTATGTTGTGCTGGAGGCAAAGTAAAATTGCCACAATTGGTCCCACCACCAGATCCTTTACGCTCTTGAGTTTCTGGGATTGGAAATGATTCTAGGCACTTCTTGGCCAACATTCAGAAATATAACAGCCGTTTCCAGATGACATCGTTTGGCGCTACACATATTATACAGGACAATTTCAGGCCCACTTTCAAGGTATTATACCATAATATTTTTTATAATATTCAAGTTTGTATTAAAATATATATCGGATATAATTATTGGACAAATCTTTAAAAATTACAGATACAAGGACAAATTTATCACTTACTGGGAGCGCTGTTACCACTACCTGATGCAGATCATCAATTTTTACAAATTTATTTTATGGGCAATTCAGATACGGAAGTTGATAAGCGTTGTGCTCACAATCCAACAGTGAAGAGAACCATTGTCCAAGAATTACAAGTGTTTCTTCATCAGAACAACGAGTTAGTAAACATGTTCAAAATAGCATTGGATCGGATGCCATCTGACAGCCATAATATTGTCATTCGAACTGACAAAACACCTGCCAGTGAACACACAAGGAGGTTTAATTCACCTACCATTGACGAAGTGGCTGTTGTCATTGTGGGAGAAAATTTACAATCTAGAGATATTGTGCTTCATCGTCGGAATAATGATTTAAAACGTGTATCTGAAACACACAGGGCTTATGATGCGTTACAATATCCTTTGATCTTCTGGCAGGGGGAAGATGGATACCATTTTAATATCAAAATGGTAAATCAAGTAACAGGTAACTAGATTTAACAGGATTAAATAATATTTTTAAATTCAATTCATCTAAGTAACAAATTAAAAATTTGTCATTTTTGATTGCAGGTGCTGAAACCAACAAAAAAGTTAGTGCTATGAATTTCTATTCATACAGACTCATGATCCGTGAAGGTGAAGTAAATCATATTCTGATGTGTCGACGACTTTTTCATCAGTTTGCCGTTGACATGTATGTCAAAATTGAGACTGAACGATTGACATACATCCGTTTGAACCAACGACAGCTTCGATCAGAGGAATACATTCATCTACGCGATGCTATAAATGCCGATGGCAATGTGAATAATGTGGGAAGAATGACAATTTTGCCAGCTACTTACATAGGAAGCCCGCGCCACTTGCACGAATATGCTCAGGATGCTATGTCATATGTTAGGCATTATGGCCGCCCAGACTAATTTGTTACATTCACCTGTAACCCACAATGGTCCGAAATCAAGAGGGAATTGCTACATAGCCAAACACCAATTGATAGACATGACATCACTGCCAGAGTTTTTAAACAAAAATTAAAATCTCTCATGAATTTCTTCATAAATCATCGCGTGTATGGCCAAGTCCGTTGTTGGATGTACTCTGTAGAATGGCAAAAGCGTGGGCTGCCACGTGCGCACATTTTAGTCTGGTTAGTGGACAATATAAGGCCAGATGAGATTGATTCCATAATTTCAGCTGAAATTCCTGATGAAACAGTTGACCCAAATTTGCATGCAGTAGTTACCAAACACATTATACATGGACCTTGTGGAGTTTTCAACTACAATTCACCCTGTATGGTCGACGGCAAGTGTTCCAAGCGATTCTCAAGAGACCTGATTGCTGAAACCATAACGGGAAATGATGGATACCCATTGTATCGTCGGCGATCAGTTGCGGACAATGGGCGATCGGTAGTTGTGAAGGTAAGAGGACAAAATGTTGATGTAGACTGAGCCAATTCTTGACTCTCTTCTACGCTTCAAGTATGAAAAGTGATCCGCGAGAATATGCTACTGTACATTGATTTCATGGTTTACCGTTGGGTAGCAGCATTTGTGCTAGTATTGGAGTTATGAGTGTAAGATTTGAAATGTAGCCGCCAGAGTGCAGTTAATATGCATTCTATTCGTGAGATGTTGAAAATGTTTATTTCTGGCCTTCTTTGACTTTGACTATCTTCTATGCATGTGTTCTTGATAGTAAGAAATATGGTTTATTTGGAACTGTCATTTCTATCGGGAAGAGAAATGTTGATGCCTTAGAAGTAGTATTATTGTATCTTTGGCCACTGACAGTTTTGTTATGTGGTAGGCCCTTAGCCTATGAGATTGTACGTGACCTGAAAGTAATGACATTATGGATCTAGAGCTATTACGACGTTGGAAACGCTAGTAAGTTTATTTTATGTTGAAAAGATATGTTGAATACGGATGAGTGGTAATGTATGAGGAAAATGCTAGCTTGTGTTCTCTATGGAGTAGATGTCTAGGAGAATTTATGTCATGTTTTCGCCTCTCCGAAAACAGAGTTCACTCGATGTTTCCGTAAAACTTGGATCCCTTGGAATGATTGTATTACTGGACTGCGTGGGATTTCTCTGGTGTACCTTGTTGAAGATTGACAACAACGAAAGGAGTAATAAGTTGACGATCAGCTGTGAGGTGGATAAAAAAAGGTACCTAGAAAGGGTAACGAAGAATATTGTAAGAAGATTCTTTAAGTTGATGATATACATTTGCAGTATACGGTTAAAGGTTATGACTGTAACTATTGGTTGTGGGGAGATGACGATCAGATGTTACGATGTTTTGAAAGAGGTATGAAGGAAAGTAACGAAATGTTGTATGAAGATTTGTAGAGTCGTTGGTATATGTTTGCAGTGTGTTAATTATGTAACATTGGACTGTGAGGATTTTGACCTATGAGAAAACAAGATATTATCGTCAAGTTCACTGCAAATGTTTTTGGAGAACCAAGTTGACGAACAATGAAGAATAGGCTAACGTATTCTGTTGGTGTGACGGGCCGAATTAAGGAAAGGAAACATTCTGGGGATGGAAGGATCACATTGGTTGATACATATTAATCAAAACGTCTGTTTTCATCTTAAGTTACGACGGTGATTGATTGTGAGATCAATTATATTACTGTCGGACTTATAGTACTATCAAGTTGGATGAAAAGACTGTTGTTGATGTGTGAAAGGTATCTATGGACCAGAGATATTGAGATTATTGCGAAGTGAGAATATGATGTATTTTATGGAACTTCGATGTTTAACTACCCTTGAAGAGATCACTATATTTGAAGACTAAAAATATATTTTTAATGATGGATAATTTTGGGAGTTGTATGGAGGGCTTGTTTAAAAGTAAGTACCCTAATTAATGTTTCTACATCTCTTATGCCATGTCATGTTATGTGTGCCAATGTTCAAAAGTTGTTGAATACATCATATGTCTACCAGTCGTATCAGTGTATCATTTCCTAGTTCTGGTATTCATTAGCGGCTTCAAACTGGTAGCCAGGGTAAATGATTGCAAATGGTTCAGCACCATCCATCAAGAGAGCTTGCCTTAAGGGGGTAGCGTGTCATAGACAATCGTTGGATTGTGTCATACTCGCCGATATTGTCCAAAGATTTTGAGACTCACATCAATGTGGAATATTGTAACTCTGTGAAGTCGATAAAATACATATGTAAATATGTTAACAAAGGTAACGATATGGCCGTCTTCGCTGTAACCAATGCAAATGACGAAGTATCACAGTACCAGATGGGTCGCTATGTAAGTAGCAACGAAGCAATTTGGCGTATCTTTTCATTTGCGATTCATGAAAGACACCTACAGTAGTCCATTTGGCAGTCCATTTAGAAAATGGTCAACGAGTTTATTTTAATGAATCGAACGCGGCAGACAGAGTGTCACGTCCACCGTCGACAACATTAACAAGTTTCTTCACAGTCTGTCAAACTTATGATTTTGCTCGCACTTTGCTTTATGCTGACATGCCACGCTATACACATGGAACGAATCATCGAAATCGTTTCAACGTCGAAAACAAGGAACACCAGTTGAAGGACATCCAAATGTATTTGATTCAGACGCCTTGGGTCGCATCTAAACAGTACATCCAAATAACGATGAATGTTATTATTTGCGGTTGTTGTTGGTGAATGTTCGTGGTCCGACATCGTTTAAACAACTGAGAACAGTTAATGGACAGCTGTGTGCGACTTACCGTGAGGCATGTCAACTATTACATTTACTCGAGAACGATTCGCACTGGGATGATACGCTCAAGAATTCCGTAATATCTTCATCGCTGCATCAAATTCGTACATTGTTTGCGATTATCATATCGACATGTTTACCCTCGAATCCAAAAGATTGGTGGGTTAAGTATAGAGATGACATGTCTGAGGATGTTTTGCAAAGTGTGCGCCGTCAAACTTTGAATCCTACACTACAAATGACTGCAGAAATTTACAATGAGACATTGATCATGATAGAAGATATGTGTTTATTGATGGCAAATAAAGTATTGTCGTGTTTGGGAATGACAGCACCCAATCGTCGTATGCACGATGCATTAAACCACGAGTTGCAAAGAGAACAACAGTACGACATTGAAGCATTGGCCGAAAGAGTTCGTACAAATGTTCCACAATTAAATCAACAACAAAGAATTGCGTACGACACTTTGATAGAAGCTGTGAACAGTGGATCTGGTGGAATTTATTTCCTTGATGCTCCCGGAGGAACGTTCTTAATTTCATTGCTTTTGGCGAGGATCAGATCGCGAAATGATGTAGCTCTAGCGTTGGCTTCATCTGGAATAGCTGCGACTGCATTCTGCACATTCTGCATTGAAATTACCATTAAACATGCAAATCAACGAAACACCAATTTGCAACATCGCCAAAAATAGCGCAATGGCCAAGATCCTACAGGTATGCAAATTGATTGTTTGGGATGAATGCACAATGGCCCATAAGAGGGCACTGGACAGAACGTTGAAAGATCTTCGTGACAAAATATTTTTGGTGGGGCCATGATTCTGTTGTCAGGTGATTTTCGTCAGACTCTTCCAGTTATTCCCCGATCAACTGTTGCTGATGAACTAAACGCATGCCTAAAATCATCGAATTTGTGGTGGTACGTAAAGACACTCCAATTAACAACTAACATGCGAGTATTTTTGCAACAAGATGAAACTGCAAATGAGTTTGCGAAGCAGTTGTTAGACATTGGAAATAATAAAGTCGCAGTGGACACCTCGACCGGATTCATCACATTACCCACAGATTTCTGTCACATCACAGACTCAAAAGAGGAGCTTATTCAGCGTGTTTTCCCAGATATAGCGCAACAGTTCAATAACCATAATTGGCTGGGTGAACGAGCAATATTGGCGGCGAAAAATAAAGATGTCGAGGATCTCAATGCGACCATTCAGAATTTTTTTCCGGGACAGTTGGTTTCCTTCAAATCAGTCGACACCGTTAAGAACCAGGATGACGTAGTCAACTATCCCACGGAGTTTTTAAATTCGCTGGAATTGCCTGGATTACCACCTCACAATTTACAGTTAAAAGTAGGATCAGTTGTCATCAAGCTGCGTAACATTAATCAACCTCGACTGTGCAATGGAACAAGACTGGCTGTGAAAAAGGTGATGAATAACGTCATTGAGGCAACAATCATAAAAGGAAAGTACAAAGGAGAGGATGCCTTGATCCCGCGTATGCCGATGATTCCAACGGATTTACCAGTCGGTTTTAAACGTTTACAATTTTCAGTACGTCTGGCCTTTGCGATAACCATAAATAAATCGCAAGGGCAGTCGTTGGAAGTTTGCAGAATCAACTTGGAGTTTCCCTGTTTCGCGCATGGACAATTATACGTCGCGTGTTCGCGCGTCCGAAAACCGTCATCTTTGTTTATTTACGCACCACAAAACAAATCAAAAAATATACCGTAGTTCATCAGAAAGCTTTAAATTGATTAACAGACTGTATCATAACTGTGTGTGAAACAGAGCATAACAACTTGATAACAGGATATTAATGTTAACTTCCTGCCTTAGCTGCTTTAATACAAATATTGCACTGCTTAATTTAGATTGTAGTTTAATTATGTGTTCTTTCCAACTAAGATCTGTTTCCATTGTCATACCAAGAAAGGTTTGATCGTCGGTGCTGTCTATTTGTTGTTGGTTGAGTACAATACTTAGATTAATATCTGGAAGTTTTGGAGCATACATCCTAAAATGAATATAATGAGTCTTTTTAATGTTTGGCTTTAGATAGTGAGCTTCTAAGTAATAGTTTATGCATTTCATAATTATGTAATATATTTTTGTAAGGTTTTGTAATATCCACCTCTAATTAAAATGGTAATGTCATCTTCACACATTCATTATCTAAAATGTAAGGCCACTAGAAAGAGATATTGCCCTAACACAGAGCCCTGTGGTATGCCATGTTTTATTGTTGTGAGTTTTGAAGAGTGAGATACTTTCACATTACTAGAATTTTCATGGTGAATGTGGACACACTGACTACGATTGGTTAAGTATGAATCTAGCCATTTTGCTGGTATACCTCTTAGACCATAACTGCACAGTTTCTTCAGCAGCAACTTAGTATTTTGACAATCAAACGCTTTTGATAGGTCTAGGAATACAGCTACAATTTCTTCATTTTTGTTAATGGCATCTACTATGGTACTTGTTACCTTCGAGGCAGCATCAGTAGTGGATTTGTCTTTTTGAAATCCATACTGAGCTTGTGATAGCAGATGGTGTTTTGTTATGAATGCTTTTAGTCTATCCAGATAAATAATTTCAAATGTTTTTGAAAACTCTGAAGGAATGGCAATTGGTCTTTAGTTAGATACGTCACTTGCTGAACCTGATTTATGTATTGGGACAACTTAACATTTCTTTAGATCTGATGGGAATTTGCCACCTCTCAAATGTTAATTTACGCTTTTCAGTCGGTCAACACGCTTGTTCAACCATATAGTCCACTGTGTTTGAAAGATCAAAGGCCACAACTATGCCAGGCATATAGCCAACCAAGTAGGCTACTACCTCACACTCATACCTTGCAGAACGTTTGGGCACCAACAACTACATAGTTTTGATGCAAAGAGCAAATATATAGAAGAAAGATATAGTAAACAACAGATATGCTTAGTTGTATGTTGGTACGGTATATCTAGTCTATATTGGCAAGAAGGCAAGCAATGGTAGGTAGATGAGAAAGCAATAATTACAATATACCGTATAATCCAAACTTTTATGTGCCATAATTTTAAACACAATCCTATATCCAATCAATTTGTGGAATAAATATAAAACACATTGATGCTACAAAACCCTGAATTTGTAATTCATAAATCTAAATATTGTATCTTTATATGTCATAAACCACAAACTCTTACAACCAATGTTAATTAATTTATTTTTTAAATGTTGTATTAATATTACATTATTTTTCTTGGCATGTTGTATTAAGGTTATCATTAATCATTTGAATTTTCCAAGAGTTAACATTGTGCCTTTTCTTTTGGACTAAATCTTTTAGCAAGGGGTGAAACATCAAAGTTCTCTGTCCCTAATTTCATTTTCTTTGTGTCCCTTTTCTAAAGGTGGCTGGCTGACGAATGCTTGAACTGAGGTGCTTGACCATTGAAAGTTGGGCTAGCAAGCCTACACCCCATTGTGTTAATGGTATTTCATATTGTGTTTCTACTTGTGCAGGTATTCGTTTTGACCAAAAACAATCCCTTGGAATAGCACTACAAATTGCTAAAGTGGACTTTGAAAGAGGCACTCTGGGAGAAATCATTAGACACCAATGCAATTTTCACAGGTAATATTAATGCCACTTCAAGAAAGCTCTCACCCATCACACAACTCTGTTGTCCAGACTTAATCCCTCCGTCTTCTTTAATAAGATTCTGTGATTTACTCTATCAAAAGCCATGCAGTCAACCTGTCACCTTTTATCCAAAGCAACTGATGTAGCAGAGAAACAGCTAATTGGGATTCACAAAAGAAAACCTCCCTGTATCCACCCTTTGTCCATTAAGCAATTTCTTACAGACTATCCAAACTTCCTTCCAAAATCTTACATTATAATACAAGTTAAACTGAGAAACCTGTGATAACTGCTATCCTCCCTTTTCCTTTGAAATTAGATAACCAGAGACTCTTTTCAATTCTAAGGCACTGCATTACTGAGAAAAGAATATCAGAAAGAGTATGGTACAATACTATACCAGTACCACATAATCTTTAACAGTATCCCATCTATATATGCTGCTTTCCTAGAACCTAATTTCCATATATTGCCTCATAAATATCCTTTTTTGGATAGCTTAATTTCTTTGCCTCCTTCAAACTTTGACTTACATCTCCCACACCTGCACCCCTACCAACAGTAACTTTTTGAACAGCTCTCTCATTGTTTCTCTTTCCAAAACCCAAATCAAATGCAATGAAGGAACCAATTAAACCATGAATGGAGTTCAAGAACGTGGATGTGGGGTTTGGATTTATTTGATTAATGACTTATCTAATAAAAGAATCGCTTTTCAATCAACAACACTGAAGAAATGGCTTCTACAACTTATATATTTAATGAACAGGTCAGTAGTACATATAGGAATTGTGCGTGTCTGCCCTGTAGTCCGGAAGAAACATGTTTGCCACAAACATTATCACAAGATCTACTCCAGTTGCTGGTCGTTTTCTGATGCAAAGGAGGACAAATGTTATATCTGGGGCACCACGAAATAAGATCCCATTTGTGGAGAAGGCTATACTTGGTAATGCTATAGCTGTTGGTGTTTGCGCCGGTTCTGCTTGGGTACTAGTCCACATTCTTTCGTATCAAGAAAGGCAGTAATATTGCGGAACTTAACCAATCTTACCTCCTTCGGCTGCTTTGAAGAGCGTTGATGAACTAAAGAATGGCATGCAGACTCAATTGGATCAATACATGGATGAATATGTGATTTGTCAAGTGCAGTTATACTTGAAAACTCCATCAGTTTATTTGAAACTATAGAGATGTAGTAGTTTGAGCAGTTATGTAACAGTGTCTGTTTTGATTGCAAGTAAAATGTATTTAATGACATAGGTAGACTTCCGAAAAAATAAAATTTTCAGATCGTATTTGAACAAGACTTAAATGGGTTTTGTATGTTATTCTAGTGGATTATGTGTATCTCATTCAAACAAGCGGTTTCAACACATTTCTTTTTTAAGAAAGTTACTCCACTACCCTGAGGAACATTAAATCATGGATATAGTTTTCAGATCTAGATGATGAATACCTGTTAACCTTTCCAACAAGCTCTCTAAGAAGGTTATATACACATCCAAAAAAGTTTTAAATTATACTTACCCCACATTGAGTGGTGGTGGTTCAAAACTTCCTCCAGGAGTCTGCCATTGCACGAATGGCCTGCAATGTTGCCGGACATGAACTGTATCGAATATGTCTGGGATATGCTGAGCTATTGCTCAACGTCCACGCCCTCCCATAACCGGCCAAGAGATCTTGGAGGCCGCTGTCAAAGAGTGGGATCGCATGTCTCAAGAGGACCTTGACAACTTGATCTGTGGTATGCCACGGCAAGTAAGAGCTTTGCTGGACGCCCGTGGTGGCCATGTTCCTTATTTTTGAAACATCACAGGATGCCAAGATCACAACACATATCGGTCCCTGTTTAATAGACCAAATGTCTTCCTGTTTGAAATTTTCTTTTCACACATGAATAAAGTCTGCAGGATTTGTCGGAATGCCATCTCTTTTGTAATAACCTCGCACACAATCTCACATACGCTCTGCATCATGCAAAACTTTTTTTGATGTGTATATTACAGGCAAGCAATTGTTTACACAACTCGCAATTTGCATAAAGATAGGTCTGTAAATCAGTTTCTTTATAACATTGTTGGCACACAAAGTTAGCTATTTTTAGCCTATTTTCAATTTTGAAAATATAGGCTTATGAGATCACCTTTGTGCGTGTGTGTGTGTGTGTGTGTGTGTGTGTCCCCTAATAAAATCTAAACGGCTGGAGAGATTTCTATGAAACTCGGTAAGTTCTTAGCTCCATTCGGGGCGACCCCGACCGTGCCCTTCAAATTTTGTTACCGTACGTCTCACCAATCCATCATGGCGGCTGTGCGAAATATTTCACCAGCATTCAATATCTCCGAAACTATTACCGATATCACCCTGGAATTTTGTATGGTGATAAAGGGAACTACTGGAAATTCACTTATGTGGCATTTGAAATCCTGGTAACTACAAAACCAACATGGCGGCCAAGCGAAGTTGCGACTTTTAAATGGATGTTTCTCGCGATTTAACCAACCAAACGCAATGAAACTTGGCACAGTTATGTTTATATACATTGTAATTCACCAACAGCTAACTTCGTTCAATTGTTTACATAACCTCAAAATTACGTCTGTGCGAAATATTTCACAGGCATTCAATATCTCCGAAACTATTCATGATATCTACCTGAAATTTTGCACGGTGATAAAGAGCATTGCTAAAAGTTTATCTATGTAACATTCAAAAATCTGTAAACTACGAAACGAACATGGCGGCCAAGCGAATTTGACACATTCTAATACATTTTTCTCGTGATTTAATCATATGAGCGCATTGAAATGTGGTACAGTAAATGATTGTGCATATTGTCATTTACTGGCATCTAATTTAGTTCAATTGTTTACATAAACTGAAGATGGCGGCTGTGCGAAATTTTAAAATTAAGTTTTTATTCTTGTGTCGTAATCATGCGATCGAAGTGAAAGTTTGAAAAATGAAGCTACGCAATAATTTTCCTTTAATGGTACATAACTCTATGGCCTATACATATAACAATCCAAAATGGCGAGCATCCGAAATATTTTGACGGTTCTCAATATCTAAGAATCTTTTCCAGCAATTTTTTTTTTTTTATGTTCATAGAGGCTATGAACATAAGTTCACCTATATGACTTTCAGTAACCTGGTGAGCACAAATCCAACATGGCGGCGACGCGAATTATAAATATTTAAATGGACGTTTCTCGCGATTTAACCATCTGAGTGCAGTGAAACTTTGCACGTTAATGCTTATACAAATGTTAATCCACTGGCATCTAATTTATTTCAATTGTTTTCATAACCACAAGATGGCTGCTATGCGAAATTTTAAAATCTTGTTTTTACTTCTTGTGTCCTAATCATGCGATTGAAGTCTGAAAACCACACGTACACAATAATCTTCATGTAATAGTACATAAATAAAAATCCAACCTGGCTACCATCTGCAATATTTAGTCGGTTCTCAGTATCTACGAATCAAACATAGCAATCAAACTGTAATTTTGTATGTTGATAGAGGCGATTAATATGAGTAAGATATATGAAAATAGGCTGTATAGTTCTTCACGGAACTACTTGTTTGCATTGAAGTCGCAGGGACAAGTACAAATCCATAACCAGATAAACTATCGAAGTGTTATATTATACTGTACAACTGCTTCTTGCATGGTAAAGGCAACAATGAGATGCGGGTAGTATCTGTGCGCATGGACTTCGGGGCAAGGTGCGTGGTAGACAGTCACACTTCCTTGTGGATAACGCAAATTGTATCAAGCAAAGTTTGGCTTGACCCCCAGCCCTAAAGCATATCCATGTTAAAACATTAAAATGACATGGGGTTTTTGGAAGAAAGCATTTCAGCCTCCATTATTGTTGGAATAATAGAAGCCATTTTCAGTGTTGCCTTGTAAAATCTATTAGTAGAATCGCTTTCTATTTGGTCAACGTGAGTGTACCCAATTAGATTGGGCAGGGATTAACAGTTAATTTCCTAGTCTTCTTCTTTAGTTAGACCTTTTCCCAAATAAGTGGGGTCGGAATTTCCATCCATTATTTTCCGCCATTTCTTTATGTTTAGGGCTTCTCCTCTCGTTCAACCTTTTTTCCCTAGTACTGTACTTGAAATAAATATATAAGTTATTTATAGCCATAATAAAACACCTCCACTATCCAAAATTATATGAAAAGTGTTCAATTAAGTGCATAAATAACTCATGTGCCATATTTATTCAGGTACTAGGAAATTGTTAATCCACACTCGTGTTGCCTGAGGGAAAAGCAATTCTATAATCCATTATTGGCATATTGGTTTTCACAGCCAAGTAATTAAAACTCAGCAAATCTTCTAGCTTTTTGTCGTGTCTTTTGCGAGGTTTCATAGTGCATGGTTCATTACCCCCTGCAGCAGTCTGGGCACCGTCCCCAAGAGCCCACTGATGAGCCTGACTTAGTGCACCTAGGCAAAACCCCACAAACCAAACTTACAAGATTTGCTGAGTTTTAATCCATTATTGTTCTTTTTGTATTCATAAATCTGAATGACTGTGTTTCAGCTCCTCATCAATATCAGTTCATGATGCAGATGTTCCTACAAGAAAGCCATCTGAATTCTACTCAAGCCCAGGAGAAACTGTGAAGTTCAGTCACACTAGTCATCATCTTGATGTTTCCCAGTCCACTGTACCCTTCCTTGATACACAGTGGGTAACAGTGTCAAGAGATTCTCCTATGCCACTTGATGGTGCAGGCCTATTTCTTAAGCATGCTTCTGACACAGGGGGTTTCATTGCTCCTAAGATACTGACCTATGACTTCAGTCCACATTTGTAAGAAGTTGCAGTACCTACAGTAATTATGTTAGCCTACTTCACTTTGTTAAAAAGCATGTTAACCTAATAATAATAATAATAATAATATCGTATGACCTCGGATGCCGGGTGCAAGCTTTGTTATTTGACACCCAAAGGGTAGCTTGCATGTCGAATTTCGTTGTTCCTTGAAGCACTATGAAAGTTAAGGAGGTTAGATATCTAAGCTCCTTGAACACTATAGCGCTTTCTAGTAGAGAAATGAGGAACTTAGTGTTGGCGGAAACTCCCGAGATTAATTTTGCCATTATGAACACAGCCTACTGAATTCAAATGGGTTCTTTGACATGTCAACATCGTATGACATGCGTGTCGTAATTTTTGCCGCCTTTCAAAAATCACTTACCACGGTCAGGAGTGAACCTGCAAGCTTGGGGTTAGTAGACCGACACGTTTACCACTCACCCACCCACAGGTGTAATTAGTGTAAGGTTCTTTAACATGCCATAAATCTATGACATGGGACCGCCGGCTTTACTTCCCCTCCGAAGGAAGGCATACTGAGGGATTTTAACGCTCTTAAAAATCTGACGACTTCGACTGGGTTTGAACCCAGGATCTAGGGCATAGAGGCTCAGCATGCTACCAAGTACGCCACCGAAGCCGCCTAATTTAAGATTGCTGATGATGACTACATTGTAATCGAAACTTGTCCTAGTGCATTAAACAACTAATAATATTACCGTATATGTATTGTCTATTGGTGGTCTTATTTAATACCATTAAGATTTCAATTGTTATTAAATGTATACATTGGATAAGATGAGCCTGCTTTAAAAACTCTGTACCTGAAATACTGCTTCAGACAAAAATTTCATGGATTCTGTCTTTTTGTTGTTGTCATAATTACAAGGTACCAGTAATTAAATACGTGTGTTCCTAAAAAAAAGAAGGCATCTGAGTTCTACTCAATCCCAGGTCAGTCTGTGAAAATGTTCATTTTTTATATAAGGCACATTATCTAGTTTAGATGACACACTGTTACACCCTTTAAAACCAGAATACCTAACTAACTAAATTGGGTGTTGCCATATTCTTTTACTTAATTTTTGGCATTTCTTTTATTGACGTAAGGCACTTATCTCTGTTTGAATCCTTTCATTGCCAAACTCGCATCAAGGTCAAATATCCACGCAATGTTTCTTCTACAACTGGAAATTTCTAAGTTGAGGGTCAACAACAAGGTCGGTCCGTGAGATACTGCCAGTGTGCCATGGCACCACTATCGTACCCTCTCAATAACAGATTGTACTGAACCCGTTAACAACTGGTTCATGTGATATTTTTCACCGCAACGCATTTTTGATGCATCACTTTAGAACGTACCCACTGACCGACCATGCTGTCGCTACATGCTAACATTCTTTGGAGTTATAAATGGTTGATCTTTTGACTACGGAGAAGACCACTATTAAATAATCTGAAGCTAATTATGACATTTCTATTTTCTACGAAGCTCAGATATTATCATATTGTAATTCTGTATCATCGAAACATTCTTAAGAATGTGATTTCTGCTTTTGGTAAGGTAGTAACCACGCAGATGCGCGAACCGGAACCAGACAGACGCTGCACGACCAGTGTAGTTACAAGCTAATGCAGCGCATGGCTGAGAGCTTACCACAAGTGTTTGGATTATCATCCAAGTTGGATGCCGTTTGTGCCAAGTCCGTCTATAAGAAGAGGTAACAGTCCGCCTGAAGGCGAGGAAAGCAATCCTAGTGCATCGCACTTTATTTCAATTCGAATAGTACATGGTATTGGTAAATATTACAGCCGGAGAAGGCTTGTGCTACGAATACTGTGGATTTTTGGGAAAAGTGATCATAATCGTGGAACACCACATTTTCAACCACGTGTTTGAACAACATATTTCGACATCGTCGAGTGGCGATAAATACATCACTCACAGTGAAATTATTATTAACCGAGTGAATCATTTCAACACTCATAACTACGAATATTGCTTTAATCGCAAGTGCGTTTCTTTTCAGTGAAGCACAACGCCGATGCCACATGATTTGTGGGCAAGTAAAATCTGTGTCAGTGAAGCAGATAGTGCATGGCCAATTTTTAAACCATCTGCGCCGTGTAGTAGCAGTGAGTTTAGTGCCACGTTAAAGCTAGCTTCTGTGAAATTGTGCTACGCTTATTTATCGTATTTCCAAGTGGTAAAGTCATACTTCAAGATGTCATGTCTTGATGACCACGTGTACGACAATCCTTGTTACGCATCACCTGTGGAGATGAGCTGTTAAGCTTCATCATGTGAAGGAGAGGACCGGAGAACTACAGCCGATGACGGAAGAACCATGGCTTTAGCACCCGCAAATCCAAGGAAGATGACGACTTTGAGGAGGAGTCTGGTTATATCATCACAACAACGACGAGGACGAATAAAGGCCGTGGAAGTGGATAGAGCCGATGTGGAGGCTCAGATTGGACAACCCTTGTCTGGAGACCAAAGCCTTATTATATCCCTCGGGTCGTTGGAACGACCGAGATGTAGACATCCTCTCTTGTGAGTCCAAAATATTCATTCCTTGTGAGGTTCTTTTGTGGTGTAGCTTAGTGTAGTTTATTGTAGTTTATTGTAGAATCAGCCGAACTCCTTGACAAGCCATAGGTAGGTTTTGTACTGTTAGAATTAATCCTTGAAGTTCACTTTCAGTGATTATTAGTCACCTGTTGTGATTGAATTTCTCTTCGATCACGGTGCATTCTGAGGGTCATCGTTAAGATGTTATTTCTACCCCTGCTAAGCGTGACTGTAGTCTTGTTACTACGTTTTGTTCAACCCTAGGTGGGTTATTTTGTGTACAGTTATTTGGGATGACGATCAGACGTCATGGCCAGTGTTATTTTTATAACACCCCTTTCTAGTAAATGTTGTCACGCCACTGATTTAGTCAGAACAGTCCATATCATTGGATAGCCGACTGAAGCTATCCGTTTTGTAATACTATGTCATTTTTCATTTTGATGTGCTATGAAGCCATCCAGTTCACGTTTGAACACATTCAGCGTGTTACAGTTTGTATGCAATCTAGCATCGAACCCAGCATTGAATGCCGTATCATTGGCAAACTTAGCAATTGTAAGATCTGCGCCTTTATAATGTTTATTTCGTGTCAGTGTTTCGACACAGTTATTATTTTGGTTATATTTAGACAGAGCAGTTATGAACTGACATATCTGCACATTTCAAAGAGATTCAGATGAAGTGCAATATCTATGTTTTTCTTTTCTTTGACTTTTCAAACATGCTATATCTTTGTGCAATGTTTTGAGGCGTGATTTTAAGCCTAATGTTTATGTAATTTGTATTATATCTGGGACATGATAACAAGGCCAGTTTTCTAATAGGACTTTCTGCGTGAAAGCTGCCTGGCTTCAGTGATGTGCATTTTCTAAACCGTCCGTGTAGATGATTGCAAGTAGCGAGGCTAGCTCGAGTCATGGACAGGTGGTAACAGTTCGCAGCATGCAGTGTACTAGAGCACCACTCACCCAGGGAGACCATATCTTTTCCAGACTCTTTGACAATGCTTATAGCATATGTAGGTCAATGCCCAGGCCACCATTTTGTAATAATCATATGTTTTGCTACTTAGAGATGACTGGCGAGAGCCATGTGTTTGCATCGCTACTAAAGCGAATATCTTTCTTCTCCATCTGAGAATGATTACACGTTATGTTAAGGTTTATTTGTTGAAATTAAGAGGCTAGATGAGGCACCTGTATAGGGGCTATATTTATGTATGTCCAGACTTCGATTCTGTTGACTGTGTTATTGTAGGGAGGTAACTGATGTTCATACCAGGCCTTACTCAGAGGTAAATCAAGTGAGCCGAGAGCCACTAATAACCTGTGTTATTGTTATGTCCGAGCGGGAGAGCTCGTTGACGGTGTTATAGCAGAGATTGATCTCGCACGAGACTGCTACTGCTGATCCCAAGGTGTTCAGGATTGTCAGCCTATTCGTCATAAACCAACGATAATTTAAACCAATGATTCTAATAATCAGTAACGTCATTATTATAAACCTGATGATAATTAACTACTTATAGCATTTAACCTTGATTTTCTTGCATTTTGGACCTGATGGCTGGCACTTGCTTTGTGCACACTTCTCTTGTGGAAGTAATCTAGGACAGATGACACTAATTTTTATCGACGGAGTGTTTGCTCAACCTTTAGTCAGTAGCTGGAGGAGCGTGAGCCTCATGCGACGTTAGACGTAGTTTTCACTGCGCAATCGCCAACGTAAATCACATGCACGTAGATGACACTGGTTTACAAAGAGTAACCCAGGGCGAAGGCAGGAATAATAATGTTTATGGTCTTGTTTTACTTATTTCAAGTGTATGATAACCCCATGTTTACTCTTTACTTAGATTATAAGAGGGCATTTAATGTTGTCTTTTTTTTTTTTTTTTTTTTTTTTTTTTTTTTTTTTTACGGTTTGTCATGTAGATTTTGTATTAAATTGTTTTTGCTTTACGGACGTCATCGCCGTAAATTTTGTATTAATTGTTAGGAATTAGCTAGATTTAAAAATAAATGTAAATGAGGAAATGGTATCATCCTAACTTAGACTTGCTATTGCTACCCTGTTAAATGTAAATTCTGTTATTAGCTTATTTTGTAACTTGATTTAGAGACTATTGCCGTACCATTTTCCCAGCGTTGCTGTTGTTGCTTTACTTTGTCAGATAGATATTTCGCGAGGGTTTACAGTACCGTAGTTTACAGTTAGGGTACTGATCTTTTATTTTTATTTATTTATTAGTTTGCGGATTAGCCGATAGAAACCCTCCGAACTAGGCTAGGTGTCTGAATATTTTGAATAAATATTTCCACAAGTTTTACTTAACTCTGGAAGTTTATTTCTCTGTCTAGTTTTAGGAGGTGCATTTTCTTGGGCTGTCTATGACCTTTTTAGCAACCATGTTACCACGGATCCCCTGGATCATGGATTCTCGTGCCGCTATGGCCTATAAGAAATTCACCCAATCCTCATGGCACATGGGTCCGGCAGGTGAGGTGTTAGGGATGTCGTTTCGGCTGTTGGCAGCCCTGATAGCTCCTCTGACGGGCACAGTACTAAATTAAAAATTTCAATAAATTTGCAAGTAATCTTATTCTGCATTCATTTGATCAAGTGCTCAAACTGACATGCACTCTGGTGGCGCTTTCTTGATTCAGTGCGCCAGATCTCACGGGCACAAACCCAAAAGTAAGACACAGGCTTGTTTGGTATGGGTTTATATGTGCTGTGCTGGACTGAGGTAGAGCCAGTGGCTGCATGATGCAACGCTTAAATTCCATCCACTAGAGTGCAGCATGTAACAGGCACAAGTCAGAACTTCTTAAAGTGATTTATTTTTCAACCACTAGAATACAGCATATGACACCACAATGCTGACGCTACTCCAGGGTTGCTAGTTTTAGTGATTTGTCTCTATATCAGGCAACTATTAAATACATTTATTTGACAAGATGTTTTGATTTCTTTCTTGTTAGACATTTAGCAACACACTCATATTGGTGACAGGAATAATATTTCTCTCTTTGTAATATAACAATCCGGAATTTTTGCAGTGAGTTTTCCTGTGTTTTGTTACAGTAGTTTAAATTGGCAACACAGTTAAGCCTGCCAGTGCACAAACACGGATTCACAGGTTTGTGATTTTTCTGGTGGCATTAAGATTAGCGTTGTAAAATTAATTTTGTGTTTAGCCTAATTACACAGGGTGAATTTTAAGAACACTAGAAACTGCAGGGAGGGCTTTCTGACTGGAAATGGGGCAAAAAAGTCCATGTGTCCGGAAATGCATCATTGCCACGGTAGACATCATCTGGACTTCCTGCAGAACACACTGCCACTATTACTTTAAAATGTGCCTTTGGCAACACGGCAGGTCATGATGGTGTGCCTCCCCACTTCCGCATTAATGTTCGCCGACACCTTCCCCAGATGGCGGATAGTACGCGGAAGCCCTGTTGCATGGCCTGCTCAATCACCTGACCTAAACCCTCTGGATTTTTACTTATGGTTGCATCTGAAAAGCGTTGTGAATCGTGTGCGCATTCCCGATGTGCAGAAACTTCAACAGGGTGTCCGCAAAGTCCGTGATGCTGTTCAGGTACAGGCCGGAACATTCGAAAGAGTGCCACAATCTATGATGCAACATGTGAACTCTTGCATTGCATCCAATGAAGGCCACTTTGAACACCTATTGTGACATGGATGAGCTTCAGACTGTGTACAGTGTGCCGGGACTAGTTGTTGTCATTGCACACTCGCAGTCCATTTCCGGACATATGTTGATAAGAACATTTTTTCTCAAATTCCAGTCAGGAAGCCCTCCCTGTAGTTTATCGGTGTACTTAAAATCCACCCTGTATATGGGGCAAGTTAACATCTGTATATAAGGTAGCCTTGACGGTAGGGCATCTCTTTACATTTCATTTCACCTGTTTATTTCGTGGCGTCACTGAAATACTGACAAAGTTGAATTACGCCTCTTGTACAATTACACAGTTAAATACTCTGATTTCATGAAAATTATTGCATAAGATATGCACTGCCTATATTTGCAATGTTGAATGATTTAATTGAAAATTTGCTGGTACCACCAAGAGAATTATCACTAGATGCCACTAGTAAGCAGCAAGACAAGCCCTATCAGTCAGTGGCTAATATTCCAACAGACAGACAGCCTTCAGAAACAGATCACAATCAGATAAATTTGTATATCATATTCTTTCAACCCAGTGTTCATTTGTGTCTATAGTTCTATTTTTGGGACAGGGGACAGGGGAGGGGCTGTTGTTAAAGCACATCACAGTAGTAATGGTTGCACATTTGAGGAAGTGACATGAAAAAGCAAAAATGTCCACCAAATACAGTTTTTCACAGTCAACAAAAAACAAATCTCAGCCACACATTAAAATGAGAATACAAGTAATATATTGAAATGCAAACAATTTCATTTTTGTGCAAAAAGGACAGTTCTTCTCTGTAAATAATTCTAAAATGAAGATATTTGTTTAAAAAGAAAATTTAATTATGGACATGTTCTCTATTGCATGAACCGTATGGAATTGCTTGGATTTAAATGATTTTCAAAAGAGAAGGACCTCGTTTTTTTTTCATAATCGTGTACATTTTATTAATTTATGCTTGCCACTCAATAACAAAATAACTTACTGTATTTCTAACTTTTAACTATGTCACATCATAAAGAAAATATTATAAATTGACTACTGTAACATTGGCTTTGCTCTGATATTTTGTTTCTTCATAATCATTTAAATTATTTCAAACCATCATGACTAATAAAATGATTTAACCTATTATTAGAAAGGTTCTTAACCCTGGAACGGCATACTCACAAAGCACATACGTAAATAGCACAGTGGGGTCTGCTCGACCCAATCAAATTGCAGTCATTAATATCATATCCTTTGAATTTCACCACTTGTTCTTATTCTAGCTGTCTACTGTATAGTTAGAGGACTATTATAATCTCCAGTGCTTATCTATTTTAATTAATTAATTATAATTACAATAAAAAGCATTTACAGCCTGAAAATTACAGAGATACATAAATATGCATTTCTCGCTGGTACAGTGGACAACTATCGTCAAGTTTTGGAACATTTTTTCAGCACAGTTATTAAACAGTTATAAAACAGCCACTACAAATTAATATCACTGATAGTTCGCCTTAGCAAGAGGTTACAAAATGCTTCAAAGGAGACGTTCCCAACCTACACATACCATGGCACGGTGGCTCTGGCAGAATGGTTTCGCACACCCTAATGTAACAATCTGATAGTCCTTCTTTGGAATTGGCCATTCCATTCACTGTATTGAACCCTTCAGAAAAGCAGTGTTTAATGTAAGAAATCTTAATCAAGGGGTCGCGCTCAGTTCCAATGTGATGTTTACGTTCGCCAAACAACATGCTCTACTGAGGTAAGGGTCATAGGATATAAACTATAAATAGAAAGAAAAGGTGACAAGATGTAAAATAATAACATGATTTAATGACTAATAAAGCACAAAAAGAAATAAACAACAATAATAAAATAAAAAAATCCTCCCTGAATTTCCCATGACAGGAATATCTATCAATTCTGAGGAGTCAGACGGATCTCCCCTTTATTTAAAATGTGGATCCTGGTTCCACTACCTTGCAATTTGGGTTTTATGTGCGCGTAATGACTAACTACGAGGAATGAGTACTTTGGATGACTGTTCGTTTACAACGGGTTAACAGCCACGATGCTTACGAACAATCATCTCGTAAATCAACGTTTACGGATATGGAACATGACATTAATAAAAACCCTTAAAACGTAATGCTGACACACGCACTAAATCTACTATTTACAGGAATCTCTCTCGGGACATTCATTAGCGCGAAGACGCACTTGACTTTGAGCTGCCAACACTGGCCAAATTGCTCAACACAAACAAGGAAATACATCATAGCACATGACTCACGGGTCACTGAATGGAATATAAACATGGAATAAACCAACAACAACAAAAGCCTGACTGGCTGATATTACTTTGTATGAACAAAACTGCATGTTAAGCTAACGCTTCGGAGATTATCGTGATTCGAAGGCTACTCCCATTTATTAAACAATTTTTATCATTGATCAGTTCTTAATTCTGTATAACAAGTTATTACTGAGCCACACAGGCACTCTTCCTAATGACCTGGCTGGCAACCTTCAGTTCGTCTTGTGAAACATCTCCCCTCTTCCTCAATTACCTGTCATCGTCCCACTCCAGTGTGTATAAATATAACTGACCAGCTGTGCCGTTATCTCAAGGAATCAACAGCAACAAACTCAACCACTATGGTCAGACATTAATCAAAATATCCAGAATTGCCCTCGCGAGGTCACAATATGGATTTGTCATCAAGCTGCCAGAAATCAGTCTACGCTGAAATTCCCGCTTGTAATGACATAAATACACACACTCACATACACACATCTGGGAATGACAATACTTTTTTTCACACAGATCGGCTGAATGGATGCTCGCCCAATCAATTAAAAAATATTAACACCTACGATAGAGCTGACTGCTCTTCGTCACAAATCACATTGCTCCAAAGGCAATAATTTCACTGAATCTGATCAATAATAAAACAAAAGAAATTAATTACCCTCCAATCTACTGTATAATTATATTACTTCAGTCCTACTTCTGAAACACAACATATCTCCGAGAGACGTTTTTAACCGCATTGCGTAGCATATGCAAACACGGTCGTCCACATAGCTACGTTAGTTAAAACAACAAACAAGAAAAGAACCTTCTACTAATAATATATGCGAGCTGTTTCCATGCAAAAAGGTGTGTCAGACCAAAACTAAATCGACTACGTTAATCACACAAGCAAATTATTTACAAAACAAAATATGTCCCATACACCATAAGTTAATTTATCAGATAATAATAAATATTATTCAGTACTCATCCTCAGTCAGCCACCCGTCAAAGAACATCCGCAGCCATCTCCCAACTGGATCCTTCTTATCTCATCTCAACCATCTTGACGGAGTCTTGATATTTCCAGGCTTCCTCCATGGTCAATGATGTCATCTCTCGTGCTGATTCAAAAATTAAATTATTATACACTTGATGTCTGACTACTAAATTCGCCGTTCGGGTACTTCTTTCCCCAAAACAGTCTGTTGGCGAATTATCGAAGATACTGCCCCTACAAATATAGTACTGTGACTATCTAACACTGAATTTAACACTTTTAATAATAATGTCTGTGTCCTTCATGACACGCAAAGTATAACAGCCTCCGTCCTCAGACGAACCAAAGTAAAATATGCAACCTGTGTCCACGACACACAAAATAATAAGCCTACGTCCGTAGACGCACAAAGTAATAGTCCTGTGTCCACGACACACAAAATAATAAGCCTACGTCCGTAGACGCACAAAGTAATAGTCCTGTGTCCACGACACACAAAATAATAAGCCTACGTCCGTAGATGCACAAACTAATAGTCCTGTGTCCACGACACACAAAATAATAAGCCTACGTCCGTAGACGCACAAAGTAATAGTCCTGTGTCCACGACACACAAAATAATAAACCTACGTCCGTAGACGCACAAAGTAATAGTCAATGTCTTGGCTCTTCACACCACTTATAAATGAACCAGCCCTAGGTGTAGATAGAGGGGGAAATTAGATAAAAATTTTACAAAATAATAGTGATACAGGAGTGAAATAAATATCACTAAACTCGAAAAATAGCGCAGGTCAAGAATATGCCCATTAATCCTAGAATCGATCGTAGAGATGTTGTCTAGGCGATCTCCCGCGTGAATGCTAGCCGAGCGTGCCCACGCTAGACCTGCCGCGCTAAATAGGCATTCTTCTCCCATTGGTTCCCACATTTTCTGTCTCTTGGCGGTTTTTATCAGCCCTTGGCTTAGTAGGAGTGTCCAGCATGTACATCAGCCACTCACGTTACTGCATCATATTTCTTCTAGGCGCAAATATTACAATGAACATACCAGAACCATGTCTCACTGCGCGTCGCTTCTATTTTTGAGGTGGCCAACACCTGTCCTCCTGACACATCGCTAGGCTATTTCCTTTCACAGCTAAAGTATTTAGCCTTTTGTCAAACAGCTTCAGGTATGTACCCGCTGTCTCCAACAAATGCTTGAAATTTCCTCATCTCCGTCTGGCTACTTTCATGATGCTGGTGGAAATATTTATTAATTGAAGAAATAAAACATAGAATCATTTATCCAACAGAGGATAAAGGGTTCACAACTCTCCCACTCACAAAATTTCGAACTTAGGAATAAAGTCGACAATTTTTAAAAGACTTCCGTAGGCCAGCTTGTTTTATTTCAGAATCACCCCTTTTCTATTACTTGGTCTAGCCGCTCTTGTCTTGAATGGCATTTACTCGTTTTCATTTCCTGCTTGTATCTCCCCTCTCAGTCTGCTTGCATGACCCGCTGATGCCTGAGGCAACACTCTGCTCGTCTCGTTAATGTTTGTCAACACCAACTCTACTTCCTCCTTCACGTGCCGTACTCAACTGCTCCCCGTTCACTTTGTTGATAGTAGGACGTCCATATATTCAAACTGCATCGTTATTTCGGCGCTCTCATGGATCGCTTCTTCGATACTTTTTTAAGTTGGCTGCGTTGTAAACCGACATTGTTCCAGTGCTTAACTCTTTCGCTCTGTAAGCATTATTTCCAAGGTTCCGCTTCTTGTTCTCGCTGTATCTCACGTAACTCCTCCAAGAATTCCCGGTCCTTCGGTGTTAACTCCAAGTGTTGTACCATCGCTATTTCCTCATTATCAGGTTCAGGGTTCCTGCTGAGTGCATCCGGAATCACGTTCATCTTCCCTGGGCAATGTTCAATCTCAATGCTAAACTGCTGAATATATATAGACCAACGTGTCACACGTTCGGTTGCCATCGACTTCTTAAACAAGAATGTTAATGCCTTGTGATCAGTCCTGACAACAATGGGGTAACCATAGATTATTATTTTCCATTGTTGAAGCGCATGAAGGATGACCAACAATTCTAGCTCCGTTACAGTATAATTGCGCTCGTGCTTACGCAATTTTCGGCTGACAAATGCCAAATATGTTTTATGCTGCAGGTTAGCTGGATCCTCTTGGTAGAGCATAGAACCTATACCCACCAGTGAAGCATCCGCTTGGATTATAAATTTGTGCTTGAAATCTGGATATCCTAATTTAATGCAGTTTTCCAATAGCTGTTTTGTTGCTTGGAATGCCTTCTCACACTCCGCATTCCATGACCATTTATTATTCTTCTTTAGCATTTTCTGCATAGGGGCTACAGTCTCCGTATAACCTGGACAGTTTTCCTTAAAGAATCCCGTTACGCCTAAGAAATCCCGAATGTGCTTGACTCTCGTTGGTGTAGGGAAATTCTTTATCGCTTCGATCTTAGCTGGATTTGGCTTCACTCCCTCCTTGTCAATGATGTGACCCAAATATAAGATCTCGCTCTTGAAGAAATGCGATTTCTTCAGGTTTACTTTGAAATTTGATGCATTCAGGTTGCCTAATACTTTATCTAAATTTTCCATGTGAGTTTCAATGTTGTCGGATGCCAGCAAAATGTCATCAATGTAGCGTACCGTCGTCTCCTTAACTTCCTCGGTTAGATTCCGGTCCAGGGCTCGGATTAAAGCACAGCCCGCTGTTTTGACTCCAAAGGGCATTCGAACGAAGCAAAATGTTTGGTTATCGAATAAGAAGCCAGTTAGAAGCTGTGACTTCTCATCCAATTCAATATGGTGGAACGAACTCGTCAGATCAACTAATGATTAAATGCTTTTGTTTTTAAAGCCTTTTAATACGTCTCTGATAATTGGCGCTCTGTCATACTCAGGAAAAATGAGTCTCGTGTTGAGATTTCTGGCATCTAAACAAAGTCTAATAGATCCATTTGGTTTTGTGACTGCCAAAATCGCATTTAGATAAGGTGTCGGTGTCTTCCTTATCACTCCAGCTTGTAACATCTCATCTATAATAACCTTGACTTGACAACGATATTTTTCAGGAATTGGATACAACCTACTTTTGAAAGGTGACCAATCCTCGACTTGCATTGAATATTTGAAATTTAATATTCTCCCAGGTACTGTATCAAATACTGTTTTGTGCTTCCTTAAAATCTCTTCCAATTGCTTTCTGTGTTCACCCCCAAGTTGAATGTCATTGAGCCGCTCCTGGAGTAACTCTTCAAATTGTGCATCATTGTCGTCTCCTTCTGTTAATAAAGACCATATCTCCTGGGATTCACTCTCCTCGTCTAGTTCCACAACAGCTCCTTCTATGATGTTATCTTCTGCCTTTCGTACCTCCTCTTCCGTCTCTTCCGATATTGCTTCCAATGCCCAAGAATTTACATCTCTTCCGGTGGTGATTTCATCCATATGCAATCCCACGTTCTTCAGCTGATCATAATCTCTAAAACTGACAGTATTCTTGTGCAAATCTATCACTGCTTGATAGTCACAAATAAAATTTGCACCAAGAATTATATTGAAATTCATCTTTGCCATGATAATGAATGTTTGCCCAAAAGTGTGTTCCAATATGTTCAGCTCTAAGTATGCCTGACGTTTACAAGTGACGGTGCGTTCAGGAATAACACCCCTCACTTTGAGCTGTGGTACGGGAATTACAGGAATATTTTGACTCCGTCCCAACTCTCGAACCAAGGCCTCCGATACCAGACTGATCTGTGACCCCGTATCCAATAAACATCTTATATTAATTCCACCAATCCTTGCGTAAATAATGGGTAGCTGCCTAATTTCATCGTTCCGTGGTTTCACCGTCTCCTCCAGGCAGTCTTCTGGCAAAGCAATCCATTCTTGTATGTTCGCTACTATCCATCCCTCTTCAACTTCCGACTGTTGCGTTTGTAGGCTGTCTTCTTTATCCAAATTTAGCATTTTTTTAGCTCCAGTGCGACTCCCATCATCCGTTTGTCGCCGATGCCCTTGATATTCCTCTTGTCTCAGTAGACTTCCAGCTTCCTCAGTATGTGTATCAGGATTCTTCATGTTCCCAATGGCTTTTTCCCATCTTCCTAGCTCTCCACCTTGACTAGCGTGTAATTCCTCTAGGTAATTTTGTGATTGAGCGTGCCTATCATCCCAGTCATTTCGATAATTTCGTGGCTCTCCTTGATTTTGGTCTCTTCTTCCTTTCCATCTTTGATTAGCATTGTAATCACCGTATCTTCCATAAGGCCTGTCATTTCTTCGATTTTCACGCCATTGCTGATATCCTCTCTGTTGGTATCTATTGTTGCCTGGGTATGACCTATTGTTGTAGTGATTTTCGTTACGCTGATATGGTCTGTTTTCTCCTTCTTCCTGGTTTCGCCTAGGTGTGGAAGTACTTGTATTAGTGCCCTGCGTTTTGGTGTTTGCCTGTTTTGGTTTTATGACCTCTGTAGTATTGACTAACTCCAGCTGACTTCCTCCTCTATAATGACTATGAGATGTAGTCTCATCTATCTGCCGTAGTATCTGCTCTGCATGTAGGGCCGTACTAACGTTCGCTGCGACTAGTACTTGTTGTACGTTGACTGGCATTTGTCTCGCTATAGTCATCACCAGATCTGCTTCATTTAAAGGGTAATCAAGGTCGCGAAATTTTAACATTTGCATGTTAAAGAAATCTGAGTATTTTGTTTGCTGGGTGGTTTGGTACTTCCTAGAGTAAAGCTCCATCCTTAGACTCTGTTGTGTTGCGGGCGACCAATATTTGCGCAGAAACGCTAAGTTGAAATCTGACATGTTTCCAAATGTATATTTGAAGCTTAAAAACCATGTGAGGACATTTCCTGACAAAAATCTCTCCATCATCCTCAATCTACGTGCTTCAGGTATCCCAGTGTCATTGAAATGGTCTTCAATCTCTTTGATAAAGGCTTTAGGCGTCCCCCCCTGAATTTTCCGTGTACTTCTGCGGTTTATAATCGCTCGAGTGAATTACTTGGATAAGTTGTGTAGGCTGATGACCGTCTTGTGATGTTGAGCTCCTATCGATATTCTTGCGAAACCCTTCCGTGTTTGTTGTTAATGGGCTCTCCGCCTGAGTCTGACTTCCTGCTGAGCTAGTACCCTCCGGGCTATTTGAGTCATCCTGCTTGTCTTTCAATGTTCCCGTTCTAAATATCGATGATTGCTCTAATGACCTGAGTTCAGCTTTAATGATCCTGTCCGTCTGTTCTTTAAGCTTGCTCTTCATTTCTTGCTCTAATGCTTGAATACGAGTGTGATTTTCGCCTACTGTTTTAAGATGGTGGATCTTTCCTCTTTAGAATCGATATTCATTCTTTTCCAATCTTTTCTTATCTGCTCTTTAATCGTGCTTACTTTCTCTTCAATCTGGCTTTTAGTGTCGTCTAAGGTACTCTTTAATTGCTCCTGATCCGCTTCTAGGCTTTTCCACTGCTCTGCTGATTTTATTTCGAGACGGTCCATATCTTTAATTATACCGGATATATTCTCATCTACCGCTGATAATTTTTGTTGAATTACTTTGCCGCTCTTTTCCATCTCCATAAATCGTCCTTCTAACTTCTCCTGAGCTATCTTGACCTCGCTTGTATTCATAGTGCACGCTATTTCAATTTGCTCTAATTTAGCTAACACCGTTTCATCCAAAATGCTAAGTTTTTGATCAAAAATACTTTCCATTTTCTTAATCTGGTCTAATTGCTTTTCATTATTTTTACTAACATCTAGGGCCAGTAATACCATCTGTTGATTAGTGTGATCTTTCATCTCTGCGGTTAACGAAGCTAATTGGTTCGTGTTTTTAATGTTCTGCGCTTCTAATTGTGAATTGATAGTGTCATTAATTTCACTTTTTAATAATCTAGCTTGTTCCGCCTGATATTCATTTTGTTCAATTCTATTGTTATTTAATTGTGTCCGCAATGATTCACTTTGTTCTGATAATTTGTTTATCGACTCACTTTGTTCTAACAAACTATTGTTTACTTGTTCAGATAATTTTGTGTTTAGTGATTCACTTTGTTCGGATAACTTCGCGTTTAATGCTTCACTTTGTTCTGATAGTTTAGTGTTTATTTGTTCAGATAATTTTGTGTTTAGTGCTTCACTTTGTTCTAACATACTAGTATTTAATGATTGACTCTGTTCTAATAATTTAGCGTTTAATGCTTCACTTTGTTCTAACATACTATTGTTTAATGATTGACTCTGTTCCGCCAATTTAGTGTCCAACAATGCCTGTGTTCTCCTAGCTGCACTCTCAATGATTTCTTGAATCTGTTCAACCGTTGCCATATTACACACTTTATATGAGACATTAGGGAAATGGCATAAAGCAATGCCCTTTGACACACACATAAAATCCAATGCACATTTAATTTCTTTACCCTACTCAGTTCATTTATTTTTACATTTAATCCCACTAGTCGATTGCATCTCTGAGTAGTTCTAATTTTACTCAACTTAATTTAAACCCAAACACATATTCAGTCATTAAATTGTTATCCTGATCTGATATTAACACTGACTAATTAACAAAGTATTAATTGTCATTTTAGGCTACATCCTCCTAATATTTTCATGAGTTTGACTTTCTAAACAAATCTAATTTTAACGTAAATCATTGGGCGCCCGGTATCACTTTAATTCAATAGACAAAAACGTGAACCGTATTTTACATTGCAAACTCCTGATTTTACTTTATATTTCACACATTTGGCGGTATCCTCTTCGCCTCACTTACTTTTAATAAAATATCACTTCCCGGTGATTAAAATACTGTCATATCTGCCTGCACTTGCGGCATGTCAGTTTTACTCAAATACGCCACTAAAATGTGTTCCAGCAGCGAACCAGCAATAAAATTACATCTTCATTGTTGCGTCAGTTTGAAAACCCAACTACGCTTACATTGACATGTGCAAAATCTTTGCAGTTACACCACAGTGAACCGCCCCACGCTTGGCCGCGCCAGTTTACTCCTATGAACCCTTCAGAAAAGCAGTGTTTAATGTAAGAAATCTTAATCAAGGGGTCGCGCTCAGTTCCTATGTGATGTTTACGTTCGCCAAACAACATGCTCTACTGAGGTAAGGGTCATAGGATATAAACTATAAATAGAAATAAAAGGTGACAAGATGTAAAATAATAACATGATTTAATGACTAATAAAGCACAAAAAGAAATAAACAACAATAATAAAATAAAAAATCCTCCCTGAATTTCCCATGACAGGAATATCTATCAATTCTGAGGAGTCAGACGGATCTCCCCTTTATTTAAAATGTGGATCCTGGTTCCACTACCTTGCAATTTGGGTTTTATGTGCGCGTAATGACTAACTACGAGGAATGAGTACTTTGGATGACTGTTCGTTTACAACGGGTTAACAGCCACGATGCTTACGAACAATCATCTCGTAAATCAACGTTTACGGATATGGAACATGACATTAATAAAAACCCTTAAAACGTAATGCTGACACACGCACTAAATCTACTATTTACAGGAATCTCTCTCGGGACCCTCATTAGCGCGAAGACGCACTTGACTTTGAGCTGCCAACACTGGCCAAATTGCTCAACACAAACAAGGAAATACAGCATAGCACATGACTCACGGGTCACTGAATGGAATATAAACATGGAATAAACCAACAACAACAACAAAAGCCTGACTGGCTGATATTACTTTATATGAACAAAACTGCATGTTAAGCTAACGCTTCGGAGATTATCGTGATTCGTAGGCAACTCCCATTTATTAAACAATTTTTATCATTGATCAGTTCTTAATTCTGTATAACAAGTTATTACTGAGCCACACAGGCACTCTCCCTAATGACCTGGCTGGCAACCTTCAGTTCGTCTTGTGAAACATCTCCCCTCTTCCTCAATTACCTGTCATCGTCCCACTCCAGTGTGTATAAATATAACTGACCAGCTGTGCCGTTATCTCAAGGAATCAACAGCAACAAACTCAACCACTATGGTCAGACATTAATCAAAATATCCAGAATTGCCCTCGCGAGGTCACAATATGGATTTGTCATCAAGCTGCCAGAAATCAGTCTACGCTGAAATTCCCGCTTGTAATGACATAAATACACACACTCACATACACACATCTGGGAATGACAATACTTTTTTCACACAGATCGGCTGAATGGATGCTCGCCCAATCAATTAAAAAAATATTAACACCTACGATAGAGCTGACGGCTCTTCGTCACAAATCACATTGCTACAAAGGCAATAATTTCACTGAATCTGATCAATAATAAAACAAAAGAAATTAATTACCCTCCAATCTACTGTATAATTATATTACTTCAGTCCTACTTCTGAAACACAACATATCTCCGAGAGACGTTTTTAACCGCATTGCGTAGCATATGCAAACACGGTCGTCCACATAGCTACGTTAGTTAAAACAACAAACAAGAAAATAACCTTCTACTAATAATATATGCGAGCTGTTTCCATGCAAAAAGGTGTGTCAGACCAAAACTAAATCGACTACGTTAATCACACAAGCAAATTATTTACAAAACAAAATATGTCCCATACACCATAAGTTAATTTATCAGATAATAATAAATATTATTCAGTACTCATCCTCAGTCAGCCACCCGTCAAAGAACATCCGCAGCCATCTCCCAACTGGATCCTTCTTATCTCATCTCAACCATCTTGACGGAGTCTTGATATTTCCAGGCTTCCTCCATGGTCAATGATGTCATCTCTCGTGCTGATTCAAAAATTAAATTATTATACACTTGATGTCTGACTACTAAATTCGCCGTTCGGGTACTTCTTTCCCCAAAACAGTCTGTTGGCGAATTATCGAAGATACTGCCCCTACAAATATAGTACTGTGACTATCTAACACTGAATTTAACACTTTTAATAATAATTTCTGTGTCCTTCATGACACGCAAAGTATAACAGCCTCCGTCCTCAGACGAACCAAAGTAAAATATGCAACCTGTGTCCACGACACACAAAATAATAAGCCTACGTCCGTAGACGCACAAAGTAATAGTCCTGTGTCCACGACACACAAAATAATAAGCCTACGTCCGTAGACGCACAAAGTAATAGTCCTGTGTCCACGACACACAAAATAATAAGCCTACGTCCGTAGATGCACAAACTAATAGTCCTGTGTCCACGACACACAAAATAATAAGCCTACGTCCGTAGACGCACAAAGTAATAGTCCTGTGTCCACGACACACAAGATAATAAACCTACGTCCGTAGACGCACAAAGTAATAGTCAATGTCTTGGCTCTTCACACCACTTATAAATGAACCAGCCCTAGGTGTAGATAGAGGGGGAAATTAGATAAAAATTTTACAAAATAATAGTGATACAGGAATGAAATAAATATCACTAAACTCGAAAAATAGCGCAGGTCAAGAATATGCCCATTAATCCTAGAATCGATCGTAGAGATGTTGTCTAGGCGATCTCCCGCGTGAATGCTAGCCGAGCGTGCCCACGCTAGACCTGCCGCGCTAAATAGGCATTCTTCTCCCATTGGTTCCCACATTTTCTGTATCTTGGCGGTTTTTATCAGCCCTTGGCTTAGTAGGAGTGTCCAGCATGTACATCAGCCACTCACATTACTGCATCATATTTCTTCTAGGCGCGAATATTACAATGAACATACCAGAACCATGTCTCACTGCGCGTCGCTTCTATTTTTGAGGTGGCCAACACCTGTCCTTCTGACACATCGCTAGGCTATTTCCTTTCACAGCTAAAGTATTTAGCCTTTTGTCAAACAGCTTCAGGTATGTACCCGCTGTCTCCAACAAATGCTTGAAATTTCCTCATCTCCGTCTGGCTACTTTCATGATGCTGGTGGAAATATTTATTAATTGAAGAAATAAAACATAGAATCATTTATCAAACAGAGGATAAAGGGTTCAGTATGTAGCACTAAGGAAACACGTGTCAGCTTGTTAATCACATAGCAAGAACTGCAGCAGGAAGGCACACACCGGGTAAAGGCAACCGTAAATGGCACACTGGGGTTTCTGTGACCCTGAGCTATATTTTCTTTTGTCCCACAGACGTTTGCTTCCGCTGACAGATCTGAATGTCACTATTTGAGTGTGACAGGGTGCTTAGGCAATTTGCAAACATGACTTGGTAGCCTGCAGTTTCATATAAGAGATTTATTCAATAATTTGTTTACCACAGGGTCGCTGAGACCCCAGTGTGCCATTCCAGGGTTAAGGTGAATATTACACTAAAACATATAAACCACAATCATCTTCTAAACAATCACATGAAATAATATTTCTTCTTCCTCCATGTTGCACAGTGGGGGAATACCATCATAAGTCCTCGAGATTTTGCCAGTCTTCTCAGAAAATAGATTTCAGTTAATTGTCAACATCTTTCTTCCTGGCATCTGGGATTGAGTGGAATGGAAATCACATGACTAGAATCAGCGTTTCCTACTGGCCGTATGGACTAGTTCTTCTTTGCAGGAAATGTATATATGGACAGGCTCGTGTTAGCCCTGAACCATGCATATTCACAGTCTTGTCTCACGGGGCATATTCAAGTTTGCTTAAATGCTATATAGTGTATTTACATTCCGCTCATCCAATACGTCCTGTTCTATATTGTATCTTCATTTTTTAAATTGTGGACATGTTCGTCTTTGTATGTCACCTCCTCATTTGTGGAGAAGGGGTGGGTTTTTGTAATGCTTGGTTGTGCTAGTCTTGTATATACAGTAAGATTGATTTGATTAACCTGGATTTGATAATGTTCACTTGACGAATTAAACATGTTATTCCTTGTAATCTCCTCCCCCTCATAATTTGTACATTAGAACTAAACAAAAACATATGTCAAGTTTTATATATGTTGCCTTATATGATTGGTCATAAATACGTGTTGACCAACTGAAAAGTTATCAAGCTATCAATTAATTATGTCTACCACCATAAAATGTATGTAGATACAAACTATCGACCAAATGAACAATGCTTGTGCAACAAATGTGGCAAAAAGTGTGAACTTGACCACTTCAATCAGTGCAAAAACAGGACGTGGTCTTTATTTCTTCAAACAAATAGACAGTTATGGAATGCTCATTCAAGTGCAAATTTGACTATAATAATAAGATATTGTAAACCTTTTCTGGCCATTCGGCTGCAATAAACTTATTATAATTAATTATATCACTGCAATTTAGCCGACTGAATCTGCCATCATGTCAAAAGACACTAATAATTTAATAAAAATTATTATACTTTGAATACATATAGGTAAATATAGGGTGGTCAAACAAACAATTTCTAGACAGGAAAAGAAGGTAAGAAACATGGAAAAAGGGACTAACACAGTGACAGGCAGTTGTGAGTGGAGATAGAGTAGAGATAAAAAGGAAAAACAGGGACAAAAACATAAAAATAGAAGAAGGACAATCTCCCCAGCTGGAGACAACACACCATCAGTTCAATCATGAACTCTTCAATACTACAGTCGCTCTGTGGAGACACAGTAGAGATGAAAAGGAAGAGCAAAGACAAAAACATAAAAATAGAACAGGAACAATCTCCACAGCTGAGACATCACACCATCAATGCAATCATTAGCTCTTCAATACTACAGTCCCTCTGACAAGCTCGTTTTGACCCCCAGTCTCTTCAAGAGGGCTGGTAGCAATCCGCAACAAGCTCATTGGAGGCGCATTGAGGAGCTGTTGACCAGATTGATTAAATGTATACCCACCTTTAAAACAACAGTGTGGTCCTTTCCTTATGTATTTATCCTTGTTTTCCCTCTACACATGGCTGCCTGTCAATGTGCTCTTTTCTCACATTTTTTTATTTTATCCTTCTTTTCCATTCCAATGATTGTTTGATTTGTTCTCCTGTAAAATTCCATGTGTGTTGTATAGAGCACTTTATCTCCAGTGTACAGCAGGTCCAGGTTATTAATTTAGAAGAACAGTGGGATTGAAACACAGAACGATGACACTGACTCCCTGCACTGCACTGTATTAAATTTCATAATGTGATATTTAATTTTATTTACAACTAGCAGAAGTACCCGATCTTCGAACGGTCTTCGGTATTAATAACCAGACGCTATCAATTGAGCTACTGTTGCAATGGTTAGGGGCTTGTCATTCCTTCATAAGTTTATCAGAACGAAGTTCGTTTTCTGGGTATATCACAGACACTGTTAATTTAAGGGCCTTAAAATGTGGTTTTCGGAGATCCTTTATAGACTCCCTAGTTTTGTGTCACACATTGAGAAGCGCAACATATGCTTTGGTCGTCTTTCTAGGATTATTTTTATTTTTTGCCTATTTTAGCATGTATTTAGAAAAGTTTTTCCCTATACCCACCCTTCTATGAGAAGTACGGTGGAGAGTTCTATAAAAGATTGGTGTATTGACTCATGGTTACAATACCTAATTTTACGATGCTCCAAGCACCCGGACACGAGTTATAGGCGTACATAAACATAAAGATATATCAACCACATAGTGGCAAACAAAATCATCTTTACGATGAACCCGTTTGTCGACGAAAATATGATTAGTTAAAATGTGCTCTCAAACTAAATTCACCTAACGTGTACTTCCTGACATGAAAATAATATTGAAAATCTTGTTGACGAAACGCAATATATGTCAAATAAAAACTGACCCTCACAGCTGTGGAAAGCCCCATCCCCACGAAGACCCCTTTAATAAATTATAAAGGCTTGTGGTGCATGAAAATTCAGGATTTTTAGCCTCCAATGGCCCAAATTTCCAAAAGCTGCAAAAAACACTATTTCAATTCAGGAATTTTTGAAAATAATGTTGCTGTTTGGAGATATAATAGACCTTCCGTACAACATATAGCACGTGTAAGTTGCGTTTAAAAATTCTAGGGTAGCCCATGACCCCCTTAAGCGCATTGATGAATTTTACAGTCTATGTTTGTTTCCATGATAACCTATAGCCATTTGCAAACTTTTGCAGAAATTTGATAAATTGAGTGGCATTGCTTCTTACAGAAATGGATGGAAAGTTGGATGTCACCTCTTGTGACACTATTGTCATGGTTACCGGCTTGCATTACTGTGGGAATCTGAAAATAATGAACGTTCTTGGGTTTCCCGCCAGCTTCGACACTGCCCGGTGGCGCCGCGTAGAGGAGTCAAGTGGAAGTCGTGAGAAACTAAGACGATCAGTTACAGTTTTTGTGTCAAGTCATGTCACGTCAAGTTCTGTTAAATCTCATCTTATGTAATATTACGTTTAAATGCAGTTTTTATACTTAAAACTACTTCAAGACGTGTTCGGTTTATTCGCTTGCCAAAATTCATTCCCACATTTGGGGCTCGTCCGAGATATTAACGATTTTGAGTGCGGAACGGCAATTTTGGCTAAGCCTACAGCGATAAAACCAAAGACGACAAGGCGCGAATTGACGGCATTTTTCTGGCAAGATTTACGACGAAGACGGGGGTCCGTGGAATATAGAAGACGAGCAGCTGTTCAACCTCCAAAGACGTGGTGGTTCGAGCAGGCTACAAGGATCCTGAAGCCTACGACGACGGACGAAAAGAAAAGTGTTCAGCGCGAGTGCCGAAAGACAAAGAAAAATGGCGGACAAAGTGGCGTGTTTACAAGATATTGAAAAAGTGAATAATAACATTAAGACGGCGCCCACGGCCGTGATTAAGACGTTACATAACCTCATTTTCGAAAAACTGCCACGTGATCGAAAGAACAGACAGCGCTTAAGAGAATTCCCAGGCTTCGAGTTTGAACGTGACTCACCAGAACACCTGGTGAAATTGAAGTTCATTGAGACCGAATTCACCGAGGCTGACCTGATTGCCATGTGCACGGTATTAAAAATTGGATATACGGGAGAGAAAGCTGTACTTGTGCAACGCGTCTGTGATAACTTAATGGACCTTTCGTGGCTAGGGATGCGTAAAGACGAAGAAGGTGAAGAAGAAGAAGAAGAAGAGACTGGTAAAAAGGAAGATGCAAAGAGCAAGATGAAAGAGGAAAACGAAGCACTGGCGGAGGAATTACGTGAGTTAAAGGAGAAAATGGCTGGGATGAAATCCTCAAAACATTCAACCTCTACCACGACAGGATCATCATCAGATTCATCTAGCTCGTCCGAAGACCAGAAACTCTCCAAAGCAATAGGAGGTAAACAAAAGAAAATAACAACGACCAAACACAAAGCGAAGACTGTAGAAAAAAGCTCAAGTGAAGGGGAAGTCGACCAGGACGTGGTGGACTTGCGGCACACTGCAAACTGTGGAGTCGCAGACAAGTTTGCGTTAACTTTCCGAGATGTAGAGGGCTCTGTCAGAACCTATGACGGCAGTGAGAACTATCCGGTGCGACGTTGGATTGAGGACTTTGAGGAAACAGCAACGTTGATGGGCTGGGACGAGATGCAGAAATACGTATTTGCAAAAAAGTCTCTGACAGGCCTGGCTAAGTTGTTCGTGCAGAGTGAACGTGGCATCACATCCTGGCACAAGTTGAAGAAAGCCCTGAAGAAGGAATTCCGAGATGATGCCAGCGCAGCAGAGATTCATCGACTGCTAACCAACCGACGAAAAACAAAAGTTGAAACTCTTCACGAATATTTCCTGGTGATGCGAGAAATAGCCAGCAGGTCGACAATCGATGATGAATCACTGATACAATACGTATTCGATGGCATCGAGGATGACACTGGATCCAAGATGATTCTATATGGAGCAAAGGGCATCAAGGAATTCAAGGACAAGTTGAAGATCTATAAGAGTGCTTACGCACGAAACTCCCAGAAGGTGACGATAAATGAGAGGACGACAAACAATCATACACCAAGAGAAGACAACAGGCAGAAGCAGACCTCGCCTGTAAAGAGATGTTACAATTGTGGTCAGAAGAACAGTCATGAGTCCAGAGAATGTCCACACAAGAGTCAGGGTCCAAAGTGCTTCAATTGCAGCAGTTTCGGACACATAGCTTCCAAGTGCCCAAACCCTGAGCAGAATGCCGAGAAGAAGACAGTGAACGTCGCTTTGGGAACCAAGTCGAATATAAAGATGAAAGAATTGTTGCTCCAGGGCCAGAAGATCAATGCATTAGTTGACACGGGCTGCCCAATCAATCTGATCCGTGAAGACATCTACACAGAGATGGGCGATCTGGAGCTGAAGACTACCGCCATAGTACTCAAGGGTTTCGGAGATAGTGAGGTGCGTCCCCTAGGATATTTTCCAACCGACGTCCAGGTTGACGACGATACTTACTTGACCGATTTCTATGTGGTGTCTGGAGATGTACTAAAGTTGCCAGCTATCATGGGTAACGACTTGCTGGACCAAGCCATAACTACCATCAGCAAAACTGGTGTCAAGATGTCCAAGGACATATCAGAAGCGTACTTGTACCGAATCGACGTGGTAGCAGCCGATTAGATGGACATAGGAAAGGCATCGGAAGAGGCGAAGAGTACCAGCGTTGAGATGAGCATCACGAAAGAAACTACGGAGAAATTGGACGTGCAAAAAGGAGTATTTGGTAATCCTGCGCAGATCATCACCGACCGTGGAACCGCGTATATTTCACATGAATTCGAAGAGTACTGCACTGCCAACAACATCACCCACTTGCTGATCACGACCAGACTCCCTCGTGCCAATGGCCAGATAGAAAGGATGAACTCCACGATCACTTCCGTGCTGGCCAAGTTGTCCATCGAAAACCCTGGAGATTGGAACAAGCACGTCGAACCTGATCGAAGAGCCATGAATTCCACTTACAACCGCAGTATCAAGCAGACGCCATTCGAACTTTTGACGGGAGCCAAAATGCGCTCTGAAAATGACCTGAGAATACTTGAGTTGATCAGTGAAGAGATGGTAGACGAGTGTGAGACCAGGAGAGATGAACACCGTGAAGAAGCGAGAGCACAAATCCAGAAAGTGCATCAAGAAAACAGTGTGTCGTTTGATCGAAGTCGACGGCCTGCCCGCCAGTACCAAGTTGGCGACATCAAAACCATCAAGAGGACCCAGTTTGAACCAGGCCTTAAATTGCAGAAAAAGTACCTTCGGCCTTACAGAATCTCCAGAGTCAAGCTGAATGACACTTACGACCTCTGTCGTGAAGGGAATCGCTTAGGCCCCAAACGAACAACTACTTGTGCTGAATTCCTCAAACCCTGGGCTGAAGACTTCTCATCATCCGAGGCGGATGATCTGCAGGATGGCCGATTGTGGGAATCTGAAAATAATGAACGTTCTTGGGTTTCCCGCCAGCTTCGACACTGCCCGGTGGCGCCGCGTAGAGGAGTCAAGTGGAAGTAGTGAGAAACTAAGACGATCAGTTACAGTTTTTGTGTCAAGTCATGTCACGTCAAGTTCTGTTAAATCTCATCTTATGTAATCTTACGTTTAAATGCAGTTTTTATACTTAAAACTACTTCAAGACGTGTTCGGTTTATTCGCTTGCCAAAATTCATTCCCACATTACTTCATTACTTTCTTTTTGTTCTTCTTCTTCTTTCGGATGGGCCAGCAAAGGACCACGACGTTCAACTTTTCAGCTTGGCGAGGGACTTGATGTTTGCCCAATATTCGCGCATTCTCTGGCTATGTTTCTCCTTTCTCCCTTTTGTCCAGATGATGCCGGTTTTCCTACAGGGTGGTCTGTCCTGAAAACTATTCTGCTTAGGTATCTTTCTGAGATGTGATCAGCTTCTAATATCACTTTCCATTATCTTCAGTTCTTGGATGTCCTTGTTAACTTCTGTTAGCCACGGTGTCACGCTCTTTATAATCTCCCAGTAGTTGAGAAGCCGGTTGGTTAGTTTGGTTGGGTTCATCCTTGAGACAGGTCCGTAGAAAGCCAGACGTCTCTTCCTAGCCACATCTGTGATTTTCTCAGTATATCTATGAAGCTCCTGGATTTGATCTTCTTCTGTACTCGTCATATATTTATTAGTTTATTAACTGAAATTAGTTTTCTGGGAATATCTCAGAAAAATGGTTTTAGACCCTTAAAACGTTGTAGCCTCCAAGCCACCGAGGGGCTGAAAATGAGTTGTGTCTCGTCCCTGTACGCCATAATATAATAATAATCATAATAATAATTTAATAATATAGGGATAGGGATTTAATAGACCTTCAGTACCACACCCGCACGTGTAAATCACGTGAAAAAATTCAAGAGTACCCCTTGACCCCCTTAAGCGCATTATATATGTATTGATGAATTTTACAGCTTAAGTTGGTTCTGTGATAACCTTATAGCCGTTTGCAAACGTTCACAGTAAGGTAATAAATGGAATGGCATTGCGTCTTACAGAAATAGATGGACTTCTGAGATTGTGTTGCCATGGTTAACGGCTTGAATTCTTTCAATAGCTTAATAAATGAAATTAGTTTTCCGGGAATATCTCAAAAATGTGGTTTTCGCGGCCCATAGGGCTCCCGAGTTTTGTTTCTCACATTGAGACGCTGAAAATGAGCTTTTTCTCGTCTTTCTACGCCCATTTCAGCATGCATTTTAAGTGGGTAGGCCCTCTTTTATGAGAGGTATTGAGAAGAGTTACATCAATGATTACTTTCGTGCCTCTGATGAACATCTATACCAAATTTTACGTTGATCCACTCAGCCGTTCTCAAGTGATGCGCGTACATAGTTGTACACAGACACACAGACAGACAGACAGACAGACAAAAAATTTGTTTTTGCGCGCAACCATCTTAAACCAGTCTGAAACGCGTTAATAACTCAAATTTCCGTGGAAATTCAGAAAAAACAGACAAACTTTCATTTTTTTTATATATGGAGATTAATGTTACATTGTAAGGATATGTTACCTTGTTTAACCATTGATCATTCTAATTACAGTATGGTAATGGCTTTTATTCTAAATGTACCCCATGCACAGATGACGAATTGACACAGCAACATTTTATGGTGTCTCAGATCTGCAACTCTCGACACATCACCACCTCTAGGATGCCTATCCATGAAACGCTTGGCATATATCCTGTGATATTTGATGATTTATTTTTTATACAATCTTCTTGTAAAATCTTGTGAAACTATGGTATGGTAAACTAAAATTATGAAATAATGTACTGAATGTTCAATACAAAAGATAGGCTATACACTATATGATTTTAAAATAAATGTACCATTTATACCATCTAAGTTTGGGACAGCTTTTTCAAGTAGTTTGTTCAGCATGGACCTCTGGGGATTGAGAGAATAGTGAGGGTACATCCTACTCCAAAATTTGTCATACTGTCAATGTTGCACTATAATGACAGTGACTTCATTACTTCAATATATCTCTTTGAGATTGATTACAATCCATGTATATCATTTACTTTTCAGACGTGCTAAGATGCAAGGCCATAGGGCCAGGCTATCTCCAGACTCAGTAGACAAGTGGTTCAAATCCCACCATTCACCACCCTTTAAATGGTAATTTGCATAGAAAAGCATTCCAAGTTGATCTATTTTAATTTTCTGGATGGAATTGTCAGTTCAATTTTCATTTATAGTATAGTATAGTATAGTATAGTGAAGATGGAAGACTAGATTTGGAAATTAGCAGAAGAATACAACTCGGGAATGCTTTCTACCAACAGCTACGGGGACTAGTATGGAACAAGGATATACCAATTAAGGCTAAAGAAGTTATGTACAAAGCATATTATGTTCCTATAATGACATATGCAGCAGAAACTTGGACGATGACTAAGAGGGATGAGAGCAGAGTACAGGCAGCTGAGATGAGATTCCTGAAAAGTATAGTCCAGAAAACGAGAAGAGACAGAATGAGAAATGAAGATATACGGAAAGAACTGGGAGTACAGAAACTAAATGACAAACTGGAGCAAAACAGATTGAGATGGTTTCGACATGTCAAACAGGTGAATGATGTAAGGCTACAAAGACGAGCACTGGAACGACGGATGACAGGGAAGAGAGGACCAAGAATGCGTTGGATGGACTCAGTGAAGTATAGCATTAGAAAACGGAACCTAGATTGGAACACTGTGTGGAACGACAGAACAAAGTGGAGAGGAACCATATTTGCCCCCACCCAGTGTCAGCTGCAAAAGGGGAAATAAAGATGAATGAATGAGTGTATTATTTGGTAAATAGACTGTGGTTGCAAGAAAATTTCAACACCTCTGTATTACTGTATGTTTCCTGTGAAGAAATGAATCAGAGTACAGATTTATTGATTTACTGAACTCAATTTCCATTTTCTTCCTCAAGTTTTGAAGAAAAATGTGAAATGAAGTATATGTTTTCAAAGCCGCATTTCAACATTGTTCGGTTGACTGCATAGCTCAATGATAACATACTCCCCTGCTGTTCCCAAGGTTGCAGGATCAAATCCTGGTGCAGTCAGCTTGCATTTGTGATTGTGCAAATGTGAGGGAGCCATGTCAGTAGATTTACTGGCATGATAAAGATCCCCTTCAGGGCAAAATTCCGGCACCCAGGCATTTCTAAAAGCCACAGTAGTTAAAAGGGATGTAAAACCAAAAACATTATTATTATTATTAATATTATCAACATTGTTCAATATGACACATGGTAAGTATGTAAATTTTAGAAACAGTGGTATAAGTGTGCATGGCTAAATATTTAGGCTGACTTATCTTGTGAAATTGCCAGTTTATCACCAGAATAGAAATGTAACACAGTCTCACTGTAAATATTGGTTATATTGATCGTAGACTCCCCATCTTAGGCTTTCATGGCTAGTGTTCATAACTTTGTACCAGTTGTGCTGGCTTCTAGGCCGTTGCCGAGGCAGGATGCGGTCTCCCGATTTTCATCGATGACTGCATTCGACATTTTCACGAGTCCAATCCGTCGAATGGTTAATAAGTGGACGGAGGTTCGGCTCCTTTTTTTTTTTTGGGCGTGGCAGCCAGCCTTTATTACTACTGCCTCCGATATGCTATTAGTTCTAGATAGTAAAAGAGACAGATGGAGGATGGATGAGCTGTTTCAGGCTTTCTGCCTGTCCCAGCACTAGGTGCTATACGAGAAATCATCTCATAGGAAGAAAGACAATCATGATTGGCTAGGTTAAGTGAGTACGGGCCAAGGAAATACCCCACAGGCAAAAAGGAAAGATTGCCTGTGAGTAAAAAACCTGGTGAATGGAAGATAGCCACATGCAAGGATGTGGAAGGATCTGGTAGGTATGTTAGTGTGGGAGAGGTTCATGCACCAGTTTCATGTCCGTCCTCTTGCCATGATCATGTCTGAGAATCAAAGATAGCTTTGAAGCCATTTTTCAGTGTTGCCTTATTAACAATTAATAATGTAGCTTCAATATTAATTACTGGGTGTAGCACGGGCCTTTCTGGTTGCTAAGCAGGGATGCTAAAAGTCCTAGGACCTGCTTCATAACCCGGTCTCTTTGGGATCCCTGGTAACTGCTTGACGGGATTTCTTGGTTACTGACCTTGGTAGGCCGCGCATGAGAACGAGTCTAGCCCTCGATGACATCAGGGGAGAGTAAAGCGCCGCCCTGCCTCTAACTTTTAGATTGTTTGGCACCTCGGTTGGAATGGTGAGGAGAATTGCGCTAAGTTGTGAGTATGATGTGCTGAATACCGTAAGCGGCGGTCATAATTCTGTGCATTTAATACATATCACTACTATCCAGTCTCCTATATCAAGTAACTCTGCGTTCCGCAGAAACGTCAAGAAATCACAGTAAAATACCCACTTCTCCAATTATGAAATCCCAAATAATTATATTACTACTCCTACAGAATTAAACAGGTTATGAAACACCAGTTTAGGGAGGTGAAGCTTAGTGAATTAGTAACTACAATCAATGTGTTTTCTTTTCCTCCCAGAGATGGTTTATAACAATTCATCTTAAAATAGGCTATAATTAAATAAGAAAACATCACAAGTTATTAAAAAATTAAACTATGTAAAATAATATTTAAATTTGCGATATGTTCAGAATTATGCATCACATTATTGGCGTCCGTCTCGCTGCGTAGTGGCTAGCATTCTTGGCTGTCACCGCGGAGGCCCAGATTCAATTCCCGGCTCTGCCAAGAAATTTAATTTTAGTCTGAGGGCTGAAACGGGCTACACAGCCTCGTGAGGCAAAGGTGAGAAGAGGTGGGTTTGATTCCTACCTCAGCCTTCCTGGAAGTGGATTTCCATGGTTTCCCACCTCTACTCCAGGCAAATGCCAGGATGGTACTGCGCCCGAATTCCTCTAGAGCACAGTCCCAAATCCGCACATGGAAAAAGGATCGTGAGAATGTCAACACCCGGCTAAGAGTTGAACAACCCTCACCGGACTGATGACTAGGGAACCCTAGGAACACATATATACATACCTAACAATACTACTAACTAGTTGCATACAGTACAGAAAATATAAACAAATAAAAGTAGAGCACTAACGAGCAACTCGGCTCTCGGGCGTTAAGATAATTTGTCGATCATCTGTCTGCATCTAGCTAGCGGTATCGTTCTAGTGTAATTAAGCGTTGAATCAAAGAAACAGATCTAAAAAACTCAGCAAGAATAAAAATGTTCTTGCCATTTATTGACAATAAAGAAAATAACATGACAAAAATTATGTTCCCTTCACCAAGAATAAAATAAAATATTTATCTGTGCCTCACTTATGCCTGATGCGCTTAATAAATGTATTTCTTGTATCTTTACACGAATACAACATGTATCCCTTGCTTGATAATATTTACATAAACACATAGTTTAATTAATGACAGTAGCGTCTGTCCTACTTGTTTACTGAAGTTATGCTTTAACGCTCATCATAACAAACATACTCCCTACGTAATACAATCGTTTAAGTCTTCAAATTTAGATCTTAAGTTCTTAAATATAATAAAAGCAATAATTAATAATAAAATAATAACGTATTTACATTTTATACATGATCGCGTCCCGCACGATATAAAAACAACTGTCTCCAATTTATTAGAGTTCATTCCACCACTTTCCTCCTGTCTCATCATCTTTCTTTATGTGTATCACCATCTTTCTCCGTATTTCACACAATAAACTAGTCAAAATAGGTGTTTGTGTGTCAATTCCATGTGAAAGAAAAAGGAAGATTGTAGTTTTACGTGACCGTGAATCTTGTGATTATGAGCCACGGGACCTCCTTTTTACGTGGAATCCGAACCACAGGACATGGCATTTCACATCGAAAATCTCACATGCATTGACCGGGAATCGAACCCGGACCGCCTTGGTGAGAGGCATACAGCTAGACCGCTGAGCCACCACGCCCCTCAATTCCATGTGAATCATGAATACAAACAGTGAAGTTAATATTTCATCACTAAAGTAACTAACAATGCACGACTGTTCAGATAAGCTCTTCAACCAAAAATCGAGTGTGTGTGGCATGAATCCTCACTCCCACACTCCTATCCTCTCCAAATACAAACTATGACTTCTCTTACTCACCACAAATTATTACAAAACCTTTCTTCATAAACTCACGTCGCATATTATCGCGTCTCTAGTTACGCCTTCATCAATACAAATGCATTTCATCAACCTTTCTTCTCTTAGCACGTTCACAAAACTTCTACCGTTCCATATCAACTACATTGATCAAAGTTTGATATTTAGTATTCCTACTAGAAATTACAACTGTAATAACGTTCATGAATACGCCTCACTTCCTCCTACAAACTCCTCTATCGATTATACATCTCGTGCTATGTTCAAATACTTTCCACATACTTCCTCCTTCGCATCACATATTTCCTTGTTACAATTTATCGCTTAATTCTGAATTTCAAGTCTGCTTGTGTCTGTTATAAAAATAACAATAACCTTCCCTCACGTTTATGTTCACAATAAATGTTTATATCTCTCCTTCCATCTTACAGTATCGTTTTATGATAAATATGCATCCATAACATTTTATAATAACGTTTCTCGTTCAGTTATGCCTTCTACTATCGCATACTGTTCTTTTCCATACCGCAAAATTCTGGGTTTTACAATGTCATTACATTTCTTGCATACAAGAGTTACTTCAATGCCAATATTGAATACTCCTGTCAACTATTTCGTTTCATACATCTTATTTCGTTCCTGAAATGAATAAACTCTTTACTTATAGGATTCTCTGTCCTTCCTTTCCTCACTTCAAGTGATAAACTATTTACTTTCGTCAAACACATGACTATATTCTTTCTCTGATATATTACTTATTTATTTCTCACAAAGTTGTGCTTCATTTCTCTTGTTTCAATACATATATATTATCGTTCTTCAATATTTCCACAAATATACAAAATTCTCTAATATTTCATCAAATCTACGGAGTTTTCCAATGTTACAACAAATCTACGGAGTTCTCCAATGTTACAACAAATCTACGGAATATACGCTCGCAATCACAACGAAATCGTTCGTAAGTAAAATTTTAACGCTCTAAAAATGACAATGAAAAATACTAACGATGTCTAATACCATCCATCAAGACTTCAAAATACGTCCAAGTGACGTACGAAATTAACTATCGCAATTACTAAAAACTGACTAAACTTTCAAGACAATACAATAACATAGGTTATAAATGCAAATATGTTGGTCAATATTCTGGAATAACGTGAACAAAATCTAACTACTGTACCCATATGACGTCATGTGGAGAACATATTGAACCCTTATTAATCTGCGATAAATAAGTATTCATGATTTATTATTATTATTACTGCGGCCCAGGCAGTACTTATTATGGATGGTGACAAGAGGAAGGCAAGTTAGCGTGTTGCAATGATTGCAACAGAAACCGAGCTTGGTAGCTATTCTTGAAAACGGCCGGGTAAGCTGAGTTCAAGGCCAAATTGTGTAACAACATGCACCAGAATTGGAATCATAAAGGGATGGTCACGAGTTTCTTGCAACCGACCTACGGTTGAATCACCCAATCAGGAGAGACCAAGCCTAAACCACGCGATGGGTGACGTCACTGGTAAAAAGCGCGCGGAATTGATTCTCTAAAGAACCGCCGATCCGAATTATCTCCGCATGAGTGCGCTGAGACGTTTGAATTAAATGATGAAGATTGACACTAGTCCCGTGTGTGTGAGATGAAAACTCTAGAATTTTTTTCTTATTTCACCCCACTCCTCCTCACTCTGTCAGTTTCCAATAAATTGATCGACGAGACGCTATTCGAGGACTATCTGTTGGAGCTCTGGTGAGCTAACTTCACGCCAGTTTGCGTAGCGATTTTTAAAGCTCTGATATTATTTGAAGTCTTTTCGTTTTGAGCTCTGGTGAGCTAACTTCACGCCAGTTTGCGTGGTGATTTTAAATACTCTGATATTATCTTGAAGACAACTATTTTCAGCTCTTAGGGGCAAGACTTGAGTAACATTCCAATTAGCACTCAGCGAGCGAAGGTCCAAGAGCAGTAGAGATTACCGAGCGAGATAACGACTGCGAGACAGGCAGATTTAAAACTTGTATTGTCAAACCAGTGACGATGGGTTTGAAGTGTACATTTCATGTAAATTTTTACTGTATTATTTCAAGTATTGTATTGTGCGTGTGTAAACGAGAGCTAGGAAAAGTCTTCGTTGATTAATCGCATAGGACAATTCGTGGGCGAAATTAGTAACTCACAAGCGATTATAGCCAGGTCAAATTATAATAACATTGAACTTTTCTTCCAAAGAGACTACACCAAGATGTCCGACGTGTGGTCAGGAGCTGGAGTGATGTCCGACGCTTCTACGAAGACAACGAAGGAGTGCTAATTTTCCCGTAGGGAGATGGGCCGAGATGCAGGTCATATGTTCTACAAGCTGATACGGTGATGTACAAAAATTGATTATTCAATATGTAGTTAGATTGGCGGGGGAACTTTGTAAATAGTTCATCTTAGTCTTTTTCTTGTTTTAGAGTGTTTTTCTTGTACCGACACTAAATGTTTTAAATGCACGTTGGCGCGTGGCCAAAGTTGTTTATGGTGTTTTATTTTTCTTTGGAGTCATATTTAATGTTCACGGCGTGTGTACGTGATTTTTATCCATGCGAATGCGAAACCCGTTACATTCGATAAGTGGTGCTTTATTAAAGTTCATTTTTTTATAGGAAAGGGAGGTAATTACTGTAAGATGTTTGCTGAACAGGTTATTATTCATATTAGGGTTGCCTAGCGCAACAAAATTAAGATGTAATTGTAGAACACCTTAGTTCTAAATTTTTAGATTTTTTTTAGTCCTTTTCAGGTTTATTAGTCACTGGCATCGAACGGAGGCGCCAGCAGGTAGAAAATATTTATGTCATTTTATTTCAGGGTCTGTCAAACCCATACGTGTGATTCTGTGTGTGTTATGGTGTCAGGTGTGTGTTTGATTCTACGTGAAGAGGGGTAGAGGTCCTACCGCCCTCATATGTTTGTTGTTGTTGTATTTTTGATGGAAAGGCAGGGTGCTCTGAGGAGACCGCTGTTCCTTGTCCATATGCTGATTCTTGGATTTCCTGGGGGAAATGCTGAGATATATTTTGTTCTGACACACACACACGTATTATTGTGCTTTGGGGCACGCTTCTTCGAGACTGGATCCCGTGCCTTGGCAGGCCGAGGTTATTTTGACACGTGGGTTGACAGATATGCAGATTTCCACGTATCGCCTGTCTAGCCTGGTGACTTATTTTGTTAGGCAGTCCTATTTTTCCGACTGGCCCCCTTTAAGCTTTCATTTAGCAAACCTGTTCTTTGTGATGGTTATTTTGAACCATAATTAATTGGGGAGTTCGCCATGTCTGTGACGGATTATTGCATGTCGTATGGATGGAATGTTGTGTTAATAATGTAAATGTTGGCTTTGAGCCTAGTGATGTTCTATGACTCAGTTCATGTAATTTAGTGTGTGACGCCCGTGTGGTGTAGTGGTAGTATACTTGTAAAAATGACGGCGGTCATATGTGTACTTGTTTTGTTGGTCACGTGTTAACTTACTTGTGTTGATTTGTGTGAGAAGTCCTAATTTTTAGGCAGTAATGTTTTGCTACGGCAGTTTGATTCCAATTTCATGCGGAAATTATTGTGTTGTTTATTTTAAGTATAGGAAGTGTCGGTTTAGTTTTAAGTGTTGTATAGTTGTTCCCCGCGTCTGTCTAGCTCTAAGTAATGCGGATTCGTCTTCTGAAAGTTTATTCCGGATGATGACGAATCATGCATTCAATTGTACTCATCGTGAAGCATGTAGAACGGCACTCGCGCATACATTGTCATTATTGTTGATTTTCTTGGGACACTTGGTCCGAGTAATAATCTCTCCTGAGATTTGGCCTAGTTTTTGGCAAATTTAATTTATTCAGTGGGAGTCATCATGGGAGTTTTGTTTGTTAATTCATTGTAAATAGCTGATTTGTTATTAAATTCATTTGTTATAACCCTGGCTTCACTTTTCCTGCATGTTATTTTGTTATATGTTACCCTGCATGTTAATGAAGCGCTTTAGCAACAACTTACGATATGGACTGTTACACCCCCCGAAACTGAGTCTCATAAGCTTCTTTGCAAGGGTTCATAAAACAAAAAATGGCGCCCAACGTGGGGATTTTTGTTGTTGTTGCTTCGCTGATCTCATATTTATTTCGTTGAGAAATGATGCCAGGTCAAGCGGGCAAATTAAATTCAGGAAATTGAGGCGATGTTGTACTGCCATTTGCATTAGTAAAATCACTGAGTTCCTAAAGTTAGAAATATTGAACAAGGTTAGAATTTGATATTGCATTTGTTATAAACTTGTTCTGGCGCCCGGCATTAAAATTAGAAAATTTGCATATTATTGAACTCAGTCAAAGCAGGAAGGTGTTGCCTTATATTTGACATCTAATTAACTTCGGTTAATTAGTGTTGTTCGTAAATTCTGTTGGTTAGGAATTTAAAAGCAGATCACTAGGGAGTTATTTTGTTGTTTGGAAATAAGAATAATTTATTCAGTAAATTTTGATTACTGAAATTTTTATTAAATTCGAATCAGTAATATTTAAATATTATGACATGTATGCGTGTGTATGACTGAAATCTCGGTGCATGACCCTGTTTTTCTCTGGTTATATTTGTGTATTGTGCAATGGCGAGTGTTGAAGAAATCAAGGGATTGTTAGAACAGATGTCCGCGAAAACGGAAAAACAATTAGAGCAGACGTCCGCGAAAAAGGAAGAACAGTTTAAGAACATGATGGAGGAGATAAGCGAAGACAATGAGCAACAATTAAATAAACAATTAGAAAGTAAGCGTGAGCACAGTGACAAACGATTATATGAATTACGTGAGCATAGTGAAAAACAGTTACACGACATGAGCGGTAATATTACGGTCCAATTACAGGTCCAAAAATTGGATACTGATAAACAATTAAACGAACTGAATCACAAACTATCAGAACAGGCGATAACACAAACAGTACAAGCAGATCAATTAGAAAAGATCACTCATGACATAAATCAAAGTGTTAGGGAGGTAGAGAAACTGGCAGATGAGGTCGCGGAGAATAACGCCAAACAATTAGGTGAAATTAAAAAGTTGGAGTCGAAATTTGACAATAAACTCATACAATTTGACGAAATGGTGGCCGATAAATTAAAGCAAATCGAGGCAGCATGCGTCAATAACACAGCCGGAATAAAGAGCACACAGGACAAATTACAGCAACAGATTAATTCAGTAGACAGCAACGTACTTGAATTAATAAAGGAAATCGATAAACTTGAGATTAAGACCGAAACAGAACGTATGCACTTGCGTGAAAATTTGGAATACCAATTAAGTAAAACCCAGCAGGTCATAAGAGAAGAGGTCGGAGATCAATTAGTTAAAACACAAGAGGTAATAAGGGAAGAGGTTGGAGAACAGTTAGTCAAAACACAAGAGCAGATACGAGAGGAGCTAGAAAAGAATCAGGAAAGAAGCGAAGAAAAAATTAGCAGTCTGAAGAGCAGGATCCGAAGAGATTGGGAGCAGCAGGTCAACGAAACGAAAGAAGACAGGCTGACAATTTTAAAGCGCTTAGGTGAATACAATTCGAGAATGCAGACATTGGAGGAAAATGTAAAATCCAAACTCCAAGAACACACAGATCTCATAATTAAAAATGAAATTAGATCATTAGAGAACGCAACATTAATTTCGACAGAAAATACAGTAGGCAAGCAGGGAAGCATTGGAAGTCCGGTGGGCTTGAAGTTGGCTGAGGATAATAGCCGAGGTCAAAGTCCTAAATTAACGAGCAACGCATTCCAACAGTACAGGGAAGAGACATCCACACCGCAACCAGACTTGGCACCCGCCCAAGTAATTCAGGTCATTAGGGGAAATGATTTCAAACCCGATAAATTCAGGGAGCACACAGGAACCACTCCCAAAGCATTTTTACGTCAGTTGGATGACTATTTTAATGATCAACATATCAGTCCCGCAAAACAGTTGCGACACGTGGAGAAGTTTTTAGAAGGCCCAAGCTTAATCTGGTTCTTGAGCTTTAAATATACATTCACCGACATGGCACAATTCAGAGAAGCGTTCTTAAAGAAGTTCTGGAGCCCTTCTTTGCAGCAGGGATTAAGAATGGATCTGTACACTAGAAAATATCACAGCACGCATCCGACTAGATTTTCAGAATTCTTTAGCCAACAGCTGGTTAAATTCCGCGATTTTGACGACCCCCCTAGTGAACAAAACATGGTTCTAACCATCGGGAAACAACTTCCTATGAACATTCAACAGCTGTTAGTAGCCGGAAATATTAAGACCGCAGTGCAGGCTGAAGAGTTACTCCGCCATTTAGACGAGACAAGCATGGTTAGTCCACAGACAGGGAGAAGAAACATGGAATGTGTCAACACGGCAGAAGTGGTTCAGGGACACCAAACTAGTCACAACCAGGGGAACCAAATAAAAACCCAATCTACGGGAACCCAGTTTACACCGAGACGGCAAGACTATGATGGCCGGAATCAATTCAACCAGAATAATCGAAATTTTCAGAATCGCCGAGATAACTATAACCAAAACAATCATAACCAGCAAAATCAATGGACGTACCAGCGAGAATACACCAATTGGAAGGGAAACCAAAGGCAGGGTAGACCTTACCAAAGGAATGGAGATGGCAGGTGGAACAACACGAGGAACTATCGCCAAGATAATCGGGGAGACTATCGCAACAATTGGAATGAGCGGTACGTCGAATCGCAGAAGTATTTAGATCAATTAAACGCCGAGGAGACGGAGAAAGAGAAGTGGGGGCGTGCAATGGCAAATATACAGAGCCCGGATAATCACCAAGGAGGGGGGGCGGAAAGTTTATTACGGCAGCAAGAGAGGCGCGATGACAACCGGCGGAACTCAACGAATGGGTCCCGGGATAAAAAAAAACTCAAATGAACCAAAACCTGATAGCCTGAAGATGGAGGACACCAGGGAGCGGGAAGAGCTGATTGTTGCTAATATAGAAGAGTGGGTAGCATTCCCGGACGATTGCCTGGAGGAATTGTTAAAGGACCGAGAAAATGTCATCAGACAATTGCCGATTATTTACGCACATATTGGAGGTATGAGGGTGAGATGCTTAATTGACACAGGTAGCCAGGTGAGCCTAGTCACCGAGGTATTGTTAAAAGAAATCACAAGTAAACAAACTGTTCCAATTATGCCTGTCCCGTTAATGAAAGTCAGAGGGGTCATTCCTGACAAGACCATAAGTTGTAAGCAGCAAGCATATTTAGATCTGGAAATATTGAACCACACATTTTCGCAAACATTCATTGTCATACCGAAAATGAATTATAACATCATTTTGGGAGCCAACTTTATCTGTGATTTTCATGCTGTCATTGACTTACATAACAACACTGTAAGTTTCAAGCAAGTTGAGGGGTTGAATCACGTGGGTTTAAACATGGAAGAGAGTCCACTAGAGAGAGAGGCGAATACTTGGGTCATTGAAGAATGCACTAATGAGGCGATCAGAGATAAGAACATGACGGAGGAACGAGTAAGCCAGACAGCAGTAGTTGAAATTGACAGCCGAGATATTTCGCAGGAACTTTGGGTACATTTGGCGGAAGAAGAAATTAGCGGATCCAAATTTGAAATTCTACTTCAGGAGCGGCTTAAGGAGGCAATAGTAGGGGAACCTGATAGAAGAAAACTGGAAGAAATTTTGAGATTTCATAAAGGAGTTTTCGCCACCATCCCTGGAAAAGTTTAGAATTTCCAATATGCCATGCAAGTTACTGACTGGACCCCATTTAAAAGTAAATTGCACCCGATCCCAGAGAAACATTTTGCTCAGGTGAAGGACATCATTAATAATTTATTAGATTCCGGCATGATAAGGAAAGCAGCAACCCCGTACCTAAACGCAATATTGGCTGTGGCCAAGCCAAATGGATCAATTAGGTTATGCCTAGACGCGCGAGTTTTGAACAGTAAACTGCTAGTTGAGCATGACCAAGCACCTAGGATCAAGGATGTTTTGAAGGGCTTTCGTGGAAAGAAGATTTATTCGAGTGTCGACTTGACAAATATTTTCCACCATCTTGAACTTGAAGAAAAATCCCAACTATTGACGGGATTTTTATTCGATAACCAAAGTTATATCTGGTCTCGGATGCCCTTTGGTGTAAAAACAGCTGGATGTGCACTGATAAGAGCACTAGATAGGAATCTGACTGAGGAGGTCAAGAGCTTCACTACGAGATGTTGACGACATATTAATTGCATCTGAAACAATGGAGGAACACTTGGTAAACCTAAATAAACTTCTGGATAACTTGAGAACCATGAACTTCAAAATTAATCTAAAGAAATCACACTTTTGCCAGAGCGAGATTCTGTATTTGGGTCATATAATTGAAGTTGAGGGCGTGAGACCTAATCCAGCGAAAATTGATGCAATCAAGAAATTTCCCACACCAACTAAAGTCAAACATGTAAGAGCGTTTTTGGGAGTGACAGGTTTCTTCAAAGAGAATTGTCCTGGATACACGGAAACAGTAGCACCTATGCAAGAGATGTTAAAGAAGGCAAATCGATGGTCGTGGAATGAGGAGTGCGACAGGTCTTTTAGAGCTACCAAAGACTTACTGGAAAACTATGTGAAGCTAGGGTATCCGGACTTTGAGAAGAAATTTATTATTCAAGCAGATGCTTCATTGATTGGAATCGGTGCTATACTGTACCAAAAGGACGCTGAAGAACCCAAGAAGAGATCATATTTGGCATTTACGAGTCGTAAATTGAGGAAGCACGAGAGGAACTACACTGTGACGGAGCTTGAGTTGCTGGCGATTTTATATTCTCTCCAACAATGGCAGAAGATGATTTTCGGTTATGCCATTATTGTCAGAACCGACCACCATGCACTGACATTTCTATTCAAGACGACGATGGCAAGTGAGAGAGTTACGCGTTGGTCCATCTACATACAGCAGTTTGACATTACAATAAAGCATTGCCCTGGAAGGATGAACGTCATACCAGATGCTTTGAGCAGGAATCCTGAAGATGAGAACGAGGTAACTGCGGAAGTTCACCATATAACACTAACACCTAAGGCTCGTGAGTTTTTGGAGAAACTAAAGGAAATTCGGAAGGAACAAGAAGCAGACCCATGGATGATGATGATGATCAAGTTCTACAGGAAGGAATTACAAACAGATTCACCTGAATACCGAGAAGCCCGTGCTAAAGAAGCGAGATTTCACTACTTAAATAACCTTTTGCATAAGTACGTGGATGAGCAAAAAGATCATATATCGGACGTACTATGTCCCTATCCTGACGTATGCCTCGGAGACCTGGGTTATGAAAGGAAGGGAGAAGAGCTTTAATAGACGACGACACGGCTTTACACACGGACTAAGATTTGGAACTTTAAACCTAAGAACGCTGACGGGGAAGGTGGAGGAGATAGTGGATATGATGGAAAGAAGGAAGTTGGATTTATTGGGATTGGCAGAAACAAAGTGGAAAGGGGAAGGAAGGAGAGAACTGAGAAAAGGCTATAGACTGTACTGGAGTGGGAACGAAGAGGGAAAGAGGAATGGAGTGGGAGTAGTAGTACGAGATGGTTTAAAAGAAGAAGTGAGGAGAATAAGTGATAGAATGATGAAAGTGAAAGTAGCACTGAGGGGAGAGACCGTAGAAATAGTGCAAGTGTATGCTCCACAAGTAGGCTGCGCCTCTGAAGAGAAGGACGAGTTTGAAGAGGAATTGCAGAAGCAGCTGGTCGGAAAAAATATGATTGTTATGGGGGATCTCAATGCCCATGTAGGAAGTGAAAGACAAGGTTATGAGAGTGTTCTAGGACCAGAGGGTTGGGGCGGAAGAAATGAGGAAGGAAAGAGACTGTTGGACTTCTGCCAGAGGAACAGCCTGCTAGTTGGGAACTCCTGGTTTAAGAAAAGAGAGAGCCACACAATCACATGGTACAGTGATGACTTGACCAGGAAGTCGGTGGTCGACTATATACTGTATGAGAAAGAACTAAATAAGAACATCACGGACATCAAGGTTATGCCATCGGAGAACCTGGATAGCGACCATCGATTGCTGGTAATGAACCTGAGAGGGAGTAAGGAGAAGAAAGGGACTGAGAACCAGGAAAGACGTATAAGGATATGGAAACTGAAAGAAGGGGATAGAAGGGTCGAGTACCTCAAAATGGTAAAGGAAGGGATTCCAACAGATGAAGAAAGAGGGGTGGAAGAGGAATGGGCTAGATTTAAGAAGACACTAGTAGGTGCAGCAGAAGCAGTATGTGGGAGGACAAGTAGTAAGAAGAGGTGGAAGGAAACACCATGGTGGAATGAGAAGACAAAAGATATAGTAAGGGAAAAGAATAGAGCCTTTAGGAGGTGGTATCAAAATAGGACGGTAGAGACAAGGGAAGAGTACCAGGAAAGAAAGAAGGAGGCGAAGAGAGTAGTGGCTGAGGAGAGAAGAAAGTGGATGGAAGAGTGGACAAAGATGATGAAGGAGGATAGTGAAGGTACAAAAAAGGTCCTGTATGGGATGGTAAAAACTAAGAGGCGGAAGGATCCTACGGATTATGTTAGAATGGTGAACAAAAGGGGACAAGAGATAGAAAATAGGGAAGAACTGAAGAAAATGTGGAAAGAATATTTTGAAGAACTTCTGAACCCGAATGGAAAAGATGGTGAGGAGGAAGAAATCGGGGAAGAGGAAGATGAACTGCAAACAGAAAAGGACTTAACATGGAAAGAAGTGGAAGATGCAGTGAACAAGATGAAAGGAGGGAAGGCACCGGGTGTGGATGAGTTGAGTGTGGAGATGGTGAGAGCAGCAGGAGAGGTGGGGATACAGTGGTTGTACCGAGTGATGAGGACAGCATGGAAGGAAAGGAAGACCCCAGAGGACTGGAAAAAAGGAATAATTGTCCCGATCTTCAAGAAAGGTAGTAGAACAGATTGCAGAAACTATCGGGGAATAACACTGATGAGTCATTGTGCAAAGATCTTCGAGAAAGTTTTGGAAAAGAGAATTAGGACAAGGATAGAAGGAGGGATGAGGGAAGAACAACATGGCTTCAGAGCAGGAAGGTCCACAGTGGATTTGATTTTTGCTGTAAGGCAGTTACAAGAACAGCACTATGAGTATGGAACAGATCTACTGATGGCCTTCCTGGATATTGAGAAAGCATATGACAGTGTATGCAGAAACAAAGTGTGGAAGTCCCTGGAGGATAGAGGAGTAGAGAAATGGACTATAAAGAGGATAAAGGAGATGTACAAGGGAAGCGTGAGCTGTGTGAAAGTGGGAGGAGAGAGATCAGACTGGTTGGAACAGAGAAACGGCCTGAAACAAGGAAGTGCCTTGTCACCGTTACTTTTCATTGTGGTGATGGATGACATAATGACCCGAGTGGCACAAGTAATTGGGGAAGGAAAGATGAAAGCAATGGTGTTTGCAGATGATTTGATGATTTGGGGAAACAAGGAGGAGGAGGTACAGGAACAGTTGGACGTGTGGGAAGGAATAATACAAGGATATGGAATGAAATTTAGCATAAATAAGAGTGAGATGGTGATCACAACAAGGAAGAAGGAAAGAACCACAACGGGAATAACAATTGGTGGGGAACAGCTGAAGAAAGTGGAGAGTTTCAAGTATCTAGGAAGCCTGATACAAGAGAATGGAAGAAACGATAGAGAAATAAATGAGCGGGGGAGGCAGGCAGAAGCATTTCGGAGGAGTGTGAGAAGCATGTTATGGAGCAAGGATGTCCCTCAGAACAGCAAAAAGATCATATATCGGACGTACTATGTCCCTATCCTGACGTATGCCTCGGAGACCTGGGTTATGAAAGGAAGGGAGAAGAGCAAAATACAGGCCAGTGAGATGAGGTTCTTGAGAAGCAGTATTGGAGCTACAAAGATGGACAGAATAAGAAATGAGAGGACCAGAGAATTAATGAAGGAGGAACCATTACAGGATGGTATAGAGAAGTCTAGACTTAGATGGTATGGACATGTAAAACGAATGGAGGAGAAGAGGATACCCAGGAGGATACACGAGACGAAGTGGTAAGGAAAGAGACCTAGAGGAAGACCGAGAGACAGGTGGCTGAAAGGGGTGGAAGAAAGCGTGAAGAAGAGAGGAGAAGACTGGACAAGGGTGGAGGCTGAGAGATGGTGGGAAGACAGAAGACGTTGGAGAGGCTTGTGTTCCAAACAGACCCGGCCAGTGGCTGGAAACTGTGCAAGATGATGATGATGATGACGTGGATGAGCATCATACCAAACTGCGAATCCTAGTTCCAGCATCACTACAGAGAGGATTGACGTGGCATGTCCACGAGAGCCTAGCACATATCGGCACGGACAAGACAGAAGCTGCAATAGGGGAGACTTTTACTTGGCCTAAGATGCGATTCACCATTGTGGAAGTAATAAGAACTTGTGACGCGTGCCAGCGCACTAAGCCAAACAACTTCATTATGAAACAACCTCCAAGACCACTATTACCACAAAAACCATGCGAGATGCTCGCTATCGACTGTTTTGGCCCTCTGGTTAATGGGAAACGTGGATGCCGACACCTTCTGGTGTGTGTCGATGTATTTTCAAAGATGGTAGCGTTATGTCCAATCCAGAAGACGACATCAAAACAAGTCCTCAGTAGAATTCAGAACAAAGTTATTCCGATGCTTGGGAAGCCGGAATCCATTTTATCAGACCATGGTACTTATTTCACGAGCAATGTTTTTAGGCAAGGTCTAGAGAGCCTGGGGATAAAACATATATTTTCGAGCATTCGTCATCCTTGTGGGAATCCGAGCGAGAGAACGATTCGCTGTGTTGCCAAGTACTACAGAGTAATGATTCCTAACGATCATAATAAGTGGGTTGACAAAATAGGAGATATTGAGATGTGCATGAACACCACTAAGCACGAGTCGACCGGTCAAGTCCCACTAATTGTACACCACAACAGGTTGCCGGAGAGGTCTTGGGACAAGATTATTCCAAGTCCAAGGGATCCACTATTAGCGCATGAGTTGCGAATTCAGCGAACGAGAGAGCACATGAGGAACCAAGCGGACCGAAGACTGAGAAGGTACAGAGGAAAGAAGTTTCACCGGGAATTACAGGAACAAGAGCTAGTGCTTGTCCGCAGACCACCGATATCTGATCCCAAAAACAAAGTGTTTGCAAAATTCTGTCCAAAATTTATTGGCCCGTTCCGTGTCATTAAGAATCTGGGTAACAATGCTTACAGACTTGAAGAAGTGAGTACTGGTGCTAAATCTGTCTTCAATATCGCCAACTTAAAACCATATTACAGAAGAGAACCATTTGATGATTAAGCAGGATTATGTGTGCAGAATCATTATTGCAGAATTTTATTTTGAGAGCCAACACTCAAATGTACGTGGCCGTGGAGCACTTGGGGAGAGAGCGTGCTTTGTTTGTAAACAACAAGACAGCTGAGACGGCAGGTGTGGTAATCACGTGAGGAGAAGGGGAGGTCTAGCGAGATGTATGAATGACATTCCGGCAAAGAGCGCGCACACTAATTGGGTCAGTGGAGTGTACACTCGAGCAGCTGAGCGAGGTACTAAAGAGATGTTGTTGTTACTACTGTGGATATTGTTTTGAAATCCAAATCAATCACTTGCTTCGAATTTCAAAACCTTGCTGAGGATAAATGAACCCTTATTAATCTGCGATAAATAAGTATTCATGATTTATTATTATTATTATGCGGCCCAGGCAGTACTTATGGATGGTGACAAGAGGAAGGCAAGTTAGCGTGTTGCAATGATTGCAACAGAAACCGAGCTTGGTAGCTATTCTTGAAAACAGCCGGGTAAGCTGAGTTCAAGGCCAAATTGTGTAACAACATGCACCAGAATTGGAATCATAAAGGGATGGTCACGAGTTTCTTGCAACCGACCTACGGTTGAATCACCCAATCAGGAGAGACCAAGCCTAAACCACGCGATGGGTGGCGTCACTGGTAAAAAGCCCGCGGAATTGATTATCTAAAGAACCGCCGATCCGAATTATCTCCGCATGAGTGCGCTGAGACGTTTGAATTAAATGATGAAGATTGACACTAGTCCCGTGTGTGTGAGATGAAAACTCTAGATTTAATTTCTTATTTCACCCCACTCCTCCTCACTCTGCCAGTTTCCAATAAATTGATCGACGAGACGCTATTCGAGGACTATCTGTTGGAGCTCTGGTGAGCTAACTTCACGCCAGTTTGCGTAGCGATTTTTAAAGCTCTGATATTATTTGAAGTCTTTTCGTTTTGAGCTCTGGTGAGCTAACTTCACGCCAGTTTGCGTGGTGATTTTAAGTACACTGATATTATCTTGAAGACAACTATTTTCAGCTCTTAGGGGCAAGACTTGAGTAACATTCCAATTAGCACTCAGCGAGCGAAGGTCCAAGAGCAGTAGAGATTACCGAGCGAGATAACGACTGCGAGACAGGCAGATTTAAAACTTGTATTGTCAAACCAGTTACGATGGGTTTGAAGTGTACATTTCATGTAAATTTTTACTGTATTATTTCAAGTATTGTATTGTGCGTGTGTAAACGAGAGCTAGGGAAAGTCTTCGTTGATTAATCGCATAGGACAATTCGTGGGCGAAATTAGTAACTCACAAGCGATTATAGCCAGGTCAAATTATAATAACATTGAACTTTTCTTCCAAAGAGACTACACCAAGATGTCCGACGTGTGGTCAGGAGCTGGAGTGATGTCCGACGCTTCTACGAAGACAACGATGGAGTGCTAATTTTCCCGTAGGGAAATGGGCCGAGATGCAGGTCATATGTTCTACAAGCTGATACGGTGATGTACAAAAATTGATTATTCAATATGTAGTTAGATTGGCGGGGGAACTTTGTAAATAGTTCATCTTAATCTTTTTCTTGTTTTAGAGTGTTTTTCTTGTACCGACACTAAATGTTTTAAATGTACGTTGGCGCGTGGCCAAAGTTGTTTATGGTGTTTTATTTTTCTTTGGAGTCATATTTAATGTACACGGCGTGTGTACGTGATTTTTATCCATGCGAATGCGAAACCCGTTACATTCGATAAGTGGTGCTTTATTAAAGTTCATTTTTTTTATAGGAAAGGGAGGTAATTACTGTAAGATGTTTGCTGAACAGGTTATTATTCATATTAGGGTTGCCTAGCGCAACAAAATTAAGATGTAATTGTAGAACACCTTAGTTCTAAATTTGTAGATTTTTTTGAGTCCTTTTCAGGTTTATTAGTCACTGGCATCGAACGGAGGCGCCAGCAGGTGGAAAATATTTATATCATTTTAGTTCAGGGTCTGTCAAACCCATACGTGTGATTCTGTGTGTGTTATGGTGTCAGGTGTGTGTTTGATTCTACGTGAAGAGGGGTAGAGGTCCTACCGCCCTCATAAGTTTGTTGTTGTTGTATTTTTGATGGAAAGGCAGGGTGCTCTGAGGAGACCGCTGTTCCTTGTCCATATGCTGATTCTTGGATTTCCTAGGGGAAATGCTGAGATATATTTTGTTCTGACACACACACACGTATTATTGTGCTTTGGGGCACGCTTCTTCGAGAATGGATCCCGTGCCTTGGGAGGCCGAGGTTATTTTGACACGTGGGTTGACAGATATGCAGATTTCCACGTATCGCCCGTCTAGCCTGGTGACTTATTTTCTTAGGCAGTCCTATTTTTCCGACTGGCCCCCTTTAAGCTTTCATTTAGCAAACCTGTTCTTTGTGATGGTTATTTTGAACCATAATTAATTGGGGAGTTCGCCATGTCTGTGACGGATTATTGCATGTTGTATGGATGGAATGTTGTGTTAATAATGTAAATGTTGGCTTTGAGCCTAGTGATGTTCTATGACTCAGTTCATGTAATTTAGTGTGTGACGCCCGTGTGGTGTAGTGGTAGTATACTTGTAAAAATGACGGCGGTCATATGTGTATTTGTTTTGTTGGTCACGTGTTAACTTACTTGTGTTGATTTGTGTGAGAAGTCCTAATTTTTAGGCAGTAATGTTTTGCTACGGCAGTTTGATTCCAATTTCATGCGGAAATTATTGTGTTGTTTATTTTAAGTATAGGAAGTGTCGGTTTAGTTTTAAGTGTTGTATAGTTGTTCCCCGCGTCTGTCTAGCTCTAAGTAATGCGGATTCGTCTTCTGAAAGTTTATTCCGGATGATGACGAATCATGCATTCAATTGTACTCATCGTGAAGCATGTAGAACGGCACTCGCGCATACATTGTCATTATTGTTGATTTTCTTGGGACACTTGGTCCGAGTAATAATCTCTCCTGAGATTTGGCCTAGTTTTTGGCAAATTTAATTTATTCAGTGGGAGTCATCATGGGAGTTTTGTTTGTTAATTCATTGTAAATAGCTGATTTGTTATTAAATTCATTTGTTATAACCCTGGCTTCACTTTTTCCTGCGTGTTATTTTGTTATATGTTACCCTGCATGTTAATGAAGCGCTTTAACAACAACTTACGATATGGACTGTTACACCCCCAGAAACTGAGTCTCATAAGCTTTTTTGCAAGGGTTCAATATGTTCACATCCCGAGTAGCTCTGTCCCTTCAGGGTGTGGTGCGTCTCCCCACAGTGCAAACACATCTTCAGGATCAGAATACTACCAGGTTTCCATTTGGTTATTCTTATTTTCGGCTCTTTCCAACCGTGCTAACACTTCCTGTTCTATTTTCATCAGACGGCCTTTATTTTCTTTCGCTATTTTGAAGATTTTCTCTTTATCGTCCCTGAGGCTTTCCTTTATATGAGCGATTTCCCCAGCTAAATCTTCTTTCAATACGGTTAACGTATTTTCATTAGCTTCATCCTTTAATCCTTCTCTCCCGTGGCTCATAATCACAAGATTCACGGTCACGTAAAACTACAATCTTCCTTCCTTCCTTTTAATCCTTCTCTGATCTCTAATTCTCCTTTTAATCCTGTTATTTCTTTCTGCACATTCCCTTGTACCTTCGAGATTTCTGTCGGCATTTTCTTAATGTCATCCCGATTTTCTTCTTGTTTCTTATGAATGACGGCCAAGTCGCTTCTAGTTTGGTCCACTTCTTTATTGACTTTACTGACTTGTACCTTAATATTACCTACTATTTCTTTATTCTCTACCACGATATTCTTTAACTCTGCGATTTCGTGGCATTGTTCTAGGATATTCTTGTCCTGTTTTCGCAATTCTCCATCCACGGTCCTTGCGAAGCCTGCTAATCTTTCGCTCCATTTAGCTTCGCTTTCCTCGATTCTCTGGTCTACAGTATTAGTGAATGTGTTAAACTGTTCCTGTTGACGTTCAGCGTTCGCAGTGTTTTGGTTCTGTATGTCTTTAAGCTGGGATGCCATTAAATCTAATCTCTCGTTAATTTCTTGTTGGGACTGTTTGCACGCTTGTACATCACTCTCGAGTTTTAATTCGATAGATTCGAAACGCTTATCGTTCGCCATCCGCATCTCTGCGATTACGCTAGTGACATTATCAATAATCTCTTCCTTAATGGAGGTTTTAACATTTTCTAACTGCACCTTAACCTCAGCTTGATTAGCTTCTAATTTTTGATTAACCTCAGCTTGATTAGCTTCTAATTTTTGATTAACCTCAGCTTGATTTTCGGCCAACCTTAAACCTATATCTTTAACTTCAGCTTGATTGTCAGCCAACTTTTGGCTTATTTCGGCCTGGAATGCCTTAGCATTCTCTTTGTTTTCTGCATTTGAAGCATCAAACTGCTCCCTTAGTCCATTGATACACTTAAGTATCTCCTCTGTACTTGACATTTTGTCAATTTGTGTCTTGAGAATACTGGTGGGCTTTTATGGCATCATAAGGCTGCGTTATTTTGGAAAGCGGATTCCGGTTTGTTACACAGAATGTATTATTATTAATATAGTGCACATATGAACATGAATAATTATTGGGTATAGAGGCTAGTACCCATATTCCCTCTTATCGTCTGACAATGCATTAAAATAGACTCACAATTTCGTTCCTCAAAATTCGACAAAATTAATTTCTATGGTTTTCCCTATGAAAACCATGCTATCTTATGGGGTTTAATGTATCCCATAATCCCCACGCTCTTGGGCGCCATGATAATTTAAAAGGATGCCTGCCCCATTGCAAGACATCGGCCAAGTTCTGACTTATTAGTAAAAATGGTCCAGGGAGTGGTTTTTATTGCCGAATGCCCCACGCTGGGCCATGCCATGATAATTTAATAGTAATATCATGGGACAAGGTTATGCAATGTCAAAGTAGCTTATATTGCACTCACGCAAGCGATTCCTTCATGTTAACTTTGTATAATACTCTACACTTGTAGTTGCGCGGTCTTTGTTTATATTTCTGAGCAGACGGATAGCATCTCCCCCGTATGAGTGCTCCGAGTCAACTGACTTCTTCATGACTTCATGCTCTATTTAAGGCTTTCTTCTCGCAACATAGTTCACTCAACTTCACGGACCGACCCTTCCTTTAAAACTGCAGCTTGCAGAGCTGTAATTGCCTCCATCTGGTCCAATTTCTCACGTAGGTTCCATTTCCAGTCTCGTGCCTGTGATTTGATCGTTCAATTAATTATTATTAATTGATCTTAGTGATGGCTTGGTGACGCTACTCCCGGGATTCCCCTACGGCGTATTACTCCAATGGTCAAACATCCGCATTCATAGGTTCTCCGTCCATGAAATGCTTAATCTGCTCCAATAAGCATACTTCTTGGGCTTATAATTATTATCTCCGGATTGTATTCATGTTGGTGTTGATCTCACCTCTCTGAGATGCCTGGTTTTGATGTAATCAATTAATTTCATGCGGCGTCCTTCCCCTTCCATTCTTTCTTCCTTATGTCTTGGTGAATCCCAGAGCAATTAGTCTCTGTCCTGGCTTCCCCTTGCAGACGTAAGTAGTCCGTAGGCGCCATCTGACACGCCTTCTTTGACTTTACTAATTTGTCAAATGTCAACCTTGCTTCGAAACTGTGCTTTCTATTTCCAATATTGTATCTTACAGTGGTATGGAGATCTTTTACTTTACAAAATTGCTTATAATTCCTGTACACAATCTGGAATTAAGCTGAAATTTCATGAATAATCGTATATCATGTGGTTCTGGTTACCATGAGGTTTTCCTCCTCAAAAGACGTTTGGTTCGATACCCCGAAAAATCCTATGCCTGATTTTTCTTGTCAGGAGCATCAGGTTCGACGCCAGTCAGCACAAGTACCATGGGTACATTATTTCCCCAGAAAATTAAAAGAATTCAATAGACAAGTGAATTTCTTTTAACCAATTGCTGACTGCGCTCGACCTCTCTCTCAGTGTTTACAACAGGTGGTCGGGGACTCCGTCTGGCAGTCTGCCGTTCTTTGCCCTCTTCTGTGTCTCAAGGCTGTCTCTCATGAATGCGCTCTCTTGTTTGAGGATTCTATTCATACTGTTGAGTTCTTCTGCTGCCTCAACGAGCTGGTCATAAAATTCAGGCAGGCCACAGTCGCACTGCTTCTCACTTTCTCCTTGCTGGGCACGCTCCTCTTTATAGTTGCTCTCATAACAGTGGGACGGACTCTCTTGCCTCTCTGTCTGTGCGTACATGACTGCCCCGTTCACTTGAGTGTGTGCGGCTTCTTCTCGTTCTTCAAATTCTTCCGGAGGGTGATATAATTTTAAGTTTGCGGCATTCATAATCACTTCACTTCCATTCTCCTTGTGTTTCACTCGATAGGCATTGTTCTGCAGGTCTTTAATGATGATATAGGGCCCCATGTAATTTGGAATGAACTTTTTGTATATCCTGCTTTCCGGATCGGAACTGGCTGGCCTCTTCAAAAGTACCCACTCTCCAACGAGTAGTGGTCTATATGGTATCTCTTGCCGGGATTTCTTCGCTGTCGTCTCTCCGCTTGCGCTTTGAGGTACTCGAAGGTTCGCTGATCCTCAATTCGCGGGAAGGTTGCGCGTCTACAGGTGTTTGTATCACTCCGTTCCAAGGTCTCTCTGGTTCTTGGTCTAGATGTAGTTTTACGGGTACCTGTCCTGTAGCTTCATGGACTGTATTGTTAATACAAAACTCAATAATGTCTAACACATCAATCCATCTCCAGTTTTCTTCCGAGCAGTATATCTTCATGTACTTCTGTAATTCTCTCATGACCCTCTGAACCAAATTCGACTCTGGGTGTCTTATGGTGGACAAGATATGCTTGATTCCCAAATTTTGCATCTCCCTGCGAAAATCTACACTGGTAAAACAGCTTCCATGGTCTGATAGTAGATTTTGCGGTTTCCCCAAGATTGGAGTAACTCGTTCCTTCAATCTCTTGAGTACTTGCTTTGTACTGGCTTTCTGTATAGGACACAGTACTACCATCTTTGAAAAAGCATCCATTGCTACAAATATATGCTTGTTACCCCTTCTAGCCCTCGGAAGAGGTCCGAAGTTGTCTATACTCATCAATTGGCAAGGTTTTTCTGGCAATAGTGGTTTAGGTCTTTGCTTCATTAAATACGAGTTGGGTTTTACTCGTTGGCATATATCACAGGTCCTTATGGTGTTCCTCACAGTCTCCCTCATGTTTGGCCATATAAATGCTTCTTTTAGTAGAGCAAGGTTTTTATCTACCCCAGGGTGACCTAACGCTCTGTGCGCTAACCATACAAGTTTTCTCTGCAGTGCAGGTGGAATGACAATTCTTGGACAAGTGTGTTCTGCATCACTCCATTTGTGCAACATCTGATTATACCACAGGTAATCCGTTGACAAAGACTCGGCCTCCAAATATCTCGGCGTGTCCCTTACAAGCTTTCCCTCGAAGTAGTCGATCATTACCCTATCCAGGGGTCTTGACGTTGAATCTCGGTGATGTTCCTCAGCTGGTCCAGGGTTCTTTTATCACGGTCTTCAATTTCCACCGCTAGAATTTCCTCTTCTCCCATGGCTGCTGGATATCTGCTCAGTAAGTCCGGGATCACATTTCCCTTACCAGGACAGTACTCAATTTTGACATTAAATTGTTGGATAAAGAGGGACCATCTTGTTAATCTCTGACTAGACAGATCAGTCTTTAACAAGAACGTCAGTGCTTTAAGGTCTGTCCTCAATATAATTTCAAACCCATACACGACCTTCCTCCAACACTGACAGGCATATAGTATTGCGAGAAGTTCAAGTTCAGTAATCGTGTAGTTTTTCTCATGGGGTTTTAGCCTCCTGCTTATAAAAGCAATAAAAATTTTCTCATCGGGTCTGTCAACGTTTTCTTGATAAAGCCTCGCACCAATGCCTATCAATGACGCATCCGTCTGTATGAAAAACTTATGTGTATAACCAGGGTATCCTAATTTCACGTAGTCCATAAGCATCCTCTTCGACTCCACGTAGGCTTTCTCACAGTCCTCAGTCCAGCGCCACCTACCGCCTTTCTTCAAGAGATCTTGCAGTGGTGCTACTGTTGCTGTATAATTTGGGCAATGGCTCGAGAAGAATCCAATTACGCCGAGGTACTGCCTGACGATCTTTACCTTCGTCGGTCTAGGAAAATTTTTAATGACCTCCAACTTTCCAGGATTAGGCCTTACTCCGTGTGCATCCACAATGTGACCTACGAATTGACTTCCCTCTGACAAAAGTTGGATTTCTTTAGATTAACCTTGAAGTTTACTTCCCTCAGGTCATCTAATAATTTCTGCAAATCTTTCAAGTGTTCCTCAACCGTCTCAGACGTGAGCAGAATGTCATCCACGTATCTTATGGTTTTGGCTTTGACCTCTTCGGATAAGTTCCGGTCTAATGCTCTTATTAAGGTTGAGCCTGCTGTTTTAAGACCAAATGGCAATCGTAAAAATGAATACGTGTGTTGGTCAAAAAGAAATCCAGTCAATAGACTTGTTTTACTTTCCAACTCAACATGGTGAAAGCTTGCTGTGATGTCAAGATTTGAAAAGATGGTCTTTCCTTTGAATTGCCTGAGAATCTACTTAATTGGCGGTACCTGGTCGAATTCTGGTATAACCCTGATATTCAAATTTCGCAGGTCCAAACATACTCTGACACTGCCGTCTGGTTTCGGTACTACCACCACGCCCGCCTCCAACATTTCTTGAATGGCTTCCTTGACTTTAGGGTAATGTTTCTGAGCTGCAGGATAGGGTTTCTGCTTAAATGGCGTCCAATCATTGACTTGGATCGCATACTGGAAGTTCTTGATCTTTCCGGGTCTCGAATCGAAGACTTCTTTCCGCTCAGCTAACAAATTTCTTAATACCTCTTTGTGCTCTGGGCCTATCTTAGCTTCCGTTAATTTCTCTTCTAAACATGTGCCGGATTCAGGTTCCAATTCCTTTTCCAAATCCGCAGCTAGCGTTACCAACTCTTCTTCAATGAATTCAGCGGCTAACATTTCTTCTCGGGTCTTTTCTTCGTATGCATGCCATACGTTTTCTTCTGGCCTCATGTCATTCTGTTTCAATGATATTTGCATATCTGTGGCTTCATTTTCCGCACGGAACATTACAATGTCCTGGGATAAGTCGATCACAACTTTATACTCTCTAATGAAGTCCGAGCCAATAATCATATTAAAATGGAGTCTGTTCACTGACAAGAAACTCTGAGAGAACATAGAATTTCCTAATTTTATATCCAAGAAAACCTGGTATTTACAAATCATCATTTTAACCGGTATTTATTTTCACGCTTGAAATAGGTATTTTCAAGACATGACCCTTGCTCTCTATTTCGTTTAACAGTGCTTGAGTGATTAAGCATACTGTCGAACCCGTGTCTATCAGACTACGTATTTTCATGCCTGCAATTTCCACAAAGATAATGGGTAATTCCCTCCTTACAATAGTTTGTCCTTCTCCTGTCTCTTCAATAAGTTCTTCAGGCTTGGCGATCCAGTTGACAATATCGACTGCATTCCATCCTGTGGTTCGGCTTACATGTTGGCCTTTTAATTTCGAAGTTTTTTTTCTTTGGCACCGCCTTTCTCATCGCGCCTTCTTTCTTCTTCGTGCTACTGCAATTCCAGGCTTTTCGCTCCGTCGTTATTGTTATAAACATCCGGCGATTTCCTGTTCCTTATTGCCTCATCCCACTTCACTTGAGATGGTCTGCTTTCGTTATCTCTTTCCTCCATGTACCTTAATGAGGCGTGGTATCTTTCTTCTACCTCGTCGTCAAAGCTTCGGCTTTGTTCTTGGCCTCTCCATTGTTTATCATTTCTTTGACGGCCATACCCTCTTCTATTGTTGTACGGTCGTCCCCTCGAACCGTACTGCTCCCAGGGCCTTCGTACTTGTGTATCCCGTTGGAATTCCCTCGGTATACCTGCTGTCTCCTTCTTTCTTCATTCTCCGCTGGGTGCCAGTTCGAGTTCATTGTTTCCGTGCTTGTAGACTTGTTACTTTTACTAGGGGATTTAACTGGATCAATTTGTGTGTTTGCCACGTGAACTTGTTCTGTGCTTCTGCCCTGCCTCATGTTATGCGATGTTGTTAAGTCCAACTGCCTTAAAACTGCTTCCATTTCAATAGCTGTTTTCGCATTCGCTGATATTAGCAACCTTTGCAATTCGCAAGGCAACTGCTTTGCGATGGCTATACAGAGATCCTGATCTGACGGGGCTTGATCAAGCTCACGGAAACGACAAATCTGTTGTACGAAAAACTACGCGTACTTAGTTGGATTATTCGTACTGTAACGTCTTGAGTATAAATCCAACCTCAAGTTCTGTTGCACAGATGAATCCCAATAACGCCTGAGAAACGCCTGGCGAAATTCCTCTACCGTATCAAATGTATAGCGGAAACTTCTAAAGCAGAGAGCGCATTCTCCTTCACTGAGTTTTTCTATTGCTCTTAGCCTACGTTCTGGCGGAACTTTCGTATCATTCAGGTATTCAGTAACCTCCTTTAACCAGTACTTCGGTGTCATCGTGGATTGATTTCCCGAAAATTTTCGTGGTTTTTCCTCATTAGCTCTTATAACCGTGATTATTTGGTTTTGAGCATTATTTTCGTTAGGAGTTGACATGGCCATAGGTACACCTGGCGTCATGTACGGACTCTCATTTGGCTGTACAGGATTTCTTATTGTGGGCTGGTTTTCGAACTCCGCCCATCTGTTCCTCTGCGTCTCGCCTATGCTTCCTTCATTTGATCTAGGATTCCTTAATGCATTTTCTTCTTGCGCAATCATCCTCGTTTCCATTTGGTTATTCTTATTTTCGGCTCTTTCCAACCGTGCTAACACTTCCTGTTCTATTTTCATCAGACGGCCTTTATTTTCATTCGCTATTTTGAAGATTCTCTCTTTATCGTCCCTGAGGCTTTCCTTTATATGAACGATTTCCCCAGCTAAATCTTCTTTCAATACGGTTAGCGTATTTTCGTTAGCTTCATTCTTTAATCCTTCTCTGATCTCTAATTCTCCTTTTAATCCTGTTATTTCTTTCTGCACATTCCCTTGTACCTTCGAGATTTCTGTCTGTATTTTCTTAATGTCATCCCGATTTTCTTCTTGTTTCTTATGAATGTCGGCCAAGTCGCTTCTAGTTTGGTCCACTTCTTTATTGACTTTACTGACTTGTACCTTAATATTGCCTACTATTTCTATGTTCTCTACCACTATATTCTTTATCTCTGCGATTTCGTGGCATTGTTCTAGGATATTCTCATCCGTTTTCGCAATTCTCCATTTACGGTCCTTTCGCTCCATTTAGCTTCGCTTTCCTCGATTCTCTGGTCTACAGTATTAGTGAATGTGTTAAACTGTTCCTGTTGACGTTCAGTGTTCGCAGTGTTTTGGTTCTGTATGTCTTTAAGCTCGGATGCCATTAAATCTAATCTCTCTTTAATTTCTTGTTGGGACTGTTTGCACGCTTGTAAATTAATCTCGAGTTTGAATTCGATAGATTCGAAACGCTTATCGTTCGCCATCCGCATCTCTGCGATTACGCTAGTGACATTATCAATAACCTCTTCCTTAATGGAAGTTTTAACATTTTCTAACTGCACCTTAACCTCAGCTTGATTAGCTTCTAATTTTTGATTAATCTCAGCTTGATTAGCTTCTAATTTTTGATTAACCTCAGCTTGATTTTCGGCCAACCTTAAATCTATATCTTTAACTTCAGCTTGATTGTCAGCCAACTTTTGGCTTAGTTCGGCCTGGAATGCCTTAGCATTCTCTTTGTTTTCTGCATTTGAAGCATCAAAATGCTCCCTTAGTCCCTTAGTCCACTGATACACTTAAGTATCTCCTCTGTACTTGACATTTTGTCAATTTGTATCTTGAGAATACTGGTGGGCTTTTATGGCATCATAAGGCTGCGTTATTTTGGAAAGCGGATTCCGGTTTGTTACACAGAATGTATTATTATTAATATAGTGCACATATGAACATGAATACGTATTGGGTATAGAGGCTAGTACCCGTATTCCCTCTTATTGTCTGACAATGCATTAAAATAGACTCAGAATTTCGATCCTCAAAATTCGACAAAATTAATTTCTATGGTTTTCCCCATGAAAACCATGCTATCTTATGGGGTTTAATGAATCTCATAATCCCCACGCTCTTGGGCGTCATGATAATTTAAAAGGATGGCTGCCCCATTGCAAGACATCGGCCAAGTTCTGACTTATTAGTAAAAACCGTCCAGGGAGTGGTTTTTATTGCCGAATGCCCCACGCTGAGCCATGCCATGATAATTTAATAGTAATATCATGGGATAAGGTTATGCAATGCCAAAGTAGCTTATATTGCACTCACGCAGGCGATTCCATAATGAATTAATACCGCCCACGTTGCTTGAGCCATGATACTTTAGAGATGGGTCTTTATCAAAATGTATTTATGAGCATGAGAATTATATCGGCTATGGGATGCGGCCTGTCCCTATATTTCCCCTATAAGCTTCTATAATGACTACTTCTATCCATGATTATATCGGCCGTCTTAGTATTCCTAGCAGTTCAGATCCCAGTACATAACGTCGACCCATGTACCCATATGACGTCATGTGGAGAACATGTGTTCACATCCCGACTGGCTCTGTCCTTTCAGGGTGTGGTGCGTCTCCCCACAGTGCAAACACATCTTCAGGATCCGAATACTACCAGGTACTACTCTACAAGAAAGGGAAAACAACTTCCTAAAAATAATATTTACTTTTAAATCATGGCTTATCATATAACAATTACAACATCCAATTACATTTAAATTACCCCCACAAACAACAAAATACATTTTGGATCTCACAGATGATAATGGCAAAATGGACAATGAAAGTATTCTACATCATCTGTGGTCCGCAGCTGAGATCATGAACCGATCTCACCAGACATACTGCCACATCTCTTCTTGTGAGTCTATCACTGGTGTCTCAATACACCCTACTCTGAACTTCACTAAATCTGTTCCTTTATGAGAATGCATTTTCTGTCATCTGACAATGTTCATATTTTATGCACACTCTTACACAATAAAAATAATAATCAAAAAATGAATCAAACAAACATGACATCAATATTTTTACACAAAAAGCACTTCCATATTAGTTACGTTACAGTAATTATTTGCTGAACTATCCATAGTGCATATGGAATATTTACTTTATTTCATGTGTCAACAATGCGTTAGCCATTGTTGCGATAGGTTATTTGTACAACAATGTACTTTAATTTCTGTGTATTGTGTCCTTCGTCCACTTTCCCATAAACGCTAACAACAGTACATTCCTAGTCTACACAAAGCATGCTAGTTCGTTGTAACGATACATTACGTCTCGAAGTCGTCCAAGATATAAGTCGATTTATAGTTAGTTTGCATCAAATCCACATTCACGGTACCCGTGTGCAAATATGCATCTCAAAACTGGGTTTTTAAACTTCAAATAATGTGTCAGTCGCTTTTAGCGCAGTTAGTGTCCAGAACAGCTAACTTTGCTAAATATCACACGATTTCAACAATTAAAAAACGGATATGACATCCTTATAATGCTACGAATTAATTTCTGTAGCCAAAAGAAGCAATTTCTTATTAATTAATATGCCAGACCATGATATCGCAGTCTCCAGTATACTTTTATTATAGGGTCGGTCATAAACCTACCACCCTTAGTAAATACAATAGCTTAATGGTTCGGGTCGCTAGGGACCCCTGCGGTGTGGCACGGCCCTCGCCGTCCAGTCCCTTTACCAGCTGTCTCATTACTTATTCACACACACCAACCAGACTTCCCAATTCTCACTCTGATTCTGTTTAGTTTAAGGCGAAACTATTCATCATATGAACTGGATATCCAAATATTTACTTCCTACCGATAGGGTAACATTAATTGGCTTCAATGTAGCTCAATAACATAGTATAGCAAAGGAATGGTTATACTAGGCACAAAAGTCCTGGGGAACTGCATACGGCTTTTAATGGCGTGGTTTAGTGGACTTACTGCTCGCCACTGTCACACATGAAGTCTCGGTAAGGCGTCCTCGACCCTTCCGGACAAATAGATTCTCGCATCCCAGTGCGGATCAATACAATGGAGTAGCTAATTGAGTTGGCAAACGTTAATCCTCAATTGCCCTCATGAAGCTGGTATGGCAGCCCAGACACCTGTCTGTCTCCACCCGCTATCATTAATACAATGGTATGCCCTATGGCGATACATCAATACAAACCTTCGTAGAACAGCCTGTATGGTCCTGACAATTGTCCTAGAAACGTTCCTTGCATTAATAACTTAATCATCTTGATTTTACTCTTAAACTGCTCGCATATCCGCAGTACAAATGCTAGCTCTGTTGGCATACCGCAGATCATATGACATTTCTAGTTTCCCTTGTATATGGCGTGTTTACTGATTTTCTCTCATTACTTATCCTTACTGGTATTTGGTTTACTGGCATTACTACTGGCTTTACATTACAACAGTTTCACTTATTACCTTTAGCATTTATAACTTTAATTGCTGACACATTACGATATCCTTCTTACATATAACCTTTACCTTTGTAAATTACCTGGGATCTGATGCAACTTTTATCACTTCATGCAAACATGTTGAATATTTTATTACTTTCGACTTTCTTGCTTCTAAAGTTATCGTTTACCTTTAATATTAGACTTACATTGGTCTTACGCGAAACAGCTGTAAGCCAAATCATTCTCAAATGGCAAATACTTCTACATCAAATACGAGGAATGCTAGCTCGTATAAATATTACTTCACAATACCTATTTTTACATGACTTTTGACTTTGTCGTATCGTAACGCTAGCTTCTACATGATATTATGCGAGCTTGTACTTACATTGCTCTGGTGGTCGACTCTTATGATACCACCTTATGCCCACCATCGTGTTGCTTACTGACGCATCATGATGGATATGTCGTATTCCTTTAGTTGACACAATACACTTTTCACTTCGGTAAGACACATTTTCAATTTGCCGTATTTACACATCTTCCCGCTACATTTCATCACACAATACATTATTTTTAACACCGACATACATTTATTTATATTACAGACGCTTTTCACACGATATGTTTAATACACTTCACAATTTCGCAATAACAGAGCTGCAGGTGACGCGATATCTCACATCAAACTCCAATGGAAGTCTCTATCAACCGCGACCCTGTCTAATCCTCGTTCCAAAGGCTGCTAGTGTGAATATTCCTCCCCCTTCTACTCAGTGTTAGGTAGATTTCATTAGAAAGCTAACTATTGCAATGGGTCCCATGTTTCGACTTCCGGAAAATTTCGACATATCTTCGCGTTTCACATCCCCCAGACCCCAAAACCACCGTCAGTTCAAAAGTTTATACATAATTTATGTATGTATATATGTATATATATATGTATATCAGTTTCTTGTGGACACGATAACTGTCGTAATTTTGCACCAATCACTTTGAATTTTTTACATAATATGTATACCATTAAAATCTCGGTCGAGTTCGTTAATGGGCATAATCGGTCAAAGGGGGTGAAAATGGGAGGCTTTTTTCGAAAAAGTGAAATATCGCTATAACTCTCTTAATATCTGAAATATTGAATCCATTCAAAGTTCATACTATGTGTTGGACAAGGCCCTAAAATTTATGTTTGAAACGTTTTTTGATAGCACCAACCATTGACCAAAGGGGTGGGCATAATCGGTCAAAGGGGGTGAAAATGGGAGGCTTTTTTCGAAAAAGTGAAATATCGCTATAACTCTCTTAATATCTGAAATATTGAATCCATTCAAAGTTCATACTATGTGTTGGACAAGGCCCTAAAATTTATGTTTGAAACGTTTTTTGATAGCACCAACCATTGACCAAAGGGGTGGGAAAAAGTGGGTTTTTCGGGAAACATTAATCATATCTCTGTTAATAGGCACAATATCAAAACCGTACAAAATGGACAATATTCCTCCAATAATTACCTAAAACTTTTGTCTGAAAGAATTTTTGATATGACCCACCATTACGCCACGGGGTGAGCAAAATGATTTAAATTATAAGAAAATTGTGGTGTTTGAAGCCATATTTTCAGTGTTGCCTAAGTAAACAAGAGTTTAGTGCTTTTCAGTCGGTCAACACGAATGTACCCAAAAGAGATGGGTTATGCCCTATTCCTGAAATAAATTACATGAGATTAATAAAACACTAGGATGACCAGTTTCGATCGTCAAGCGATCATCATCAGATCCATTACACTTAGGCTATAAAATCTATGTTTGAAATACAGGTGAAAATATTTACAATATGTACAATTATTTAGTTGCAGTATTGGTACTGCAACTGTCAGTGTATGCTAAATGCAGTATATATGTTAGGTGAAGTGCTAAATGGTGACAGCTATCCGGAGTTTGTACTTTAGAGAGATTATATGGTTGTAAACTATAGTTAAACTATAAAATTTTAGGCTAACTACTTATCTGATTGTCTTCCGTACTACAGCTGCTCGCAGTTTTCATGCTCACTGTAACTTACTGTGCGGTCAACTGCGGTGGTTATCTTAACGACTGGTTTTTCCTGCCTTCTCCCCCCTACCCCTACGTGCTGTGGGGAGTGATAGCGATGTGTTTATGTGAGGTGTTGCCAACCTAGATAAGATGTATGTTATTGAATGAGGTGTGTCTACAACTATTAAAGACCGTGGATTAGCCCTCGCCACGCGTGGAGCATTACCCATTCGAACTAAGCGTTGACGGTCTTATGAGGACGTCCCGGCACCTTTAATACTGCCGCGAATATGGGCCTTGGTTTGTTGCAGAAGGAAAGTACATCGTACACCTGATCCAGATAACATTTACCTATTAAAAAACCCCTAATTTCCCCCCTTTTTATCTAGCTTGGCTGTGTCGCTAAATTGTGTCTTGTTTCCGACAGGGTGTGTTTTTTAGTAGCGTGAAGAGGGGTGAGCTCTCCATGAACGTGTGTTCGTTTAGATTGTTGGGATTGTTTCGTTTGGCTAGGTGTATCTCGATTGCTTCCTTTATGTCAAGAGCTCTGCCTTTCGATTCGTGATGGATTATTTTAAGATCCGACTCTATGTTGGTAAAGCTGTGCCCCGCGTCACACATATGTTCGCACACGGCAAATCGTGAAGCCAAGAAATTCAAATCACTCAGGCTTAAACTCATGAATTTAGACAAGTCAATTTGGTTCAACAAAAAATGTATAGAACTAAACCTCACCCCTAAATACGTACCAATTAAAACCGTACCGAACACACCAGCCTCGATCATTTCAACTAAACAAGCTAAAGCGCTTTGGATAAAAAACGAATTAAGATTTGCATACATAAGAAAGCAAAAAATTAACCAACAATTATACGACATTCAATTGCAACTAAGTAATTTCTGGCACGCAGCCCAATGGGACAGCTTCACCGAGCACCTACATGACACCATCAAAATCAGAGCAACGAGGAAGCATGAAACGCTAGAAAATACATTAAGAAAACTAGGAGAAACACAGAACCATCAATCTAACGAACAACACACGAATAACAATGAATTCAATTTCCACAGCAGAGTAAACAACAGAACGAACGTAACCTTTTCTCAAGGTGAAATGAATGTGTTAGACAAAGGTTTGAAATACAACTGCACAGACGCACACACGAACCACAATATAAAACAGTTAATCACAGATATTGAGATAGCCAGTCACAAGCTCCCAGCAGAAGACAGGGAATTAACCAAAAATCTCGCCACCAACGAAGCCAAAAAAATCCTCAAACGAGAGGGCGATAGCAATAACATTCAAAACAACAAACAACTCAAAGAAATAAAGTCATTGAAACAAAAAATAAAAGAACATGACTTAATCATCACAAAAGCAGATAAGGGAAACACTACTGTAATTTTGAACAAAACAGAATACATTGAAAAAACAGTCGAATTCCTAAACAACAACGAAATCAAGGAATTAACAAAAGACCCCACCAACAAATTCCAAAAACAAATAAAAAGTGCGCTAAAAGAAACAGAATACATACTGACCAAAGCCGAAAAATCAAAACTAATAAACATGAACCCGAAAATACCGTCATTGAGGGGACAACCAAAAATACACAAAAAGGAATGCCCAATGAGACCAATAGTCAATTGTAGGAATGCCCCTAATTACAAAATCAGCAAAGAGTTACTAAAAATCTTAAAATGCCGTCTTTCCAACGACAAAAACAACTCTGTAAAGAACACAACAGAACTGGTAACAGCATTGAACACCCTGCAAATCAAACCTAGCTTCAGGCTAGTATCCTTCGATGTAACTAACATGTACACCAATATTCCGATTATTGAAGCAATCAACACTATCGAAAACAACTTAAAATCCAACAATTCGGTAAAAGAAACCGATGAGATTGTGAGATTATTGAGGGTCGTTCTCACCCAAAACGTGTTTCAATTCGACAATAAAATATACACACAGAGAGAAGGCCTAGCAATGGGATCGCCACTAAGTGGGTTAATCGCTGACATCTTCATCAATGCACTAGAAAACGCGTTCTTAGAAAATACTTCAACAAAGGGAATAGTAATATGGAAAAGATACGTAGATGATGTAATTTTCATCTACGATACTGAACTAACAAGCGAAGAAACAATTCTCCAATCCATTAATAGCCTACACCACTCTATCAAATTCACTAAGGAATCCGAAATAGACCGAAAAATAAATTATCTCGATATAACTATTGAACGTAAAGACAACGACCTTTCATATTCCATATTTCGGAAAGCAACACAAACCTCGCATGCAATCGACAATCAGTCTAATCACCCCAGTACGCACAAACTAGCAGGTTTCAATTCAATGGTGCACAGGGCTTTAAACATACCCATGTCTAAAGACAACTATAATAAGGAAATAAGAACTATTAAGCAAATAGCAAAGGAAAACAACTTCCCGCCAAGCAAAATAAACCAAATTATAGCCAAGCATAAAAATAAAGATAAAACGATTCCCAAACCGGACAGTAATGAGAAAAAAATTGTGCGTTTCAACTATGTGAATGCGAATACATATAAAATCACTAACCTATTCAAAAAGCAAGGCATAAAGATAGCTTTCACGACGAAAAACACAACCGCTAGGCACCTCCAAAATAGTAATCTAAATAAACGTGACCCGTATTCAAGGTCAGGGGTATATTCTATAACGTGCCAAGACACCGGTTGTCAAGCTAATTACATCGGGCAGAGTGGAAGACGAGTAGACACCCGTTATAATGAACATAGGAATGCGATAAAATACGGAACACATTCAGCCGTGTGCGAACATATGTGTGACGCGGGGCACAGCTTTACCAACATAGAGTCGGATCTTAAAATAATCCATCACGAATCGAAAGGCAGAGCTCTTGACATAAAGGAAGCAATCGAGATACACCTAGCCAAACGAAACAATCCCAACAATCTAAACGAACACACGTTCATGGAGAGCTCACCCCTCTTCACGCTACTAAAAAACACACCCTGTCGGAAACAAGACACAATTTAGCGACACAGCCAAGCTAGATAAAAAGGGGGGAAATTAGGGGGTTTTTAATAGGTAAATGTTATCTGGATCAGGTGTACGATGTACTTTCCTTCTGCAACAAACCAAGGCCCATATTCGCGGCAGTATTAAAGGTGCCGGGACGTCCTCATAAGACCGTCAACGCTTAGTTCGAATGGGTAATGCTCCACGCGTGGCGAGGGCTAATCCACGGTCTTTAATAGTTGTAGACACACCTCATTCAATAACATACATCTTATCTAGGTTGGCAACACCTCACATAAACACATCGCTATCACTCCCCACAGCACGTAGGGGAAGGGGGGAGAAGGCAGGAAAAACCAGTCGTTAAGATAACCACCGCAGTTGACCGCACAGTAAGTTACAGTGAGCATGAAAACTGCGAGCAGCTGTAGTACGGAAGACAATCAGATAAGTAGTTAGCCTAAAATTTTATAGTTTAACTATAGTTTACAACCATATAATCTCTCTTAAGTACAAACTCCGGATAGCTGTCACCATTTAGCACTTCACCTAACATATATACTGCATTTAGCATACACTGACAGTTGCAGTACCAATACTGCAACTAAATAATTGTACATATTGTAAATATTTTCACCTGTATTTCAAACATAGATTTTATAGCCTAAGTGTAATGGATCTGATGATGATCGCTTGACGATCGAAACTGGTCATCCTAGTGTTTTATTAATCTCATGTAATTTATTTCAGGATTAGGGCATAACCCATCTCTTTTGGGTACATTCGTGTTGACCGACTGAAAAGCACTAAACTCTTGTTATAAGAAAATGCCAAGTGCCAAGAGAGGTTGCCATGACAACTTTACTTTTAATTGATAAGGGATGAGCCATCAGCAGTTGCTATGACAACGCCACTGCTCGAGATAACATTCAGTTTTCCATCTGTCTGTGGGAAGCGACTTCGGTATCGGAACTGGTAGCATGCTGAACTTCTATGCCCGAGGTCGCGGGTTCAAACCCGGCAGAAGTCGTCGGATTTATTAAGAGCGCTAAAAAACCCTGAGTTTGCTTTCCTTCGGAGGAGAAATTCCAACGTTCGTTGCGAGTTGATGGTTCCGGTGGCATCTAGTAGCCAAGTTCACAGATAGGTGTCGTTGGTAGTATTTTAGGTAGATTTCATTAGAAAGCTAACTATTGCAATGGGTACCATGTTTCGATTTCCGGAAAATTTCGACATATCTTCGCGTTTCACATCCCCCAGACCCCAAAACCACCGTCAGTTCAAAAGTTTATATATAATTTATATATATATATATATATGTATATCAGTTTCTTGTGGACACGATAACTGTCGTAATTTTGCACCAATCACTTTGAATTAGGTAGATTTCATTAGAAAGCTAACTATTGCAATGGGTCCCATGTTTCGACTTCCGGAAAATTTCGACATAACTTCGCGTTTCACATCCCACAGACCCCAAAACCACCGTCAGTTCAAAAGTTTATATATAATTTATGTATGTATATATATATATGTATATCAGTTTTTTGTGGACACGATAACTGTCGTAATTTTGCACCAATCACTTTGAATTTTTTACATAATATGTATACCCTTAAAATCTCGGTCGAGTTCGTTAATGGGCAAAATCGGTCAAAGGGGGTGAAAATGGGAGGCTTTTTTTTCGAAAAAGTGAAATATCGCTATAACTCTCTTAATATCTGAAATATTGAATCCATTCAAAGTTCATACTATGTGTCGGACAAGGCCCTAAAATTTATGTTTGAAAAGTTTTTTGATAGCACCAACCATTGACCAAAGGGGTGGGAAAAAGTGGGTTTTTCGGGAAACATTAATCATATCTCTGTTAATAGGCACACTATCAAAACCGTACAAAATGGACAATATTCCTCCAATAATTACCTAAAACTTTTGTCTGAAAGAATTTTTGATATGACCCATCATTACGCCACGGGGTGAGCAAAATTATTTACATTATAAGAAAATGCCAAGTGCCAAGAGAGGTTGCCATGACAACTTTACTTTTAATTGATAAGGGATGAGCCATCAGCAGTTGCTATGACAACGCCACTGCTCGAGATAACATTCAGTTTTCCATCTGTCTGTGGGAAGCGACTTCGGTATCGGAACTGGTAGCATGCTGAACTTCTATGCCCAAGGTCGCGGGTTCAAACCCGGCAGAAGTCGTCGGATTTACTAAGAGCGCTAAAAAAAACCTCAGTATGCTTTCCTTTGGAGGGGAGGTTCCAACGTTCGTTGCGAGTTGCTGATTTCGGTGGCATCTAGTAACCAAGTTCACAGCTAGGTGTCGTTGACGGTAGTATCTGGTAGCAACATTAGGAACTACTGCTTGAAATTGAGTGTCTGCATTCCTTACCTGAATTACAGACTAATACAGCCATCACAATTCACGCCGTTTATCAGACAGATTCTACACTCACCCAAAGTACACGGGGTTACATGACCGCGTTGTCGCAGCCCCTAAACTGAGGAACCAACCAACATCTCTGCGGGAGATATAATTTTGCGTGAAGAAGTAACAGACCGTTACATAGTTACACATCAGTGTCGAAACCTTGCATAAGGACAGTGTGACCACAAGTATAAAAATGGACTCCAAATGACAAGAAGGTTACCGTCATCATAAGACAATAAAATGTTTAAAATATGCATAAAATGACGAAAAACAAAGTTAATTAATCTCCAATTATAAAATACTTTCACGCAATAAATGAGGTCTGATCCTTCGACGAAAACCTGCATATTCTGCCTATTTTCGCCTATCGCCAAGTTTGTCCGGTGAAATCTACCTCCGCCTTCCGGCGTGCCAAGAGGACTTTTTTTTTTGTCTGTAGTGGCGTTATATCACAATAACTGTGACCTGGTTCCCTTACCATGATCTGTATTAATGGATATATTGTGACCATTGTTGCTTACTAGATCATGACTTGAGCGCTTTACCGTATTACCCACTTGACGGTGTAATTTACTGTTCAATACCACTTTATTCTATACTGCGCGGCTTGATAAGTCTCAGCTTTACTTGGCGTTTATCTTTTCGGCGTCTATGCACTCCTAATCTCGTCCAAACAGTCCAGTATTGACGAACATTTCCCTGACTGAAATACTTCTATAAACCTTACACATAAAATGTTCCTGTACGCACTTGTACATCACTTATAACTGCGTGCTCTAATTCCTTCATGTTAACTTTGTATAATACTCTACACTTGTAGTTGCGCTGTCTTTGTTTATATTTCAGAGCAGACGGATAGCATCTCCCCCGTATGAGTGCTCCGAGTCAACTGACTTCTTCATTGCTTCATGCTCTATTTAAGGCTTTCTTCTCGCAACATAGTTCACTCAACTTCACGGACCGACCCTTCCTTTAAAACTGCAGCTTGCAGAGCTGTAATTGCCTCCATCTGGTCCAATTTCTCACGTAGGTTCCATTTCCAGTCTCGTGCCTGTGATTTGATCGTTCAATTAATTATTATTAATTGATCTTAGTGAAACTACCTCACTCCTCATCTTGCCTAGTACGCCTCAATATAGCGCTGCCTGGGGTTTTTGTGGGTATCTACCCACATAACCTATTGGCGGTACTATTTGAGGATCCAACCAGCCTTCGGGCTGACTACCTAACAGACAGACAGATCTTAGTGATGGCTTGGTGACGCTACTCCCGGGATTCCCCTACGGCGTATTACTCCAATGGTCAAACATCCGCATTCATAGGTTCTCCGTCCATGAAATGCTTAATCTGCTCCAATAAGCATATTTCTTGGGCTTATAATTATTCTCTCCGGATTTTATTCATGTTGGTGTTGATCTCACCTCTCTGGGATGCCTGGTTTTGATGTAATCAATTAATTTCATGTGGCGTCCTTCCCCTTCCATTCTTTCTTCCTTATGTCTTGGTGAATCCCAGAGCAATTAGTCTCTGTCCTGGCTCCCCCTTGCAGACGTAAGTAGTCCGTAGGCGCCATCTGACACGCCTTCTTTGACTTTACTAATTTGTCAAATGTCAACCTTGCTTCGAAACTGTGCTTTCTATTTCCAATACTGTATCTTACAGTGGTATGGAGATCTTTTACTTTACAAAATTGCTTATAATTCCTGTACACAATCTGGAATTAAGCTGAAATTTCATGAATAATCTTATATCATGTGGTTCTGGTTACCATGAGGTTTTCCCCCTCAAAATTCGTTTGGTTCGATACCCCGAAAAATCCTATGCCTGATTTTTCTTGTCTGGAGCATCAGGTTCGACGCCAGTCAGCACAAGTACCATGGGTACACTACAGATATGAAAAATGCACTCTTCTACCTTCTTTCTGAGATCGTTGGTGACAGACCTGATGACTCCTGTGTCCTCGTAACCTCACCGTGTGGTTGCTGGAATGCTGCGTGTTGCTCCAAACTGGCTGCATTATAGTCACCTCGGCCTTGAATGGACTGCAGTAAATTTGAACGACCTGGTGTGCTGTCTCGAAACAGGTTACCAGCTGGCTCCCCGCTTGTCGACCCACTTCTCTCGTACAGGATGATGACACGATCTCGCCTCCGCTCTGCTTGCCTCACGTCCATCAGTCCTGGGTTCCTCGCCGTCTCCATCACGAATCCGCTCGTCTTCTTCTTCTCAGATCTAGATGTTCTTTGAAGTCGGTAGTTTGCATAGTTCTTTCCATCATGAAAAATCACCTCCATGTCGTGAATTTCTCTTGTAGTAGCTTGCAACGTTATGTGTCAGCGAAAACTGCGGTGATATGCAGCTCGCTATTCATACTGCTATGTCATCCTGGTCAATTCTAGATCTCACCGGTTCAGTATAGTTCTATCTTCCCATCATGGTGAATTTAAAACATCATTCTCACCGCGCTATTTTTTGTAGTCGTAGTACTTCCCCTCCGACCTAAATTCTTATTCATTCTTGTCTAGATCGTTGCATTACCAATGGTTTAATTCTCCCTTCTTCAGACTTTTCTTCTACGTAGTTACGTGTTCGATGTTCAGTCAGTAACTTGCAGTGTTTTATCTCGTCGTAGATTTCTTCTTTAAATACGATGAATAACTTTTCTCAATACTGTTGACTTGTAATATTAATTGTTCGTTTCCATTTCTACTTGCTTCATCTTGAAGTCTCCAGTTCACAAAACCTTTGTCTAATGCTGTTTGAAGAGTGAATACAATTTACGTCTTGTCTTCTCGACGGTCCATGTAGAAAGAGCCTCGTCTGCTAGCGTCTCCTAGCCTCCTCGGTTAGATTTCCCTCGCAAATCTGATCAACTAGCCTCCAACCGCTATGAATATTAACAAATTCATACATAACTTCTCTCTCAGTCTTTTAATTTAAAATCTGTTTTGCCAATTAAATTTATTTTTCTCTGCTGGTGAATTCAATATGCAACGCTCTTATAAAATATTAAAATAAGGATTTTAATGTTTTTTCCTTCCTCAGTGTTCAAACTATTTTCTTATTGGTTCTCGCCAAAAAGTGGCGCGCTTCAGACACGCGTTCGCTTCTCCCACTGTTGATACTGGCGTGTGTCTGACCTCTGGTCCACCTTCGCTCTCCCCTCGGATCAAAAACTGGTTTCTCACCACGAACCTTGCTAAAAGTGTCGACTTTCAGGACAGTATCTCTTTCATTTACTCATGGTTAAAAATTTACCAGATCATAAAATCTCCATTATTTCATGAAATAAAAATATTTCTTCAGACGAAAATTTTCCCAAATGCTTGTATTAACGTTCTCTTCCATCTGGACTGCTAATTTAGTCGAAAATTCCAAATTTAAAATATGCCATTTTCCTGAGGTGGTCCTTGGTTCATACCTCATCCTGTTTTCTCCTCTCTCCTAGACATGATTTCGAGCGCAGTACCTAACTTAAGGCCATGGCCGTCTCCTTCCCAATCCTCACCTGAATTATAACAACACATGCCCAAGTACACGGGGCTGAATGACCACATTGTCCAAGCCCCTTCCACTCCAAATCATACCTCAATTATAAATACACATCTTAGTACAGCCATCACAGTGACACAGGTTATCAGACAGCTTCTATACACAACTAAGTACACAGGGCTGCATGACCATGATGTAGCAAAGCCCCTAATTAATCAACAACAACATTACAGGCAAGCAATAAATTAATGTCATGAACAGGATTCTTACCTCATCAGATATTTGAATGAAATCACTCCACACTGAATGTCAGCAGCTACAAAGAGGTAGGCCGATAAGCGATAGCTCTTCTTGTGTAATCAAACTTGCTAGTCACTTAATAACCTACAATGTTTAACGAAAATTAAAAAAAAATACACAAAAGCACACAGTCACTGTTCCATCTAGCCTACATGTTATTCAGACAGCGGTTCGATTCCAGACAGATCACCTTCAGACTCGGCATCAATATCACTTTCACTAGTGGCATCTTCTGACACCAGTGGCGGATGCAGGGGGGGGGGGGGGGGCACCAGGGGCAAGTGCCCCCCCCCCCCTCCAAAAAAAACCAGTTGTCTGCTACGTTGATATTGCCGATAAAAATGATTGTTTCTGAAAAATGCACAGCAAGTAAAATCTTTGCTGCATTGCCTGTTTGTTATCATATAGTATATAATGGCAACACTGTTAATATAATCGCTACATCGACATACAATTGTTTATGTTTCTGTTTAGGACAGGTAGAAGCAGTAGCGTTGCCAGAATCGACCAGGGGGGGAGGAGTGGTGGTTATAGTTACTCGAATCCAAATTCTACAAGCATTTCGTACCGCGGCATAGCCGCGCTCGTCAATCGTGCACCATGGCCGTGAGGGCACCAGCAGTAAGTACGAATATCGTAGGTTTGAATTCCGGTGCTGACAGCGGTTATCCTGAGTGTGGTTTTCCCCCCGAGTTTTTCCACACTCCCTGCAGGAAATTGCCGGGATAGTGTCTTAGTACAAGTCCCGGAGCATCTACCCCATCCCTGTCCCTGATATAGTTACACACATAACTACAGTCATCACTGCAATATAGGTTGCCAGACAACTGCAACACACACCCAACTATACGAGGCTGATAACCAAGATGTCTCAAGCCCCTCAAATAAATTATTAGCAACAACTCTACAAGTATTTCCATTTCTCAATGATATATTATTACACAAGAAAAGTTTCATGTTTTTGGTCCAGACGTTTTCGAATAGTACAACATGCACAATAGACAACAACAACAAAAAATACAGTTCTGCAAAAAATGAAGTTAATTTTTGACTGTAATGGAAAATCTATAACATTCCTGTTCCCCTGATAGGAACAAAATAAACTCGAAACTATATGTGCTACCAACATGAATATTGCGTATCTCTCAACAAGAGAAGACATTTACAGAAGTCTCTGCAAATGTGGGCATGTCCTCTCACGATGAATCATGTTGATTTGTGAGTTATACAATAGGCTACTCAGTTTTATGTTTATACAATTTTTTCAACAAGATCCTATGCTTTATATTGCTTAAAATATCATTTTCGAAGATTTTTGTCACCTACTAAGTCTTTTTTACCTTACAAATGCTACATGCAGACGGAAAAAGGTTTATTTGCTTACACTACACATGTGACAAATTTCACTCATTCATAACTGGGAGATAATCGTAATTCGGGGAATTGTTGGACATACTGTAGCAACTCGGCTGACGACGATCTAATGCCCAAGAAGTTAATAGCGATCCCACGGATAGTGTTAATGTACCCATAGAATTTTCTAAGTCCTTATTAAAACACGTTATTTTGAATTAAAAGTAGATTGATTTACACATAAGTTCTCTCCCGCTAAGAAAAGAAAAAAGAAAAGCTAATATTGTCCAGTTAGGTGGGATTCAAAATTATTTGGTGCTGGCCTCAATTTGAAATAAGCTATATTTCGCGGAGGAAGAGTTAGATTGGCAAACCTGGGAGGACAGAGTTGTATTACCAGTTGTATACACAGTCACGAAGCTCACTGCGTTACGAAATTGCATCCTTGGTAGATGAAGCGACACTAGCGCTCGCGGCGGCCAGCAAGCTGGCAACTGCCTTGAGCGCATTATTCGCGGACCTGATGATTTCACTTTCGTACGAGTTTTATGAATTTTAACTCACCTGAGCGATTATTTTCTTTGTATACATAAGTCATGTTAAATTACAAAGTTGATTATACAGTACACTTTTAATTCATATGAACATTAACAGAATGCTCTGTTTTTATTTGTTCAGTCCTCTTCAAGTATCCCTAGGAACAGTTGTATGACGTATTTAATGAGTCTTACGTAGAGTTAATAGCCTATACTAGTTATAAATTCATGTACCGTATTTGTTTCAATGATAGTCGCGGGCATCTCGACATACTGTAGTATAAAACAGAGTCACCGATTCTTGGATGTAACGGGTAATCTCGAGAACCACTGTATGGATTTTGATGCGGTTTTCACCATTCTACAAAGGATTTCTCGAGGAAGGTTTCTGTAGAAAAACATTCATTTGTGACCACAGGAAGCCGAGCAGTAACGATTTCAGTACATCGAGTCAAAGAAAAACCTGCCGTCCGTGCGCCATTTAAGCTTACGCTGGATAAACCAATACAAATATCTATATAGGCCTACTATGAGTGTAAGAATTGGTCAGCAGGATAAGTTCTACAAAAAGGCCAACGACAGCATATCTCTATCTTGAATACATCGCCCCCTATAAGTGATTTTACGTTTTCATTTCTTCCAACAATCTCCATTCAGTGGAAATATAAATTACCAGCTTTGGAGAGAGTTTACGAGGTAGTGAGCGAGTCTATCACCCCAGCTTTGGCCAGCATCAACTTTCGAGTCGTGTCGAGATAAGACTTCAGAGAAGAGTATATATATTTGGAGTTTAGCTGTTCACCTCGGTATTTCAGCTTACGCTGTGTAAACCGCTCAAGATACCGGGCGAAGTAATTTTATTACATATTTTCTCTAGCCACTCTGAAATCCTAGAGTGCCCCCTCCGAAGTGAACCTCTAGATCCGCCACTGTCTGACACACGTATTATTAATTCATCCAGAGCATCTTCTTTTTGGAAGGACCGACAGTAGTGGCTACGCTGGCTAAAGCGCAGCATTAGGTCATGGGGCCAAGCTCTCTGCTGACTCGGTAGACGCGTGGGTTCGAGCCCCACCCTCGGCCGTCCTTGAAATGGTTTTCCGTGGTTTCCCATTTTCAACACCAGGCAAATGTTGGGACGGTACCTTCTGACAGGCCACGGCCGCTTCCTTCCACATCCCTGCCCAGTTTCATTCACCATCATTCATTTCATCTCTCATTAACTCCTCTCATGAGGTTGGCGTCAGGAAGGGCATCCGGCCATAAAAACCATCGCCACAAAGATTTCCATCGCATCTCATCCCCGACCCCGTTGGAAAACGGGAATAATAAGGGGTAGACATACATACATCTTCTTTTTGGTAGGATTCTCTTTTTTTTTTCCGCATGATCACAAACTTTCTCCCATTCTTTAACACCAATTGCACTTACTCTCTCTTCCAACAATCTTTTAATGTCTCTAACTGCAATGTTGTATTGTTTCCAGTTACCCTGTTTAATGTCTCTCCAGATAAGTTCTATTGTATTTAAATCAAGATGGTATGGAGGAAGGTGCAATACAGTATACCCATGTGTTGCCATGATATTGTCAATTACAAAATTCTTTCGATGTGGTTTATTAATTTTAATTAAATCATAAAGTTGGATTTTGAGCATTTCATCGCGGAAGGGAATGTTATTTCGCACCAGCCACTCTTGGTGCTGTTGCTGGTTGGCACTTTATTCAACTGCACATTGTGATACGAGGCATTGTCTATCACTAGGACTGAATTGGGAGGCAGGTTTGGAATGAGTCACGTAGTTAGCCAGTTTTGGTAAATATTGGTGTTCATCTCTCCATGGTAGTCTCCTGTTTTAAGTTGGTATTTGAACACTAGGAACAAATCCAATTCAGCCTCCTGCATGAACTATAATTAGTCTCTGACCCTTCAAAATCAACGCTGTGTAACCTGCTGTGGAATCATCAACCCAGTTCTTTGGTCCAGTATGAGTGCTGTGAATGTAAGTCTCATCTTCGTAAATTATAGGTCGCCCTTCCTTCCTGTATTTCTTAACTGAAAGCAAATACGCTACACACTGTGATCTAATATTTTCCCTCTATATAAAAGTGGCTCTGTTGTTTCGGGTTTTCTTGCACCTAAAACACATATTTTTCAATATTAATTTAAGACTGGTGCTCCCCCGTTGAAGTTAATACTTTCCCGAAGTTTCGGCAATAGTTTATGAATTGTAGGTACTGTCATTTCCTTAATATAAAAATCATATACAGTCTGCCGAATAACACACCTGTCAAAGTCATCTACAACTGTCACGGTTTTAGGAACCTGGTGATGTTTACCAGGTGTACTAAAGGAGGTACCTTCCTCCTCGCACCGAGAACCTTCTTTGATGATTCTCCTTACAGCCGTTTTCGATATAACTGTCACTTTTGCCACTCGCTCTTGTACCCTTTTTAAAGGTATGGACACAGTACCAGCCACTGCCTCAATTTTCATCAAAGTGTTAATACAGTATTATACAGCACTTCCCACATTTGGCTGTGCAGTGTTTTGGAAGAAAGCTTCGATACTATAGGCGGCATTGCAGTTGTTCAATGTTTATACCAAGCTTTAATCAATGCAATTAACTTTTAATTTGTAGTACTAGCGTTACGTAGCCTACTTTTCATAAAATTCCTGGTAGAACAAGAAATACATGCAAGTGTCTCAAGGAGAGTTATCACACCGGGAAACAGTGAAGCTCATAAGGCGTCAGACACGTCTCTACTGGCAGTGGAACAGCTATGCGTGTGCGCTGCTTGCATAGGTCCGCTGAACAGCTATAGTCTACTGTGCAAGTGACCGCCAATGTTCAAAAACGAACTTCCCAGCTGTACCAAGTCTCCAAAGCCAGAGATGGGTGGGGCCACACCTGCCGAGGGAGGGACGCTACGGTTGTCTATGGCAATGAGTCACCTTCCTTTCTGCTCTTGCCATGGATCGGTAGACCGGGCAACTGCGGTGGGAGGCTGGGTGACCTCCCTTGCATTTGGCGCAAACTGGCGTGTCCCATGGCACAGAACACCTGGTATGGTGATGGGCACCTCAACACCAGTTGCATCTGACTGGGGAACCACAAGATCCCTGGGAGTGGTCCCACATCAGACAATGAAAACAATGAAGGAGTTAGTGCAAGAGGGGTTTCGACGATCTTGTAGGCGGTAGCAGCTCTCTATGGCTGCGACTGGTGGCGTTGCTCTCAGCTGCCGGTTCCTCCTGGGAACATCCCTGGCATCGGCGCCGACAGTTCTTCTGCAATGCCTTTGTGGCTGCGTTGTCCAACATAAGCTGTCCTATTTGAACAAACATTCATTTTCGGTTCCGTATTGACAGTAGTATTCAAGAATAAATCATTAAGATGTTTCCGCCTAGTCAATACTTTAATATACACACTTCAATATTATGTGTATCCTTGTTCGACTGGATATAATCTAGTTTTGTACTCAATGCTGTTTGGACATCATTTCTCAATACAGGGTCTTGGAGCTTATGGATCGCAAAATGATTGCTGTGCCACACTGGGTGATATTCTTTCAAGTTCAAATTCATTGTGGCTAACAAAACATTATGATCGGAGTTAATATCAGCACCAGGATATGTCTTCACACTTTTTAGGGAATTTCTGAATCGCCTATTGACGAGGATATAGTCAATTTGATTCCTGACATTATTGTCGATGTTTGAGGTCCATGTGTAAAGACGACGTGGAGGAAGCTGAAAATGAGTGTTTGCTATGATGAACTCCTCCTCTTGTCATAGCTGGACCAATTGAGCACCTCGATCATTGCCACTCCCTAATCCGAAATTACCCACTATATCAGCGCGTCGACCATGACCTACCTTGGCATTGAATCGCCCATCACAATGGTAATCTCATGCGTTTTGGTGAAAGACAAGGCCGTTTTGACTTGGGTGTAGAACGCTTCGATGTCTTCATCTGATGCATCACAAGTTGGAGCATACACCTGGATAATATTCAGTAATATCGGTTTTGCATTGAATTGTAGAAAAATTACCCTATCGGACACAGGTACAAAGGTCTTCACTGTCGCAGTAATATCTGGGTGCAATATGAACCCTACACCATTATAATGGTGGGGATTGTCATTACCTGCATAATCTACCTGGTAACCATTGACGTTACAATTTCCAGAATTAGGCCAGCGCATCTCACTAATTCCAAGGATGTCAACTTTTAGTATTTCCATTTCTCTGATGGCATTGTGAGTCTTTCCACTTTGAAATAAACTGCGGACATTCCAAGTGGCTATCCTTTTCATGACTGGCCCGGAGATTCTTAGCACCCCCTGTCCACTTAAGGGCTGCCGGGGACTAGGAGCCTTGGCTTTAGATTGTCCAGTCATGCTAAAGATTATCCTGGGGAAGATAATGTGGTGGTTTCCCGTTGCCTTCCACATTCCCATGCCGTTGACCAATTGTTATTGGTTCCTCCGCCTTTAAGGACAATTTCTTATCCTAAGGACAAGAGAGTGCCCTGCTTCATCATGAAGATGAATTTGGAAGCTTATCCTGGCCTCCATTCGGTCTCCTCCCATCTGATACCTGTCCCAGCCTTGGAGCAGATACCTTTTACTCCATTAATCCCGAGCACTGGGCTGCCACTTCCGCCAGTTACACTGTACCAAAGTCCAACTTCTCCACTGTAGCTGCCGTTGTGATCTTCACCGTAACCCTGGCAAGGGACCCTTACATGGTACTACCAGCCGGGTCAGCTGGCCCAAGGTTTTTTACAGAGGTGGGGGATACCGATCAATTTTCTTTATATATTTAGTGTAACTTTCCCAGGAATTAAAATATTGAACTGCAAAAATTAAATTACGTTTAAGCATTAGTTGTCATTATTTCGGCAATGAATTAATTTTTTTTCAGCTTTTCATAAAATAGATAAAAAAATAAGTTGTATGATCGGTGTTACTTCATAGTTTGGGGTAATACCAATCGTACACTTGTTTTACATTATAAATGGTATAAGACCATCATTGGGGTTATACCGATCGTTATTTTAAGTTTTTTTAAATATTATTATGGCTCCAGATGGGATGCAGCAGCGAAATTTATTTAAGAACATAATAACAGTCTAATACAGAAAACATAATGAATAAGCATACTATTAAATATGGATTACAATCTTAATTTTCTTATAACTACAGAAACAACCTTACATATATTCTTCAGTTGCTCTCCTAATGCTTAATTTGCCAGTTCGTATAGCTTTAATGGCATTTTCCATATATATGGGATTATATTTACATCTACCCGATGGCCCGGTCAACTTCTTATAAACTCTTCCCATGTTCGGTGTTACCCTATAAAATTACAAAATGTCTTATTTATGTAAATATATAATGTTTATATCAACTGAAGAACACAACTTAATTTATTTTACACCTCACTAGTGACCCTAGATCACTTTTTTAACACCACTTACCTTCTGAATGCCGCAACTGTTGCTGTGCAAATGAACTTATTCTTGTTACTTTAATGATACAGATTGCCGTCTTTCATTATTATATTTTTATTTTGTTTGAATAATGATAAACACGCGCGGTCGGCATTCATTGTTGTCGGCGAGTACTTCAGCTGTGTAGAATACCTACGCTTGGACCGGATCAAAAACAGGGGTGTCCAGTAGAAGTACATTTTCAAGTAAGAATGCAAATGATCGATGTTACCCCATTATATCGGTGTTACCCCATGGTACCTGAAATGAATGACATAATTTTTAGTTCACTTATTTTGGAGTTATGACTAAAGAAAAAGAAAAACATATTGAAATTATTGAAAAAACATAAACTTACTAAAATTAATTCCAAGCCAGCAAACATCTTGTGACCGAGCAGTATAAGATATAAAATTTTGAACCGTGAAGAAGAAAAAGTGGTAATAATTAAATTAAGAAACTAGCTATAAAATGAATAATTTAAATAACGAGAAAACATGAAAAAGCGAGGTGTATGCATAAGACGTTAACTTACCGACTTCAAATGAAACTGCACATGTTACGATGACTCGCAGAGTCCGTTGCTCCACTTGGTGTGACCTAATTCTGATGTGGCGTGCTAATTGTCATGTGTTGAGAAGCTGACTGGGGCGATGAGGTGGCGGGAAGGAGGAAGGGGAGCAAACGTGAAGGTGAAAGAGGGAAAATGCAGGGAGCGCGATGTTAGGGAGTATAACTATGGTGGCTTATGTTTTCTATCACATAAAATGTGATCTGAAATCGTATCAAATACCGGTAGCATGTTTGTATCAAAATTAATATCATTTAAGTTGTTGGATGTGTTTGATTTCTGTGATATGTTTATATGAATAGCCTCCAAAACATTCGTCAGGTGGCCCTTGGAAATATAATGTAGGCCTAAGATGTTGATGTCATTGTTTATTGTTGTAAATTTATGCCCGGATTCCTCCATATACGTTGCCATCACTGAAAATTTTCTATATTTAATAGCTGAGCAATGTTCAGCGTGACGAATTTGGAAACTCCTTCCGGTCTGTCCAATGTAAATAGCTGTACATTCACTGCATTTCAGTTCATAAATACCCGATTTTGAGTGTTTATTTGTAGCGTTTATTTTACTTGTATTGAATTTTTTTTTTTAAGTTTGAATTGGTGGTTCTGAAAGCGATATTTATGTTATGTTTTTTTTTTAGGATGCTGGTTACTGCATAGATGTTGTGATTTATGTAAGTGAAAGTAGCAAACGTTTTTCTGATATTATTGTCTTTCTTCAATTTTGTGACGGGTTTTTAATTTCCTGGGTGGTGGCATGCGCGAATAGACCCGCTAATGTCTCCACCTGAGGATCTGGCTGCTCTTCCCTGGCAAGTGGCGCAAGTCGCCCCTCTATGGCCCGCTCTGAAGGGACTGGTGTAGGCGCCGTCTGCAGGGGACAGGTCTGGGTCCACTTCCTGAAGGCCAGGGAACCTGCGTGGATCTCGACCTCTGTCAGTGTTGGCCCTCCCGCCTCGGTCTGCTTCTTGGCGAGCTGGGTCCCGACCAATCCCGACCTCCGTTGGTGTTCGCCGTCACGCGTCGGTGTTTATCCGAAGGAGTACAGAAGCGGAAGAAGAAGATAAAGAAATAGGGTGCGTTTTTTTTAGCGGAACGCGCAGCGATTCAGCAGTGTCGCGCACAGCGCGTTCTTTTATTCATGCTGCACTCTTTGCTGCTGGCAGCGACTTACCCCCTCTATGAGCCCTCGTGCAGCGTAGTTTTACTTTGCTACTTTGCTTTGCTGCATTGCTTCGATAATCAAAATGGCTCCAATTGAATATGCTCTTATCCTACAAGATTTTCCGGAAGGTGTGATTTTCTTTAAAGTGTTGTTGTACATGTGTGTACGACCGAATATCAAGTTTGATCAAGTAGGATCAAGCCTAGGAAGACGTAGTATTGCTTTGAAAGTTGTTATCACACGAGTATTCAATTGATGATTAAATTTATTTGGTTATGTTCTGTGTTATGTACTATGGAGGAAAACCCATACTCCATAAGAAGTCGCAGATTTGTGAATGCATCTTACAGCAAAGTGTCTTACAGTACGTCGTTACGAAAAAATTCTGCATTTTATGTCTTCGGTCTACAAACATTTTTTTTTTGTTGGTGTACATAGGCCCTACCTCAGTATGGTAACACATATCTGTACTTGGCTGGGTGGTGACAAATTCTATTAGGTTTCTCATGAAAAATAATATGGACACTAGCCTATTTTTTTTTCTCTAAGGTGCATTTTAACTAAGTAGGCTATACAAATTCTTTCATTTGTCTTCCATTCCTCCCACTGTGTGTAGGCTACTGTAGGCTATTCATATTCACTCCAATTCATCATCATCATCTTGAGCAGTTTCCAACCGCTGGTCGGGTCTGCTTGGAACATAAGCCTCTCCATCGTTTCCTGTCCATCCACCATCTCTCGTCATTTACTGTGTCCCAGCACACTCCTCTTTCCTCCACACTCTTCTTAACTCCTTTCGTCCATCTGTCCCTTGGTCTTCCCCTTGGCCTCCTTCCCGTCATTTCCATTCCAAACATCATCTTCGGTATCCTCTCCTCTTGCATCCTCCTCACATGTCCATACCATTGTAGCCTAGATCGCTCTATTCTATTTTGCAATGGTTCCTCTCTTACCATCTCCCTGACTCTCTCATTCCTTACTCTGTCCATTCTTGTCACTCCTACCCTACTCCTCTGGAACTTCATCTCCACTGCTCGTATTTTATTCTTGTCCCTTTCCTTCATCACCCATGTTTCTGAACCATATGTCAAAATTGGCACAAAGTAGGTTTTGTAGATGATTCCTTTACATTTTTGTGGTACATCTTTATTCCATATCATCCCCCTAACACTCTTGAAAAATCCATCTGCGCACCTTCCCCGCTCATTTATTTCCATCCTATTGCCTCCCTTTTCTTCAATTATGCTTCCCAAATACTTGAAGCATTCTACTTTCTGCAACTGCTGTCCTCCAAGTGTTATGCCCATATCCAGTCTGTTCTTCTTCCTCGTTGTGATGACCACTTCACTCTTTTGTGCTGAGAACTTCATCCCATATGATAACACTACCTTCTCCCACTCATCTAATTGCTCTTGTACTTCTTCCTCATCCTCTCCCCATACCAGAAGGTCATCAGCAAACAACATTGCCTTCATTTTCCTTTCCCCAATGCTATTTACCACTTTTCGTATGATTTCATCCATCACCACTATAAATAACAGGGGTGAGAGGGCACTTCCCTGTTTCAGACCACTCTCCAGTTGAAACCATTCCGTTCTCTCTCTTCCCACCTTTACACAGCTTTTGCTTCCCTCGTACATTGCTTTCACTCTTGCCACTGTCTCCTTGTTCACTGCTTTTGCTCTCATTGCTTCCCATACCTTGTTTCTATTAATACTATCATATGCTTTCTCAATATCCAAGAAGGTCATCACCAGATCTTTCCCATATTCATAATGGTGTTCTTGTAGCTGTCTTACTGCAAAGATGAGGTCAACTGTTGACCTTCCTGGCCTGAATCCATACTGTTCTTCCCTCAGCCCATCTTCAACTTCTGTCCGAATTCTTCTCTCCAGTACCTTCTCAAATATTTTGGCGCAGTGGCACATGAGTGTAATTCCCCTGTAGTTCTTGCATTCCTTCCTACTTCCCTTTTTAAATATGGGTATTATTATCCCTCTTTTCCAGTCCTCTGGTATTTTCTTCTCCCTCCATATCACTTTCATTACTCGAAAGAGCCACTGTGTTCCTATCACCCCTGCTGCTCTCACCATCTCCACACTCACTTCGTCTATTCCCGGTGCCTTTCCCCCTTTCATCTTCTTTAATGCTTCCTCCACTTCTTTCCATGTCAATTCCTTCTCTGAAATGTCTTGGTCACTGTCTGTTTCTTCCTCCACAATGTCCACTACGCTGGTTTTAGTTGGATTTAGGAGTTCCTTGAAGTATTCTCTCCAGATAACCTTTACTTCTTCCATATTTTCGACCTCCTTTCCATTCCTGTCCACCATTCTGACATTTTCCCCTGTATCTCTTCTCTTTGCCTTTATCATTCCATACAACACTTTCTTACTGCCATCACAGTCCTCCTCCATCATTTCTGTCCATTTCTCCAGCCATTTCTTTTTCTCTTCCTTCACTACTTCTCCTGCTTCTTTCTTCCGCTCTTGGTATTCTTCTCTTGTTCTGTCTGTCCTCTGTTGGAACCATTTCCTGAATGCTTCATTTTTCTTTTTCACTGCTTCCTTAGTTCTGGGGTTCCACCATGGTGTTTCCTTCCACCTTTTCTTTCCACTAGTTCTGCCACACACGACTTCCGCTGCTTCTACCAACACGTCCTTGAACCTATTCCATTCTTCTTCACCTGTTTTCGGATCATCCTTCGGTAATTTGTTCCTCACTAATATCTGGAACTTCTCCTTATTTCCATCCTCCTTCAGCTTCCATGTCCTTATTCTTCTTTCTTGGTTTTCAGTTCTCCTCTTTTCCTTCAGTCCTCTCACCTTGGCGACCAGCAGACGGTGGTCACTGTCCAGGGCTTCTGAGGGTATTACCCTTATATCCGTGATACTCTTCTTTGTCTCCTTCCCGCATAGAATATAGTCCACCACTGATTTCCTAGTCAAATCCCTGCTGTACCAAGTAATTTTATGGCTCTCTCTCTTCTTGTACCATGTGTTTCCAACCATTAGCCCATTTATCTTGCACAGTTCCAACAATCTCTCTCCTTCCTTATTCCTGTTTCCCCATCCTTCACCACCAATCACTTCCTCAAAACCTCTTCTATCAGTTCCGACATGGGCATTTAGGTCTCCCATGACTATCAGGTCTCTCCCCACTAACTGCTTCTGCAACTCCTCTTCAAACTCGTCCTTCTCGCCTTCTGTGCATCCCACCTGTGGTGCATAGACTTGCAGAATGTCCAGGTTTCTACCTTTCACAGTGATTCTGGCTCTAATTATTCTATCACTTACCCTCTTTACTTCCTCCCTCAGCCCTTCTCTCACCACCATTCCCACTCCATTTCTCTTCCCCTCCTCATTTCCTATCCAGTATAGCTGCAAGCCATTTCTCAGTTCTTTTCTTCCTTCCCCTCTCCATCTGGTCTCTGCCAGTCCGAGTACATCCAGTTTTCTCCTCTCCATCATATCCACAACCTCCTCCACTCTTCCCGTCAATGTCGTTATATTCAAAGTTCCGATTCGTAGTCCACTTCCATAGCCAGGTCTGCTTCCTTTAGATCTGTCCTTTCCGAGGCCCGTTCCAGTTTTAAAAGCAGTTTCATATCCACTACTGGCTTGCTAGGCCTAACGTAGCTTCACCATAACCCTGGCAAGGGGCCTGTTTTTGGTCCGCGAGAGGTATTTTATTTCCCTCAAACCCTCCGGACAAGTCCGGCGAGCCCCCCTATCCGCCACCTGGGACGCGCCCGATAGAGGAACAGGCAAACCCCCACGGGTCACTCCAATTATAAATATTTATTTTGGCCCTGACTGTTATGTGCTGAAGTTCTTGTAATTATGGTATTATGCCATATGAACAAGGCTGCCATGATCCACTCAGAATACACTGCCAATAAATTCCGTACTTAACTGTAATAAGAATCGTACCAACCTCTTCTCAGTTGTCCTTATGAGGCTTATTGTATGATATTCCAGAGCTGGGAATCAACCAATCTCAATACATACTTCTAGACCACAAGAATGGCAAGAAATTCAAACAGAAGGGACTCGATCTATGTTGGTGAAAATAATTCCTGGATAAACTCTTGAGTACCATGGTAGCCCTTTTATGTTCCCACAGTTGTAAGGCCTAGGGAAGGGGATTTTGATTTTACTGACTACTTTGTACATTTCATTCATGCGTGGAGTGTAAAGCATACAGTATTTTTTGTCAGGTCACAATCAGAGTAGGCCTACTTAGTTTGTAGGGCTCAAAGTTCTCAGAGCCGACGCACAACCAATATATTACAAGTCTGTAAAATACTCAACTGTGCATGCGCACAGGTTATGGCAGTCCACGCCAACCCGAGCACTTGGTGCTTGCGTGCCCCAGTGCTTTTCCCCTCCCACCCCTCTTTCTCCACAGTCAGACTTGGATGATGAGCAATGGATCGCTGACCTCGTTTCATGAAATACATCACGGGGTATTTAAATAACTCATTGCAAAGCAAAAATAAATTAATCAGTACTATGTGTGACCGTATTGAAAGTTTCAAATTGCAGATTGTTCTTATTAAAAGTCAGCTTCAAGAAGGAAATTGAGACAATTCTCCCTCTCTAAAATGCTTCAATCAGTGAGTACACAAAAGCGTTACAGTCAATGCATAATGAATTTGAAGATAGGTTTGAAGAGATAAAACAAGTAAAACCGGCACTCAAAGATTTTATGACACCTCTTTCGGTACGCACAGAGGATGTCCCATCAAGTCTCCAAGTTGAGCAGATAAAACTACAGTGCGATTCAATTTTGAAAGACCGCTATTACCAATATAAAGGTGATTTGATTTCATTTTATAAAGGCGTTGTGGAAAAAGAATTCTCGAGGATTCATGCCCTTGCCCTGAAATTTGTTGCTATGTTCAGAACAACGTTCGTTTGTGAACAAATATTTTCAATTATGAATGTTAACAAAACAAAGTCAAGTTTGTCTGATGCTTCCTTGGAAGCAAATGCCAAAACGATTGTTCCAAATATCGGAAAATTAGTGGCTTCAAAGCGATGCCGAAAATAAAGAAAGAATATTGAAAATTAGTGCAAAATCAGGAGCGCAATAAGACTATTATTTCTGTCTACACAAAATTAGCATTATTATTATTCGTTTTCATACTGGTACGCCGCCTGACGCGCGCTGATTTGCCCAGCTCAATTCACAAATAAACAACACGACTCTCGCCTCTCTAAGCGCTGCTACTACACGTTCCTCTCTTACAGCAGAGCACGGTGCTTTTCCAGGTGCCGGCCAGTGCTCTCGAAGCACCTGAGTTGGCGAGGCTTGGGTTATGGAATACTCAACTGCGCGTGTGTCTTAAGGAGCGGAACTACGAGGTAATCTGCCCCTCTTAACACAGATTAAAGAATACAAATTTGGAATTAAATTTAAAATTTGCAGGTGGACACCTAAATTTGAAAAGACCTAAAATTAGTAAAACAAAATATTAAATAAAAATAATAATTATAAAAATAAACAAAAATTATGGAAAAACAAAAAATTATCATTCAAAAATGAACAAGTCGTTGAGTCAATGTTCACTGGAAAATTTAGATTGCTGGCCCTAACCCACTCTCACTTATAAAGCGGATAACGCGATCAGCAGCCACCATGTCATAGGCTAATATAAGTTTGAGTGTCATCTGCAAACCAAGGTTTCTTCGTAAGTCAGCAAGATCCACACACTAGGTTAAAATGTGGGCCACGGTGAAAACGGCTCCACAGTTACAAAGTGGGGGGTCTTCCCTTCCCATTAGGTACGAGTGGGTGGATCTTGTCTGACCTATCCTTTGCCTACACAAAATTACGGACTCTCTCCGTGACCGGAAGGAGCTCCGCCACACGCGAGTAGTTCCCTTGATCGCTCTCAGTTTACTGGGCAGTGGGTCAGCTAGCCACTGACTCTCCCAAAAAGCCAGAACTTGTAGGCATAATTAAGAGCGAATATCTCTAGCGGGTACCCCCATTGGTCGAGGTGGTAGTGATACCGCCTCTTTTTCAGCTTGATCCGCTAACTCATTTCCTGCAATTCCCATGTGGCTTGGAAGCCACAGAAAGGTTTTTTGAGGTCAGCGTGGCACAGCCCGGCCCGGATTCGCTGCACTCGGGGATGTTGCGGGAAACATGTAGCAATTGACTGCAACGAACTCAAAGAGTCAGTTCACATGAGAAAGTGGATTCGTGCATCCTGTAGTCTAAACTACAGAGCTTCATAGATGGCAACGAGCTCCGCAGAAAACACACTACAGGTCTCAGGCAAAGAGATCTTGGTATTTGCACCATCAATAACGTAAGCACAACCCACTTTCTCGCCCACCTTCGACCGAGTTTTGTCCCTCTGAGCAATGGCAAGTGCAACAGCGGGTGGCTAATTATAGCACTTACTTAGTCATCGGATATACCCACGCAGGCAAGCTCAGGTATAAAGCTTTTTTTTTTTTGTGGCAAAAGTCAACAATGATTAAGGGTATTTCCACGACTGGTTTCTCTCACTTCTCATTCTCGTACAACCCAACCGAAAGCAAATAGGGAAATAACAAGAAACGTGAAAGACGCAGATCTTATAGTAAGAACTAAAATTATTTAAATAAAATCCAGTTCAACATTGTATTCTAAAATCTATCCGCAAATTTACTCTAAATATTATCCGCTATCCGCACAGTTATGGAAACGATATCCGCAAGGCGAAAGGTATTGATGTCGTGCCAGGTGATGGCAGTTGGGTTTGAACTGCAGATGTCTTCCCACTCACTACGTATCGCACACTCCAAAAACATTAGGTTGGCCACTACTTGCTTCACTCACTCAGCACATTTCTTTTTCACTGGCTGCGAGTCGTCTGCTGCGATAACCATTGGCATGCGGGAAGCCGATATATTTAGGTTTAGAATAGGCGGGCCGCGCATACGTACTGCAAGACCCCACGCACCCCGTCACAGTGTGTTGAACTTCCATCTCCTGGCGCAATGACAATAGTAGAGCAGATGCAAGAAGAGCTTGCCGAAACTCAACGATGCGCAGAGACCAATATCAATCGGTGTATTTCAATGCTCATTGCAGGGCTCCTGTGTGTCCCCCGAATGCTGATTACTGGGTTCACTGCTCACTCCATTCTTCAACAATGCGGCTCGCTCCGAGACGCGGTCTACACCTGTAAACCAAGCGTAGAGTGCAGGAGGCATCACACGTGTGTATTATGTATATTACTTAGCTGAAAGTGCGTTTGTTGAATACTTGAAGCCTTCAAATTTGGCTATAATATTCAGTGTACTTAGCAATGCCACCGTTTCGTTCTAAATTAGGGAGTGCCAAAACTTAACACAGTCAAACTAGGGAAGTTATTTATAATGTGTATAAATTCATGAAAAATGAAACACATCTCGCTGGGAACATATGCACAATTCAAAATAAAGTGGTTGAAGCATCAGGTGTTTTATTGCAAATATGTTAGTCTGTCGACCAATACATCAAGTTACATATTATTCAACAGTGGTACATGTTTCGGGCCATTAAATAGCCCTTCCTCAGCCACATTTAACGGAAAGGTCGGTGCGGAATATAATACAAGGCGCCAAAAGAATTGAAAGTGGTGAAGTGGATTCATTTACAACGCCTGGAAAAAGAAGACCAAAATCTGTCGAGAAGTGTAAGTTAGACGATTTTGATAAATGCGTGGTAAGGCGTACGATTCATAATTTTCACTATAGCCAAGGCGAGAGGCCAACGTTGGAAAAGATCCGTAGGAAACTGGTTGAGGTTATAAATTTTAAAGGTGGCGTACGAACATTAAGCAAGATAGTTCGAGGCCTAGGCTTTAGATGGAGGACGACAGAAGACATGCGTAGAATACTTATGGAGAAGCCAGACATAAGGCTCCTACGTATGCAGTACTTACAGAGCATAAGGCGGTACCGACAACAGGGTAGGCCTATTGTTTACACTGATGAGACATATTTGCATAGTTCACACACTAAGCCAAGTGCTTGGAGTGGCGGTTCTCTTCATGGACTGAAGTCGCCTATCTCGAAAGGACGAAGATTAATAGTGGTACATGCCGGTTCAGATGCAAGTTTCGTTCCAAATGAACTATAGAAATAACGAAAGATATCTGACAGAGAAATTAATTCCCAATTTGACAACAAATTCTGTAGTCGTTATTGACAATGCCTCGTACCACAATGTCCAATATGAGCGCGTACCCACATCACCTTCCTGAAAAAAGGTTATGCAGGATTGGTTGACCATTAAGGGTATTCCATTTTCTACAGAGGTGATAAAACCTCAACTGTACGCTTTGATTAAATCCCATAAACCACGCTATGAGACGTATCAAATCGATACACTGCTTGCTACCTATGGACACACGATCTTGCGTCTACCACCATACCACCCTGTCTTGAATCCTATCGAAGTGATTTGGGCTCATGTTAAAAATTATGTAGCTGGACAGGTGGTGGTGGGGATGAATGTTTTAAGGATTGTAGCATCGATGCCCCCTTTCCTGTTGGCATACAGTTATGCTATAGAAGGAAGAATTTCGACTCTTTACAAAAATTGGGGTAGTGAGTAAAAAGAAAGGCCATGACAGACTCCCTAGGCTTCGAAGGTCTGAAGAAGCGAGAGATGACCAAGGGAGTTGTAGTTATTGTTTAAAGGGGTGGAACAGTGAGGTATTCTGTCCCATTGACCAAAGGAGATCGCCAGGAAGATGAAAGAGAAGCTTGGCACAAGTAAGTAGACGTACCATACTGCATAATTCAGAAGAGGCTATACTCTGCCCCACAAATGACTATCCTGGGGAAATCATTAGTGACATGCACAGGCTATTGGTGTAGCATATGATATTGCACAATGATAGGCCTACATTTCCATTAGCAGCATATCAGTTGGTTAGTTAGGAAATATTTATAAGAAGGCAAAGGAGTAAAGAGCTTGGTCGTCCCATTTTGCAATTTTTAAATCCAAGTTACCTTGCCACATAAAAGTTATGCTGATTATAACAGATATGGTAACCTTAAGTTCTGAAATTTTTATCTATACGCTACTTCATTCGTAAAACGATCATTATTAATGCGACTTTAATTGCTAAGCCAAGGGCATTACTTCCTGGAAGGCAACTCGAATGACATGGGCTAGGCCTAACCTAAAAATTACAATCAAGGTGAAATCCTAGTGTACGGTAATTGACAAAATTGTTTATTGAGCGATATAACTATGCATTCATCATAACTTTCTTCTCCTAGTGGACGCATCGTTATATTACATTAACTTAAATTTATTTCGAAATAATGACTGAAAAATGTTTTAAACGACCGCCAATTCGCGCCATCTTTACCGTTTTTATTTACAGGTAGTTTGTGATGTAGCAATTTACTTCGCTTGAATGCAGCGCTGCAATTTCTCGCTTAAAAAGAACGCGGCCTTACAGGTAGTTGTGATGTAGCGATTTACTTCCCTTTGATGCAACGCTGCAATTTCTCGCTTAAAAAAAAAAAAAAAAAAAAAAACGCGGCCTAATTCGATCAATTTCCGATATCCTTCGAAACAAACGGAACTATCGACCAGATGTGATCGATATAATATGTTCGATAGTCGAAACTTGGACCATGTGATCTTTGCCCAGACAAATCTAGCAATATGACATAACGCAATAAATTGGCAGAATATTGGGACAGGTTAGAAATGAGGCAGGTTGACAGGTTATGGGTTAATACACGCGATAATAATATACCCGAGAAGTATGTTTAAGGTGAGAATTCCCTCTTCATATGTGTTGCATCAGCTAGGTTAAGCTCGAGTAGATGAACTTAAAAACAAAATGTGAATACTTCATATGAATTTCATTTTCAGTGCATCACATGCATGACATTCCTTTCTAACCAAAGATAACATAAAAGTAGTTATATAATATTTCGTTGAAGTGTTCTTGGATTGAGAGATGGATGTAGCCTAATTTTTTACGTACTTCAATATGCCGGTGTGGGTTTGGCCAGTGTTTCTTCAGATGCTTATGTCAGCGTGAGTAGTATAATACACGTATCCTTGAGTAAAATTGTGTCTGTTGAGGAAACATATTTCTTAATCTCTTGTTGATCTCGACAAATTACTAATTGAAGAGTTTCTATTGTCAAATGAGCCAATATAGGCCTATGGTACCACAGTTAATTTTGAAGAGGCAAACAATATCTATGATATCTCCAGAATATGATCCAAGAATTCATTTACATGTACGGTACTTCCTGTTTACGCTAATACGATTGTAGTGTCAGTAGGCCTACAATAGTTTTATTCTTGTTGTTTCAAAGATTTGGTTTGTTTTCATTTGATAAGGGGTAGACGACCTCGCTGTTCAGCCCCTTAAGACAACACTAACCCGTTCGCTATGAAACTTGCCAGTATTCAATGATACATCCTTGAACTTGGTTGAGTAGGAGCTCAGATATGGAATTGCATTATATTTTGTTTCACCTAAAGTTAGAAGAGAGAAAGGAGCAGTTGTGCTTTATTGGTACCATGTGTAGGCCTGCAGCATATTATCTGTGTACCACATGCTGTGCAATATCACTTTATTAGTTGAACTGTACAACTACTTGCGAGCAAAGCTATGGGCAGAAGCTCGTGGTAATTTACGTCTTTTCAGTATAGCTTGCTATATCTAAGTAGGCCTATATGATGTTCAGCAATTATGCTAAGAGTATTTATGTTAGTCTAAAAGTGATACCTCGTAAGTCAAGTTTTGGACAGATTGAGAATAATTGTTCATTAAAATTTGTGACAATAATAAATATCTGATGAAAATTTATTGTTGAAGACTTACGAGGTTACTCTAGGAAGGTAAAGCTATTTTTGCCACATTTTAATAAATACAATGCTCAATATGGCCAAATCTTGACTTGCGAGGTACCACTTTTAGACTAACGTAATCATCTTTATCTTCCAAGTATGATAATAATGTAATAACTTAACCTATCTTCTTTTTTTTTATTATAATTTTTTTACGAGGGAAGTGGAAAATCTTGCATAAGACTTTGAGAAGGGTCTGCACTCCTCGAGTCTATGGGATTCTTACCCGCTAAAAGCCACACCCTATCCTCTTGACAAAAACCCATCCCGGGACCACTTTCGTATTACTTCAGAATGGAGCCATTTTCTTTGCTTAACAAGCACCTTCTTACTTCTCAATTCATACTCAGTCCACAGATCGCAGACTTAATCAACTAAATCGTGCAAGTCCCTATCCAACTTCTCCTGACGAAGGACGACCTCAACGAAGAAAGCGACCATATCCCAGCTGAGCTTGTTTCTCAGCATAATTCCAACTATATTGTCCGGCGTTATTAGACCAACCTCAGCTTCAAGTCGTTATTTTTCCGCTGCCCAACGAGTGCAGACGGAAGCACGTATGATATACGTCATCTCGTTCGTTCTCGCAGTAAATTCATACTGGACTCCTTACTTTGGCCATACTATGATGCTAACACCGAAAGTACCGTGTGACCTGTCAACATCTGAGTCAGAAAGTAATTAGTTTCCCCATGTTTTCTACTTGTCCACTCAACCAGACTCTGTATCAGCCACCTCTCTGCCAAAGCTCCATCTTGCGTGCCACGGCTTCTTTCCGGGCTTGAGCCTTGCACAGTTCTACTCGTCTGAAGTATACGTCTTTACGTTCTTGAGCGACTAAGTCAATTGGCACAACACCTGAGACAACCAGAACTGCAGGTTCCGAAACTGTGCGGTACGCACACGCCACCCTCAGAGCTCCTCTCCTGTGAATTGCAGCTAGGCGTTTCCTATACTTCTCTATCCTCAGCGAATCGGACCAAATCTCCGCTCCATACAGGAGAATAGACTGTGCTGTGGACAATAGCTGTCGACGCTTGCTTTGTCTAGGACCATGCACATTAGCCTGAATCTACTAATGGCAGCTGTCACTACTTCCGCCTTGTCTGCTGCCTTCCGTATATGAGACCAGTATGTCGGTTTCATGTCAAGAGTAATTCCTAAGTACTTTGCAGTGGCTCCAGTTCGAACGACCACCTCTCAAACTTTCATGGGAATTATAGTGTCCATTCCCCTCCTAGTTAACATTACTGTTTCAGTTTTCGCCATAGCTAAATTCAGACCATGAGCGTTCATCCAACCACATACCCGTCGCATTACCTGATTGAGTTTCCTCTGAGCCAGAACTGCATTTCGGGCTACAATCGCCGCTGCAATATCATCAGTGTACCCAACAAGGAATGTATCATCGGACATCTCCATGCGCAGTAAGCCGACCTACAAGATGTTGCATGAATCCGGACCCAGGATTGATCCTTGCGTTGCTCCTGCCGTGACTTCTCTCCTCCTCTGACCGTCTGCAGTGTCATATAACAGGGTACGGTCCTTCAAACAATCTTTCATTATACTCCGGAGATATACAGGCAACTGGAAGGTGAATTGAAGAGCTTCACCCATATCTATGCACCTAGCTGAGTTGAAGGTGTTCTTCACATCCAAGGTTACCAGAAGTGTTATGTTCCTAGAATAGTGGTTACCTTCCTGTGCTTGATTCGCAGCTTCAACAACTGCGCGTACTGCATCTATTGTAGATCGCCCACGGCGGAAGCCAAACTGCCTGTCGGACAGATTCCCCGTGGCTTGAATAGGCAATAGTATGCGAGGTTTTCTTCTTCTTTCGAATAACCCATTTGAAGTGTACGATGAATCAACTTTGGCTATTGTCCATTGTATTCAATTTCCTTTGTTTCCAAATTTCCTTCATCCTTCTAGTGTGTCGATCTTTCTCCTCTTCAGTCCACTTTCTGCGAGTTGTTTGTTTGTTTCTTTCGTTCTGTCTTTTAAATAGCTTCTTTGAAGAGTGATCTGTTTGCTGTTGTGTCTGTCTGAATTCTGGCGTTTGTCAAATCTTTGTCAATTTCAATGAACCATGTGGGTTTGGATTTGTAACTATTCAGTAAGTTGAAGATCTGTTTAGTTAGTCTCTTCCATTCTATAAATGTGCCCGAAAAACTGTAATCTTCTCTTTTTCATTACATCAGTTTTTTTCACATTTCAAATATAACTCTCTATTTGGTCGTATCCTATATTCTGCGTTATTATTTCATTTAGCTCCCAGTATTTTTCTCAGAATTAGTCTTTCAGTCTTCTCTAATTTGTCTAAATCGCCAAATCTTGTTAGTTTAAGTGTTTCTGCCGCATGCAGAGTTTCAGGTCTGACCACTGTTTGATAGTGCCTTAATTTAGTGTTTTAGGATAAGTTTTTTTAAATTATATATATCTTGTGTCGTATGAAAACACCATGGTAATTTATGCACATGCGTTTCTATTGCTGTCTTTTTCTGCGAGTCGTTCATTATCCACTCTCCTAGGTATTTAAAGGAATTTGTTTTACATATTGAACTGTCATGAATTGTGATACTTTTCGGGGGCATCGGTGATGTTTTAATAGCTTCTCCAGCACTTTTCATTCAATGTCTAAAACACATAGTAGTCTGAAGGACGATGGCGCATTTCTGACTGCCTTTCCTTTTTTAATCGACACTAGTCGAGCCATTTTCCAACGGGCACTAAAGACACTTGCTCTCAGACAAGCAGTAGTTGCGGACAAATCTTGAGAACTAGTTTCATATAGCTTCCGTAGGTATCCCATCAGGGCCTGGAGTCTTCTTATTCCGAAGTGAGCCTACTGCTTCCTTCAGCTCACCTATGGTAAATAGAGGCATGAATTCCGGCTCAAGTACGTCGCCCACATCAATTCGCACAGGATGAGTAGGGAATAGCTCATCTACAATACCATCCATCGTCCGTGCATCCAGCCTGGAATTAGACATGGTGCCGAGTTTCTTGGTGACAATTCGGTAGCCTAATCCCCAAGGATCTACGTCTACTTCTGTAACTAACAACTGCCACGTGAGGGTCTTACGTCTTCTGATGGCATTTCGAAGGGTTCTCTTAGCGGCAAGGTGCTCAGTGGATCTCTAATCAGCCTCTGGTCGATGTCTTCTTCTGGGTCGGAGACAAGTTCTTGGAAGATCAGGTATTGCGTCAGTCCACTAATAAGCTAGATGCCTATTGTTTCGAAGACGCTTCCGGGGTATTGACGCTTCGCAGGCTAGGTGCAAGAGACTCATAGTGACCTCTGCCTGTTTACAGAAACTCTTAGATCTAATTCTGAACCATGTTACTAGTTCCTGTCTGTACTGACTCAAGTACAGCGGCAAATTTCTCCTCGTCGATGCGCGATACATTCCAACGTGTTGTCTTCAATGTGCTGTGCCTCTGAGGCTGCTGATCTCGTAGAATCCAGAAGGTGATATATTGGTGATCACTAGCTGTATAATCCTCGATCACTTCCCATTCTACTACCAAGGCTGCCACACGATCTAACACCAGCGTAATATCTGGTTTAGTCTCCATATAACCAGGTTGTCTAAATGTCGTTGAGATCCTGTAGTGATGTAAAATGTCTAGGCATTTATAAGTCGGGGCAAATGTCCAGGATAAATGCCCGGCAAATGCCCAAAACCCATAAATGCCCAGGCATTTTGGGCGTTTACCTCTTTTAAAAACATATTCATAATGAAACGCTTATATAAATATAGTTTTAGCCATATATGTATTTACATATATGCATTCTATATATTTATCCATAAAAACAGGAGTTGAGGCCAAAATAGGCTGCGGAAGTTGTTGTAGGAATTCACTGAAAGAACTTGATATTGGTTCTGAGGCTGAGCTTGTGCTTGGTACTGCAGATTTGTTGTTGAAGTCATCCACTTCAATTAGTCAAGGTTCATAAGGGGATTTTCTTTCGAAAAGGTTTTTCAACCACTGTAATTGTACCTAACTGAAGCACTTTTTTTTAGATCCTGAGGGCACTTAAAACACTTCTTTATGTGCTTTTCCATTTTGTTACAATGTGACTGTTAATAGTCTTTATTACAATATTTACAAGAGGACTGGAAAAAAGGAATCATTGTCCCGATCTTCAAGAAAGGTAGTAGAACAGATTGCAGAAACTATCGGGGAATAACACTGATGAGTCATTGTGCAAAGATCTTCGAGAAAGTTTTGGAAAAGAGAATTAGGACAAGGATAGAAGGAGGGATGAGGGAAGAACAACATGGCTTCAGAGCAGGAAGGTCCACAGTGGATTTGATTTTTGCTGTAAGGCAGTTACAAGAACAGCACTATGAGTATGGAACAGATCTACTGATGGCCTTCCTGGACATTGAGAAAGCATATGACAGTGTATGCAGAAACAAAGTATGGAAGTCCCTGGAGGATAGAGGAGTAGAGAAATGGACTATAAAGAGGATAAAGGAGATGTACAAGGGAAGCGTGAGCTGTGTGAAAGTGGGAGGAGAGAGATCAGACTGGTTGGAACAAAGAAACGGCCTAAAACAAGGAAGTGCACTGTCACCGTTACTTTTCATTGTGGTGATGGATGACATAATGACCCGAGTGGCACAAGTAATTGGGGACGGAAAGATGAAAGCAATGGTGTTTGCAGATGATTTGATGATTTGGGGAAACAAGGAGGAGGAGGTACAGGAACAGTTGGACGTGTGGGAAGGAATAATACAAGGATATGGGATGAAATTTAGCATAAATAAGAGTGAGATGGTGATCACAACAAGGAAGAAGGAAAGAACCACAACGGGAATAACAATTGGTGGGGAACAGCTGAAGAAAGTGGAGAGTTTCAAGTATCTGGGAAGCCTGATACAAGATAATGGAAGAAACGATAGAGAAATAAATGAGCGGGGGAGGCAGGCAGAAGCATTTCGGAGGAGTGTGAGAAGCATGTTATGGAGCAAGGATGTCCCTCAGAACAGCAAAAAGATAATATATCGGACGTACTATGTCCCTATCCTGACGTATGCCTCGGAGACCTGGGTTATGAAAGGAAGGGAGAAGAGCAGAATACAGGCCAGTGAGATGAGGTTCTTGAGAAGCAGTATTGGAGCTACAAAGATGGACAGAATAAGAAATGAGAGGGCCAGAGAATTAATGAAGGAGGAACCATTACAGGATGGTATAGAGAAATCTAGACTTAGATGGTATGGACATGTAAAACGAATGGAGGAGAAGAGGATACCCAGGAGAGTACATGAGACGAAGTGGGAAGGTAAGAGACCGAGGGGAAGACCGAGAGACAGGTGGCTGAAGGGGGTGGAAGAAAGCGTGAAGAAGAGAGGAGAAGACTGGACAAGGGTGGAGGCTGAGAGATGGTGGGAAGACAGAAGACGTTGGAGAGGCTTGTGTTCCAAACAGACCCGGCCAGTGGCTGGAAACTGTGCAAGATGATGATGATGACAAGATACTCCTTTCCCTTTCAAATTAAAAAAAGTTCCAAATAGGTCCTTTTTTCCTAAGCATTTTGTAATGATTTAATCTAACACTTAAAAATATAAATAGCCTAAGAAAGAAGTGAGGTTATCTCAGACACAACCACTCAACAGACAGCTCTACTTCACAAATAACTGGGCTGGGCTGCTGGTTGTAGAATGCCTCGCCAATCTCTAAGTCACATCCACCCTACCCCCATTCCAAGATCATAGCGCAATGGCTGCCCAGGGCCTAGCCCATCCACCCTCCTCCCAAAGCCACTATTCACACCATAGTCAAACTCCTACCTAATTTTCCTAAATATAAATGAGTAGACCTGCAGGCCTAACTCAGTAATACAATGTTTTATTCAAACCAGATATACATAATTCCCATTTAGATGTAATTGACAACATTGACACAGGATAATTAAATTATTAGCAATATTCAGGCGTTACTAGTTTATCCATGAAATGTACCTTTGATTAATTGTTTTCATTATGTTTTAGATGCTCTAGTAACAATCACAAGTAGTAAAAAGTAAAAAAAATGAAGTTTCCTTAAATGTCCAGATTTTGGGCGCTTAAAACTGCTTTGGGCAAATGCCCGGGCAAATGTCCATTTATAGATGTCCTGCCCACTGGGCATTTGCCCGGCCCACATCACTAGGTCCCTGTATTCACCACGACCAATCCTAATCTGGCTGCTATCTCTAAAATTCGTCGTCCCCTCGAATTTTGATGTGAAATATCCCATTCCAATGCCCTAGTGTTGAAGTCACCGGCTATTACCGCAACACCTTCCATCTCACGGACAGTATCTCCAGATTGTCCATCTTCCTTTGAAAGTTCTGAATATGTTCATTCGGAGTTAAATAGCAACTTACGTACGTAATCCTACCACTCTTACCCCAAACGAACCCTTCTCCGGATCCGTGAACCTCCACATGGATTTTGCTCAGATCCAGTATCCAGATAGAAGCCGTACCTAGTGGATCCGAAAACCAGCCCAGCACATCCAAGTTTCGATATTGCTCACTGATCAGGAGAATATCTGATTTTTCTTTCAAACTTTAGCTGTATCAAAAGATCATTAGCGGTCTGCTTCGTTTCAGGTTCCCTTGTAGAACATTCGTCATTGTGTTTTTTATTTAATCTTCGAGAGTGCCTCTCGAAACACTACACAAGAACCTGTTCCAGGGATGTGACTTATGTTTAAGCCCTCCAGATTACAGTCGGAGCACGGCACGCATTTCATGTCTGACGTACATCCTACAGCTTTATGACCCAGTTGGCCACATCAGTAGCAAAGGTTGCTTCTGTCTGGGCCAGTAATAATAATAATAATAATAATGAACAGCTCACCATTATATGCAAATTGCGTGACTCTTGCCAATGATAGTTTTGTACTTAGGGTAGTGAGTGGAGGTAGCACTCTAATTTTGGAAATGAATCTTTGGTATAATAAACTGCATGTGACAGCAAGTAAATTGTGTTCTACAGTAGATAGCGATGTTGTTTGCCCATCACCACCAACAAGAGCACTACATTTTTCCCCCCATAGTTTTAAAGTAACTTACAGTCGGTTATACATTTAAAGGAATGGCAAAAATTTCTTGTTACCATTTAAGTATAAATAATGCATTAGTAAAACTAACATCAATGATTACTTGAATGCTTGCTATATTAGTTCGAAGAAATTGACTTTTGTTTGGATTATCCCAGCTTACTCTTGCAAATATTGCCTCCAATCACTTTGAATAGCTAATATACAAGGAGCATCTGCCCAGAATGCAGGAGATTCAAGGGTGGAGGGAGAAACGGAGAGAAAATTACAAAGGACAAATGTACAAAAAGGACAATAATGATCTCCCACAGCTAGATTGCTGTCATCTTCAAAATTGAGCATCAAGTCAAATTCCAACAGGCTGTATGGCCCTTAGCCCGATGTTATACCACTGATAGTCTTGTGGGCTAAAAAGGACTAGATATGCTGTATTTTTTTTCTTTCTTCATTGGGTATCAGCCTAAATGAATATTACTAATTAAGTAGTTCAAGCCTATACAGAACATGGAATGGTAAAGATTCTGTGTAGTTTCCAGAGAGTGTTCACAGTTAAATTGTGATGACTGGTAAGCCAGTTCCTGTGTATCCTTGTGAAGCACATGTTCGATAATATCCGTTGTAGATCGAAATCTCTGGAGTCCACTTTTACCTGCCAGTACATCTTATCTTTTCAATGTCCACCGTGAGCACTACTTAATTGGTTCCGAATCTAGGACCGTTCCTGGAAATGGTCACTTGGTCACAGTAGGTGTTGCATTTGTTTGAGTTGTTACCAACAGTAGTAGTTCGTGACATATAGCCTATAGCACTCTCTGAAACAGCATGTTGGAGCGTGTTACGCTTCCTACCTCACATCTTACATTTGCCAGATGTACATTGTTTCACAGCATGAGGGCAAAAACAATTAAAATATAGCCCATTTATTTAACAAAGTCATCCAAAGTGAACTCGTAAATGTTTTCGAGTTGTGTTGGGCTTCTGTGTATTGAATATAGGAAAGGTCTGACCTGTGTGCTCACATATTACAGAACTATCCGGTTTGGAAGGACTATGTTATGTACCTTGCTACACACGGTAATTGGGAACCAAAGTTTGATGCTTTTCAGTCGGTCAACACGATTGTACCCAAATGAGATGGGTTATTCCCTAATCCTGAAAAAAATTACACGAGATTAATAAATACACATGGATGACCAGTTTCGATCGTCAAGCAATCATCACTTAGGCTATAAAATCTATGTCAGGAAATGTGGGTGAAAATATTTACAATATATACACTTATTTAGTTGCAGTATTCGTTGAGATAATGCAACTCGTTAATAGCGTTCCGTATATGTTAGTTGTGGTCTATGTGATGTTTCGTTGAGATACTGGAAGTGGTGATTGACCTCCGGAATTTGCTTGTTTGGAGTGAATATGTGGTTGTTGTAAATGGTCAATTCAGATTATATTGTACAGGCTACTTATCTGGTTGAGTCTTGCATGGCCCTGTTGAGAGCAGTTAACTTGGTCCCTGTATGCACTCGACTGAAGGGAAATTCCTGTGTGTGAGGGGTCCCTTATCTCGTTGGGCTATTCCCCTCTCGCATTCCTAAGTGCTGTGTGTTCCTCGTACAAATGTACCTGTAAGTTGCCAAGTCTAGTCTCTCTAATGTGGTGTATGTTACTGTATCCAGGATAATCTTCAACTATTAAAGACCTGGTTTCAAACTCTCCATGCATGAGCTAAAAAGCCCTCTTGAAGTGCAAACAGACTAATGAGAAAGTCCCAGCATCTTTAATACTTTTTCTTCTTCTGCTTTTACGGCCTCAATCATTTCTTGGTCCTCTTCTTCAGTAAGTTTCCTTTCCGAGTCGCCCAGTAGCTTTTCTTTCGCTCTGACCTTCTCAGGCGTTCCTCATCTGTAAATACCCTTTTTACTGTATTACATTTGTCTATTTTAGCCTGAAATCATATTTTTATATCTCTCAGTTTTTTTAATTTTTTTGTTTTGTTTTGCAAGTCATCCAAGGTTATTTCTAATTCTTTCATATCTTCTCTAATTTCCTTAATCCATCCTACTTGTTTCATATTCCAAAGTTTCACTACAATTTTTCTAGATAACCTGGTTTCTGGTGTCCTCATGATGTGACCAAAAAAAAAGAAATCCGTTTCTTCCGAATAGTATCAGTGATGGGCTCCAGTTCTCTGTATACCACTTCAATTGGTATTATCCGCCACTGTCCATGCATGTTATTTATTCTAGCTATTCTTCTTTCTACTTTTAAAATTTTGTCGATTCTGTTTTTTTTTTAGTAACTTGAAAAAGAGTTTCACTTCCATATGTCACCTCTGGTTGAACCACCATCTTGTAATGTTTTAATTTTGTTGCAATTGATAGACATTTTCTTTTATATGTAGACCATGTTAATTTTTGGGCTTTTATAATTTTATTAGTTCTTTCTTGCCATGCAGGTTTCTCATCCAAGTTGTAAGTTATAATTTCTCCTAAGTATTTAAATTGCTTCACTATTTTAACTTTTTTGTTATTTACTGTTATGTGATTGATTACAAGTGGATTTGCTACCATTATCTCTGTCTTTTCAAATGATATCTGAAGTCCAATTTTTTGTGCTATATTTTGTAGGCTTATTATTTGATTTCTGGCTTCTTGAATATTATTAGCCAGTAACGCTAAGTCATCTGCGAATCCCACGCAATTTAAGTCTATTTGATCTTTCTTGGTTCCAATTCTTATGCTCCTAGGATTTTCCCTGTACCATTCCCTCATTACATATTCCAAAGCACAATTGAAAAGAAGAAGGGGATAAACCATCTCTTTGTCTTAATCCTGTTTTAATTGTAAACGGTTCAGATATTTCTCCTCTGAATTTTACTTTAGATTTGGTGTTTGTTAGAGTTAGTTTTATAATTTTTATTAATTTGGGATGAAGTCCGAAATTCCTTAGTATTTTCAGCAATGAAGATCTATGTATACAATCATAAGCTTTTTTGAATTCTACGGAGGTTATAACTTGCTGTTTTTGTCTACGTTTGTAGTAGTCCATTACTAATTTTAAGGTGATTATCTGTTCAGGGCAGCTTCGCCATGGCCGAAATCCACCTTGATATTCTCCTATTTCCAGTTCTAATTGATCTTTACAATGATTATATAGAACTCGTGACATGATTTTATATGTGATAGCCAAAAGGGAAATTCCTCGATAGTTGTCAGGATTTGATTTTTCTCCTTTCTTGTGTAATGGATATATTATAGCTGTAGTCCAATGGTCTGGCAGCTCTTGACTGGTTCTGCTGCATATTTCCACAATTCTGCAAATGTTTGATCTTCTCCACTCACTTTGTAGTTTTTGAGCTCTCTCAGAGCTTTGTAGACTTCTTGGATTGTGGGTGGATTTATGTTTTCTGATGGTGTTTTAATAGTGGTGTCTGTATTTATTTGAAGCAGTTCTGGTGGATCTTCGCAATTTAGCAACTTGTTGAATGTTTCTGCTAAAATTTCTGTATTTCTTTTATTACTATGAGCTAACTCGCCATTTTTGTCTTTTAACATTAATGTTGGAGGTTCATATCTTTGTAGTTGTTTGTTAAATTAAATTTTGTAGTAATCTCTTGAGTTTGTTTTCGCGCTATTTGTTTAGATCATCAGAAGTATATCCTTTTGGTATAGCCGTTTAACCCTTCGTATTACTTTTTGAGTTATCTTCCTTTGTTTTATGAGATCCATGTGTGATTCATCTGTTTTTTGACTCTGATACCGTAACCAGGCTTGATGTCTATCTTCCACTGTATTATCACACTCATCGTTCCACCATTGGTGTTTCTTCCTTGGATTTATTGGGGCTACTTGTTCAGCTATTTGTTTCAATTCGGGAACTATTTCCTCTAGATCATCTGTTATTTTAATATATCTAGTTCGTTCTTTGTATCCCTTGTTATTTATTAGTTTATGAGGGTCGTATGTTCTCTTCTTTTTTAGGTGAGTTTTTTTTCTTTGTCAACGGGGTGAATTTAATTTTAATCTTTATCATGTAATGATCCGATCCAGTATCTGTTCCTCTCAGAACTTTCACATTGTAGATCTCCCTGTGATAATTCTTATCCATACAAACATGATCTAGTTGCCATTCACCTTTTTTCCAATCTGGATGTTGCCAAGTTTTGAGTTTATTTGGTCTTCTCTTGAAGTAAGATGATTTGGAGATCATATCATGGTTCCTGCAAAATTCCACCAGTCTTATGCCATTTCTGTTGGTTCTTCTCTGTGCTGGCCATTTTCCTATTATGTCTCTATATCTTTTTTCCTTTCCTAACTGGGCATTAAAGTCTCCAATTAAAATTTTGGTGTGACTTATTTATGTTTGTTGCTGTCTGATCTAAAAGCTCCCAAAATCCCTCCACATCATCTTTGTGTTCTTTCTTATTATTTTTATCATTAGTTGGGGCATGGGCATTTAGAATGGTATATGTTCTATTTGCAGCTTTTAGAGTTAGTGTCGAGAGCCTAGGGGATAATGCTTTAAATTCTATGATAGATTCAATTATTTTGAGATTGACTACAAATCCTGTTCCGAATTGTGGACATTGCTTCATTACTCTTTTTCCTGGTATTCCCTTGTAAATTCTATACCCTTGTGATTCTATTGGTTCCTGATCAGTGTTTCTCATTTCTTGAAGCCCGGTTATTAGAATCCCTTTGCGATCCATTTCGTCTATCAAAATTTTGAGATTTCCTGGCTGTATGATGGAATTTATTACTTTAATGCTTTATTAGAAGTAATATTCATTTTAGGTTCCGTGTTGACAGTTAGTATATGAAAATTTAGACTTTTTCAATTTTCTGCCTATTCAACACTATTTAATTCTTAACAACTTGAGGGGTACATGTTTCAGAATCTAATGATTCCTTCCTCAGCCCATAATCCTATGATGTGTCCTAATCATAGGATTATGGCCTGAGGAAGGAATCATTAGATTCTGAAACCTGTACCCCTGGAGTTGTTAAGAATTAAATAGTGTTGAATAGGAGGAAAATTGAAAAAGCCCTTTAATACTGCCGTTAATACCGGCCTAGGTTTATTGAAGAAAAAGATACATCGTACATCCTAATCCAATAACATGTTTCCCCTTATTAATCCCTTATCTAGCTTGGCTACATATTGAACTCTTGAGAGTCATATATGCACGTAATTTTAGCTTGGCTACATCGTTATGTTGTGTCTTGTTTCTGACAAGAGTGAAGAAGGGTGAACTCTCCACGAAAGTGTGTTCGTCTAAATTATTGGGGTTGTTTCTTTTAGCTAAGTGTATCTCGATTGCTTAGTTTATGTTCAGAACTCTGCCTTTTGGTTCTTGATGAATTTCAACCAATTTCAACGTGTGAATCTTAATTTCCCCTTCCTCAGACATGAGTATCCTTTGATCCCAACTTCTTAGTGAATCACAGCATCCACTCCTCCCATCACTACAGTATGCCACATGTCATTGCAAAAACATATGAAGAATCCAACCTCTTCAAAAGTGATAAATCATTCCCTTTACATCAACTTTGCAGTGGCTTATGCAGGTTTTTTTTTTGTGTGTAGCAGTAAATGTATAGCAGTACATTATTAAAATGATACTTTGATTATTATTCATACAAAGCAATGAAAAATGAAAATCCACAACCTGCTTCCAGTCTCCGACCGGGTCAGGAATGGAATGAATGGAGCCCCTATCTAGCGGCGAGGATATGAACTGTGCCGGCTGCCGAGGCCTGATGCACTCCTCTGGGGCAATGATTAAATGAATGACAGATGAAATGAAATGATAGTGGAGAGTGTTGCTGGAATGAAATGTTTGCAGGGAAAACCGGAGTACCCGGAGAAAAACCTGTCTGCCTCCGTTTTGTCCAGCACAGATCGCACATGGAGTGACCGGGATTTGAACCACGGAACCAGCGGTGAGAGGCCGGCGTGCTGCCGCCTAAGCCACGGAGGCTTGATACAAAGCAATACTGTAATTAAATAAACATTCTCATCATCTGTTATCCACTCCAGTTGCTTGGGTGTGGTATACGAGTGCTCTCCACTTCTGTCTGTCCATGTACCACTCTTCTCTCAGGACTGCATCCCAGTTGACTCCTCTTGTTCCTAAAACCTCTTTCTTTTGGTCCAGCCATCTCCTAGGTCTTCTTACCGGTCATTTTCCAACCACCACTTTCTGAAGCCAATGTTTAGCTGTTCTACCATCGTCCATTCGTTTGGCATGGCCAAAACATTTCAAACAAGCCCGTGTCGCTCTTTCATTCAAAGATGGGTACACACCTGCTTCTACCCTTATTCTTTCATTCCTCACTCTGTCCTTCCTCGATCGCAGGAACTTCATTTCTGCAGCTTGCAGTTTCTCTTTGCATGAAATCTATTTTAGTTATATTTTTCAGAGCAAAAAAAATTTTAAAACTTCAAAATTTAAAAAAATATGGAAAACAGTAACTAAATATTCAAACTGAAATGATCCATTGGTATCAACATGTCCATACGTGACTGCTTATAATATTGGTATTATGTGTAAGAAAAATAAAAGTTTTGCTCCCCATGTTCTTACTGCCTGAACTATCGACTCTCAAAATCTGCCTATCTTGATGGCTTTATCGGCATCATTGATAGGAATAAATTGCTAAACCTCCTTATGTACTGAGTGACAGATATGCACATTTAAAGCATCCCTAAGTGATGTGAAAAAGTTACTGATTGCACTCTTTTACAGGAAAACTGATCCATGGCTAGCTCCAACGCTGGAGGAGAAGTCTCGCCGCGAGTGGAGATTTGAACATGATCGCATTTAACATACAGTACTGTTTATATTGGAGTAAAGAAGCTTCACTGGTGGTAGTGTAAAACATTTAGGAGACGATAGATGGGGCAATATAAGGATTCAAGTAAACAAATGCCTTGGGGTGGTTCAACCCTAACTCCCCCTGTTGGTACCCCACAGCAACTCTGTGCCTTTCAGTGAAGTGTGGGTGAAAGAGTTTATCTCCTTAGTTACTATTTTAGGATTTGTGTGCTGGCATAGCCTATGGTGTTCTTCTATTAAGAATGGTTGTCTATGTGTTTTAACTTTCAAATTTTGTGCACATTATAACACAGCAATTTCGATAATTAAAAAAAAAAAAAAACATCTTTCAGTGAAATCCCACATGAAAAGTTTTCATGTGGATTTCTAGCTTGTTGACAACATGGTGACCATAGACAGGAAAAGTTAGGAATTTTGTTTTTGGTCAGGAAAAGTCAGGAAAAAGTGTGAAAAATGGCGTGATTAAGGAAAAAATTGCGAAAAGTATTAGAAAGTCGGGAATTTTATATTAACCATACAGTATTTTGTGTTTTACAGCCATATTTTGATGTTACTAGTTCAACTACGCTTTTTTGACGTTGGCGTCCGCAGGGATGCGGCAACCCCATCACTATAGTTTTGGTTATTAAGTACTTTGATTTATGTTTTATTGCATAATTTACTTTATTTTGTATTTTAAATGAATAAAGAGGCGTGCGTTGGGCAGCTATGGGGATGGTGGAGGCTGCAAATAAGATATATATATATATATTTGCTCAATAAACCATTTTTCCGATGTTACGATGACTTGCGAGTCAGGAATTTTGTTGAAAAATGGTCAGGAAAAGTCAGGAAAATTGACATAGAAAATTCTGTGGACACCATGGACAAATACTGTATGTGGAAAAGATGAGATGGAGGTTGAAAGTGAGTTCATTTTGATAGTGCCATTTTAGAGTGGACAGAATTAAGGTGTTGGCTGTAAATCACATGGCTGAAGCTAGCTTAAAGCTGTATGGACGAGCAAAATCAATCCATGCAGCTCTCGACATTGCATTTGGTCGACCATGAGATACAAAACATTTGTTTAATCGTGGGTATGTTGCTTCATGTAGGCTTATTGTTTATATCATACAAATTAATACTGTCCTTTTAATTGTTTCAGAAATCATTACATCACTTATAAGTATTAAATTCCTAGTATGTTGGAGTTGGTTTTTACATCTCCTGCAATGAATTTCCATCAACCTGCTCAGAGGCGACTTGGTGTGCTATATCGTATTTTGAACCGTTCTAAGATTATTCATGCTAATGCTGTCAGTGCAATTTCTCTACGCTATTCATCTGGTAAGTACATTTATTCGTTTTCATTATAGACTGTTAAGCAAGTACTAAGGTGCAAGTTCTAACATGTTAACTTGCAAGTTTTCAGTCTGTCTATACAATTGGCATGACCTTATTGCTGACATGATTTCTTCCTACGTTAATACGACCTTCAACTCGTGACTTTCAGTGATCCATGTATATATGAACAATAACGGCAAAAGATTACAGTTTCTTTACATTTTTCTCATTGCTTAGTTACCATAGATCACAACCAAGTTCTCATTTTGATTCACGGTCAATGCATGTGAGATTTTTGAAGTGAAATGCCTTGTCCTGTGGTTCGGATTCCACGTAAAAAGGAGGTTCCGTGGCTCATAATTACAAGATTCATGGTCACGTCAAACTACAATCTTCCTTCAAGTTCTCATTGCATTAACCTTCCATGTCCCAATTCCTCACCTTTTACTGTCTTGTCATCGTGTGAAAATGCGCAGCTTAAGTAGCCTTCTTGAAATCATATTAGCATCACTTTCATCATTGAATGATTACATTTTTGTAACACTATATAATTTTTGTCTACCCTGCAAAGTAGCTTTGAGCATTAAGTCACGCAGCACAACACTGCAAGGGGGAGCTAAGAATCCTTAGAGCCAACTTATTTAAACTCTACAACAAATCCAATTGGTATTATACCACAGACAGTTATTCTGCTTCCTCAGAAATATTTCAAAATCATTCAAAATGTAATCCTGATATCCTTCAGGGTTTGCCATGAACATATTTTTATTTTTTATTCAAGATGTAGTTAGGATATTTATATATATATATATACACATATACATCTGATAACCAGTGTGTATTTGTAATTGAAGCACGGAATGGGATGGAAGTTGCCGTAGCCTTAAGTTAGAAAACATCCTGGCATTTGCCTCGAGTAGAAACGGAAGACTACCTCTAGGATAGCTGAGATGGGAATCGAAACCGCCTCCTCTCATTTTTTCCCCACAATGCTGAGTACAACTCATTCCATCCCTCAGACCAGAATTAAATTAAATTTCTTGGCAGAGCCAGGCCTCTTGGATGACACAAAGAAAGTTAATTGCTACACCATAAGGGGGTCTGAACACCGTGGTAGGTAGTATACAGCAAATGGTCAAATACAAAGAATAGGGATGGTATGGCATGTTGGTATTTAATCATTAGCATACCTGTAGTTTTTTTAAAAGAAGATGTTTATGTAGTGGTATTTTAACCCTGTTGTTACCCCATTTTATTATTCTGTTTGAGAGCAGTACCTTTAATTTTTGAACTTTTTTTCTTTCTTTCCAGATCAGAAAGTTGTTACAATTGGTGATGTTTCGAAGTTGGTGAAACCACCTAAATGTCCTCAGTACGTTCCTCGGTTATATTGTAAGTAATATATTTCAATATATCCAGTTCAAGTCTCATTGCACATCCCCTATTCTTCTTTTTTATTCTAACCTTCCAAAAGAAGTATCCTGGTAAAGATCCCTAAGTCCCTTGTTTGCATCAAATTACTTGAGCGTTAAAGTAGATTTCCCAATTGCCTTGAACACTGTACACAAGTGATCTTTATATTGCCCCTCTTTCAATCCCTGGTTCATTTAGTACATGCTCCTGGTGTAAAATTAGCCACCTAAAATTCACACGCTTTCACTCACAATTTATTTGTCTAGAAAAAGATTCCCGAGAGCAGAGCTCTGTCGTGGGGAACAGTACATTGTTCATTACATAGATGACGGACTAACTATACATATGCTAAATTATAATAAATTTAGAGTACAGTATACAAATAAGCAATTGAAGTGTATTCAAAGCGATGCTTTTGACACAATACATGACCAAGGAAACTAATGTGCCAGTTGTGAGGGAAGAAAAGCAAACCTTGAGCATTCTCTCCATAAATCTTATGAACAATATTTGAAATTCTCCTTATCTCACATTTTTGGTATGCAATCAAATATACGATGATTATTTGAGTTGGAAAGTTAATAGTGAGAAGAATTGTGTATTTATTTTAAATTAATTAGGTTAAAGTAACACAGAATAAAATTGTTACAGGCTAAAGCATTACACAGAAAAAGAAAATACACAAAATCAACTCCAGCCTTGCTTCAATATCCTCCACAGTGGGCAAGTGCATGCAAGTTCATAAATCAACATGGTTGAAGCGACAGACGGGCAATGAGGTGAAGGAGGGATTACTTTTCGCATTCAAGACCGGTGGTCTAGCCGTCATAGAATTTTCAAGGGTGTCCAAACTCCTTACTTGAAGTTTCATAAGAAAAGAAAGAATAAAAAACGTTATATTTGAAAATATCGTCGATTTTGTATTTATGTACCGTAGCATTTTCGTATTTTGAGGCAATTTTGCATTTTGTTGCTTTCTCAAAACACATTAAAAAGTGGCTTACAGGTCGTGAAAAGTGAAAATTCAAGAGTCCAAGCCATCCTGAGCCATTTCGCGCTTTATCGCATTTGCGAAAAAACACCACCCCTACTCGTGGGGGTTTAAAAATTTTAAAAGAACTAAGATGCTTGGTGAGTTCTTTATAATGGATTAAGACTTGGATTGTTTGAGTTACTTGCTGGAAACTTTACTGTCTTACTTTAGCGAGGCCGGGATCAGAGCAAGAACCAAATCATTTTGGGTGTTCACTTTCACTGTATCAATAGTTATTTACTAGCGACAGGAAAAAGACAGTTATACGTTATGGGTTATAAAGAAGAGAGAGGTACCTAATACTGGGCTGTCTGGCTATTAACATTTTCACAATTGGCTTATTAATATTAATCCATTCTTCATTTACTAACCAAACTCACAAAACAGTCTAGAGCATATTTAAGAAGACGGTGACATTGCTAGGAGTTCTAATTTTCACAGATATCAACAGTATAAATTTTTGCATCATGCAAACAGATAGTTGCCGTGTAAACATTTGTCAGTGGGTATAATAGCACAGTGGTCTAACTGCTCACTTTTTGTGAAATGTAACAAATTTCAAAGTTTTCCGCCTAATCAACACAAATTATAATCATATATTAGCGTCTCACGGGTAAATGTTTCGGAATTCTTACAATAATTCCTTCATCAGCCCATCATACTTATGCTAGGAAACATCAATAAACAGACAACCTTGAACTCATCATCTATGTCAAAACACATCTTTACACTGACATTAAAAACACTTAAAAAACTACTAAAAACTATAAAATAACAAGCTTTTTGAACAACTAAAACATTCCTACTTTTTACAGTGAATTACTATATTGCTGCTGTAATGACAAACATTGTGCTGCTTGGTATGTAATGATTGACGGGCCACAGTTATGAAAACTGAAAATAGAAAATCTATGAACATTTTGGTATTATATCTGAAATACTGTTCGTGTCCTTGAGCAGGTCAAATCTTGAACTTGTAGTATTGATGGATAAAATAATGACAAAGTGGGGCCCTTTAAGTCCTTGAATTTTGAACATTGTTTAAAAGTGCCAATGCTGGGCCTCATTTTTTTGCTATTACTTGTGGGATTTTCAAAGTGAAAAATAACTTCCTGTGGTTCAGATTCTAAATCTAAAGAAGGGCTTGTGCCTTATGATTGCAGAGTTATGAACCATGACAACTTCAAGCTTGCTTTGCTATTGTTGATTTTCTTTTGATTTTTGTGGGTTTAGCCCAGCATACAACCACAACAGGAAAGTAGGAAGTTGGAGTACCAGCAGCTAGGAAAGAAATTTCTTAACTACTGAAATTAGTGATAAATACCTTTTATAATGATTCAAAATTGATGTGGAAATGATGTAGTTCACTTCTCGACTGTCCGTAACCCACCCGACTTCCCATATTATATCACGACTTATATAGTAAAATTCCAGCTGTGTCTGCCATTATCCGCCTGAATTATGCAAGAGTACAGTATTGCCTACCCCACGCATACGATACTTATTGTATAGGCGGTTGTAAAAGTCACAATTGCCTAGACCAATAATTTTGACAATGGTTACAGCCTAACACGTCCAATCCAATGGTTTTTGACAATGTTTACCGCCTAACATGTCCTGAACAGTGCTCCACTAGCTTCCCGCGGCCAAAGCCGCACCTCAACCCGACCATTCTAACCTTCGTTTTGTACAATCCAATGGGTTTTGACATTGGTTGTAGCCTGCGGCCATGTTAGCCATGTAGACCAATGGGACTTTGCCTCGTGGTGGTGTATTTTGTATCTTGCATGTCTCCGCTCGGATAACAGTTGAGGAATGCTTGCCGAGTGAGCAACGTGGCTGCCGTCGTTCAACGTAAAAGAAACACACACATATTTATGTAATTTAGCACATATTTCCAGTACACTAGTCATAATGGACGGCAATTTCAATTGGTATTGTCCCCTGCAACCCCTGAAAAGGTATGCAAATCATGTATTATCATAATTATACCATCCAAGTGGAAGTGTAAAATTCAGGTTTTTGTCTCCTTCACAATTAATGAAGTTGGAGCATCACAACGTGATTTTGACACGTGTTGTTCTGTTCTGAACACAAATTGTATACAAGCCTTAGTATGTATGATATCTTCCTTCACATCTTCAATGAAGTTTTTGAATGTTAATAAATCACCACCAGTAGAAGGATAACCCCAAAACGGTTCCTCTGTTGATCACGAGTGGCACTGTTTAGGGTGCAGTCTATGCTACCATCCAAAGACAGATATTTGAATTACCTGCAATCTGTTCACTCAGTTTGAAAGACGTCATTTAAAGCTACATATCAATATATTACACCATATGTCCGTATTATGTTCTTTTACAACCTTTGTAATAATTATGCTTCTAAGATAGGGAATTAACAACCACAACAAGCCCCCACATTACTGTATACAAATGAAATATCTTTCTTATTCTGTTCTTTAATTTTGTCTTGTTTGACCGGAGAGGGCACCAGTTTCCATATAGTTTTGGAAACAATATTTTTTATGAGCACAGAGAATAGTTTATCACGGGCTGCAAGATGACGGAACACAAATGATAGCTTACGATTTCTGACCAGACATGAATTATCATATATATTTAAAAAACAAGTAATGCTAACATGGAGTTTATTTTATGTAAAAGTGATATGAGAAAGAGTTGATCGTAAATGGAAGTCACTTCAGATATTTCTTTAAAATTCTAATTTCTATTTATAAAAATAATGACCTAATAAATATATTGGAGCTTACCATAGGCTATTGACGGTTGTTTTATGGGCATAATGATAAATCATAGTGGGAACCTTTATTAATCCAATATCATTCTTCATGTAGATAACCTCGAAAATGGATCCTCCTTCTGTATAGACAATCTTCCTTCATCTCATTAATTGTACAAATTATCTTCCATCTACAGATAGACTGTAATAATCTCCTTTTGACATTCTTTCAATCTATTATCCACACATATATTAGGACAATCGCAGACAATTTGATTTGATACGGGTTACTGAAAACTTCGTTTCTTTTCTCAATTATTTCTTTTCATAATCATGGCAATGTGCCAACCACTCCAATAACCTCTTGTACAGTCCACTGCCTGCTAATCCTTTTTTTTTTAATATATATTCCATGAATCATTATTTCTTCCGACAGTATCAATGTACACCATCCTCTTCACACCAGTAGTGCCATCTATCGGATCAACCATCTTGTATACAGTATACGTGAAGCGCTAGACACATATCAAAGTGACAAGTAACATCTCCTTCATGAAGAAAACAGTCATATTTCTCCACAAAACGACACATATGTAAGACCAATATACATATAATATCCCGCCTAAATCTCTCTCTAAATGTAACTTCCATCTATGATTGAATGATTGATGAAAATGAAATGATATAACAAATTTACAATAATAATACATTTGATAATTTAAACAAATCATGATTAGATCTAGACTATTACACCTTGACCTCTGGACAGATCATACAGTTAGAGAAGGTTCACAGCAGCCATCCAGTTCCCATGGTTTGCACAAATATGATAATGTGAATGTTTTAGATAAATGTGATGTATTTAGTAACTGAAAAGATACACAAAGTGACACTAGTGGTTTAAATGATGTGGATGATGATGATGATGATGCTATTGCAGAAGTTATCGCAGACAAAATGATAGACATGATGATGATGATGATGATGATTATTAAGATTGTAGTAAAAAATCAAATAAGTTTTTAAAGAATTGTTTAGGTAAGGTGCAGTCTACATCTACTTGATGAATGCTGTCATACTCTGGGTATTAACAAGTACAGTATGTTTCTTCAAAATTTGAAAGAAATCCACCCAATAGTTTGTATATTACGGCAAAATATTTTGACTCGTGTAGTGGGGATTGACTTCAAATCTCCTTCGTCCTGGGCAAGAGTTGCCAATTAAATCTCGTACGTCAGTGAAGGGTTAAAATGAATTGGTGAAATCATATTGTATGAAAACAAAATTGACAAATAATTTTATGGATCAGAATTTTTTAATACTACTCAAAATGTTAATGAAGCATGCATCTGAATAATTAAATGCTTAGTGGGATGAGAATTAAGTATAATCAATAGTTCAAACTGAAAACCTTGTTCAACAGTTTCACTAGTCATATGGAAAGTTCCCCAGAGTGTAAGCCAGATTAGAGATTGAGATTAGAGGGCTAGAATGGTGTACACTCAGATGGTGAGGAAAAAATTAAAGTAGTTTTCTGTGGTTTCCCACTTCTACTCCAGAGTGGATGGTTCCTAACTTAAGGCCAAAGCCACCTCATTCCCAATCCTCACCTGAATTACAAATACACACACTACTACAGACATCACAATAACACAGGTTATCAGCCAAATTCTATATACAAACCCCCTGGCACTACCTAACAGCCCATGAAGGGCCTAGGCCGACCAAGCGACCGCTGCCCAACCATTTGGCCTGCAGATATTGGGGTGACGTGTGATCAGTGCATCGGGTCCCCTCGGCCATTAATCTTGGTTTTCGTGATCGGGGCGCTGCCTCACTGTCAGACAGCTACTCAATTGTCCTCACTGGGCTGAGTGCTCCCCGTTCCAACCCTCACGTCAGTTTTAATATCCCTGACGGAGCCGGAAATCGGACCCGGGGCCTCCAGGTGAGAGGCAGGCGCACTACCCCAACACCATGGGGCCGGCAAATTCTATATTCACACATACTTATATACACACACAAAGTACATGGGGTTAAATGACCCTGGTGCCCAAGTCCCTCAAATGAAACCAACAACAAGAGATTTTTAAAGTAGGCCATCAAGATAATTAATTTATCTACAATACCATTTTTTCTTTTTCTTTTTTTCTTTCAGTGAAGGGAGAACTGTCCCAAGAAGTCTTGAGGCACTTACGATGGATGCTTCAGAAGGATATACTGGGTCAGGATATGTTCCTCATTGGTCGTCCTGGTCCCTTGCGCAGACAGTTAGCCATGCAGTTTCTAGAAATGACCGTACGCGAGTTAGAATATGTTTCATTGTCCCGAGACACTACAGAAGCTGATCTGAAGCAACGAAGAGAAATTAAGGATGGAACTGCCAAGTATTTTGACCAGGTGGGTCTGAAGTTCAATAGTCCGTTGCTTAAGTTATAAACTTTTATAACTTTTCAATTTTCACTTGTGAGATTATTCCTCGCCCAATTTAATTAACATTAACATGTTGACAGACTGAAAAGCATATTTCCCTGTCCTGAGCTAATCATTTCATCTCTGCATAGCTACCACACCTTACATCTGAGGCAATCTGTTTAACATATTCTAGCCTTGGTTAACCCCTACAGTTCTTGTCCTCGACCCTTCCTGCCATTGCCAAGTTTGCTATTCCTCGGTATCTTACAATGTGTCCTACTAACCTATCTCTTCTCTTCATTAGCAGTCTCCAGAAACATCTCTTCTCTCCAACTCGTCTTAATACCTTTTCATTTGTTACTCTATCTACCTATATGATCTTTATCATGCTTGCCATGGTGGGTGAGTGGTTAGCGTGTCGGTCTACTAACCCCAAGCTTTGCAGGTTCGCTCCTGGCCGTGCTAAGTGATTTTTGAAAGGCTGCAAAATGATGACACGCATGTTGTACGATGTTGGCATGTCAAAGAATCCATTTGAATTCATTAGGCCGTGTTCATAATGGCAAAATTAATCTCGGGAGTTTCCGCCAACACAAAGTTCCTCATTTCTCTACTAGAAAGCACTATAGTGTTCAAGGAGCTTAGATATCTAATCTCCTTGACTTTCATAGTGCTTCAAGGAACAATGAAATTCGATATACAAGCTACCCTCTGGGTGTCAAATAACAAAGCTTGCACCCAGCACCTGAGGCCATACGATATTATTATTATTATTATTATTATTATTATTATTATTATTATTATTATTATCTTCATCATTCTTCTGTGACACCACATTTCAAATGCTTCTATTCTCCATTTTTTTTGCTGCGCCAACAGTCCAAGTTTCACTTCCATAGAGTGCCACGCTCCAGATAAAGGAGGGGCATGATGGTGAAGCTGTCTACCTCTCACCAAGGCGGACCGGGTTCAATTCCCAGTCAACGCATGTGCGATTTTCGAAGTGAAATGCCATGTCCCGTGGTTCAGATTCCACGAAAAAGGAGGTGCCGTAGCTCATGACCATGAGATTAACAATCACGTGAAACTACAAGCTATCCAGATAATAGCTTTCAAAAATGACTTTCTAATACCTAACCTATATTTTATGTCGACAGATTTCTTTTCTGTTGAAATGCTTTCTTTGCCTGAGCCAACCTACTTTTTATATCCCCTTTGCTTTGTCCATCACTGGTTACTTTGCTTTACTTTGTTGACAGATTTCTTTTCTGTTGAAATGCTTTCTTTGCCTGAGCCAACCTACTTTTTATATCCTCTTTGCTTTGTCCTTCACTGGTTACTTTGCTTCCTAAATAGCTGAAGTCTCCTACTTCCTTTAGCTTTTCACCTGTTTTGTGAGATTATATTTAAATATTGTATGCAGAGAGAGCGGCAAGGTCGACTAGAATGAAAATGTTTTGGGAAAAGAAGAAAAATAAGAAGCTGAATCTGTAATATTGTTTTTTTGAGATATGTATATACTTGTTTTGGTTAAGTGCTCCAATGAGGGCGTAACATATGTAAATAAATAAATAAATAAATATTGTATATAGTCTTTTTCCATAACAGTGTGCAGTTCGAGCAGCAGTCGAAGGGCGTATTCTTGTTTTGGAAGGAATTGAGAAGGCAGAAAGAAATGTATTGCCCGTTTTGAACAACTTGTTAGAAAACAGAGAGATGCATCTGGAAGATGGACGTTTCCTAATCCCAGCTAAACGCTATGACAAATTACTTGAAGTAAGTGCTGTATTTTCATTTGGTATTTACATTTTTGAATTTTGGGCTTTTTTCATGTATAATACTGAGAAGCACAGTGGGCCAAAAAACAGCAATGGTTCATGCTTTAATGAATTGTTTCTTTGGAATTTGTTAATATTTTCAAATGTTATTTACACCTAAAGAATTTTAACATATTAAACAGTATGTGAATAGATAGATAATTATCCTTATAATTCAGGTCCGCCTAGTCAATACTTTTATTAAATTGTAATCATAGATCACATATTTTATAATTACAAGTACATGTTTCGAGATCCTACATAAAATTATCTCTTCATCAGCTTACAAAGTGACAGGCTCAACATTCATGATAATTGCTCCATTGCGCGAGAACATGTTAAAATAGGGACGATGGCATGAAATGAAGATAAAATGAATGGTGCGTGAAAACATAGGTGCATGATATAAAAACACCATATATCAGTACACTCAAAAACAGAATTAAAAAACACAGAATTAAAAACATTAAGAAACACTGAATGCTAAGATAACTTGTCCCAGTTCATTAAAAATTATATAAAAAGTGGCATTTAAAATTCACTGTCTCTTCTGATAATTGTTGTCCTTGCCAGGAAACATTTCTGTGACCACTCCAATCTCTTTCTGTCATATGACCCCACCAACCCTACATCACCGACCTTCAATGTTATATGGGGTTTCATGTCAACATGCGACTGCACTAGGAGGCTCAGGTATTCATCCCGGATTTTTTTTCGCACGTCTTCACGCAAGCGGTGGATATACTTTGCTTGCCTTCTGATGTCTGTTCTTTCCAAGTGGTCAAGATCGGAAACTCCGGTAGAATGAATGTCTTGCAGGATCATGGCAGGCGTCAATAGCATCAAGTCATCTGGATACTCCAAGAGATAGGTCCAAGGCCTGGAGTTGATCACGGCTTCAACATATCCCAGAATGGTAATAAGCTCCTCATACTTGAGACAAGCTTTTGTTATCCTCAACAGCTTCTTAACCATCTGCACCACCCTCTCCCACCGTCCACTCGACCATGCAGCAGTGGGTGGAATGAACTTCCACTGAATGCTCTTGATGGAAGACGTTCTTTCAATCTCAGCCCAGTCCAGTGAGGCAAAAGAATTGTTTGCCCAAGTATAATTCGTCCCATTGTCGCTGTACAATATTCAGGGTCTACCCTGTCTGGCGATGAATCTCCTCATTCCTTGGAGGAAGGCTTCTGTAGGCAAACTTTGCACAAGTTCCAAATGAACAGCACGATAAACTGCACAGGCGAACAACACGATCCAGGCCTTTTCATCATCTCTGAGGTGCAAAGGTCCCGCTAAGTCAACCCCACTCACTTCAAAGACTGATGCATCTCCCACTCTGTCTCCTGGTAGAGGTACAGGATTAGTCTCAACTCTCTTTGCTTCAAATCTTTAACATTAACACATTTACTAACCACTCTCTGCACTGTCCTCCTCCCTCTTAGAATCCAATAGTCCTCCCTCAATTTTCCAAGTAACATTTGGACACCAGCATGAGAGAGCTCCAGTTGATCATCTCTACTCAGGATATCCACTTGATCATCTCTACTCAGGATATCCACCAATTTATGACTTTACAGTAACAGAATGGGATATCTGAAGTTCTCATCATCTCACTGCACAATCTTTGTCTTCAACCTCAAAGACCATCCTAACCAACAAGTGTGCAGAATGATTTTAATTGTTTCTTGTCAGTTTCTTCCGTCACTCCCGGTTGAGCCAGGCGTAGTAACCTTTTTTCGGCTTTGATTTCCGAAACAGAAAGCTCACCAACCTCGCAACCTTCAAGTTTAGATGCCTTCCTGAAGAAGCGCAATATCCAAGCCAACCTCGAAAACAATCACAGATACCAGAGGTTCCCTCTTCGATTGAACTGCATGGTGTTGATGTCACCTTCTTCTTCTCTTGATCGACTTCTTCTTCGTCAGCAGCCACACCTGACATAGGTCAGTCCTTTCCTTCTGCTCTCAACCAAGCTGACCCCTCCCACCATATGGAATTTATGAGGGATTCTGCAGAGCAACCTCGCAAAGGGAGGTCAGCTGGGTTACACTCCCTAGGTACATGTCTCCAATCTTCTAGGCTAGTCAGTGATCTTATTTCCTAGACTTAATTGTTTACGAACACACCCCAGAGCTTGTCCTTCTTTACCCATTGTAAAGCAGTAGAGGAGTCAGTCCAATAGAATTCAGGAGCTTTCAAATTTAGACTTACTGTCACACAGGCAGTCGGATGACTGCCAATGTAACATGCCAGAAGTTCCAGTCTTGGCATCGAAACATCCATCAAGGGCATAATCCTTGCCTTGGCCATCACAAGTTGTATAGAAACAGATCCTGGGGTTCTGCTCCTTAAATAAATAGCAGCTGTATAGGCACTTCGACTATCATCACAAAACATATGAAGATTCCACAATTCTTCAGACCCGCGGTCAGTGAAAGATCTTGGTATCTGAAAGTCGGGGAACTTCAGATTCCCACTTCTTGAACTCCCGCTGCACATCCTCGTGTAATGAGTCATCCCAGCCCATCTTCAGGTTCCACCTGCTCTAGGTGAAAAAGTTTTGGTAGCAAGCTAAAAGGACAAGTAAATCCTTTAGGGTCAAAATCCCTCTGGGCTGCAGACAAAATTCTTCTACTAGTGATGTCACCAGATCCACTCCCAGATATATCACAAAAGATAACATTATCTTTGTCCCACATCATTGCGAGAACAGAAGAAATCTGTTGACAACCACTCTCTTCACTCAGGAGGTGGACTCTCCTCTGGATGAAGATAAAGTACTGCTGCCTGTAGGAAAGGACTGTAGTTGAGGCCAAATACTACCCGTTCCCATTCCCGAAGTTCAAATTTCGCAGTTGACAACAGTTCTGTGGATTCAGTGATGAAATTATCCATTTTGTCTTCCAAACCAAGTGAATTGACAAAATTGTCCACATAAAAGGAGCTCGTAAGTAGTTTTGTTGTGTCATGGAATTCAGGTGGACTCTCCTCTGGATGAAGATAAAGTACTGCTGCCTGTAGGAAAGGACTGTAGTTGAGGCCAAATACTACCCGTTTATGTCTGAATACTTCGAGTTCTCTCCTCTCAAAGTCCTCCCACCATAGGAACTTCACAGGGAGCAATGGATATCTGAAGAAAATCCTTCCTTATGTCGGCAATCTGCGGAACCAATTCAAAATCGGGGGAATCTGTTCAAGCAAATTTGGTCCCTTCTTTATACAGTCATTCAGGGACAGATTTCCTTTCCCCTTACATGAGGCATCAAACACTGGTATAACAGCTGTTGTGGAGTTTTCCTTGAACACACCTCGCTGCGGTAAGTAGAGACCTTTCTTATCTACTTCTTGAGAAGGCTTTTCTTCGATCACGCCTTCCTTCTTCCATTCCTTAAATACGTCATTGTAGTCCACATATCTGCCACTACAAATCAGTTTTGGCGTTGTAGATTTGCATCTCCTTTCTACAATGTCACAATTCTCTGAAATGTCTTCAAATCTATCATTCCAAGGCTTCTGTACTTAATGACGCCCCTCCTCATTTATACGCACGGTTTCCTTGAAGTGTTCAAGTGTGGTCGCTTCTAATTCTTCTTTGGATTGCTCCCCCAGGGGCTCATATCTTGTGGGACGTGGGTTGGCGACCACGGGACCCCAGCTGAGTCCGTCATTGCTTCCACTTGTGCCGGGCTCCTCTCCGTCTTCTTTCCTGTCGACCTCCCTTGGTCAACTCTTGTTCTTTTCCGACCCCGGCGGTTTTATGGTATCCGAGGCCTAGGGAGTCTTTCACTTTCCCGCCTTAATTGGCTCTTGTCTCATATTTCCTGATCCCTCCTTCTTCGAGGGGTCAGAACTCTTGTTTTCTTTTCATTATATTTCCTTTTCTCTTTAAGATTCCTGCATTGTTTTTGTTAATTGGCTCCCCGTTTATCTAAATTCCCTTCAGCGTTTTTTTCTTTCATCTACACTACATTTTGTAGGTATTTTTTAATCTACGTTGCATTTTGTACGTTTTTTCGATCTAAATTGCATTTCGCGATTGTTTTCAAACTCAATTGCATTTTGTAAAGATTGACAATCTAAATTGCTTTTTAGTAAGTCTTTCAATGTAGTTGCAGGGCATTTTAGTGAGTTTATTGAATTTCAATTGCATTTTGTAAGTATTTTCAACCAAAACCGCATTTCGCAAGTATTTTGATTCTCAATTGCATTTTGTGGGTATTTTGAGTCTAAATTACATTTTGTCAAGTATTTTCAATCTAAATTGCATTTTGTAAGTGTTGTCAATCCAAATGAGTAGTTTGAATCTACCGTGCATTTTGTAAGCATTTTCAATTTCAATTGCATTTTGTAAGTATTTTGAATTTCAACTGCACTTTGTGGATATTTTTGATTGGAAATGGGATCTTTCAATCTGAATTGCATTGTGTATTTTGAACCTCAATTGCATTTTGTACGTATTTTCGATCTCATTTGCATTTTGTAAGTATTTTGAATTTCAATTGCATTTTGTAAGTATTTCAACTCTACATTGCATTTTGTACATTTTTTTTTCTTTTTTCTCAATCTATTCCTTTTGTGAATCTTTTTGCTCTAAATTCCCTTTTGTAAGAACATTTTGTGAGTTGATTCAATCTGAGTTCCTTTTTGTAAGTATTTTCCATCTCACTTAATTTTCGTTGTAGTTTCCATTTCATTGTCATTTTCGCTATCACCCAGATCATTAGGGGCCGATAACCTAGCTGTTAGGCCCCTTAACCCTTTTGCTTTCAAGCTCTCAGCTGATGGATGTGTCAAAACTGACAGCCATATTTAATACACTATGCACACACTTCTTTTAAAATTGCATGGAAGGCACAACAATGAAGATATCAACATGAAAGATGGTAAACTTATAGAGTATATATCACTTATTATTACTGTAAGTAAGTCATGTCTCTAAACCAAAAGGGTTTAATGTTAAAAAAATAAGAAATGTGAAATCAAAATTACAAGTTTCAGATTTTGAAAGTTTGGAAGTAATTCTAGAAAATGGTATTTACAGCCCAAGTTTGTTATTCATGTCATTAGAAAGGCTATAATATTGTTTACTAGCATAGTAAATATCAAGATTCTATGTGCATTAGATCCAAGGATAAATTAAAATGTTAAAATGATGCAACACTGAAAAACGTCAGTCATTTTTGCATAAAACACAGATTTCTTATAAATAATATGTAGCACTCATCTATGAAGATATTACTGGATCATCATCCTCTACACTTTTCGATTCAGACTGAGTAACATCATCATCACTTGAATAATTATCAAGATATTCAGTGATATCATCTTCAGCTAAATGAAGTCTCCGCAATGTCACACAAGGCAAATAACTAGGCTTAATCTAACTGAACTATATCTAACATTTCACTATCACTTTGCACCTAATTACCTAAGAAAACTATTTAATTAATGAACTAACACGTTAAATAAATATATTGCCTACGATATAACTAAATTTTACTATATAATCACGTACGAAAGCACAAGAGAAATGAACGGAAGTTTGCCAGCGACCATGATGTAAACAAGATTCGGAACTCCAGTGAGCACATGTTTCAGACTCTAAGATTATCGATAAATACGGATAGCTGGAAGTTCCCGTGGAGTATAACGTGAGATACAACTACACACTTCTTATTCCGTGCAAAAATGCTGCTCTCTGGCGCATAAATAATGAACTAATAATAAAAAAGATGGGTAACGACGGATCGTTACCCTGTCAGTTTTCGCAGGACCCGTGGGTACCGATAGATCGTTACCTTGAAAGCCAAAGGGTTAAAACAACAATTATCATCATCTTTGGATTGCTTCTTAGCTGGATCCCTTATTCCTAGTGTGTCCTATTTCCAAAGATCAGTCGCTGAAGAGTTCAAGGTCAACAACGAGATAGCGAATGCACTAGACGAGTTTGAAAACTTATCCGTTGATAGTCTCCCCATAATGGCCCAACTAAGCCTAGTTCCCACAGCCACAGGTCCAGGTTTCGCACTCTTCCTGTGAACAGAGGTCCACAGGTGTCGGCACCTAAAAGCAATTTGACCTCCGGCCTGTCGTCACCACATTCAGAGAGAACTGTTTTATTTTCTCAAGTTCCTTCATCCAAGACCCCTTCTGAACTTAGGGATTGTACCACAAATGATGGCCTGATCTAGAACCAGTACCTCACATGTGTATTTCCCATCTACACTTGCGAGTCTTAGTTGATAGCTGGAGTGCATTTTCTTTGTTGTCTCAGTCCCTCCAAATAGAGCATGCACCATTTTCTCAGAACCTGAGGATTTCAGTCCTAAACCATCAGCGGTCTTGTTCAGCAAGTATGATCCTTGCGATCCAGTGTCGATTAGGGCTCTCATGATGCGCTCCTGTTTGTTTCCTGTAATTCTAACCATCAGGGTTTGTAGAAGTAAGTCTTTGCTGCGTGTCTGGTTACTCAATGTAGTGCTGGCGTCTGCCTTATCTGTCTCTTCCTTTTGATTCTCTTTTCGAGTCTTCTGCGGGAGCTCAGGGCACATTAACACAATATGCCTTTTCCCACAGACATAACACGACACTATATTTACAGGATTTTGCCACGTGGCCTTGTTTCAGACATTGAAAGCAACATCCTGCTTTCATCAGAACATTCTTCCTTTTTAGTTAGTCATCTTTTGTGCCTCAACTCATTCCTTGCTGTCATGAGGTTTGCTGCAGAACACGCAATTAATACTTCTTGAATCCCCGGATAGTAAGCTAGTGGCTGCTGGAATCTTCGTTGAATCTTCCAGTCTCTTCCTTGGTTTGTTCACTGTCCGTTGTGAAGCCTGGAATTCCCCTTGAGCGAGAGTAGTTCACTGTCCTCCCTCTTCTTCATTCTTCAAGAATAGAGACAACTGTTCAAGTTTCTCACAGTACACGTTTTCTACTGAATCGCTTAAGGGACATTGAGCGGAAGTTCTAAGCCAGACTCGCGGTAGTTCTTCTGGAAGAGAGGACTCCACTAACGGGAACAAAAAGGCTGCGTACCTGTCACTAGTCATTTCTAACGACTCAAGAGACTGGAGGTGAGCTCCTAAGTGGTCATATAACTGTAATGGAGCAAGTCTCTGCGATGAAGTGACATTCTGAATCACCGATCCTAGTAGTTCGCGTACATAAAATTCTTCCCACCATCTCTCAGCCTCCACCCTTGTCCAGTCTTCTCCTCTCTTCTTCACGCTTTCTTCCACCCCCTTCAGCCACCTGTCTCTCGGTCTCTTTCCTTCCCACTTCGTCTCGTGTACCCTCCTGGGTATCCTCTTCTCCTCCATTCGTTTTACATGTCCATACCATCTAAGTCTAGATTTCTCTATACATCATCCTGTCATGGTTCCTCCTTCATTAATTCTCTGGTCCTCTCATTTCTTATTCTGTCCATCTTTGTAGCTCCAATACTGCTTCTCAAGAACCTCATCTCACTGGCCTGTATTTTGCTCTTCTCCCTTCCTTTCATAACCCAGGTCTCAGAGGCATACGTCAGGATAGGAACATACTACGTCCGATATATGATCTTTTTGCTGTTGTGAGGGACATCCTTGCTCCATAGCATGCTTCTCACACTCCTCCGGAATGCTTCTGCCTGTCCCCCCGCTCATTTATTTCTCTATCGTTTCTTCCATTATCTTGTATCAGGCTTCCCAGATACTTGAAACTCTCCACTTCCTTCAGCTGTTCCCCACCAATTGTTATTTCCGTTGTGGTTCTTTCCTTCTTCCTTGTTGTGATCACCATCTCACTCTTATTTATGCTAAATTTCATCCCATATCCTTGTATTATTCCTTCCCACACGTCCAACTGTTCCTGTACCTCCTCCTCCTCCTTGTTTCCCCAAATCATCTGCAAACACCATTGCTTTCATCTTTCCTTCCCCAATTACTTGTGCCACTCGGGACATTATGTCATCCATCACCACAATGAAAAGTAACGGTGACAGTGCACTTCCTTGTTTCAGGCCGTTTCTCTGTTCCAACCAGTCCGATCTCTCTCCTCCCACTTTCACACAGCTCACACTTCCCTTGTACATCTCCTTTATCCTCTTTATAGTCCATTTCTCTACTCCTCTATCCTCCAGGGACTTCCATACTTTGTTTCTGCATACAGTGTCATATGCTTTCTCAATGTCCAGGAAGGCCATCAGTAGATCTGTTCCATACTCATAGTGCTGTTCTTGTAACTGCCTTACAGCAAAAATCAAATCCACTGTGGACCTTCCTGCTCTGAAGCCATGTTGCTCTTCCCTCATCCCTCCTTCTATCCTTGTCTTAATCCTACTTTCCAAAACTTTCTCAAAGATCTTTGCACAATGACTCATCAGTGTTATTCCCCGGTAGTTTCTGCATTCTGTTCTACTACCTTTCTTGAAGATCGGGACAATTATTCCTTTTTTCCAGTCCTCTGGTGTCTTCCTTTCCTTCCATGCTGTCCTCATCACTCGGTACAACCATTGTATCCCCACCTCTCCTGCTGCTCTCACCATCTCCACACTCAACTCATCCACACCCAGTGCCTTCCCTCCTTTCACCTTCCCTACCAAATCTAATTTCAAGACTGCTTTCTCAAAATTTTCCGCAGTTGGAGGGAAACTGTTCTCACTGCCTTCCGTGGTGGGTTGGAGTAAATATTGGAATTTAACTTCTCGTTCTATTTCTGGATCATTATGAATGCATTGAAACTCACTCCAAAATCCTAACCAGTCCTTAACCTCTCCAGAGAATTTCCATAGTTCGATTTTCAGTAAGTTCAATTTCTTCTTGCGAACATTATCACTCACAGCGGTCCAGTGGCAGTTCAGGAGTGAATCGGATGGTGACGGCCGATATACGCGAAGAAATTTAAAGAGAATAATTTGTATGCTTCCACAAACACATCGTAAATACTGTTTTCTTTTAGGTACAGTACTTCACTAATGTTTCAATACTCATATATTTGTATTTCTTATCTTGGAATATCAAATAATAAAACATATTACATACGAACTGCACTGCAGCGAGCACAGTAACTGTTAAAGTACAAGATTGCTTGAAATGAGAGCAATGTAGATGAGCAATCACTGGTGAGGGACGACTCGCTTGCTGGCTGAATTCGCATCACGGAACTCCTGTTGCCATGGTTACCGCTGACTTCCGTTCCCCCTCTGGCCTTACTCAATCACCAAGACTAAGGCAGGGAGGTTTTTGCCAGCACATTCCTGTCGCATCAGGCTAGTGGAGCAACGCGGCAGTAGATTCGCCACTGTGCCGTGTCTTTGAAGATCGATATTCATGCCTTAATTGGTAACATCTAATGCAGTAAAAATCGATGTTTAAAAATGCGAATAAATGCCAAAATATTTATTTTTAAATCATTACTTATTTTGTAATAAAGCAGGTGACACGGTGATTCAAATGCTTCAATGGAGATCCGCCACTGTAGCTGTCATAGCTCTATTTTCTTCAGTCACAGGAAACTCAGCATTCACATAACCAGTCTTATAACGGGCCTCATCAAGTTTATCGCGGTATTCTTGTACCTTCTCCTATTCATTTCCGTATTTCGACTCATCATAGTTATGGAGAAGGAATTCCATTACTTTCTCATCCGCATCTTTCATTTCTGTGCCTAGGCATTCTAATTTCGTAAATAGCAATCTTACCTTGTCAGGATCTGCTTCAGCCTTCAATGTATCGTATGTCTTCGTGAACATGGCCTGTATCTGCTTTCTCGATTTTAGGAGTTTATCCATAATTAATCGTACATACGGGTATGTTCACATCAAAAGGATTCTGGCAGGGTCGCCACTTACGTTGAGTTGAACTGGAAAATCTACCAGACTTATTGTATTCGTCATAAATTCGTCTTAATTTTTCACAAATAAGGTATTGCTATTGATACTGAATAAAACAAAACAAAAACCATTCACAGCATTCTTTCTTCATTTATAGTTAATTTTTCCATGCCTGAAGAAATCACAACAGAAAAGTAGGAAAGGAATAACCAAGGCACATGGAGGCATCTTGTGAGTTAGAGTACGTCACAATAGTGCAGTATAATTTTATGCAATAAGGCACATTTCTTATTACTTAGAAACTAAGATTTGTTTATCTAAACTATAAGTTTGAAACAAAAGTAATGCTCAGTGCATTTTTTTGACGTATATAACCGTTTCTTGTTGTCTCTCTCTTGGGAGTAGTATAGATCGCAACACATTACACTACAAAATTTCCCTAGACACAAAATGATGCCATGACATCATGGAAAACACCAAAGGTTTAAATGATGCATACACGTTATATTCTGTGTGTTATTAAGGCTTTACATACAAACACAAACCTAACCTGGGACTAGCACTCTACACTTCCTTCCTTGTAGTAGGCTACAAGCAGTAATTTTCGTCCAGATAGTCATCTAACCTAATAGCGGCCAATAGTTTCGCCCAGACCGTCATCTAACCTAGTAGCATACCTGCCAAGTTTTCCGGTTTTCCCGGAAGATTTCCGGATTTTTTGGGGGGTGTTTTCCGGTTATCCGGATTAACAGTTTTTTTTTCCGGATTTTCAACTCTCAGGCTTGTTTCCGTTCTCTGCATCCAAATCGCATTTCAGTTTTGATTTTCGATAATAGCTGCTATTATGAGATGCGAGTGTTTGAAATTCGACTGAAAGTCGACCGATAAGTTTATCGATAATCCCGACTCGAAGACTATTGCTGCGCTTTTGTCATTAATTCCATGCGTTTGACATTACCCTGAAAGTCGACCGAACTGTCTATCGATAATCATGTCTCGCAGATTATCGCTGCATTTATATTACTCTTTGTGCTTTGACTGTAAGTGGGAAAGCTTGGTTTAAGCGGTGTTTGCTGTAGTTCTGGTATTCGTGCAATTGTGTGTCGAGTTTTTGTGCGATTTCGTGTTTCCATGATGAATTCAAGTAAGAAACTATATTATCAGCCTTTCAGGGAGGAATATTCTGCAGAATTTTCTTATATTAAGCGATCACGGAAAGGTGAAACATTCGCATTCTGTTCCATGTGTTCGTGTGATATAAACATTGCTTATGGAGGAAGAACTGAATTAATAAGTCACATTAAATCCGTTAAACAAGTCTGTCACCAAGTGTTTTTAATCTCTTTCCCTGTAGTCTTTTCTCGGTATGTTTTACGACACGCGTTAAATTGTTGCACTTTGGGATCTTCTGAATTTCTATTTTTGAAAGTTGGCAGATGAGCCCCTTTAGGTGGGGTGATGGTCCCCTCAGTGTAGGAAATGACACTGAAACCCAGTACGTATATTTTGGCCTAACGGCAGCGCGGGCGGAAGAAGTACCTATCAACTCCGAGGTTACCCTACAGCTGCTGAGGCGGAAGAGGTCATGCCAGATGGACTGGCTGTAAAGGTGCAACTCACGAGTTCTTGAGTCTGTGGCAGTCCATTGCAGTTCTGGTACTTGTAACTGCACGTTTCATTCTATATGAGCCGCAGTGGGAGGTGCCAGAATCATAGTGCGTGGGTTTGTCCTTGGCAAGTTGAAATCCACCTTAAACAAAGTCGCACCTATGGCACTCATCCCTGCCAAACTTATTAAGTCCATTGGTGATGGGATAAGGGCGACGGAAGCAGGTTTAGTGAACTGGAAGCTTCTAGTCTGGACCTGCACGTTGGTGACGGATGTACGATGGTAGTCTCCTCGAGACAATGTGGCAACTCGGGGATTCGATCCTGCATCTGTGTCTGGGCAGGCCTATTCAGGATCACCGCTGCCCACCCTGAACGGGGACGGCCCTAGAAAAGGTGGGCTAAACATCGTTTGCCACTCTTCAATCCTGTCTGGGACACCGCACCCAGAGGGTCACCCAATCTTGCGGTCGAAGTAAGAACTCAAATAAAATGATAATAGGTGCTTGGAACGTCAGAACGTTATCGGTCCGAACAGATAACAGGCCGGAGAGAAGAACAGCTCTTATCACCCACGAGCTGAGCAGACTCAATATCGATGTTGCCGCCCTGAGGGGAACTAGACTTGCAGGGGAAGGTAATATCAAGGAGACTACAACAGGATACACCATCTTTTGGAAGGGAAATAAGGAAGAGGATAGTTGGAGTTGGTTTTGGTTTTGGAGTGAAAACTAAATTGGTGAATGAACATAGACACTCTCCCACTGCAATAAATGAAAGGCTCATGACCCTCCATATTCCCCTTTCGAGAGGCAGATTCATCACACTTATCTCCTCATATGCCCCCACTCTTATGGACGATGAAGACTCCAAGAACTGCTTCTATCAACACCGCAACGACAAGCTTCTGCTGCTTGGTGATTTTAATGCAAGAGTGGGCAAAGACAGAAATCTGTTGGAGAAGGTCATGGGAAATCATGGTATAGGGAATTGCAACAGCTATGACCTATTACTTCTCGGGCTTTGTGCTGAGAATGAGCTCTACATCACCAACACTCATTTTCGACTACCCGACCGCTACAAGACCACATGGATGCACCCACGATCCAAACACTGACACATGATTGTTTATATCATCACCCGACAACGTGACAAGAATGACGTCCTAATCACAAAGGTTACAAGAAATGTTGATGACTGTTAGACAGATCACCGACACCTGATCAGTCAACTCAGGTTTTCTATCCAAAATCGACCACGCACCCACTCCATGAATCCACCCAGAAGGAAGCTCAACACCTCAAGGCTGTACGATGAAACTGTTGCGGATGGATTCCGAAGAACTATTCAAGAACAGCTGACCCTCCATCCATTCAACAGGGAGGTTGATGGTGAATGGACCACGCTTCAGAAAATCATCACAGAATCAGCAGAAGACACTATTGGTTTTGCTAAAAAGGGAAGACATGACTGGTTTGAGAAAAATCATGAAGAAATCTGAAACTAATCGGTGATAAAAGGGAAGCCTACCTTTCCCTTACACGAGATCCATCTTCCACAGAGAAACTAAACCATCTCCGCGAACTAAAACAGAAGTGTCAAGCTGAAATCCAGAAGATAAAAGACAACTGGTGGCATGAAAAGGCTGAGGAGCTCCAGAGATATACAGACAGCAGAGATCTACACAACTTTTACGCAGGTCTAAAAGAGTTACATGGACCCTTTCACTCCTCTTCAGGAACACTGAAAGGTGCTGATGATACCACCATTCTCACCAGCACTCAAGAAGTTTTGGATAGATGGAAGGAACACTTCAGCACTCTTTTAAATCGTAGCTCCACTGCAGCTGAAGACTTTCTGCGCCCTGTCCCTCAACATCCGCCTCAACCTTGGATGGCGATGCCCCCACACTTCCAAGAGTTTGTCAAAGCCTTGAGCAGTCTGAAACCAAGGAAGGCCACAGGACCAGGCAACATCCCTCTGGAACTCAATCAAAGTGGAGGCCTACCCCTGAAAACCAGACTTTTTCACCTTATCCTTCTGATCTGGGAAATACGAAAAGTACCTGCTGATTGGAAAAACTCCACCATTGTTACCATCTTCAAGAAAGGCGACCGAAGTATCTGTGGAAACTACCGCGGTATCTCCCTTCTCTCTATAGTGGGAAAAATCTTTGCTAGAATCCTCTTGAATCGACTGCACACCATCTCAGAAAGAATACCCCCTGAACCCCGGGGAACCATTGCCATGATCTTCTATGTAAGACAGCTGCAGGGGAAATGCAGGGAGCAAATGAAACCTCTGTTCTTAGTCTTTTACGATCTAGAGAAAGCCTTTGATACTGTTCCCAGAAATGCCATGTGGATGGTTTTAAGGCGCTTTGGATGTCCTGAACAATTTGTTGGACTGATTCAAGTCCTCCACGATGGTATGGTTGGACAGGTACTTTATCAGAATGACATATCCTCTGAATTCTCCATTACCAATGGGCTCAAGCAAGGCTGTGTTCTTGCACCTACACTTTTTGCTCTGTACCTGGCGGCCATGCTATATGAGACATCGTCTGCGAACATCCCTGGCGTGGAGATTAGATATCGGTATGATGGAGGGCTATTCAACCGAACCAGGCTCCGCTCCAAGGATTAACCTCTAGCATCTTGGTTACAGAATTGCAGTACGCCGACGACAATGCTTCACCAGCCCTCTCAGCTGAAGAGTTGCAATGATCTGTTAACTGCTTTGAGAGAGCATACGCACGCTTTGGCCTGACCATAAACATCCGGAAGACTAAAGTGCTGGTTCAACCTGTCTCCGGAACCTCCACTCCTGACTTTATCACCATCGCTGGCACTTTCTTGGAACGAGTTGATCACGCGCCCACTCCATGAATCCTTTCTGTCGACCCAATGTACTGTCCAAAAAGATGTGGATAACAGAATTCATACTGCGCATGTTGCCTTTGGATGCCTCTTATATTGTGTATTCCAGAACAAAGACCTAAGGATGGGAACAAAGCTGATGGTATACCAAGCTGTTGTCGTCTCTATTCTGCTCGACGAATGTGAGACCTGGACTCTATACTGCCGGGACATCAAAAAATTGGAACGCTTCCACCAGCAAAAAATCCGCTCCATTATGCACATCAAATGGGATGACTACATACCGGTACCTAATGTCACGCTACTCGAGAGAGCAAAAAAGAGTCCATCATTATCGGCCATCGGCTTAGATGGTCTGGCCATGTCTAGCGTATGAGTGATGACGGACTCCCATGGCAGATCTTGTACAGTGAACTCTGCACGGGCAAGAGACCAACAGGTGCACCTTTGAAAAGTTTTAAAGATCAGCTCAAAGAAACCTTCAAAAATGTATTTATCAATCGAAGGACCGTTCGCGTTGGCGCAAACCCACTTTCGACGCCGTTCTACTTTTTGAACAAAATCGTCAAAAGACAAGAAACAGAAGCTTGTCAGAGAAGAAAACTCCGCCAGACATTTCCACGTCCATTCCCTACCATCAGATGTGACCTATGCAACCGCATGTTCTATGCGAGGATCGGTTTGCTGAGTCATCAGCGGCATCTCCATCGTACGGACACGAGAGCTTAGGAGTGCAGGGAAGAAACTAACACTCGGATACGAGTATCGACTGATGATGATGATGATGATGATGATTAGTGACCAATGCCTTTATCTTACCATGGCTTTAGAGGAGTACAGTGCAACTTTTCATTTAAATTGTACAACTAAAAGTAATTTATGAACATTCGTAACTCACCATCACACCTCACACTTGGACACGTCACTTCGTCGGCATGTAATGACACACTGTTTGAAACTTCACACAGCTGAAAATTGGCGGCAATTTAAGCCAAAGCATCAAACAAATGAACATCAACGTCCACACGTCATCTGTGACGTCATGGACTACGCTAAAAATGTCTCCTATATGTATTCGTATCGTGATATATACTTGAACTTCTCTCTTTGCCTATTGGCTTTAGTTGTCTCTCTTGGAAGAAGCTTGTTCCTACAAACAGTTCTTGAAAGAAATTGAGTGAGTGTAATATGATTTAACACCAGTGATATTCTTTCCACAGGACATTATATGTTTCAGATTACTGTATACTACTATTAAATGTCTTCTTTTATTGTTTAGGAGCATAGTCGAGAAGATCTGGATCGGTGGCACTTAGTGCGCGTAAGTGAAGACTTCAGAGTGATTGCCCTGGGGTTACCTGTTCCACGCTACTTTGGCAATCCTTTAGATCCTCCACTAAGATCACGGTTTCAGGCAAGAGATGTCAACCCTCCATCATTCAAGGTAGGAAAATATTCAGATTCTATTCTGTTTAATTCTCCTATGCAATTGATACCAGAAGAAGGAATTTTGATAATTATGTTGTCTGTCAGTAAGTAATCATGCACATAGTTGGTATGAGTTACCGAGCAGACTTTCCTGAATTTGAGTTTACGTTGGGGTAGGATAGCTAATTACTCCACTCTCCTCTATCACTTCATCATGCAGTTTCTTTGAATCCACATTTTGTGTTCTGAAGCAGACTTACTGGCTTGAAACACAGCAAACCATTGAGCAAAGTAAGATTCCTTGTTAGCTCCTCTATGAGTAGAATTGCTGACCAGTGTGACATAGCAAATTTTGTAGAAAACACATAATAGTAGGATCCACTTTGTATCGTATTTACCCAAATACAAGAAAAAGCTTTTTTTTTTTTTTTTTCTTTTCAGTTTTGCCACTCGAAAAATTTGGGGTCATCTTAGAAACGCAGACTAAGATATGTCTAAAATGTAATCGGGCACAATTTCTGTTGACTGACTGGAAAGCTTTCTTTAATAAAAATAATTTAGAACTAGCTTTGATTGCCCATTTTTTGGATTAATAGAATACAGGAAGACAACCTCTATATAGGTCATATCCCTATCACCAAAAGTCGTACGGTGGAAGAACGGGTGACAGCCTTGTCCTCTTTATCAATAATATTGTCAAATCCTGGCGCAGCCAGTTGGCTTTTGAGGGTGTGCAAATTGTGAGAGAGCCATGTCTGTAGATTTTCTGGCACGTTAAAGCTCGCCTTCGAGACAAAGTTCCAGCGACCCGGAGTCTCTAATAGTCGTGAGCAAAAGAAGGGTAACAGTTGAATGTATTTTGAAGATATGCAAACTTAATGTATGAAGATATATTTTATTTTGAGTATCATTTTACTACTCTAAAGTTGCATTTCTTCAAAAATTCAAGTGTTATGCTCTGTTGTTGTTGTTGTTGTTGTTGTTGTTGTTGTTTTTTTTTGTAATGAAATTTTCAATGACTTTTGCTCTGTAAATTTTCTTAAATAAACTGACCACTTTGAAGAAAGGAGCTCATCCTTTAAGACTATGCAGTTCATAATTTTGTTTTATTTATGTAGGCTAAACATTTTTATGCTGTTCACGCCAGCCCATAACAAATGTCAAACAAGCAGCAATTAAACTAAGGGTATATTTGGTCATCACATCATCATACAAAGTTAGATGTCACCTCATTTAGCAGCGTGTTGATAGTCTACAGTATTTTGTTCAGGATTGATGCTCAGTTGGTCAACACATTAACAGCAACTCAATTGTATTGGGTGGATGATAATATAAAATAGATACTTATGGAACATAAATATTTGAACAAGCACTTGAAATTAATAAATGATGCCACTTACAAAAAGAAAACATCCATCAAGATAATTTTCTCTGTATTAAAATAGGGTGGCAGACATGTTTCATTCAGATGAGCATCTTCTGATCCAAAATAATTTAATGTAAATTATATACATATTAAGGCTTTCACGGGTTACTAGATAAATAATTCATGTTTTTGGGCTAATGCCGTGTGTATTTAAATTAACCATAAGTTTTGGAGAAACCTTGCCTCCTTTTTCAATGGAATCAAACAATGTGGTCAAAGAAAGTATATCAATGAGATTACAAAAAATTACAATAATATAGATAAATTCCTCTGTTCGTCACCAGAGAGCAGCTGCCAGAAATTACTGTATGGACCATGGTAGAACGACGGACAGAGTAGTAAGTAAGGAGAAGGTAAAGGAGGCGGGGTGAAAATATAGAGACTCTTCGAAGAATGAGGATGTCCAAAACAAAAAGGGGGAGGTGGGAGGGTTAGATGGATATAAGGAAACTTAAACAAAAGGGAAGTGTATCTGAACGATACGTAACGTCATACAGGCAACGGCGAAAAAACAGATGGAAACTCCTCCAGTGACGAACAAAGGAGATCAAATCCAGGCTCTGTAGCCATAGAGGAAAAAAGTACAATTTGAAATAGGTGAAGAACAGAGAGACTGAGAGGAACTATCTTCCTAGATTCTTAATAACTGGTAGCCAAGTGTCACTTAGCTGATATCCAGTGTCTCTGTTAAAATTATTGGGATTTTTACGAATTTCAACTGCCTCCCTTATAATTGGTTGGTTCTTAAGTTTAGGGGCTGCGACAACGCGGTCATGTAGCCCCGTGTACTTTGGGTGTGTGTAGAATCTGTCTGATAACCGGTGTTAATTGTGATGACTGTATTAGTGTGTGTTATGTTTTTTAATTTAAGTACAGACTGCAACTTAGAATTTTTCAAATAGTTCCTACTTTTGCCGCCAAGTGCCACGTCAACGACTACTAGGCGAAGTTCAGAACTTAGCTACTAGACACCACCGCAGTCGGCTCTTGGCAATGAATGTAGAAACCTAAGAGCGTTGTTTACATTCGTAACCTATCCAATTTAGCTTCACACAGGTGTAATTAGTGGAAGGTTCTTTAACATGCCATAAATCTATGACATGGGACCGCCGGCTTTACTTCCCCTCCGAAGGAAGGCATACTGAGGGATTTTTATCGCTCTTAATAATTCCGACAGCTTTGGCCGGGTTTGAACCTGCTATCCTGGGCATAGAAGCTCAGCATGCTACAGACTATGCCACCGAAGCTGCCTCCCTTATAAATCTAGACCAGTTGTGCTTAACAAGGGCAAGCGCATGAGCATCCTTGAAACATACATCGTGCCCTGAAAATAGGGCATGTTCAGCTATAGCTGATTTGTTACAAACCATGTTTAAGGGTAATGGCTATAATGAATCCACTATATATAGGTCCCTACATCCCAGAAGGAGGGATAGACAACCTTCTCAGAGCTCCGACGTGAGGGGAACTTCTTACCTCCCTTATATTCACAACACCACTGACCGTGTTGCTAAGATTCTCCGCAAGCACAAGATAAAAACAGTTTTCGGCACTATGACGAAAATTGGTCAACGTTTAGCATTAAACAAAGATAAATTGTCCCCAATACTACAACCTGAGGTGTATGAAGTCCCTTGTACTTGCGGAAAAGTCTACATTGGACAAACAAAACTGTCCATTGCAACTCGCTTCAAAGAAACATCCGTCTAAACCAACCTGACAAGATAGTTCCTCTCAGTCTCTCTGTTCTTCACCTATTTCAAATTGTACTTTTTCCCTCTATGGCTCCTTTGTTCGTCACTGGAGGAGTTTCCATCTATTTTTTCGCCGTTGCCTGTATGACGTTAGGTATCGTTCAGATACACTTCCCTTTTGTTTAAGTTTCCTTATATCCATCTAACCCCCCCCCCCCCCTTTTCTTTTGGACATCCTCATTCTTCGAGGTGTGTCTATATTTTCACCCCGACCCCTTGTAACGTGTTTTTCGAGGGGTTTTATGCAACTGGCATAAGTCAGTAGGAAGCCATTCTATATTTATTTACGCGGCAAATTGTTCAGCCAAGAGAATTTTTCATGTTAATTTATTATTATTATTAATTTATTATAATTATTATTAAGGTATTTTCGGAGCATTTTATAAAAATTATTAGCATTCAGATAGGTTTTCTATGTCTTAGAAAACGCTATCCAGCAAATTATTACGAACGACGATATCATAGAAAATTATCTGATTACGGAATTTTACGGAGTTTTGTCAGTTAGGGTATTTGAGAGACATGACTCACTGGGATTTCAAGTACAAGCTGATTCCTGTCGAGAAGTATTGCGCAAGGCTGGGTCGCAAGGTCTAGAAAAGGCGAATTGTTGAAACGGAAATAGACTTCTCCCTCCCGCGGAGTGTAATGAGGAAGGAGTGGGGATCTAGCGCGGAGGGTGCAGCCAATCAAGGAGGACGACGTAAGCTAGATGTCGGTACCATGGTAGGGGAGCCGGCGTGTGGATATATCGTTCGACGCGCCGTGAAACGTGGACAATCTGTATAGTACTTGACGAGTATGGATGCGCGTGGGAGTGGCTCCGATGTTCGGTGGAGTTAAGGACTATCTGTGAAATACTTGAGGAGTATGGGTGCAAGTGCGTGTCGCTCCGATGTTCAGTGGAGTTCGGGACTATCTGTGTAGAACTTGCGGTGTACGGTCGCAAGTGCGTGTCGCTCCGATGTTCAGTGGAGTTAGCGACGAACTTTTGTAAAACGCAACCAGTGCGGTTTTACGCGAGTTTGGGTCCGAGGTACGGACCATAGAATTATATAATCTACCAGGATATCATCAAATTTCGACGGAGATGACGACGTCCAGGAGACTGTGGGAAGCACACAGCATCATCAAGAACGAGGGAGATGCTTTGGCAATTTCCAATGGTAAGCGCACATGACGCAGAAATACGCAATCTCTCATTTTCTTTGTTTTATATTTCATATTTCAGTAACTTCATAGCTTGGAAATAAGAGTAAAATCAATTTATCAGACTCCGTTTTCACGTAATTTTCTATCGGTAATATTCAAATCACAACGCTCCAATTTAAATTTTAAACTTATTATTATTATTAATTTTGCTATACTTGTTTTATATAATAAATTCATTTCTTTTACAATGCAATCTTTGCTTTCAGTAGGTAGCATTAGATATAGACCAATTCCTTCTCCTGATACAATTGTTTGTTGGGTTAATGATCAAATCATACCACGATCTGAGTGAATAGAGTCTTGAAGGTGTTCTGCCAGAGCTAGACGTTGTTAAATACAAATTTAGATTTCAACATTGCGTTGAGGTCTTGGCGCCCATTAAAACAACATAGCTTAGGCAAAGGTAAACAGTTACATTTCTCACCCAACAGTGTGGGCTAGCGAAACCATTACATTTGTACGCTCAACGTGGAGCAAAGTAAATACCGTTTCACTTGTCATCCCAGCCTAAGCAAGAGACCGTTACATTTGGCGCCCAACGTGGGGCACTAACTAATTAACGTTACATTGTCGCTCAAAGTGAGGGCAAAAGAAGCCATTACATTTGTCGCCGACAACTTGGGGCTGAAAACCTAATAACATTTGTGGAAGGAGAAGGGTATATATTTCTGTGCCTGTATTTTGGGGGTTATTTGTCTTTATCAGTGTATATCATTATGGGGGATGAGAAAGAAAGACAGATGAGGTTACGTAGTGGTCATCAACTGGAGAATGATGATACGAGCAGTATGTCGAGTGATGGTAGTACCGGGGTAGCGGAGGTAAATCCCGATACTGAAACAGGGAGTGTAGGCGGCCAACCAGAATTAAAAACTTTACTTCTCGAGTTCATGTATCAGAACAAAGTTAGTAGTGATGCTTTAAATGCAAAATTAGAACAGAATAATGCAAAATTAGAACAAAACAGTAGGGAAAATAAAGAAAGTACAGATGCTTTAAATGCAAAATTAGAACAGAATAATGCAAAATTAGAACAAAACAGTAGGGAAAATAAAGAAAGTACAGAAGCTTTAAATGCAAAATTAGAACAGAATAATGCAAAATTAGAACAGAATAATGCAAAATTAGAACAAAACAGTAGGGAAAATAGAGAGAGTAATGAAACTTTAAATGCTAAATTAGAACAAAACAGTAGGGAAATGAGTGACAAATTCGAACTGATTAGAGGCGAGATCAGGGGGGTGATGGAAGAAAAGGCTAAAGAGATTATTGCAGATGTAGACAGAAAATTAGGAAAAGTACAGGAGGAGTTGGAAATTAGAATCAGTACACAGGCTGAAAATTTAAAAGAACTAGTGCAACTGGAAACACAGCAGGTCAAAAAGCAATTGGGGGGAGAAATTGACAAAATTCAGGTAGCTACTAAAGAGGTTAAGGAACAGCTGGGGGGTAGAATTGAGAAAGTCCACTCGCAAATAGTTGCAGAAGTAAATGATTTAAGAGAGAGTAATAGAGAGAGCATTAGCAAGATTGAAGAGAAACAAGCAAAGCTATATGATAAAGTAGAAGAATCAGAAGGAAACATTAAATTAACAGTAAACAGTATTGAGAGGAAGGCTGAGGAGAAAATCGCAGAATTAGAATTAAAATTAAAAGCTAGGATCAGGCAAGAAAATAGTCAGAATAGGCCAGTTTTTGTGAATAGCACATACAGGGAGGTAGAACTGGGTAAGTTCAGCAATCGACAGGGGTGCCCAATGGAGTTCATGAACACTATAGAAAATAAATTCGGGGAGAGGTTGGAAAATGGTAGTATTGAGTGGTGCCAGGTAGTTGAAATTTTAGAACAAGTGTTTGTGGGGGAAACGAGGAATTGGTTTGCTGTCTACAGAGACAAGTTTACTGATATCAATGATTTTAAAATGAAATTCTGTGAAAAGTTCTGGAATGAGGTTATTCAGTCGCAGCATCGTGAGGGAGTAGTGTGTGGTAAATATAACCCTAAAGGAAGCTCCACCATGACCGAATACTTTTTAGGGCAGGTATTAGTGTGTAAATATCTGGATGGCTTGAAGGAGGAAAGTGATGTGGTAAGGTTGCTACTTAGGCACTTTCCCTATAGGATCAAGGAGGCTGCTTGTATCCAGAATGTAAAGACTATATCACAAGTAGAAAATTTGTTAAGCACATTTGATGCACTAGGGAGAGGGGGTTATGAGGACAATTTCAATAGGAACCAGGGTAATAATAATAATAGACCTAATGAAGCCAGGCATCAGGAAGTTCAAGGGAACGGTGGCGAAGGGGCCAATGCTCAAAATAGAAATAATAATAATCAGCTAAATCAGAACAGAGGAAATGGCTATGGTAATCAGTATCAAGAGAGGAACAATGATTACAGGGGAAATCAAGGGAGAAACAATGATTTCAGGGGAAATCAAGGGAGAAATTATAATGACAATAATTACAACCAGAATAGGGGTCAAGGAAGAGGACAGCCTAGTGGTAGTAATATACAGCCAAACAATGACAACACAACTCAGAACAACCAGACCAGTGCAGTAGTAACTAGTACTACGGCCAGCTGTAGCGGTTCTTTAAACGCGAACCAGGCTGCGAAGTAAGGTCAGAATCTCAGTCTGTAGCATGCCCTGTCCATACAATTATACAGGAACCCTATGACCTAAATGTGAGAAATGAATTATTACATGAACTAAATGATGAAGGTATTATTCAGGAAGTGGTTAGTAAGAGCCCCATAGTTAAATTTAACGTGTCCGAGGCGTACACAGATGTTTTAATTGATAGTGGTTGTATGAAGAGTTGCATAAGTAGTGCATTTTATGATAAAATGAAAGGAACTGGAGTAAATTTTGAGGAGATGCCAATTAAAAGCACTTTTGTTATCACAGCTGTTGGGAAGAGGTCTAAAGTAATTTCTAAGCAAGTTTTAGTAGACATTAAAATTAATAATCATGTAGAGAAGCAGATTTGCCTTGTAATTCCAAATTTAGTATTCAGTGTTATCTTGGGTTCAGAGTGGCTAAGTAGAGTGTCTGGTAACTTATGTTATGATGTAGGGAGTTTGAAATTTAAATGGGGAGATTCTGAAGTAGAAGTAGCGTTCAATGACCATATTCAGAGGAGTAGTATTGTAGGTGTGATTTGTACTTTAAATGAGATATCGCCAGCCGTAGAGCGGGGTTCTCCATGTTTTGTGGGCAGTGTGATTACGAACGGAAGTCTAGAGGACTCGTTACGTGAGGCTGCATTTCAGGGAAATATAGAGGATGAACAGTGTGTTCGGCTCTATGATGTGTTATGGTGTAATAGGAGAGTTTTTGAGGATCGCATTGGTATGGCCAATTGCTATACACATTCATTGAACGTTATTGATAGGTCAGTATTCACAGGACATAGATATCCTGTACCTTTCGCTTATCAGAGTGCAGTTGAGGCACAAATTAATCAGATGCTTGAAGATGGGATTATTGAGCACTCTAACAGTCCATATGTTAATTCTTTGATCACGGTACCCAAGACCGACGGCACTGTTCGTATTTGTTTAGACGCTCGTTTGGTTAACAGTAGAATTAGTTCAGATCAGCTGAAATCTATGTCAATAGAGGAATTAATGCAAACATTTGAGGGGAAGAAGTATTTCACTTGTGTAGATTTGAGTTCCAGTTTTTGGCAAGTGCCACTTATGTACGAAGATAGACCATTTACAGCTTTTTAGTCATAAATATAACCTTTATCAATTTTGTAGAACACCTTATGGGTTAAAGAGTAGTTCAGCAGCTTTAATTAGGGCTTTAAACATCGCATTAGGGGATGACACAGGAGAGTTTGTAACCATTTACATAGAGGATATGGTAATTAGTTCACGCAGTTTTGAGGAGCATCTATGTCATTTAAATATAGTTTTTCAGAAGTTAGATCAGGCAGGGTTCACTTTGAAGCTGTCTAAGTCGTCATTCTGTCAGTCAGAGGTGACATTTTTAGGTCATAGCGTGTCAAGTAGAGGTGTGACACCAGAGGAAAGTAGGGTTAGCATGTGTGGACAGTAGCAACAGGGCATCGTTACAGACACTGAGAAATATGCTAGGTAGAGCAACGTGATGACGTTCATTTAAGGGAGCCACTTGCAAGGTTGGAAGCAGGTGACTCAGAAACATATATAGTTTCCAAACGTATTGGGAAAACAGCATATGTGCTGGAGAATAGTGAGGGAAACAGATTATACGGGACGTATAATATACATAGTCTACGAAAATATGTGTCATAAAGTGAGTGTGTTTAGCTGGCGAGCCAGCCTATCAAATGAGTAAGTGTGGTATTTGGTGCGTGGGAGGATCTGGTCTTAAGGCAGGCGTATCAGAAGTCACACAGGGGGGTAGTATGTAAGTAAATGAGAGTTTTTAAGGTACAGGGAAATATGACGGGATTGTCGGATGCTGTTGAGCACTAAATTGTCTCGATGCACCAAGGCCATTTTGGCAGCGCTGATGGGTTCCCATTTATCTCCAAGAGATGGGGGAGCGCTTGAATAGGGCTTGTTAGCTTAAGGCGTCCACGAGATAAAAGATGGGCCATCAGAATGCGAGACAGTCCTTCATGAAACTCATACATATCAGCACACGTGATTTCTGTTTACGGCCTCGCCATGTAAGATTTGTAAGTGTGTAATTTAAGATAATTTGTACAATGGTATTATTTGTGTGAGGAGAAATGGTCTGTGTTGAGAACTAGTATTAAGTAGAATATGGTGTACGGGAACTTAACAAGACAGGGCAGGGCGATTACGGCACAGAAATATTTGGTGTTATATGTAATGCGCATTTACTGTTTTTTTTTCAGAAGTCAATATTAATTTAATCTACTTTAAAGAGAGATTAAGTATTATGGTCACGAGGCGCTGCCACAATAGTGTGATCGTGTGCTCAGTGATAAGTGGAATTAAATGTCACCATAAGGAGGGGACCTCCAGTGAAATTAGGAAGTTCTATGGTGATATAAATATATCAGAACACCTTCAATGCGTGTGATATGACATCATAAATACATAGTGCTCACACATTAATTATGTCTATTTCTCCAACATAGAGGAATTTGAGAGGCGGAAATATCCGTGGAACACTATTTTATATGAGAAACATTGGACTGGTTGCAAAGTGCAATCCATAGTGACAACAAACTTTGACGCAAAGTGCGTGAAGAAAAAATATGAGTGTATATATCTGTAATTTAGGGTGATTTCGTTTATGTAATATGTATTTTGGATGGGGTTTATTAACGTGTCTGGGATAATCGGATAATGGACCGTCGTCACGGTAAATCATCCGATGATCCGAGGCGAATATGTAACGTGTTTTTCGAGGGGTTTTATGCAACTGGCATAAGTCAGTAGGAAGCCATTCTATATTTATTTACGCGGCAAATTGTTCAGCCAAGAGAATTTTTCATGTTAATTTATTATTATTATTAATTTATTATAATTATTATTAAGGTATTTTCGGAGCATTTTATAAAAATTATTAGCATTCAGATAGGTTTTCTATGTCTTAGAAAACGCTATCCAGCAAATTATTACGAACGACGATATCATAGAAAATTATCTGATTACGGAATTTTACGGAGTTTTGTCAGTTAGGGTATTTGAGAGACATGACTCACTGGGATTTCAAGTACAAGCTGATTCCTGTCGAGAAGTATTGCGCAAGGCTGGGTCGCAAGGTCTAGAAAAGGCGAATTGTTGAAACGGAAATCGACTTCTCCCTCCCGCGGAGTGTAATGAGGAAGGAGTGGGGATCTAGCGCGGAGGGTGCAGCCAATCAAGGAGGACGACGTAAGCTAGATGTCGGTACCATGGTAGGGGAGCCGGCGTGTGGATATATCGTTCGACGCGCCGTGAAACGTGGACAATCTGTATAGTACTTGACGAGTATGGATGCGCGTGGGAGTGGCTCCGATGTTCGGTGGAGTTAAGGACTATCTGTGAAATACTTGAGGAGTATGGGTGCAAGTGCGTGTCGCTCCGATGTTCAGTGGAGTTCGGGACTATCTGTGTAGAACTTGCGGTGTACGGTCGCAAGTGCGTGTCGCTCCGATGTTCAGTGGAGTTAGCGACGAACTTTTGTAAAACGTAACCAGTGCGGTTTTACGCGAGTTTGGGTCCGAGGTACGGACCATAGAATTATATAATCTACCAGGATATCATCAAATTTCGACGGAGATGACGACGTCCAGGAGACTGTGGGAAGCACACAGCATCATCAAGAACGAGGGAGATGCTTTGGCAATTTCCAATGGTAAGCGCACATGACGCAGAAATACGCAATCTCTCATTTTCTTTGTTTTATATTTCATATTTCAGTAACTTCATAGCTTGGAAATAAGAGTAAAATCAATTTATCAGACTCCGTTTTCACGTAATTTTCTATCGGTAATATTCAAATCACAACGCTCCAATTTAAATTTTAAACTTATTATTATTATTAATTTTGCTATACTTGTTTTATATAATAAATTCATTTCTTTTACAATGCAATCTTTGCTTTCAGTAGGTAGCATTAGATATAGACCAATTCCTTCTCCTGATACAATTGTTTGTTGGGTTAATGATCAAATCATACCACGATCTGAGTGAATAGAGTCTTGAAGGTGTTCTGCCAGAGCTAGACGTTGTTAAATACAAATTTAGATTTCAACATTGCGTTGAGGTCTTGGCGCCCATTAAAACAACATAGCTTAGGCAAAGGTAAACAGTTACATTTCTCACCCAACAGTGTGGGCTAGCGAAACCATTACATTTGTACGCTCAACGTGGAGCAAAGTAAATACCGTTTCACTTGTCATCCCAGCCTAAGCAAGAGACCGTTACACCCTTTACCTTCTCCTTACTTACTACTCGGTCCGCCGTTCTACCATGGTGCATACAGTAATTTCTGGCAGCTGCTCTCTGGTGACGAACAGAGGAATATATCTATTTTTTGTAATCTCATTGATATACTTTCTTTGGCCACATTGTTTGATTCTATTGAAAAAGGAGGTAAGGTTTCTCCGAAACGTATGGTTAATTTAAATACACACTGCATTAGCCCAAAAACATGAATTATTTATCTAAATTATATAATGTTTCTTTATTAGAATTTAATTAGTCATTGTTATATACCGTACATATAAGTTTCTGTGTTATTGCCTTGATAAAACAACTGGTCAGGCTTAGTATAAATTTTCACTTGGCAGATTGGTAAGAATATGATTAGATGGAAAGTTTGAAATATGCAAAAAATTAATCATTTAAGTTAAACTACTTGGCAATTATTTTGGATCTGGTGATGTTTGAGGTTTCCCGAGCTTGGTCCATTTCCCATTTCTCCTGTAATTTTGGAATGAACACTCTACCTTTTCTCCTTTCTGTCTGCCTTTTGTGGCTCTACTTAATTCCAAGTCTCTAATCTCTCATTCTTTAAGGGATGAGGGCATTTCTTATCTTCCATTCTTTTTCTAATTTTACATTAGAAGCATTGGCTGGTGACTTATATTCATTGATACAACAACCACTTTCATCATCAATTCAACTAGAAACTTAATACTGCACCAATAATAACAAAATAATCTTCTACTTGGTGTAGATCTTTTGAGTTGGAATCATCTAGGTACTCTACTCTCCAATTTTAAGGTTCTGATTTATACTGCCATCTGAGAGAGAAGTTCGCATCTTATTGGACAACCTGTGGCTGTTATATAATTTTGAGTTTTTTACAAGGTGACATCGTATTACTTGGAGTTCCATGAATTTTTCCCACTCTTTAAGACTCTGAGTTTGATCTTGGGTCCATTGATGAAGCCTGGTGTACATACAGTGTAAGCTGTTATGTATATAAATGTGTGTATATGAAAATGGACTAGTTCCCGGCTTCTAGTTCAGGAGTCGTCCTAGTTTAAACGAGAAACTTTAATCTCTAAATCTACTCATGAGTTTATGTATATAGGCATTTCTCTGACTGACCACCTTGTGGTGTAGCTAGCATTCTTGGCTGTTGCCCCCAGAGGTTTGGATTCCATTCCTGGTTCGGCCAAGAAATTTAATTCTGGTCTGAGGGTTGAAACAGGGTATACTCAGCCTCGTGAGGTAAAACTGAGGTGGGTTTGATTCCCAACTCAGCTATCTTGGAAGTGGTTTTTCTGTGGTTTCCCACTTCTACCCCAGGCAAATGCTGATGTGGTTGCTAACTGAAGGCCATGGCCGCTCCTTGTCCATCCTGACCTGAATTACAAATACACTCATTACTACAGACACCACAATAAAACAGGTTATCATAGAAATTCTACACACACCCAAGTACACAGGGCTTAATGACATCTCTCCTACTCAAAATAAACTCAGACGGAGCAGATGACCTTACTTTTCTGTCCCTTAAGAAGAAAACAGCAACAAGAAACTCAAACAATATGAATTTCAGAGGCAAGCCCCAACATAAAATTAAAGTACTGTATTTGAGTTTATATTTTCTTGCTTATTTTCTAGATTCTAAGGTTTTAAATTTTGAAACTCTTTTTTCTAAATGGTAAACCACTTCAAATTCTGAAAGCAAGTAAACTACTTAAATGCAGGTGCGTTCAGTTCAGAAATAGAGTTAAACTGGTCTTTTTCCATAGGCACACATAATGTTAATTTCGTTATATACAGTATGTAAAACAGACTTGTAGTAATATGAAGTTGTATGGGGTTTCTGCTGCAGTGTGTCTGTCGGACACCGTAGCTTAAAGTTATGTAATTTAAGTTTTATTGCGGGCAGTATATACATTTTAAAAGTAGCAAAAGAGATTGTAAAAGTTTTCTAGTTCTAGTTGATGAATATTATTCATGAAAAACTTACATTCAAAGATAGTGTTACATTTTATTAGCTTGGTAGAAAAGTTATTACGGAAGTTAGAAACACTGAGAACTGGTGCATAAGGTGCCTTGAGAAGGCAATTAGTAAACTTTACCTGTTTCTGTGGATCGCTATGGTAATTACCTGATTTAAACTTAGGAACTGTTCTTAGCCATGACCAAACTGTTAGTATTATAAAGTTTAAATATTTGGACAAGGAATCATTTATGTTTTGTGATATTTTGATTAAGACTTCAAGATATGAAAAGTATTTTGTACTTAAGTTACAAGCGACTAACACTGAATATTAAAATATAAAAAGTAGTTCCGTGAAGAACTATGTGGCCTATGTCCTATTGGTCTTCTCTATTAAAAATTATCCCGCCTATGAATAGGATTAGAGTTATGTACCATTAGATGAAGATTATTGCATAGGTTCATTATTCCCATCGCATCGCATCGCATGATTAGGACACAAGAAATAAATACTCAATTTTAAAATTTTGCACACCCGCCATCTTGTGGTTATTAAAACAAATGATTTTAATTAGATGCCAGTAGATTGTATGAACATTTGCCGTTCCAAGTTCCAATGTGATCGGATGATTACAACGCGAGTAAATTCCATTTAAATGTTTTAACTTCACTTGGCCGCCATGTTGGTATTGTGCTCACCAGGTTATTGAAATAATCTACTATACTTCGTTTGAGTTGCCAACTCCTCTTCAGGGACATGTTTCGGACTTCCAAGCAGTCCGTCATCAGCCTAGTTCAGAAAATTATAGTCTAAAATGTTCACCTTGTTGGTGAACTATAATTTACTGAACTAGGCTGATGATGGACTGCTTGGAAGTCCGAAACATGTCCCTGAAGAGGAGTTAGCAACTCAAACAAAGTAAGTTGTGTTGTACAGTGGACATAATAAGTATAGTAGATTATATAATGTCAACATGAAAAATGATTATAAAAGAAGTTCATAGGTTATTGAAAGTTCAATAGGTGAACTTATATTAATAGTCTCTATAAACGTATGAAATTTCAGTTTGATTGCTGTAATAGATTCGTAGATATTGAGAACAGTCTAAATATTTTGGATGGTTGCCATGTTGGCCATGTAGGCCATAGAGTTATGTACCATTAGATGAAGATTATTGCATAGGTTCATTATTCAAACTTTTACTTTGATCACATTAAAATGTGTATATACATTACCAAGTTTCACTGCGCTCAGATGGTTAAATCGCGTGAAAAAGAAGAAACCAGATTCAACTTCGCTTGGCCACCATGTTCGGTTTGAAAGTGACATAGGTGAACTTGTAGTAATACCTGTTATCACTGTACAAAATTTCAGGGTTATATCTGTTACCGTTGCGGAGATATAGAATGCCAGTGAAATATTTTGCATGGCCGCCATGTTATATTGGTGAAATGTATCAAAATTTGAAAGGCACGGTCATGGTAAAACAGAGTTTCATTGAAATCGCTATGGCCGTTTTGATTTTATTAGAGGGGGTGGGGGCACACATACGCACACACGGTCAAAAGGTGATCTTATAAGCCTATTTTTTTCTCATAAATAAAAATAGGCTAAAAATAATTACAACATGGTTAACGGTCGACCAACAGTCTGTGTAAAATAAAAAATATGCTTTTAATTTGGTGGAACTATGGTTTATTAAGATTTACATTTTTTCTCAAGTAGAAAATATATAGGCTTTCATGCCCATGTATATTCATCATCATTGAGTATTCAGTCCACAGACTGGTCTGTTGTCACAAAAGATGATACCTAGCAGTACGGTTGGTTGCTGCTCTTTTCATTGTTACGTAGTTTCTCAGCCCGGTAACTTCTTCGATTTACTTGAGATACAGTATGTATGACTTGATCGTCCTCCATTAATGAATCACAAATAAACTCCAGCAAATCTTTTAGGTTTTTACCACTTAGGGATCCAGACACGGTGTACCGAACATCTGCTGATGAAGCCAACAATATTCACCAAGGTGAAACAGTGGGCATGGCAGAAGCTTAGATGATTTGCTGGAGTTTTCTGAATTTGGGAATGGCTCTTGCACAATACATACCAACCATGTATTCTCATAGTTGAGCATAAAGTGCCACCAAGTAGACACAAAATAAATATTTAAGTTAAATCAAACAGCTAAATCAAAAGTACAATTTACTTGAATATGAATGAAAACACCTTCGTGTTGTTGATGTTGATTCCAAGATCAAAATCAAATTGACTCCTAAAAGGAAAAATAAACCACAAAAATTCAATAGCAAAAGATTGTATGGTCCTGGTTCAGTTTATCAATAATCCAGTATATTTTGAGCAATCCATCACGCTTTTAAGGGACAACTTGGGGACCACTGTTAACAAATTAAAAGTCTTAGCAGAAGACGTTGCTCCCATTAAAAAAAAAAACGAAAGAAACATGCATGGTGGAATGAGGATTGTGATATAGCAATTCTATGCAGGCATACAGCTTTGTTGGATGACCAACAACAACAAAAACTGAATGTTCTAGGGAAGAATTAATCAATGCTAGACGGTTAACTGCCAAATAAATCAGGAGGGTTAAAAGGGAATATCAGAAGGAAACATTTAAATCTACTGATGAAACTATCAATCGCCATAAAACAAGAGACTATTATTGGACATTTAAACAATACAAATCAAAATTTACTCCCCCTACTTTTTTGATGAAGTATACGAACGGGCAGGTGGTCCATAATGATTATGACAATGCAATAATTTTGTCTGATTACTTCATAGAATTACTTAATAGTGATGAACCTGAATATTCTTTTGAATTCGATCCCTATCCCAGAAATAAAACACCCCTGGAAAAGATCATGCCGTCGGTTTACGATGAAGTGCGTACAGCGATTGATTCACTTAAGAATTTTATAGCGGCAGGAGAGAATAAAGAAGTAGCAGAACTTTGGAAGAATGCTAATGTACAGACTATTCATAACCTACGTAAACATCTTATTGACATTTGGAGTACAGGAAAATTGCGTGAAGAGTGGAATATTGCAATATTATACACCCCTTACACAAAAAGGGCGATGGATCAGATCCTAGCAATTATCGAGGAATATCATTGCTGGATGTCACGTATAAGATTTTTTCAAAGATTTTATATTCACGAACAACTTGATAATGAACTGGGTGGTTTCCGTCCAGGACGAAGCTGTCCAGATCAAATTATCAGTCTCAAATGGATTATAAAACATCACAGGATTAGGAGCAAAGATTTAGTGATCACTTTCGTTGATTTTCAAAAAGCTTATGATAGTATCCATCGCGAATCTCTATTAAATGTCCTTACTGAATTTGGTTTACATCGGAAACTTGTTAACCTTATTGCGGTCACTCTTAAGAATACTAAATCCAGAGTTAGGTTTAGAAGTGAAACCTCAGAGTCATTTGAAATCCATACTGGTCTACGGCAGGGAGATGGATTATCTCCATTGTTGTTTAATTGTGTGCTGGAAAAAATTATGCATCAATGGAATAAGGTCTGTCCACCGAATGTTAAGATTGGAAAAAATATTCGACCTAAATTGTCTCGCCGTTGCAGATGATCTAGTATTATGAGCAACTAGTAGCGAAGAAGCTAAATTTCAGGTAGAGGAATTGGAACGATTAGCTGCAAAGGATGGGTTGAACATTTCTTTTGAGAAAACTGAAATGATGCCATCTTTTCAAGTTGACACGTCACGTATTGTACTGCATAATGCCCAGAAAATAAAGATTGTGGAAAAATTTAAATAGTCTATCTTGGTGAGATCAACACTAGGAATGGCAATGAAAGAGCATCAATAGATAGTAGAACACTAAAATTGCGACGAGCACAACAGATTACCTGGCCAACATATAAGAAACAGTCTCTTTCGATTAATGCTAAATTTTGACATTATTTCTCCGTCATTAAGCCAGAAGCAACATATGCAAGTGAGACTTTAATTAAACTAAACACCTGATCAACAACTGACACACTACAGAAGGTTGATAGACGGATTCTTCGGACAATAATCAATAAAAAAAACACCAGATTGAGGGCCAGTGGAGACTTTTACCCAATTCAATATTTTACAAGGAAAATGAAACTATCATTGACACGATGCGAAAACGAAGGATTGCCAAATACTAGACTCCTGAAACAACTTCGTGACTTCTTTTTCAACAGTAATGGTTTAAAGAAATACAAATGGATTTAGACGAATTGAAAATTACTAAGCATCAAATTGAACATAGAGGAGAGAAACAGCGGCTTCTGAATAACAAATACACTCGACTAACATTCAAAATTTCACAGCGTAAGCAATATGTTATATCTGCAGAAGAACGGGCTGCAAAATCTTCCAGAATGAAGAAGTATTGGGAAAGAAAAAAATTATCAAGTATTAAGAACTGAACTTAGTATTTGAAGACTTTGTATATAAGGTTTGATTTTTGGTGCTCCAATGTGGGCATAAACAGTGTAAATAAATAGTTTTAGCTGTAAATTTCATGTGACTGCTGTATAATCAGGAGAAAAATTTTGTATATCACTGAAGGACCTTTAAAGATATGGACATGGTACCAGTTATTTCCAACATGAAATTGGATGATGAATTGGCATGGGTGATGGAATAAGTCATGGCCTTCTTTACGCTCATGTGTTAAGGACTGCCCAGCTCACCAAATAGCCCTTGAAATGTTAGACATAACATTAGCAAGAGTTCGTAATGAGTAAATCCCACAGTATAGCTACTTGTTAAGTCAAGTCATGCACCATGTCTGCATGTGGGAGCTGGAAGTCCAGAGATCGCTGAATCAAATCCCAGTGCTGACAGCAGCAATCCTGAGTGTGGTTTTACCAACACTCCCTCCAGGAAAATGTGTGGTTGGTCCTTTATTTCAAGTCTCAGGGCTCCTAACACAATTCTAGATCCTAAAATTTAGTTATGCACAATACTTCTGTCACCATGGAAACGTGGGGTATCAAACAAGTTTAACACACACACAAATAGATGGAGCTGATGACCAAGATATCCCAGGATAAACAATTTCACAGGTATTTGCTCAAATCCACAAACACAACCAATGTGAAATTGACTTCCATCCTCTGAATTAAAAGAAAATGTAAAATAACTGTGATATTATGTTTAAGTTAATGGTACAATAGATTGATATTGACATGGTACAGAAGGAATTGGTATGATATACTGTATTGTATTGTTTAAGGCTACATATTAAACATTGGCCATTCATTTCTTAATAGGAAGTCCCCAAAGGGGCTCACAACTAGTTGGACGTGGGTTGGCGACCACGGGGCCTCAGCTGAGTCTGGCATTGCTTCCACTTACTTGTGGCGGGTTCCTCTCCGTCTTCTTTCCTGTCGACCTCTCTTGGTCAACTCTTGTTCTCTTCCGACCACGACGGTATTAGGATATCCGAGGCCTAGGTAGTCTCTTCCTTTCCCGCTCTAATTGGCCCTTCTCTCATCTTTCCTGATCCCTCATTCTTCTAGGGATCAGCCTTCTTTTTCTTTTCATTATATTTCCTTTTCTCTTTAAGATTCCTGCACTGTTTTTGTGTATTGGCTCCCCGTGTATCTAAATTCCATTTTGTGAATATTTTGACTCTATACTACATTTTGTAGTTTTTTTTCAATCTAAGTTGCATTTTGTAAGTATTTCCAATCTTATTGCTTTTTGCGAGTATTTTCAACCTCAATTGCATTTTGTAGGGATTGACAATCTAAATTGCTTTTTAGTAGGTCTTAGAATGTAGGGGTGCCATTTTTGTGAGTTTACTGAATTTCAATTGCATTTTGTTAGTATTTTCAAACTAAACCGCATTTTGCAAGTATTTTCAATCTAAATTGCATTTTGTAGGATGGGCATTTTGTAATTATTTGGATTCTCAATTACATTTTGTGGGCATTTTGAATCTAAATTACATTTTGTGAGTATTTTCAGTCTAAATTGCATTTTGTAAGTATTGTCATTCCAAATGAGTATTTTGAATCTAAATTACATTTTGTAAGTATTTTCAATTTCAATTGCATTTTGTAATTATTTTGAATTTCAATTGCATTTTGTAAGTATTTTGAATTTCAATTGCATTTTGTGAGTATTTTGAATCTGGTATGGCATTTTCAATCTAAATTGCACTGTGTATTTTCAATTTCAATTGCATTTTGTAAGTATTTTGAATCTCAATTGCATTTGTGATTATTTCGAATCTACATTGCATTTTGTAAGTATTTTGAACCTAAACTACATTTTGTGCATATATTTCAATCTATTCCTTTTGTGAGTATTTTCCTTCTCAATTACCTTTTGTAAGTATTTCCACTCTACATTTTGTGAGTCGTTTCAATCTGAGTTCTATTTTGTAAGTATTTTCAATCTAACTAAATTTTCATTATGGTTTCCATTCCATTGCCGTTTTTGCTATCACCCAGATCATTAGGGGCCGATAACTTAGATGTTAGGTCCCGTAAAACAAAAATTATCATAATCATGATCTTAATAGGAAGTCTCTTGCTTTCCTCTTAAATGTTTTTATAGGGAAACTTTCCATTAAGCATAATGACAGAGTTATATTCCTTTATTATAGAGGAATCATTCCTTTAGTTCCAAATTTAATGGATTGAGAATGACTGGTGAATATTCGATATACTCCTCTTGTTGCATAATGATGAATGTCCTTTGCATGGGTAAAATGAATGCTTGTGTGTATCAATATCTTTTCTAATTGTTATACAAATATTGTTGCTGACATTACTATTTAATTTTGGAGTGGCATAATTTTAGTTTTTGTGTATAGGTGATTTGATGGCATGAGCCAAGGGTATCCAAAAATAGATTTTATTGCATGTTTCTGGAGTATCTAAAGTTCTTTTATCAGCTTCTAATCACATGTAACTTTTTTCAGTTTTTTTAATTTTTTTTTTGCTTGTCTCAGTAATTGGAATAATATTGTATTGACTGACTGAAAACTTGCAAAATAATTAGCTAGATGGCATGGTAGGTTGCAAACATTAGCATGGCGAATGGTTTTGAATACTCTAGACCAGTGTTTCCCAAATTTTTTGTGTGTGTACCACTTTAAGAGATGATAATCTCTCGCGTACCACCTAATGGTTGGGAGATATAGTAACTATAACCCCCACCACCACTATGTAGCAGACCAAAAGATGGATTGTAAATTGTGTTTGTCAGAGTTAGACTGTTGGTGTTAAAGTTCAAATAATAAAAAGTGTGGTCAGTTGTTTTATTATTTATTACAATAAGTATTAATTCAAACATTCAGAAATGGTACTGTGCATATAATATTTATAAAAGAAAAACCAAAGTTCAACTAACAACTTCAATGTGAAGGGTGAGCTTGAAGATTAGAAGCCAACTGAGGAATGTCTGGTTTAAGATTGCTGAGTCTCCAACGAAGATCGTTTTCCACTGTAGGAGCCTATTCCGGTATTTATTTTTGAGATAAACAAGTGAAGAAAATGCAGTCTCACACAAGTACGAAGTAGTGAAAGGCAGTAAAAATCTAACTGCTTTGTCAATTATGTCTGTATAGTCTGCACGCCTCTCAACCCAAAAGATCACAAGAGCCGTTTTTGAAAAAGTTTCCCCTAGTTCTGAATCACAATTCAATTCATAAAACTGCCCCATATCTTTGGCCTTGAAGTCCTCCGGCAACATATCAATGTCAGCAAACTGGTTTTGGAACCGGGTATATTTGCTGAAGTCTTCGGGAAAATATGCTTCGTAAGTTTGAATCAAATCAAAGCAGTGGATGTTAATGTCTTTCAGAAGTCCAGGATTCAGCTGAAGATTATTTTCTTCTACAAAATTCTCAAGTGTTGGAAACAAGGACACTATTTTCTCATCTGCTTCTTTTGCTGCTTGATTGAGTTTTTTCTTCATAGCACCATACCTGCCAACCCTTCCGATTTATTCGGAAACTTTCCGAATTTTCACCTCGTCTTCCGATCTTCTTAATTACTCTTATTTCTTCCGAATTTCGGGCCCCAGTGATATATTGTAAAAGAAAAAGGAACTGCAAATAATTTCCGTTCTCAACAGGGTGTCGACCGGTAACGAAAGTAACGAATTTTACAAATGGGTAACGAACGTAACGAAAAAGTAACGAATTTTACATACGGGTAACGAATTTTTTTTGTAGGCGGATTGAATCGTTTAAACTCGCGCCTCTAGGCTCAGAGATTGCGATGAAGCGAGTTTCACGCAAGCGGCGCCGTTTGCATAAGCTATATTTCCCCGTGCCTGAGCTCAAGGAAATGCATACTGAGGATACCTTGAGTGGTATAATCGTTCAGCGTATATTTTCGGCATCAAGAAGACGTTTTAGTTTTGTGTGAAATATTTATCTGTGTTATTAGGAAATCTGTCTTTTCGCGAGACGTTTATTCGCGAAAACTTATGAAACTAATCAGAAACCTCGCATTTATTTGGAGACTATGTCAAATTGAAGTCCAGAAATAACGAAAAATAATTTAATGTCGCAATCTTGCGAAATGTTACCGTTTCGAAAAAGAATTATGAAAAAGCTTCGAAATACGTGGGCTATAACTTATTTTAAAAATCTGTCTCGTAAATTTGCGACATCCAGTATGGTTAATTCGAAATTCCGTTATATGTCGATTTTTCCTTCGAACTTTGGTTCCATCGGATATATTATAATCTAACCGGTTATTTCGAAAACTTGTATAATTCGTGATTGGCATTCGAAAGAAAACGTGTCCTCTAGTCGTATTATTCGTGCAATCCTCTCAGAATAATTCTTAATATTTGATATCTACTTCGAACATTCATACTCAAGACGGCCGGCTGACCGCACGACTTGTCTGCGGGAATCTCGTCAAATGGACCGAAATCGACGTCAGTTACGCAAAATCATAAAACCCGTACCCTAGTGTGAACTTGTGACCACGAGGACTGCGGGAATCCCGTCAAAGGTGATCGGGCACCAATCACGAAACATTCCGAAACCTACTCGCTACTTTTCCCATGTCCGTATACTCAGAAGCGTACGGGGAGCGAGAAGTGCATTAACCCACTTAGATATGACAGCCTACGTAGCGTCGCGATACTAATTTCTCCTCGTGATCCACCCTGAACCGATTAACTCCCAACCACAGCATAGGGACAGCGGGAATCACGGTGCCGGCCATACAACTTGTCCATAACTACTCGTGAATTTTAACCTTGAGCTTGCCTCCACCATTTTGTCAGGACGAATAGACAATCGTTCAACGGCCGGGTGCGGCGCGGTATGCACAATCTCACGAGGACAACGTGAATCTCGTAAAACGGCCGAGAGCGGCAGCGTTTGCGGTAGATCGCGATATTTATCCGCTTTCAATGACGAGGACAACTGGATTATTGTCAAACGGACAGCAAGTGGCGCCGATTGCGTAATAATGCTATATTTTCTCGTGCCGGACCTCAAGGACAATGGAAATCTCGTCGAACGACTAAAAGTGACACCGATTATCTAAATCGCGATATTTATCCGTGTTCTATCGCGAAAACTACGGGAATCTCGACAAACGGGTGAGACCAGCGCCGATCGTGTTACATCTCGAAATTTCTCCGTACCTGGCTGCGAAGACAAAATTCGGTTACAATCACGTAACGTCCCATAAATTTCTTCGTGATCTACCGCGGTGACAAAGGAAATCTCGCCAAATGGTCAAGAGCAGATCAACCTCGTCGCGATTATAAAAACGCCTTGTGCACAAGACGACGTATTATCTGAAACAACTCATTTGATAATAAATATCTAGTATTTATTTATTATTTTTAATTCTTTTATAACTCCCTAAGTGAATTGTATTTACCGCTTTAAACACAGTTCATTGTTGTTTTTCTTCACCGCGTGATGAGCCCCTTTACTTGCAGACCGCAGACGTATCTTGAATTCAAAGGTAACAAAATTAGCTAAAAGGTAGCTAAAACGTAACTAATTTTTACTTCATCCTTACAGTAGGCACCCTGCTCAAGGAGATTCTCTCGTAAGTCGTAATTTATTTTGTGATTTGCGTAACCTTGGTTTTTTGTGCAAGTTTGTGTAAGTTCCTCGCTTGGCTGTGAGTTCCATAGCTGCGATTTCGGAATGGTGAGTCAGCTGATCGCCGTACCGCATACTGATTGGTGGTATATTACGGACAAACAGTTGTCAAGCCTACGTGAATATGTGGTAATAAACCAATATAGTACAATATATTTCCGTTTGGTATTGATTGACGGAAATATATTGTACTATATTGGTTTATAATCTCTTGTCAATACGGACCATGGCGGAATCTAAAGTAGAATGAATATGTGGTAGCGAATTCGACGTGTAATCCATACGAATGATTGTATGCATTTTCTTTAAACACACAATTATGTTCTCTTACGTTTAAATATTGGCCAAACATACTACTCGATGATTGAAGATTGTTTACATTTTTGTGAATTTTATGCTGAATTCATACTTTGCCAATAATGACACGCAGGTCTTTCGTGTACCCTCATTCGCCCTCGCCTCGGTATACTGCGCATGATGAAATCTATAATTTAAAAAATCTTCCTATTTTTGACTTCCGAGGGTTGGCAGGTATGATAGCACATATTTTATCTTATACACGAAAAGGAGTGTTGTAATCTCCTTGTAAACTTTGGTTGAGGTCATTGAGCTTTGAAAATATATCTGACAAATATGCCAGCTTGTAGATCCACAGTTCATCGGTGAAACAGTTTTGGAATTCAAAGTTAGTGTCGGACAAAAAAAAAACTTCATGACGGAGCTCAAATAAACGTGTGATTACTTTTCCCCTTGAAAGCCACCTAACTTCCGTATATAGCAACAGTTGACTGTGCACACCACCCATTTCATCGCACAGTATTGAAAACAAGCAAGAGTTCAAAGCACGTGCCATGATAAAATTTACCGTTTTAACGACTTTGGCTCAATACCTTCTTTAAGCTGTGAGGACATATTTTGCTCACCAAATCTTCTCTATGCAAACAGCAGTGGGTAATATTTGCTTGAGGAGCTACTTGTTTTACTTTGACTACTACGCCAGCATGACGCCCTACCATTGCGGCCGCTCTATCTGAACCAAGTCCTACACATTTCTTCCAAACTAGTTCAGGCTTATTCATAAAACTATTTAGTTTCCCGAATATATCTTCACTTTTTGTTTGAGCCTGGAACACCTCACAAAAGAGCATATCTTTTTTTATTTCATTGCTGTCCTTATACATAACGAAGCACAGTAAATTTGGCATAGTCTATTGGTGACATCAGTCGACTCATCAATCTGTAGTGAAAAATATGGATTCGCTTTGATCTTTTCAATTTAAGTGTGCTTTACATTCAAAGCCATGTCTACAATTATCCGTAACACAGTGTTGTTTGATAATAAAACAACATCAAGCTGCTTGGCTTCCTTTTCTCCTAAAATGGAAGACACCGTATCTTTGGCAGCCGGTAAGATTAAACTCTCACCAATTGTATGTGTCTTAGCTTCTTGAGCTATTCTTAAACTAACCCTACAAGAGGCTTAAACTGCCCTTATATTTAGAGATGAAAAATGAGCTCAGCGTGGTTTTGCTTACTTTGACTTCATACTCTTTATTTTTAAAATAGGCCAAAGGATTCCCCTTCAAATTACTATGTTTCATGTTGAAATGCCTCATTAGAAGCGAAGGTTTCATACCGTGCTGTGTTTGGATAATATTTCCTTACAAATAACGCATTGTGGAATAGGCTCATTTACTTGAATAAACATTTAACGCAGCCTATGGCCATACCAATGCACAGTAAATACACCTCGAGATCACAAATCCTGGTCGCCACACAAGTCCTTCAGCGACAACCACCGCTCACATCTCAGTGCGTGATATGTCACCGAGACCCCCACACAACCGACAGATGCAATCTTCGTCTGGAACATGTAAAGCTTTTGTCTCATACACTCTAAAGTGGAAACCATGTACTGCAAATCGTGTCCAGGTGTGGCTGAGCTCATAGTCGGCTCATTTACATCTCCAGTATATGTGAATCCAAAAGCCAAGTTACTAGGATCATACTTGCGTTTTGCCTCTTTTTTAGTAGAACTAACACTGGAAAGCTGAACGTTAATGGCAGCACTTGATTCAGTACACACATCATCACCTTCAACAGTTTTCACGTCTCCTTCACAAGTTTTGAAAACTTTCGAAGCACTGGTTGAAGGACAAGATTGAGAACGTTTTAACCACTTATCCATGTCAAAGCACAATGTACACAAAACTCTTAAACTGTAATGTAGCACCACAACTAAACAGATTCAGAACATACGTCCGTCGCAATGACTGGATTGTTTTAGCCTATTTTCAATTTTGAAAAAATAGGCTTATGAGATCACCTTTTGTCTGTGTGTGTGTGCGTGCGTGTGTGTGTGTGAGGTGTGTGTGTGTGTGTGTCCCTAATAAAATCTAAACGGCTGGAGCGATTTCAATGAAACTCGGCAATTTCATAGCACTATTCCCGGCGACCTCGAACTTGCCCTTCAAATTTTGTTACGTCTCACCAATCCAACATGGTGGCTGTGCTAAATATTTCACTAGCATTCAATATCTCCGAAACTATTACCGATATCGCCCTGAAATTGTGTACGGTGATAAAGGGCACTACTAGAAGTTCACCTATGAGACTTTCAAAAACCTGGTGACTTCAAAACCAACATGGCGGCCAAGCGAAGTTGAGACTTTTAAATAGACCTTTCTCGCGATTTAACTATCCAAACGTAATGAAACTTGGTACAGCAAATGTTTATACAAATTGTAATGCACTGAAGTCTAATTTAGTTCAATTGTTTACATAACCTCAAAATGGCGGCTGTGCGAAATATTTCACTGACATTCTATATCTCCGAAACTATTACAGATATCACCCTACAATTTTATACGGTGATAAAGGGTACTGATACAAGTTTACCTATGTATATTTCATAAACCTGTTAAGTACAAAACGAACATGGCGACCAAGCGAATTTGAAATATTTTAATAGACTTGTCTTGTGATTTAACTCTCTGAGCGCAGTGAAATGTGGTACAGTAAATGATTTTGCAGTTTGTAATGCACTGCCATCTAATTTAATTCAGTTGTTTACATAACCTCAAGATGGCGGCTGTGTGACATTTTAAAATTAAGTTTTTATTTCTTGTGTCTTAATCATGCGATCGAAGTGAAAGTTTGAATAATGAACCTAGGCAATAATTGTCCTTGAATGGTACATAACTCTATGGCCTATACATATAACAATCCTAAATGGCGAGCTTCCGAATTATTTAGACGGTTCTCAATATCTATGAATCTTTTACAGCAACCAAACTGATTTTTTTTATGTTCATAGAGAATATGAACATATGTTCACCTATAGGACTTTCAGTAACCTGGTGAGCACAAATCCAACATGGCGGCAACGTGAAGTATAAATATTTAAATGGACGTATCTCGCGAATTAACTATCCGAGTGCCATGAAACGTTGCACGTTAAATGCGTATACAAATGTTGATCCACTGGCATCTAATTTATTTCAATTGTTTGCATAATCACAAGATGGCTGCTGTGCGTAATTTTAAAATCTCTTTTTTACTTCTTGTGTTCTAATCATGCGATTGCAGTTTGAATACCACACGTACACAACAATCTTAATGTAATAGTACAAAATTAAAAATCCAGCCTGGCGACCATCTGAAATATTTAGACAGTTCTCAATATCTACGAATCTGTTACAGCAATTAAACTGAAATTTTGTATGTTGATAGAGGCAATTAACATGAGCAGGATATATGAAAATAGGCTGTATAGTTCTTCACGGAACTACTTGTTTATATTTTTCGTAACATCACCGCGTACCACTGCAGCAGTACGAGCGTACCACCAGTGGTACGCGTACCACAGTTTGGGAAATGCTGCTCTAGACCATATGTCTGTCGTGCACGTGATGCTGGAGTCTAAATTCAAATTGTAGAGTCCAATTGCCATCTTCTACTTTGGACCTTTAAACACTATTTTTAATACAAAATAGTATGTTCTTATACTAACTGAGGTTATTGTTTAGGTTAAGTACCCAAGCTTGAAATTAGGATATGTTTTAGATGCAAAATATGGCAGTCTTCATGTTGGATCACACTTGATTACAGCTGGGTTTTGTTCTGGGATAACAAGGCCTCCACAGAAAGATATACCAACCTTGGTGAACTATCTAACCAAGACTCAAAATCCTGTTTCACCCCAAAATTTACATATAAAATGGTAATATCACTTCAAAAGAGAGCCCTTGAAAGAGGTTCTACTTTAGCTTAGAAGAGGATTTAATACTTTCAGAAGTTCCCTACAGCTGACTTTTCTTCACATCTCATTTTTCCTGCTCGACGTTTCTTGCTCTCTTCTCAACCCAAAACTATTAAGTTCCTTTGGCTACAGTGTACCTAATTTCCAATCTTTATGATGTGGTGGGTTTCTCTGTCAATCATAGTCTGTTCCGTAAAGGTTATGAAGCTTAGGTTGTTGCTAGCATCGTGTGGCAAGACCACTGCTGCCATCTAGATTGGTTTTGTTATAATGTGACCAAGACTAAAGCAACCTCTACTAGTTTTTTACCTTCCTATAGTGCAGGAATATTAGACAGAATTTGGGCAAAGAGAGGAAAATTAGTTTATCAAGCTAAAAATTGGTGGAGAGGTTCCTTGAATAGCCTGGATCAAAATACTAAAAGTCCCAAAAAATCCCTTATGGGGAACATGCCACCATTTTGGAAAAATGGCCGCCATCATGGATTCCGTATCCAGCATCGCATTGAACGTCATAACTCTGTACCTAAGGGTGATAGGGATATGCGGTTTGGTCAGGATAACTTACCAGAATGCAGGCTATCATTTTGACACTACTTAACCTAGATAACAATCGAAATAGTTATTATAAATCACTTAAACAAACTCTCATATGGTAGCGATAAAAGCCATCTTGGTGTTCAATGTCGATTTTTCACCTTTTACAGTCATGGGATTGAAAAAAAGTACCGAAATTAATGTTGTTAAGCACATCAAAACGACAAAAATATGTAATCATCACTTTCGTAAACCAAACATTACGGGTGTGAGAAGTTGTCAAACATGCATATGCAACTCGAGGAGCGGCGCGCTGAGAAGGAGGGGGAGCTTCACAAAGCCGGCGCAACTAGTGATGTAAACATATTCTGTAGGCGCAACTATGCCCCTTTTTTAATGATGGGTAAAATTTTGACACTTTTATATAGAAGGATAGCATCTTATAACCTAATAAATAATAAAAACACAATAACTGCATGTGCATTGTGTTCAGAAGATGCCTTTCCTGCACGCTGGTGGGCATATGAACTATGCGAAGTCTGCCCACGTCTATCTCCAGCAAATGGCGAACCTGGAGATGACCATGGCAACCAGAGATTTCGAGAAGTTTTTGGAAAAAGGATTCTTTACCGTGCGTAGTTCATCAAAATTCTGGATTGGGATTGGGCCTGATATGACCATCGAACAAGTCCTGATGAAGAATTATAAGACAACAGGAGGGTTGACTCGAGGGCATGGTATATCTGATGCTATGCTTTCACGCTGGATACATGCAATGCCAGCTCCAATGAAGATGGTGAAAGCTTTGGAATCCTTTGCTGGCGTGAACACAAGCACGTCCCAGCAACACGTGGAACTTGGGCAAGCTTGCCAAAGGCGAGACTTCAAGCATCTCGAAAATTTCACAGATTGGCTACGTATACATTCTCCTTTCAACAAACCTCAAAATATTTTGGTTTCCTTATCAACCGGTGTTATAGGTGACGAAACAGTGAGTGACCTGCGACTCAGCTTGGGAGATAGGAACCGCGACTTTGAAGAAACTGGAAGGGAAATCGTTCGCCGAAGTTAAACTCCAACGAAAGGACAAAGTTGTCACTCTTGCAGCAATGAGCAATGTCGTTGTCCGAGCTGAGACCGTATCTGTAAATCCAAACCAGCTGTTTCATCGGATTGCGTGTGTCGCTCGCAATGAAGGAGACCTTGAATCTTGCTTTTAATACGAGTTGGCTTTATTGCCGCCAGCGCTGTTCGATGCTTCAACTATCAGAAAAGGTACAAAATCAACTTTACGGACAGTGATAGAGAAGTTGTGTGCACCAATGACCTGTCTACCCGAAGACGTTACCTACGTGTTTGATCGTAGAGATCTACTGCACCGGGTGGTATGGCCGAAATGTCTACGAATCGATTACCGCAATCAAACTGAAGTTTTGTATGGTGATAGAAGCAATTAACATAAGTAGATTATATGAAAATATAAAAAACGAGATGTTAAAATTTCTCATCTTGCGGTTACGTAAAAATGTAATAAATTAGATGTCAGAGGATTAAAATTTTTATAAGCATTTATCGTACCGAGTTTCACTGCGCTCGGATGGTTAAATCGCGAGAAAAGTCTTTAAATATTTCAACTTTGCTTGGCCGCCATGTTCGTTTTGTACTTAACAGGTTTTTGAAAGTCACATAGGTGAACTTCTAGTAGTGCCCTTTATCACCGTACAAAATTTCAGGATGATATGAGTAATAGTTTAGGAGTTATAGAATACCGGCGAAATATACCGCCATGTTGGATTGGTGAGACGGGGTCGGACAAAATAGTACTATGAGCTTACGGAGTTTCATTGAAATCGCTCCAGCCGTTTAGATTTTATTAGGGACACACACACACGGACGAAAGGTGATCTCATAAGCCTATTTTTTTCATAAATGAAAAGGCTAATAAAACATAAATTGCCATTTCATGAAGACAAAGATAATCGACATAATATACAGTAAGTAGTTTCAACAGTTGTAATGTTCTCAAACTCTAAAGTTATGAGAAAGTAAAATAGAACTGAACTCGCTCAATGCAATGATTCACATTTCTCGTATTCCATGCTTCAAGTAATAGTTATCTATGCAAACCTGAAGTACATGTGGACTTTATCTTTGAAGTATGAGAATAGTGAATCCAAATTATCTATATTTGCAAGTGGGTTGAAATAGTTTTGTAACAGGTCTACCGATCCAAGTGTTCTTTAATTAGCCTGTGGCCATGCTTGCGACTTTGTAGCCGCGTCAGAAATGCCACGGCAGAGTCGCCTTAGTGCGTTACATTGATTCAAATGTAGGTGGCCATGCTTGGTCGACATGGCGACAAAGACGCAGCAGAGGGCGTTTCCCCGGCGCAGCGACAAAGATGCTCCGCGTAGTTTCTTATCGATGTGGCCATGCTAGCGCGACATTGGGCGCATATACAGTATATATATTAAAAACAAAATAGCATTGCTCATAGGCCGAGTCGCTCTAGCATGCTAGGCTCTGGGCGACTGACGCGCTCCATATTCAATAAATAAATAAATGAATAACTAACTTTAATTAATGAATCAATGATTGAATGAATAAATCATATATTGTTACTACAATGAAACTCTAAGAAACTCGAATACATAGTTTTATAAACTAAGCGTGAATTTTATCTTACCTCGACGTACCTGCAAGTCTTTCTTCTACTGAGATTGCGTTGTTAAAAGTTCTTGTTTTTCAATTCCTTTATTGAGAAGTTACATTCATTCTAAAATTTGAAGAATTATGGCATCGTGGGTCCGTGGTGTATTACATCTTCATGGCCGAAAAGTGACCCATTTGCTTGCGACATTAGATAATTCACAATATCTTCCCGTTGGGCCACAGCCTTCTTGAGTCTCAGTTCATGGTTCCGTGAACAGCCATATGAAATATGCCTGGTAAGTTATGGGACGTTCCACGTGTACTTACGTAGGCTACTGGTAATGGACCCTCAGTTGTCTAGGGGTACGTATTGAAGCTACAGTACGTCAAAGTATTGAATTGCCACTCTACCAAGAAGTTCAAGGGTTGAAACGGGGCACACTCCGCAATCATAGCGCTAGACTCCAAACAAATTCTGCGATTGATCCTAACTTATGGCCACAACCACCTCTTTCCCGTCCCCAGTTGCAAGTACGCACGTTATTATCATTAGACAAATGCCACACACACTAAACATACACGGCAGACAACAACAAAAATTCTGAATAAAGTTACAAAACTCCTCTATAGGCCTTAAAACTTCGCACTGTAAATATATTTCATCTTCTTCCTCTGGGCCGATAACCTAGATGTTAGGCCCCTTAAAACAAGAATTATCATTATTATTATCATCTTCTTCCTCTTCTCCTTTCTTCGATTTCAGTCATCTATGGGCCACATGAAATACATTTCTCGTGATTTTATCTCCTTTCTTGATTTTAGTTTATTTTCATTAGGCTAGTTCGTCATCATTTTACTGTGTTCTTTCTTTCTTTCTTTCTTTCTTTCGTTAATCTGCCTAAACAGTTGAGCACTAGTCAATATTGTTAAAAAAAAAAAAAAAAAAAAACGAATTTTCTAATCTCTTTTCTAAATGTAAGCCTGTCTAGAAAGTCTTGTTTAGTAATGTTCATTTCTGTTAAATCCTTTTTCACTTCGATGAAGCAACTAATTTGCATTTTGGGATTTTTATCAGCATGGTCGAATATTTATTATGTCTTTCCGCGTTCATTCGGACCAAGTGGTCATAAAAGGAAATTCTTCTCTTTCTGAGAATATTTCATAATTAAATATATTTATCATTATGATTATTTACTGGTTAAATAAATCGCAAATTAAGTACCTAGTTTAACCAGTAGGCCATGTTCTGGCTTACAAATATTACTTACGTCAAACGATTTTAGATAATTATTTGAAGTTTCAGCCATTGGACAAAACGAAGTTTGTACTTATATAACGTCATTCTAAATATTGGTTTTATCTTAAAAGTGTGTCACTATTAGGAACTTGTCAATGGTAGGAACAATAATAATATTTATTTATTTATCGTATGATGTTAACACAACACAATCACCTACATAAATACAGATTCATATAACACAGCAATAATACTAACAAATTATATAAATTATAAAGCAGATAAAAAAAATTATTATAAATCAACGACCAACTCGTTGATCCATTTGACAGCCTCAGTTGTAGCAGAATGCAGGTCCTCCAGACTTCCTGGAAAAACTCGGAGAGGACATTCCAGTACTAAGTGCTCCATTGTCTGTGGAATGTCAGCGCAATCGCAATTCGGTGAGTCTTTCCAACCCCATTTGTGGAGAACAGAAGCACATCTTCCCAAGCCACATCTAATACGATTGAGTCTAGTCCAGGTATGTCTGGGCAGATTGAAGCCAGCAAGTTTTATGTGAGGATCCTCAACGTTCACGATGCCTGGTGGCGTAGATGTTGTCCACTCAACCCGCCAATTTTCATTAGGTTTAAAATTTCTGCTTGTTAAATCCAAGGCAGTTTTCCATGCAGGTTTACGGGATTTCAATCTAGATGGGCCAAGATGTTTCATGTCTTCATGTATTGGGAGGGCCTTGTTATTTTGCACTCTCGACCAAAGATGAACCAGATTTTTCTGCCTTCTGATATGAGGAGGTGCGATATTACTCAGCACTGGTAACCACTGGACTGGAGTAGGAAGTAGTGTTCCAGATACAATACGCATGCTCTGTCGGAGCTGAACATCCACCCGTTGAGTGTGGCAGCTATTAAGCCATACCCCAGAGCAAAACTCGGCTGAAGAATAGATTAACGCAAGAGCAGTTGTTCTCAGAGTGTTGGCATCCGCTCCCCATGATGTTCCAGCCAGGCGCTGAAGGAGGTTATTGCGGCTCTTCAATTTCGCAGCAGATTTACACAGATGGGTTTTGTAGGTCAGAGATCTATCCAAAGTCATTCCCAGATATTTAGGGGTGCTATTATACTGTAATTCTTTATCTCTAAAATTGACTCTAGGATGGTAATTTGCATGCCTGTTGTCCAGATGGAAAGCAGTTATCTCACTTTTCTGAGGATTTGGTTGTAAGCGCCATTTTTTGAAAAAGTCATCCAGGACTTTGAGGTCTTGGGTGAGAACGGCCTCAGCTTCTGCGAAATTAGCATGTTGAACAGTGAGGTTGATATCGTCCGCATACATGAACTTGCGGGCTACTGTTTTCGGAAGATCATGGGTGTACAGATTAAAAAGAATGGGTGAGAGAACAGAACCTTGCGGCAGGCCATTATTCAGTTTACGGAATCGGCTTTTGTTCTGCTCAGAGTAGACTTGGAACAATCTGTTACTTAGCATGTTGTCTAACAAGTTCATAATCTTTAAACAAGGAACAGCCTTGATCAATTTCAATAGCAATCCCTCCTTCCAAACAGTATCATATGCTGCTGTGAGATCCAGAAAGGCTGATACGCTCTTCAGTTTCTTCTCAAACCCAGCTTCCACAAAGGTGGTCAGGGAAAGAACTTGGTCACTGCAATCACGGCCAGGTCGGAATCCTGCTTGTTCAATTGGGATCAGTGCCTCAATCGCTGGCGCTATTCTATTCAGGATCAATCTTTCCAGGAGCTTGAATGTCACAGATAGCAATGCTATTGGACGGTAACTTTGAGGTAAGTTCGGGTCTTTCCCTGGTTTTAAAAGGGCAATGATTTTGGTCTTCTTGAAGATTGCAGGTAACTTTCCTGATTCTAGTATACAGCTGAAAAACATAGCCAACCATCGTTTTGTAGCTGGACCACAGTTCTTTAATAATTCTGGATAAATCCCATCTAATCCTGCAGCTTTTCCATTTTGAAGAGAGATTAAACCTTCTTCCACTTCCTGTACAGAGAAGGGTCTCGAATATGTATCATGTGGCTGAGCTGAGCGTATGGCTTGCCTAAGCTTTGTTTTCACCAACCGGTTGAACTTCTTGTTCTTTGCTGTTCTAGAGGTTTGGACAATATGGTTAGCTATCGCATTTACATTAATAGATGTAGGTGTTTTCGATGGTATGGAAGCGGAATCTAGTTTCCGTATCAGAGACCACGCCTTCCTGCTGGAATGCGTGAAGTTTAAACCTTCAACAGTATTTATCCATCTCTCTCTTCTACCTCTGTCAAGTGATTGTAGAAGTTCAGTAGCTTTCTCCCTGCTGCTATTTTCATTATACTCTTCTTTCAGTCTGTTGGACTCCTCATTCCATCCTGGTATATACTCCTTCCTGAAGCCTCTCGGAATAGATAGTTTGGCTGCTGCTTTTATTAGACCTATGAACCTTAAGTAGTTTTCAGGTACCGCTTGAATCCATCTAATGTTGGCATCTGAGTATTTTGCATAGGTTTCCCAATCTGCCTTCAGAAAGTTCCAGCGAGGACGAGGTGTGGAATGAATAACAGGAATAATAATATTAACACTCAGCTATTTTCTAAGTTTATGCCGTGTCTTGTGCGGTGTTCCGCCTAGGAACACCAAGATAGGGTCATCAGGGGACCCCCACACAAGTGTTAAATAATATTAGCCTATTTATTATTTATAAAAAGGTATTGATGAATTTGAACAACAGACACCATATAAAGCAACATGATCTCACGTTATATTTTCTCAAATAAAGCAAGGACACTCTATTTAACGTGTTCAGTTAATTCTTAGGGGGGGGGGGGGGGTATCGCTGTTTAATTTTATTAAGTGTAGAAAATGAGATAGCATATCATAGCACATGTTTCTTTAGCTCATTTATGAATACCAGCAGCTTGTAGAGAAGGCCATTTCAAGCAAAATAATATAACATTGCACAGGGTTTCTTTACACTGTGTTGACGTCAAAGAAAACAAAACTCACGTTTCTGCCATGGCCCCCTAATGCTATGACGTAGCCGTCCCCACTACATAAAAGGATAATTGCGAGGCAAAGAATACCTTGACTGCTACGACCTCCTGGAATACCCCCACTATGACACTAGTCATGCAGTGACAATTAAAATGGAGGCCGTGGAATTCGGCGACAGTCGCTCTAGCGTGGCCAGTGGGAAAAACCCAAACCGGGCGACTCTGACGCGCTACAAAGTCGCAAGCTTGGCCTCAGCCTAAGTGCTGAATGGGTTGCATAAGTCGTAGGCGTCAGAAGGTCGCCAGTGAGGTATGAACACTCTTGTTGTATCACAGATGTGGATTTTCACATCGTAGTCTACTGATGACAGTGGAGATTTAAATCATTAGGTTATTGTAAACAAAGCATAAGCCATTTAGATTAGCATGTGTTATTATGGTTGAAGCCATTTTTCAGTGTTGCCTTAGTAATCGAAATTCGATGTTTTTCAGTCGGTCACAGGATTGTACCCAATTGTGATGGGTTATTCCCTAATCCTGAAAAAAAAAATACGTGAGATAATAAATACCCTTCGATGACCAGTTTCCATCATCAAGCGATCATCAGATCCATTACACTTATGCTAATAAATCTATGTCTAAAAGAATGGGTGATAGTATTTACAATATGCACTCTTATTTAGTTGCAGTAGTAGTTAAAATAATTACAAGCCTCCGTGGCTTAGGCGGCAGCACGCCGGCCTCTCACCGCTGAGTCCGTGGTTCAAATCCCGGTCACTCCATGTGAGATCTGTGCTGGACAAAACGGAGTTAGACAGGTTTTTCTCCGGGTGCTCCGGTTTTCCCTGTCACAATTTCATTCCAGCAACACTCTCCACTATCATTTCATTTCATCTGTCATTCATTTAATCATTGCCCCAGAGGAGTGCGTCAGGCCTCGGCAGCCGGCCCAGTTCATATCCTCGCCGCTAGATGGGGGCTTCATTCATTCATTCCATTCCTGACCCAGTCGGAGACTGGAAGCAGGCTGTGGATTTTTTCAGTAGTTAAAATAATGCAACTAGTCAATATTTGGGAGTTATAGTCAATGTGATATTTTGTTAAGATACTGAAAGTGGTGATTGACCTCCAAATTTGCCTTTAGGTGTGAGTATGTGATTGTTGTTAAATGGTCAGTTCAGATTGTATTGTCTACTTATCTGGTTGAGTCGTACGCGGTCCGGATGAGAGCAGTTGACCTCGTCACTGTCTGCACTGAACTGGGCCAGTTATAATTATCACAATACTTAACACAATCATGACCTGATATTGCAGTGCATTCCTTAATATAATATACATATAAACTTTGTGAAAGCGTCTTTATCATGCGGGCATATACGCACTATTTTTGTTGGTGAAGTTTTGTTTGTTTGGTGAGATTTTGAGGTTTAAATATATCTAGAGATGGAGATTTTTGATAATTTTCAGGCATAAATACCCATCATATATATTTTGTACATGGTGTTGGGTTAGCGTGCCTGCCTCTAACCCAGAGTCCCCCAGTTCGATTCCCGGCTCCGTCAGGTATTTTAGAAACTGACGAGGGCTGGAATGGGGTGCACTCAACCTCGTGAGGCCAACTGAATAGCTGATAGAAGAGGCAGTGCCCCAGGGGACCCGATGTGCTGACCACACGTCACGCCACAATCTGTAGGCTGGACAGCGATCACTTGTAGGCTAAGGCCCCTGAGAGGATAAGTGCCACGGTTTCTTAAATATGTATTTTGTATATTTATTACATTTTACATTCAATACACATTGTGATATATAAACTAAGGACTGGCTGCGTGGCTCAGGGGTAACGTTCTCGCTTGCTGGGCCCAAAGTTGCAGGTTCGTATCCTGGCGCAGTCAGCTGGCATTTGAGGGTGCGCAAATGCGAGGGAGCCGTGTCCGTAGATTTACTGGCTCGTTAAAGATCCCCCTCGGGGCAAAATTCCGGCACCCCGGCGTCTCTAAAAGCCAGTGTAGTTAAAAGGGACGTAAAACCAATAACATTATTATTATTATTATTATTATTATATAAACTAAGGAAAATAAAATAGTTACGCCATATGCGGCGGTATATGTTTTACGATTTCACATATAATGTTTCGTTGTCATTTTCTTTCTCACCCATTTTAGTATCTTACGTTTGTTTAACATTGGAAATAAAAGTCGCCTGTAGAATATTAGAAGAAATCTCTAGGATGCGTGGTTGTGAGAAAGGAGTACAGTGTTCTTAACCCAACCTGTGAATTCCTCGATGACGAAGGAACGCTTAATGGTTTTCGTTCAGACAGTTCTGGTTGTTTGGAATAATCCGATGGTGAGTTAAGTTTCTGCACAAATAACGAGACATTATGATTAATGGGAAGCTTTTAGCATAGTGAAAATTGAACTTGGCAGCTGCTATTGTCAATTTAATGGCCGATCGAGCTCTATGTATATCGATCAACAGCTCACAGAGGGCGATATATTTTAATTATTACCAGCCCCCAAAGTGATGCATTGCTTAGCAGAAATTAGGGTTTAACTCCAGAATTAATACAGTCTTCATAGTTGTGAAAAGTAATACCATAGGAAGACCAAACGTCGAGTGATTCGATTCAAGGCCTTGATGACTTTTAGTGGATTCAAGAAATCGCTGGCCTGCGGTGACTTAAGTTTTTGAGTTGATGTTTAACTCTGACAAAAGCCAAGCCGCCTTCGTTTTCAGCCAGCATGCTCATGTGTTTTAGTCCGGAATTACCCATACTTGCACAGAGTAAATTGTAAAATGTTTTTAAGGATGGTTAAATGCGAGTGACTTGTATCAATAGATTTACTGACAAGGGGCAGATGACCTCGCTGTTCCGTCCCTTTAAACCTGAACGACTAACTAGATTTACTGACATAATAATGGCACATTTCAGGACAGAAGTTCGACATCCCGGCGTCTTTTAAGCCGCAGATCATCATCTGATTTGTTCTTCACTTTTGGCATTGGTAGTGCAGATAGTGACAGGCCGACAGGCTAGGAACGTGTCATGGTTATCAGGCCCGTTTATAAAGTATTGGGTTGGTTGCTAGGTTAGCGGTGCGCCGTAGCAAATCGCCATGGACAAGGAATTATAGAGCAGTTGTGGTGCCAGTAATGAATAAAATGTGAAATTAAATGTTTGAGCGTGCAGATTGGTATCGTGTCAAAGCATACCGTATAGGATCTGCAGCGCACATTGCGGTTAATGAGGTTAGAAGCAAGCATGCTGCGAGGTGGCGTGCACACATAATTGGTGGTGGTGAACCGTCCCGGGAATTCCTCCAGCCCGCATGAGTCTCTTTCAATTATTCCATCCTCGTTAGGTGAAACTATGTACCTTTTAGAGCGCTATTGAGTCTATTATACCTGGGGCTTTGCAACCTTTTGAGTTTCTCAGGCATCCCTTCCGTTCGTCAGTTATGATGTCATTTATTTCTAGGTGTGCATGAATCTTCGAGAATATAATATACTAGCTATTGTACCCGACGTTGCCCGGGAGGTGTCTTTATAAGTCATAGAAAGATACATGCCAATATATTTCGCAGTGTGTATTCATTTTGCCCTTAAGTGAGTTTAAAACATGGTTCTCCTCGATTCTAATGTTACTCAAGTTCAATATTAACTCACTGTAAATAGTCGATAGGTAGCCTACACCTACAGTACTGTGAAGTACAAGAACGTAGCGGAGAATGTAACAATAGTAAAAAGGGATGTATACACACAATTCCTAGAGAACTCTGTCTCACAATTACTTTCCTGGTAGTGTTTATTTTTGATTTAATGGGGTCCGCTATTCTTATGGCAAAGTATCATTACTTACTGTTTTGTTCTTGTAGAAAATTATCGCGTAATAATATATATTCGTAGTTTAATTACCGTATGGTATTGACATGTTATCAACTAAATTCATAATTTAACACCCGGTTCCATTACAAATTAGCATAGGACATAGAGCAAGATAATTACCAATTTCAATATAACTCTAATAACAGAAGGAAATATTATTCATAGAACAATCTGCATTATCACGCAAAAGTTACTGTATTTCTGATTTGTAATACAAAATACAGCTGGTGTAGACATTGTCAACAATAAAAGAATGCAGTATAAGGACATTATGATTAATAAAACATAAACGTCAACATATCGGTAGTAGAACACACCTTAACGGAGAGTATAAAACTTCGATTCTAGTAGATATTACATACAATATATTACGCATTATACCTTTCGTCATAAGGTAAAGATTCAAAATCTTCCGTAACAGCAGCGGCATTACAGTATAAGATTAGACCCAAAATGTCACATAGGTTTCTGTGACCTAACGACTGAAGGTTAAATAACATCATACATAAAATGCAAAAATCATTTAGACCACCACGTGTATTAGCGGTTAACATTTTCGGCTTTCGACTTGGAGGTCTGATTTTGAATCCCGGATCTGTCAAGAATTTTTAATTCTGGTTACTTGTGCCGGGCTCCCTTCTGTCATATTTCCTGTCGACCACCCTTGGTCACCTCTCGTTCACTTACGACATTACGACACTCCTCCTCCTTCAGGGTCTTCAACTTGTGGGGCGCTGGTTAGCGATCAGTTGGCCCCAGCTGAGTTCGCGATTGCTTCCACTAAATTGTGCCGGGGTCGTCTGTGGCATATTTACTGTCGGTCTCCCTTGATCAACTCTTGTTCTCTTCCGACCCTGACGGTATTAGGATATCCGAGGTCTAAGGAGTCTTTCAAATTCCCGCCTTAATTGGACCTTGTTTCATCTTTCCTGATACCCTCATTCTTCAAAGGGTCAGATCTCTTGTTTTTCTTTTCATCATATCTCTTGCTTTCTGTACAATGTCATAAAGGAGGCAGGGTGTGTGTAGCCCCACCACTGAAGGTGCTACACCCTCAAGGGCTCACGGCTGTTGAGTTTGGGATGATACCTGAGCTGGATCTGTTTTTTCCCTTTTCCAGTGATTCTGGGGCGGACTCTCTCCTATTTCTCTTGCCTTTCATGGCACACCTTTCCAATTCCGTCAATCCTCATTTTTTGAAGGTTGAGAGCATTTCTTTTACCTGCATTTTATTTCCCTTATTCCTTCCTGTTTGTCCTTTTGTTCTCCTAATCCGTAATTTGGTTGTAAGTTGCAGTTATTTTTAGTTCTAGTGTTCATTTTATCATCATTTTTCATTTTCACCCCGAAGAATGATATGCCTATAACCTCCGTGTTAGGCACTTTAACATCAACTATCATCATCAAATTACAATTTCAGCATTATCTTTTCCGACAATAAATGAATGAATGAATGAAATGTTTATTGCAGCAAAATAGCCAGAGAAAATGCATAATACATCTGAAAATAATATTATTTGCCTATATCTAATCACTGCACAGTTTCGATAGTGATATTAGTTTTTTTTTTTGCACATATTCGCATGATATCGGGAACATTGATTATGATGTAATTCACTCACAAAGTCCTCATTTGGGTAATGCAATCTTTTGTTGGTGCATAGCTTGTGGTGAAACCCGTGTACTGCAAATCGTGTGATGGCGTGTCTCAGTTCATAGTTGGCTTGTCTCCAGTTTTGTGTCAGTATGACGTCTGTTGTATAAAACTCTGTCCAAATGTTGTTCCCTTTTCCAAGTAATATTTGAATGGTTTTCTCATATGCCTTCGTGTTTGGAAGATGCAACTGCAACCTCGTATCTTCTATGAAGAAATTCTCACTAAGCATAATATGTCAGTCTTGATGGTGCTGTTATTCCTATTCCCAGCACTCTTTTCATGTAGCGGGCCTTGATTTCTTTCTAGTGTTAAGAGGTAAGTTACAGTACTTACTTTACTTTCCGTGTCCGGGAGACACACTAAATTCTTCCTTTCCAGAACTCTGCAGCTCTTATCCCTCGGTCTGTGGCCAATATAAGGTCTTCCTGGCTGCAGGTTTCATTAAGATCTTTGCACGTGAGCAGGTGTTGTGGAGTCTGGATTTCTCCACAGGCACATCGTGGATCTTCTGCATAACCCCACTTCACAAGGTTGCTACGACACTTAGGCTCTCCTGTTCTCATCCGGTTTAAGGACCTCCAGGTGGTTTAAGGCAAATGACTACCACTGCTCAGTTCTTCTTTAGGGGTAAACCCCTCTGGTACTATTTGTTTCCAGAGTGACACACGCCGGACGTCTGGCTTGGTATGGAGGGGTACTGTTCCCTTAATAAAACTCTTCCTGGATCTTAGGCGAGGAGTGGTCGGTCACCTTGTGGTTGAACATAGAATGTCTGGGATCTGTTTCAAGCTTTTGTCTCTCTTTCTCTGCTGCCACCCTGCGTCGAATAGCTGGAGGTGCAATGCCAGCGAGAGGTAGATCTTCTGCACTGGAGTAGGTCTCAGACTTCCCGTGACAATACGTGTGGACTCGTTAAGAGCTATGTCCACTTGCTTGGTATGGGCAGAAGCTCCCCACACTGATGATCCGTACTCTCCTGCTGCGAAGCAAAGTCCCAATGCTGTTGAACGTAGAACCTGAGGGTTCGCTCCCCATGTTGAACCTATCAACTTCCACATTATGCTATTTCTTGAGCTGATCTTGCACTTCAATTCTCTACAATGTTTCCTGAAGCTGAGGGTACGATCAAGCTTGATTCCCAAATATCGAGGCGTTTCACAGCTTTCGAGTGTCACTCGTTTCCAGACAACATTCAACTTTCTCCGGGCCTCTTTGTTGCGAAGATGAAATGCGCATACTTGTGTCTTTCCAGGGTTAGGTTTCAGGTGATTCTGGGTGTAATAATTGTCTAATCTCTCAAGAGCATTGGACAGTTTTCCCTCCACCTCCTCAAAGCTCCTACCCTGTACAGCAATAGTGGTGTCATCCGCATAAATAAATCGCCTGGCCTCTAAATATTCTGGCTGGTCATTTGTATAAATGTTGAATAGTGATGGGGATAACACACTGCCTTGAGGTAACCCGTTTTTCTGGTTCCTCCATCGACTTTTATTCCCTTGAAGTGTAACATAGAACCTTCTGTTCTGGAGCATCCCACGTAATGACATTTGTTAGATACAGTAAGAGTATCCCATATAATGTTGAGTCCGTAGGTAGCTATTGGCATTATTACAGTTTGGGAGAGAATCATTCCAGCAATACCACCGCAATATTGCACCAATCACTTTTCCGACAATGAAAACTGAAAGTCTGGTTTAAGTTGTATTCACAGAGGAAAGATTTTTTGTATGAAATGTTTGGATTGCATTTCTCAGAACTCTAGTCCTCTCTACTCATTAACCTCACCGCAGCAGCGGTCTTGCCAGCACCATTGCAGGGAAATTGGTATCACCGATTACGAATATTGTTGCGGAAGCCGAATTACCTGTTGCTTCCAAATAACTTCTGTACTAACCACTCAGCAGGAAAGTTCATGAAATTTTATAAAATTCGAGTGAACCTAATGGAATTCTATTTTAATAAGGTGAAAAGAGGCCTGTTTGCCATCTCTTGATGAAAGCAGTACATTTGCATTTGTCTGTTGGCACAGGCTATAGTAAAATGTGTTTTTTCACAGCTGTCTCAGTCTTACTCATGGCTGTGATTATATGGAAGCTACTGAGGTATGGGTGGAGCTTAGTAATGACATTCAGGGCACAGTCAGTGCCTGTGGATGCTGTGTTCTACTCGTAGGGTTAGTACTGCTGTTCTGACTCGGTGAGGAAAGCAATGCCAAACTACCTCACTCCTCATCTTGCCTAGTACGTCTCACTATAGTGCTGCCTTGGGTGTTTGTGGGTATCTACCCACATAACCTAACGGCGGTACTTTTTGAGGATCCAACCAGCCTTCGGGCTGACTACCTAATAGAAGGTGCAAAGGTATGTTTAGTTTCTGTCATTTAATATCACGCTATTTTATTTTGTGATATAATTTGCGTTTTGATATTGCGAAAATTATATTGACAAATAGTGTCAAGTCTTCGTTATGCTATACTGGGTTGACAGTGCTGTGTGAGCAGTTGAGTAACTAACGGGATTTCATGTAAAGAACCTCATTTTCTATACCGGTAGTGAGAGCACAACTCGCATCTAGTCGGCCGTGTCTTGACTTGAGCATGTTGCCATGGAGATGGCCGGCCTTGCCATTCCTTCATGAGTTCATTTTATGATTAGCCTTTGCTCGAGTGCAAAAGGGCCGAAATCTGAAGAATGAGAAAGACTATCGAAAATTCATGTAGCCAGCCGTTCCTTCTGGGTCCTAAACTATGTGTATGCAAAATTTGGTTGAGATTGGTGGAACGGTGTAGATTTGTATACGGAACAAATCCACATACCCACATATATGCCCACATACATACAGTCTTTCACTTTTATATATAAGATTGCACAGGTTTGGGTTACATGTTATGGACCGATATTTTGAATGGATCGACAGATTTAGAGTCCTTCGAAAGTAGAAATATCCCTCTCTTTGTAAGGAAAGCTAGCATCAGTTCTGGAGTGTTAAGAATTTTATTGAAGCCTTTTGCTATTGTTTTGTGTGCTTTAGGTAAGTTCTTGTACCAGAAGTTATGGATACTGTCAGTACCAGGTACTTTTCAGTCATCACAATGGTCAATCTTACATCGTCGTCACCAATTTCAATCGTTGCGTTGTTCTGTACGTCCTTTGTCATCATCTTGGTTGTTACCGTATTGGGAATATGGATATTTATATAGGACTTTCTTTGGTTGTTGTTGAACTCCCTGTTATGTTGTATTCGAACCATGGACTCCGTATCTCCGTAATCGTCTAGAATACACTTCTAACGTCTGGCATTGGAAAACACTTTCTTCGGTATGCTTTTGAGCATCCATTTCCTTCTATCCCAATACTCGAACGGTGGTGACAGCTGCACAGTAGATCAAGTTGTTCGATACCTTCGCAGAAAATGAGAAACTTACGCAAGTCATAGGCTTACGTATTAATATACTGTACTGTTTGATTATTTAAATTTTAGAAGCCATTTTTCAGTGTTGCCTATGTAATCAATCAACAGAATTGCTCTTCAGTCGGTCAACACCATTGTGCCCTAACATATTGGACAGAAAGTGACGATTATTTTATCAATCTATTACCTGAAAGAAATGTTACATGGATTATTTCTACATTAACACATTTCTAACAAATGGTGTGGGCTTAATTGGATGACATGTTTCGCTCGTCAAGCGAGCGTCATCAGATCTAAATATAAAAGACAAATTCCCACAGGTGCTCACGGCTAGTGGGACGTGGGTTGGCGACAACGGGACCTCAGCTAAGTTCAGCATTGCTTGCACTTACTTGTGCCGGGCTCCTCTGTCATATTTCCCGTCGACCTCCTTTGGTCAACTCTTGTTTTCTTCCGACCCCGACGCTATTAGGGTATCCGAGGCCTAGGGTGTATTTCACTTTCCCGCCTTAATTGACCCTCGTCTCATCTTTCCTGATCCCTCATTTTTCGAGGCGTCAGATCTCTTCTATTCTTTTCATGGTATCTCGTGCCTTCCGCTCAAGGCCTTAAATGAGGCAGGGTGTATGTAGCCCCACCACCTATGGTGCACCCGTGATAGTGCTACACCCTCAAGAACTCACGGCTGGTGAGTTCAGGAGTTGGCAACTCCAAGGGATTCCTCAGCTGGGTCAGTTTTTCCCTTCTACCATTGACTTTGGGGCGGACCTTCTCCTCTTTCCTTTTCCTGTCTGCCTTTCATGGTTCTATTTCTTTCCAAGTCCCTGAATTCTCATTTATCGAGGGTTGAGGGCATTTATTTTCCCTCTCTGTTACTTTCCTTATTCCTTCATGTTTTTTTCTTCTTCTATCCCTTAAGTCAGTTGTAGTTAATTTTTAGTTCTAGTCTTCATTTGATCATCATTTTTCACTTTCACCCAAACCATTAGGGGCCTATAACCTCGATGTTAGGCCCCTTAAGACACCAATTTTCATCATCATCATCATCATCATACAGACAAAATAGATCTACTAAACACTATCAAACCCACAATGCCACTCAACGGTCGCTGTCCTTCAACAACCACCACCCCCCCCGCTAAAAGCATGGCGAAACTTAACAAGTGTGGCAACTACTGATGATAAATACTAAAGCATTAAGCAGCCGAAAAAAGTAACTATTTATTTTAATATCTACCAGGTTCCAAGAATGAGAAATGACGATCTCACCCACAAATAGTCTCCCTCCACCTACTAATCTATGACGGTTTAGCTACTATTGGTGTGGTACACTTAGGCGTTAAGTCCCAAACTAGAATTGTACACAAATATGCAGAAATGATTTACGAATTCGCTGGTGAGATGATTGTAATTATAATAAAAGGCTGGAACTGTAACTTACAAAAAAATAAATTCCTCTCGGCACGCCGGAAGGCGGAGGTAGATTTCACCGGGCAAACTAGGGGGTAGGCTATAATAGGCAAAATATGCAGGTTTTCGTAGGAGGAACAGACCTCATTGATTGCAAGAAAGTATTTTACATTTGGAGGTTAATTAACTTTTTGTTTCGTTTTTGTATGCATATTTTTATCATTTTATTGCCTTATGGTGATGGTAACCTTCTTGTCATTTGGGGTTCATTTTTATTATACTTGTGATCACACTGTCCTTATGCAAGGTTTGGAACTGTTGTGTAACTATCTGACAGTCTGTTACTTCTTCACGCAAAATTTTATCTCCCGCAGAGATTTTTGTTGGTTCCTCAGTTTAGGGGCTGCGACAACGTGGTCATGTAACCCCGTGTAGGCTTTCATTGGGTGTGTGTAGAATCTGATAAACGGTGTTAATTGTGATGACTGTATTAGTCTGTAATTCAGGTAAGGTCTGCAGACGGTCAATTTTAAGTAGTAGTTCCTAATTTTGTACCATATACTAACGTCAACGACACCTAGCTGTGAACTTGGCTACTAGATGCTACCGCAATCAGCAACTTGCAACGAACGTTGGAACTTCCCCTCCAAAGGAAAGCATGCTGAGGGATTTTTAGCGCTCTTAGAAAATCCGACGACTTTGGCCGGCTTTGAACCAGCCACCTTGGGCTTATAAGTTCAGCATGCTACCAGTTAGCCGCTTCCCACAGAGTCAGATGGAAAAATGAATGTGATCTCGTGCGATGGCGTTGTCTTGGCAAGCTCTGATAGCTCATCCCTCATCAATTAAGAAGCGTTGTCATGGTAACCTCTGATGGCACTTGGCATTTTCTTTAATTCCGAAATCCTTTTTCTCATCCCTTGGCGTAATGGTAGGTCAGATCAAAAATTCTTTCAGACAAAGTTTTAGGTAATTATTAGGGGAATATTTTCCATTTTGTACGGTTTTGATATTGTGCCTATTAAGAGAGATATGATTAATGTTTCCCGAAAAACTCACTTTTTTCCACCCCTTTGGTCAATGTTTGGTGCTATCAAAAACTTTTCAAACATACATTTTTGGCACTTATCCGACACATATTATGAAATTTGAATGGATTCGATAGTTCACGAATTAAGAGAGTTATAGCGATATTTCACCTTAAAAAAAAAAGCCCCCCCCCCCCCTTCAACCGATTTTGGCCATTAACGAACTCGACCGAGATTTTAAGGGGATACATATTATGCAAAACATTCAAAGGGATTGGTGCAAAATTACGGCAGTTATCGTGTCCACAAGAAACTGATATATATGCATATATATACACACACATATATATATATATATATATATAAACTTTTGAACTGACGGTGGTTTGGGGGTCTGGGGGATGTGAAACGCGAAGATATGTCGAAATTTTCCGGAAGAAATAGCTTTCTGATGAAATTTACCTAAATTGCAATAGTTAGCTTTCTGATGAATTCTACCTAAAATAGGCTACATAATTAAAAATACTACCATCAACGACACCTAGCTGTGAACTTGGCTGCTAGATGCCACCGAAACCATCAACTCGCAACGAACGTTGGAACTTCCCCTCCGAAGGAAAGCAAACTCAGTTTTTTTTAGCGCTCTTAGTATATCCGATGACTTCAGCCGGGTTTGAACCCGCGACCTTGGGCATAGAAGTTCAGCATGCTACCAGCTCCGATACCGAAGTCGCTTCCCACAGACAGATGGAAAACTGAATGTTATCTCGCGCAGTGGCGTTGTCATAGCAACTGCTGATGGCTCATCCCTTATCAATTAAAAGTAAAGTTGGCATGGCAACCTCTCTTGGCACTGTAACGTGTTTTTCGAGGGGTTTTTATGCAACTGGCATAAGTCAGCAGGAAGCCATTCTATATTTATGTACGCGGCAAATTGTTCATCCAAGAGAATTTTTCATGTTAATTTATTATTATTATTAATTTATTATAATTATTATTAAGGTATTTTCGGAGCATTTTATAAATATTATTAGCATTCAGATAGGTTTTCTATGTCTTAGAAAACGCTATCAAGCAAATTATTACGAACGACGATATCATAGAAAATTATCTGATTACGGAATTTTACGGAGTTTTGTCAGTTAGGGTATTTGAGAGAGATGAGTCACGGGGAATTCAAATACAAGCTTAATCATGTCAGGAAGTATTACGCAAGGCTGGGTCGCATCGTCAAGAAAAGGGCGACTATATGGAACGGAAGACGGCTTCTCCCTCTCGTGCGCCGAGTGTAATGAACTAGAGGAGGGGAAGTAGCGGGGTGGCAGAGCCAATCAGTGAGGACCACGCAAGCTACAAGTCGGATGAAGAGTGGGAATGCGACGGGGGCATATATCGTTCGACGCGCCGTGGAACGAGAACAATCTGTGTAGTTCTTGCCGAGTGTGGTTATACGCGGGGGTCGCTCCGATGTTCCGTGGAACGAAGACAATCTGTGAAATACTTGACGAGTATGGGTGCGCGTGCGAGTGGCTCCGATGTTCGGTGGAGTTAGCGAGAATCTGTATAGAATTTAACGAGTACGGTGGTACGCGGGAATCGCTCCGATGTTCCGTGGATTGGAGGACTAACTTTTGTAAAACTTAACCAGTGCGGTTGTACGAGTGTTTGGGTCCGAGGTACGGACCATAGAATTATCTAATCTACCAGAATCTCATCAAACATCGACGAAGATGACGACATCCAGGAGACTGTGGGAAGCTCACAGCATCATCCAGTACGAGGGAAAGGCTTCGGGCATTTCCAGTGGTAAGCGCTAATGACGCAGAAATACGCAATCTCTCATTTCTCTTGGTTTTATATTTCATATTTCAGTAACTTCATAGCTTGGGAATAAGAGTAAAATCAATAATTTATCAGACTCCGTTTTCACGTAATTTTCTATCGGTAATATTAAAATCGCAACGCTCCAATTTAAATTTTAAACTTATTATTATTATTATTAATTTTGCTATACTTGTTTTATATAATAAATTCATTTCTTTTACAATGCAATCTTTGCTTTCAGTAGGTAGCATTAGATATAGACCAATTCCTTCTCCTGATACAATTGTTTGTTGGGTTAATGATCAAATCATACCACGATCTGAGTGAATAGAGTCTTGAATGTGTTCTGCCAGAGCTAGACGTTGTTAAATACAAATTTAGATTTCAACATTGCGTTGAGGTCTTGGCGCCCATTAAAACAACATAGCTTAGGCAAAGGTAAACAGTTACATTTCTCACCCAACAGTTAGGGGCTAGCAAAACGTTTCAGCACTTGGCATTTTCTTATAATTTAAATTATTTTGCTCACCCCGTGGCGTAATGGTGGGTCATAGCAAAAATTCTTTTAGACAAAAGTTTTAGGTAATTATTGGAGGAATATTGTCCATTTTGTACGGTTTTGATATTGTGCCTATTAACAGAGATATGATTAATGTTTCCCGAAAAACCCACTTTTTCCCACCCCTTTGGTCAATGGTTGGTGCTATCAAAAAACTTCTCAAACATAAATTTTAGGGCCTTATCCGACACATAGTATGAACTTTGAATGGATTCAATATTTCAGATATTAAGAGAGTTATAGCGATATTTCACTTTTTCGAAAAAAAGCCCCCCATTTTCACCCCCTTCGACCGATTTAGCCCTGTAACGAACTCGACCGAGATTTTATAGGTATACATATTTGGTAAAAAATTCAAAGTGATTGGTACAAAATTACAGCAGTTATCGTGTCCACAAGAATCTGATATATATATATATATATATATATATACATAAATTATATATAAACTTTTGAACTGACGGTGGTTTTGGGGTCTCGGGGATGTGAAACGCGAAGATATGTCGAAATTTTCCGGAAGTCGAAACATGGGACCCATTGCAATAGTTAGCTTTCTAATGAAATCTACCTAACATTGTTTACTAAAACTGTGTCGAAAGATCTGATATGGAGACTTATCTGAATTGTGTAATGTCTTCAAGCTGATCTAACAACGACTATCCTTAGGTAAATACAACAATGCGTATGGGAACCACTCGCAAATCACCAATTTATCAAGAAGTTATAATCTGGAAGTTAGTTTTACCACTGGAATGGCTTTAGCAAACGTTAGTGAACCCTCGGATAGGAGCCACCGTATTGAAAGAATGAAGAGATTGTGTTAATCGGTTCAATCATGCTCCTTAGTTGAGAATAACGTTGTATTATTATTATTATTATTATTATTATTATTATTAATATTAATATAGGTTACGACCAAATAGAGAGTTATATTTGAAATGTGAAAAATTAACTGATGTAATGAGAAAGAGAAGATTACAGTTTTTTGGGCACATCTATAGAATGGAAAATAGTAGACTAACTAAACAGATCTTCAACTTACTGACTAGTTACAAATCCAAACCCACATGGTTCATTGAAATTGACAAAGATTTGACAAACGCCAAAATTCAGACAGACACAATAGCAAACAGATCACTCTTCAGAGAAGCTATTCAAAACACAAAATTTGAAGAAAGGAAGAAACAAACAACTGGCAGAAAGTGGACTCAGGAGGAGAAAGATCGTCACTCTAGGACGATGAAAGAAATTTGGAAACAACGGAAATTGAATACAATGGACAATAGCCAACGTTGATTCATCGTACCCTCCAAATGGGTTATTCGAAAGAAGAAGAAGAATACTAATAATAATGAAATAACGGTGTATTTGCTCTGTAAATGTTGCACTTCTCGAATAAACATATAAATGGTACACGTAACTTCTGTACAATCCTATGCTGTATTAACTCAAAAAAGAGAATTCTCTCCTGCATAATTGCTGCAACCTGAAGCGCGTGTGTTTCCGAGCTATTTTCATAGTAGGCTATACCTTCGTCGCGACACTAATTTCATGGAATAGTTCCGTCAATGATCTGCAATTAAATGTTCCATCCCTCACGGCACCGTACATGGTTTATTTTAAAGCATGCTTGCTGAAAGGTTGGCGTGATTGCATTAATTGGCGCCTTGGTGGGGTGTAGTGGGACTGAATGTGCGATAATTTTTCTTTCAAACCGTTAAACTGGCCGGACAAAACGTAAATAACTTTGTTAGTGTTGTAGTTCACGCGTACATCAAATCTCGCCCTTTACGAATTGTTTTTTTTTACTAATAAAATAGTAACTTTTGTTTTTTGTTTGATCAAGAAAATAATCAGTCTTCATATGAGTAGAAATAAACAAGCTGACATTGATTCTCCAAGGTTACGAATGAAGCTTTCAGTTAACACGACATAACAACGTGCAGCTAGGTTCACTGCGTCTCGTACGCGTGCTTAACACGTACAATTTCACGATTAGCTCAGGACAGGGAGCCATGGAAGCTGAATCAAACCAGTCAGACTGAATCAAACAACAATAATTTCAACCTTTCTGAACCCAAGTGAATTTATGGATGACATTTGAGCAAATATTTTCCTTGGTGTCTGACCAACATAATTGTATCAAGGTTGAGCATGATCAGGGGAGTTCACGTTGTTGTGGGGGGGGGGGGGGTTAAAGGGGGTATTTAAAAAGAAAACGCAAAGGGGGGGGGGGGAGCTTGTAGTTTTACGTGACCCTAATTCGCTATCATGAGCCACGGGACCTCCATTTATACGTGGAATCCGAACCATAGGCCGTGATTTATTCACTTCGAAAATCTCACATGCATTGACCAGGAATCGAACCTAGTCTGCTATGGTGAGAGGCAAGCAATTTTACTTCTGCACCACCACGCCCCTAGTGGGATATTGATTATATTGTAATTTAGATAAATGTGCAACTACTTTGGGGTCGGTGGATAGTAATGGGTCCGATTCTTGTCTGTAACAAATGATCAACCCGATTATCCTAGAATTACCGTCCGCGGTGGCCGAGAGCGCTAACGCGCTACCTCGTGCCTCGCTGGTATCGGGAGAGCGTGGGTTCGAATCCTACCTCGGCCGTCCTGAAAATGGTTTTCGTGGTTTCCCATTTTCAGCACCAGGCAAATGCCGGGACGGTTCCTTTCAATAGGTCCACGGCCGATTTCCTTCCAATATCCCTTCCCTGACCCGTCCTGAAAAGAAAAGTACATGGCCATTGGCTGCATTAATAAAATTATTATTATCCTAGAATTCGGAGCCCATTTTGTTAAATCATTCGAGAGATGATGAAAATAAGCAAAACATCCGAATAAGTTCCATAATAGAGAGAGAGAGGAACTGTATGTGTAGTATTTTAGTAGGCCTATGTCTGGTTATGTGGAACGAAATCCACCTTTATTTTACTAGAACGGATTTTCAGGCTAGTAATAATTGCACCCGTAATCTAATGAAGACGTCAAGTCAGTCGTGACAAAAAGACTGATTCACCCATCTAACTAGTCACGCCCAATGTTGCTTAACCGCGGGGATCGGACGAGAACCGGTGTATTCAACATGGTATGACCGTTAGCAAATGACGGATTTAATCGGGATGGATTTTGTGATGTGTCTGATATGATTGGATCCTACTTGAAAGGCAGAAAAGTGCGATTGAACTACTACTTACCTGTTTTCATATGGGCAGAGCAGCTTTACAGAATCGTGGTTATGCCCTACCTGATGCATTATTCCTAACAATCAGCAATTTGAAACGGATACTCAATAAATTTGAAGAGAGGTCTGGTCATAAGTTGCAACAAAAACCATAACTTAAATGTCCAGGCCTATATGGAAGGCTGGCAAGTCTGGAAAATCGTAATAATGTTGGGCTCTTAAATCTAGAGTATAAAATGAGTAGGCAGTAGCGCTTTTTTCTCTCTTTCTCTTTTCTCGAAAATATGGAAGAATCTGAACACCGCACTTCCGTGGTTTTGTTAAAATATATCGTAAATCGACACTATGGAAGTATGGGAAATGCTGGGGATGTTAGAAACAGCATCTTGGAGTGGAGGACTCCGGCCTAGAAATACAGTAACTATACGCAATAGCGGCTCTGTTATCCTTTAAAGCGAAGATTTTAATTTTAAAACATGCAATTTTCAAATTAAAAGAAATGACAACTTAATCACCTTTTTTAAAAATTACGACTTAGTCAGACTACATTGGGCATCAAAGATTGTCTGTGTGAGGAGGGCGTATATTTCTCTGAAATATCAAATATTGAATTTCCTCATCTGTAATTCCACATGGACAAGAAACTCTTGGACCAGTTCCATTAATCACTACCAGTGGAAGTATTGAAATCAATTGATAGCATGAAGCATGAAAAGCTCTAGAACCTGATGACCTATCAGCAGTTTTTTGGAAGTTGAAATAGCTGACAGAATTGTTCAACGTTATCTGAGATTCCAGCTGTATTTACTGTGACTAGTCATCCTGTATTACGGCCCCTGTATTCAAGAACAAAGGTGAATGTGGATTGTGCTAACTATCGACCTGTCCGACTTTTATGGCACACATATCTTTGAAATAATCCTCGACCAATGCATTCGCACCATCATTCATCTGCCTCTAAGCCAACGCGAAATTTTGAAGGGATGCGGGATTACAGATGACATCTTTACATTCCATCAACTGTTAGAAAATTATCGGGGGAAAGAAAAACATCACCCACTCCACGGGACCGCCTAAGGTGTTGTATCCCGCACCCAGGCGACGGAACGTTTCCGGACCCTTGTGTCTATCTCAAATTGATCCTTGTGTCAGCATCACTAAAAGTCTTTGTTACTGTCGCGGAAACTCCCTATGAGTCGGAACTAGGTGCTTTATATTGCATTTTCGGTAGCCTGCAATATCATCGAATCTGACTGGCTAAGACCAGCTTTTCCCTTTAATTGACCGTTCATAACCCGTTCATATGATCAGGAAGACAGCATGACATTAGTTGTTGTTGTTGTTGTTGTTGTTGTTAAAGGGGATTTGGTCATATTGAACATCAGACCCGTGTGCTTCGATGTGTGTTGAATTTGTGTGATAACCTGTGTTTCTGTGGTGACTAGTAGTGTGTGTAACTGTATTATTCTGTTATCGTGTTGGAAGCCATTCTTCAGTGCTGCTTTAGTAAATGAAATTTAATTGCTTTTCAGTATGTATTCTCATGTCATTTCTTTTAGGATTAGGGTACAACACCCATTACAATTTGGGTACACTCGTGGTGACCGACTGAAAAGCATTTAATTTTCATGTAATTATTCTGGTTGGGAATAGGGTAGGTGCTTCGGTGCGCGATGGGAGCGTGAAAATAAAACGAGGAAAAGTTCTACTCAGTATAACCGCTGTCAGCGCCGGGATTCGAGCCACTAGACTCCGGACTTGCCTATCGCGGTCGTGGTGCACCATTTAACGCGCACAGCTGCTCCGCGGGGCAGTGATTTTAGGTTTTGCCTAATGAACGTGTCTAAAACGTGCTCCCTTAGCGTGACTCAACTCGTATAATAATTTTATTAATGCAGCCAATGGCCATGTAGTTTTAGGTAGATTTCAGTTGAAAGCTAACTATTGCAATGGGTACCATGTTTCGACTTGCGGGAAATTTCGACATAGCTTCGCGTTTCACATCCCCCGGACCCCAAAACCACCGTCAGTTCAAAAGTTTATATATAATTTATGTATGTATATGTATATATATATACAGTGGAACTTGGATAATTCGAACCTCAAGGGACCGGTAAACAAATTCGAATTATCCAAAAATTCGAATTAAGAAAGTTATTTGAAAAGGGTAGACAAAATATATTGCATTATGTTTACATAATGATTTACGTTCCACAAAGCTGTTTAACAGACAACGGTGCATTATAATGGCTGTATCGTAAATAACCTCAAAAGTTTCAAATGAAAAATAAAACCAAACTGTACTATTCACCTATTTAACGACAGTAGTAATCCAACAATCTAGTTAAAGTCTTTGAGAAATCTACTGTTTTTCAAAAAAAAATGAGATTCTTACCTGTTTCCTACAATTAAATCTCTCAGCAATCACAAAAGAATCTAACAAATTTGAGGAACGGAAAACAGAATCACTTACGTCATTTCTACTTAAAAAAAAAGCGCCTACTGTCGACCAAGTATTATGTGCACTCGAGTTTGAAGGTTGTTTGTGAAGTAACCAATAGACCTACATAAAATCCAATAACAACATTATTTTCGTCGTTCTATTTTACGTTAGTTCATGTAGGTTTGGAATTTTTAATTTATTGTTACGGCTGTGAGTATGTGTCATCGCTCGCCGCATGAGTCACAACTGCCCCAGGGCTGGGCTGTGGCCTGCCTCCTGCATTGCGTGTGCCTTATGCAACAGGGCTACTAGGACAAAGGGGTAGTCCAGAATATTCGTGACTGGACCAGCGATGGAAACCTCGAGAAGCCGTGAACCCTGGATGGATCTAGAAGCATTTATTGAGTCACCGGCCTGCTATATAAGTGCGACCTGTCTAGCAGTTGTTGTTGTTGTGTTTTACGAGCTAGTGCGAGCGATTATCTTGAGCGATAGAAGTGTGGTGACTTGCGAAACCCCTAGTGAAGCTGATTCTCTTGACACCGAGGAAGTGATTGTGGTGCTTGTGAAACAGTGTATAGTACAGTGACAGACCTAGTGCAGCTATTTCCAGCGAGCGTACGGGAGCGGACTCATTAGCGAAGAGGATTAACTGTGGTCTGTTGACAAGTGAAAGGGAAAGTATTCTCGACGTGAGGAAACTGGAGTAAGGTAATGATTGCTGTTGAGTAGTGTATTTTTCTGGCTGCAATAAAATTAATTATTTCTTTAAGCGGTAATTGGTGTTGTGCTTTATACCCACCGTAATCCAGTTAACAAAGGTGCCACTAGGGGGTGGCACGTAACAACTGGTGTCAGAAGCCGGATTACGAACTCAAGCACAGCACCTGACGGTCCTGGTTTCAAAACCCGAGCAGGTCATTTTCTCTAATTTTCCTGTGAGTGCATGCCCTTTACAAGGCAAACAACTAAAATGGAGGCGCAATTGGCAGCATTGCTAGAAAAGTTAAATGGCATAGAAGACGGCCAGAAGAATTTAACCAAGGACCTAACTGCCAAAATGGAAGACGGCCAGAAGAAGATGGAGGAAGGCCAGAAGAAGATGGAGGATGGCCAGAAGAAGTTAGCAGAGGACCTGAAGGACAGCCAAAATAAGTTAGCAGAGGACCTAACCGCCAAATTTCTGGATGGCCAGAAAAATCTGGAAGAGTGTCTGCTGACGAAATTAGAGGAGAGTCAAAGGAAATTAGAACAGGGCCTACGTGAGGAAGTCGCAGCAGTGGAAAAGAAGTTTCGACGCCTTACAAGTGGAAGTTGCCGAGCTGCGCCAACGCCCGCTGATGGGGGTGGAGGAGAAATTCAACGCCTTACAAGTGGAAGTTGCCGAGCTGTGCCAACGCCCGCTGATGGGGGTGGAGGAGAAATTCAACGCCTTACAAAAGGAAGTTGCCGAGCTGCGCCAACGCCCACTGACGGGGGTGAAAGAGGAATTCAACGCTCCACGAGAGGAAGTTGCCGAGCTGCGCCAACGCCCGCCCACCGTTACACCGGGAATATCAGGAACGGGACATAGCAGAGTGACGCCCCCAACCTTCGACGGAAAGGTCCCGTGGAGCACCTACTTACGTCAGTTCGAGGCAGCCTGTTCCATAAATAACTGGAACAACAAAGAAAAGGCTACAGCTCTCATTGTAGCGCTGAGAGGCGACGCCCTTAACGTCCTTCAGGCCATCCCGACTGGATCCCAGGACTACGCTGCACTGATCGCCCATATGGAGTCCCGATATGGAGATAGCCATCTTCAGCAGGCCTACTAGATGCAGCTCCGGACCCGGGTACAGAAGAATGCGGAAACCCTGCAGGAGTTCGAGATGGACATCGCACGCCTCGTAAGGCTCGCCTACCCAACAGCGCCGGCCGACTTCCTGGAGCAGATAGCGACGCAGACTTTCACCGACGGGCTACGGGACTCGGACACTCAACAGGCGCTGCGCCTCGCGCGCAATAAGACCCTGGCAGATGCGCTGAGCCACGCACTTGAATTCGAGACGGCAAAACAGGCATCCAGAATGCACGCGCTGGTGCGTCAAGTGGACGTCGACGAACCAGCAAAAACCAACGAGACCAAGCCCCTGGCCGACGAATTGATGGAGGCGCTAAGCCGTTTCTTCGATAGTCGCGGCACCACCAGCAACGACACAGCCGGAAGACGACCGGAGAGGCGGCCCGGAAGAGGACTACCGACCTGCTGGGCCTGCGGTAAGAAAGGCCACCTGAGCATGGACTGCGGTGATCGCCGCCGCCGAGGGTATCCGACGGGAAATCAGTCGTCTGAAAACTGCGCGGCCCAGGGAAACGAGTATTAGCCAGCCTTGGGGGGCAAAGGTTGGCTTGTGACAGTCGTCAAGCCCCGGCAGTCCAAGTGCGTGTGACGAAGTTACGGAGGGACAATAGCAGCCTGATGGTCGACGGAGTCATCAACGGAGTGAGCTGGCCCATGCTGATCGACACGGGAACATCGAGGACCATCGTCAATCCCACTGTGATCCCGAAGTGGAGAGTGCAACCCACACAAAGGAACCTCCAGCTAATAACAGCGACCGGAGAGACCGCACCGGTACATGGCGAAGCATCACTGGAGTTCGTCATTGGTCGACGGGTGATAAAGTATCCAGTGCTTGTGGCTGACGTATCAAACGAAGTGATCATCGGACTGGACTTCCTGGACCAGAACAACATCATCTTGGACCTGAGTACCAACACTCTGCACTTCGGAGGTGAGGAACTTGCTTTGCAACTAGCACACGAGGCCGTCACCGCACGACGAGTAAGGCTGAGAGAGGACGTCATCGTTCCTGCCAGGACAGGTCAGCGCCGCCGTAATTGTCGACGGAACTGCTGAGGGAGTGGCGGCTGTCATCGAGCCAAGATATGAGGACATCTAGACAAAAGGATTGCTAGTTGCCAAGACCCTCATCAACACGACGTCTCGGCCGTACGTCCGCCTGTCCAACCTGAACGACTACGACATTACGGTTCACCGGGACACCAACCTAGGAGTCTGCGAGCCCGTTACCTGGATTGCCCGCATCACCGACACGACGGACGGACACCTGCAGACGTACAACCGAAGAAGTCGCACACTGCCAGAAGAACTATAGAAGCTGTACCAAGGATCCCAGGACCATTTAGACGAGGAACAATCACGCCAACTTCAGGACCTGCTACGCGAATTCCAGGACGTCTTCTCCGTGGGGAGCAAAGACTTCGGCAGGACAAGCTTGGTCCAGCACAGAATCGACGTTGGGGACAGCGCACCGATTAGGGCCCCATTCCGACGTGTCCCGCTCGCCAAGCAAGCCGAAGTCGACCGGATGGTAGAAGAGATGAAGGAGCAAGGGGTGATCGAGCCATCACATAGTCCTTGGAGTTCTCCGGTCGTGCTTGTGAAGAAGAAGGACGGTTCCACCAGGTTCTGCGTGGACTACAGACGGGTGAACGACGTCACGAAGAAGGACAGCTACCTTCTACCCCGGATCGACGACTCGCTGGACACCATATCAGGGTCAAGGTGGTTCTCCACCTTGGATTTGAAGAGTGGCTACTGGCAGGTGGAGGTCCACCCTAAGGACCGCGAGAAAACGGCGTTCTCTGTGGGCAGCGGGCTCTGGCAGTTCACCGTCATGCCATTCGGTCTGTGCAACGCCCCTGCGACCTTCGAAAGGCTAATGGAGTCCATTCTGAGGGGACTACACTGGAAGACCTGCCTGGTCTACCTAGACGACGTCATCGTTCTGGGGAGAAGCTTCGAGGAGCACTACAGCAACCTGAAGGTGATCTTGTTGAAGCTACGGGCTGCCCAGCTGAAGTTGAGCCCCAATAAGTGTCAGCTCTTCCAGAAGCGGGTCCAGTACCTTGGGCACATCGTCTCCGAGGAAGGGGTGCGCACCGACCCAGAGAAGACCGCAGCTGTGAGGGAGTGGCCAGTTCCGAAGGACAAGTCCCAACTACGAAGCTTCCTGGGACTCTGCACTTATTACCGTCGCTTCGTGAGGGGATTCGCCGACATTGCCAAACCTTTACATCGACTGACTGAGAAGGACCAACTCTTCACGTGGACAGCAGAATGCCACAGTGCCTTCGAACAACTCAAGCAGGCTCTGTGCACTGCGCCTATTCTGGCCTACCCCAGACCTGGAACAAGGTTCATCGTCGATACCGATGCCAGCGACTTTGGCATAGGGGGAATCCTGTCGCAGGTAGTGGACGGCGAGGAGAGAGTAGTGGCCTACTTCAGCAAGGCCTTGTCAAAGCCAGAAAGGAACTACTGCGTCGCCAGGAAGGAGCTGCTCGCCATCGTGAAGACCATTGAACACTTCCACAAGTATCTGTACGGGCAAGAATTTCTCATCAGGACCGACCATGCATCCCTGCGGTGGCTCCTGAACTTCAAGCAGCCCGAGGGTCAACTCGCGCGGTGGTTAGAGAGGCTTCAACAGTACAACTTTGAGATTCAGCACAGGAAAGGCCAACTGCATTCTAACGCCGACGCCCTGTCACGAAGACCGTGCCCCGGAAGACTGCACCTTCTGTGCCCGAAGGGAGGAGAACACCGGGATACAGTGCCGAAGGACTACCGTGGAACTTCAAGGGAGCTGGAGCCCCGAATCTTTCACGCGGGCGCAAGCAGAAGATGACCTGGGACTGATAGCCGAATGGAAGAGGGCCTGTGTCCCCAGACCCGGGTGGAACATTGTGAGTGACTGCAGCCCAAAGTTTAAGTCCTACTGGGCACAGTGGGACTCGCTGATTGTAAGGGATGGCCTCATCTGCCGTACCTGGGAGAGCACCGACGGGAAGACATCTCGGGAACAAGTCGTCGTTCCAAAGGCTATGACGGAGGAAGTCCTGAAGGAAGTTCATGGAGGATCATCTGGTGGACACCTAGGGATAAAGAAGACCCTGGAGAAGCTGAGAGAGCGGTTCTACTGGATCGGATGCCGAACAGACGTGGAGAACCACTGCGCGAGGTGCCACGATTGCGCAGCCAGCAAGGGCCCAGGACGTAGACGACGGGGTCCACTAAAGACCTACAACGTGGGCGGCCCCATGGAGAGAGTGGCCATCGATGTTGCTGGGCCATTCCCGTTAAGCGAGGCAGGGAACCGCTACATATTAGTCGTCAGCGACTACTTTACCAAATGGCCGGAGGCGTATGCGCTCCCTAACCAAGAAGCCGCGACGATTGCAGAGACCCTGGTGAAGGAATTCGTCAGCCGGTACGGAGTACCCCTGGAGCTGCACTCCGACCAAGGGAGGAACTTCGAGTCGCAGGTGTTCCAGAACCTATGCCAGCTGCTGGGAATCCGGAAGACGAGGACAACGCCGCTACACCCTCAGTCCGACGGGATGGTAGAGCGATTCAATCGCACCATCGAGAACCATCTCCGAATAGTCGTCAGCGAGCACCAGAGGGATTGGGACAAACATCTTCCACTATTTCTCCTGGCCTACCGTGCCGCCGTGCATGAAGCCACCGGGTGCACACCAGCACGGGCCATGTTTGGGAGGGAGCTCCGTCTACCTGTCGATCTTGCCTTCGGCCGACCTGCGAGTGATCCGATCCCGGTAAGCCAGTATTGTCAAGAACTGGTCGACCAACTGGAGGACGTGCACGCGTTCGCGAGGAGGAAACTGCGGATCGAGACCGACCGAATGAAGACCCGATACGACCAGCAGACGGATGCCGGCGGATTCCACGAGGACGACCTGGTCTGGCTCTTCAACCCATTACGGAAGAAAGGCCTGTCACCCAAACTGCAGAAGTCCTGGGAGGGCCCGTACCGAGTCGTGAAACGGATCAACGATGTCTACAGGATCCAGCGGAGCCCGAGGGCGAAGATGAAGATCGTGCACCGAGATCGCCTGGCAGCCTACGGAGGGACACAGACGGACCAATGATTGATCGGGACGATCAGCCTTTTTAGGAAGGGGGTGGTGTTACGGCTGTGAGTTTGTGTCATCGCTCGCCGCATGATTCACAACTGCCCCAGGGCTGGGCTGTGGCCTGCCTCCTGCATTGCGTGTGCCTTATGCAACAGGGCTACTAGGACAAAGGGGTAGTCCAGAATATTCGTGACTGGACCAGCGATGGAAACCTCGAGAAGCCGTGAACCCTGGATGGATCTAGAAGCATTTATTGAGTCACCGGCCTGCTATATAAGTGCGATCTGTCTAGCAGTTGTTGTTGTTGTGTTTTACGAGCTAGTGCGAGCGATTATCTTGAGCGACAGAAGTGTGGTGACTTGCGAAACCCCTAGTGAAGCTGATTCTCTTGACACCGAGGAAGTGATTGTGGTGCTTGTGAAATAGTGTATAGTACAGTGACAGACCTAGTGCAGCTATTTCCAGCGAGCGTACGGGAGCGGACTCATTAGCGAAGAGGATTAACTGTGGTCTGTTGACAAGTGAAAGGGAAAGTATTCTCGACGTGAGGAAACTGGAGTAAGGTAATGATTGCTGTTGAGTAGTGTATTTTTCTGGCTGCAATAAAATTATTTCTTTAAGCGGTAATTGGTGTTGTGCTTTATACACACCGTAATCCAGTTAACAAAGGTGCCACTAGGGGGTGGCACGTAACATTATATTTAAATACTTTTTATCGCAGTTGGAGCACAAAATGTGCCCGTTTTTAAGCGTGTTTCAACCATGCGTCACATTTAAGAATTATTATCTCAAAAAACCGTCATCAAATCGAATGCAAATTTTAACACAATATACATTGGAATATTGTATAACTGGTTTATTCATTTCAAAATTTTATGTGTCCAAGAAACAAAGTTATCATTTTTGTAAGGTAACTTTTTCTCGGCTCGGGGTGGTTGGAAAATATAGTTCTTGGTCGCGTTGTAATCCTTATACATCAAGAAGTTATGCTGTATGACTGTGAAATACGTATATTAATTCACTTATTTTATATCGGTTTGTATTTGTTCGTGGAAATAAGGCATGATTCACCAGCTAGCCACTCCGGGGTAAGCTGTAGGCTACAGCGTTGCTGAGATGGAGCCATCACTGCCGAGCGAGGCGAGGTCTATTTCCCCGTTCAAATACAAACCGATATAAAATAAGTGAATTAATTTACGAATTTTAAGTTCATACAGCACAACTTATTGATGTATAAGGATTACAACGCGGCCAAGAACTACATATTCCAACCACCCCAAGCCGAGAAAATGTTACCTTACAAAATTGATAACAACTTTGTTCCTTGGACACGCAAATTTTAAAATTAATAAACCTGTTGTACGACATTCCAGTGTATATTGTGTTAAAATTTGGATTCAATCTGATGACGGGTTATTGAGATAATAATTCTCAAATGTGACGCATGGTTGAAACACGCTTAAAAACGGGCACTTTTTGTGTTCCAACTGCGATAAAAAATATTAAAATATAAACTAAAAACTCCAAACCTATATGAACTCACGTAAAATAGAACGACGAAAATGATGATATTGGATTTTATGTAGGTCTATTGGTTACGTCACAAACAGCCTTCAAACTCGAGTACACATAATACTTTGGTCGACAGTAAGTTCTGTGATGTGGTTTGTTGCTTGGGCTGCACTCGGAACAGTTTTTTTTTTTCGGGAACTTGCCTAACTGTTTGGCTTCCGATCGGCTTTTTACACTAAAAGCTTCGAATTATCCAAAATATAATTCGAATTAACCTCGATTTTAGCATTGATTTTATATAAAATGCTAGGGACCAAGAGAAAAATTCGAATTAAAGAAGATTTCGAATAATAGAAGTTCGAATTAGCCACGTTCCACTGTATATGTATGTACATATATCAGTTTCTTGTGGACACGATAACTGCCGTAATTTTGCACCAATCACTTTGAATTTTTTACATAATATGTAGGCCTATTCCTTTAAAATCTCGGTCGAGTTCGTTAATGGGCAAAATCGGTCGAAGGGGGTGGAAATGGGGTTCTTTTTTTTTCTCGAAAAAGTGAAATATCGCTATAACTCACTTAGTACGAGAAATATCGAATCCATTCAAAGTTCATACGATGTGTCGGATAAGGCCCAAAAAATGATGTTTAAAACGTTTTTTGATAGCACCAATCATTGACCAAAGGGGTGGAAATAAGTGGGTTTTTCGGGAAACAATAATCATATCTCTCTTAATAGGCACAATATCAAGACCGTATAAAATGGACAATATTCCCCTAATAATTACCTAAAACATTTGTCTGAAAGAATTTTTTATATGACCCACCATTACGCCAAGGGATGAGAAAAAGGATTTCAGAATTATAAGAAAATGCCAAGAGCCATCAGAGGTTACCATGACATGGCTTCTAAATTGATGAGAGATGATCTATCAGAAGTTGTCATGGCAACGCCATTGCACGAGATCACATTCAGTTTTCCATCTGACTCTGTGGGAAGCGGCTTCGGTGACGTAACTGGTAGCATGCTGAACTTCTATGGCCAAGGTCGCGGGTTCAAAGCCGGCCGAAGTCGTCGGATTTTCTAAGAGCGCTAAAAATTCCTCAGTATGCTTTCCTTTGGAGGGAAAGTTCCAACGTTCGTTGCAAGTTGCTGGTTGCTGTGGTATCTAGTTGCCAAGTTCACAGTTAGGTGTCGTTGACGGTAGTATTTGGTACCAACATTAGGAACTACTACTTGAAATTGACCGTCAGCAGTCCTTACCTGAATTACAGACTAATACAGTCATCACAACACCGTTTATCAGACAGATTCTACACACACCCAAAGTACGCGGGGTTACATGACCGCGTTGTCACAGCCCCTAAACTCAGGAACCAACCACCATCTCTGCGGGAGATCAAATTTTGCGTGAAGAAGTAACACTGTTAGATAGTTACACATCAGTTCCAAACCTCGCATAAGGACAGTGTGACCACAAGTATAAAAAAGGACCCCAAATGACAAGAAGGTTACCGTCCCCATAAGGCAATAAAATGTTAAAAATTTGCACAGTAAGACGAAAAAAATGTTAATTAAGCTCCAATTGTAAAATACTTTCTCGCAATAAATGAGGTCTGAGACGTCTACGAAAACCTGCATATTTTGCCTATTATAGCCTATCCCCTAGTTTGCCCGGTGAAATCTACCTACGCCTTCCGGCGTGCCGAGAGGAATTTTTTCTTTCTTTTCAGAACGGGTCAGGGAGGGATTATGAAAGGAAATCGGCCGTGGACCTATTGAAAGGAACCGTCCCCGCATTTGCCTGGTGGTGAAAATGGGAAACCACGAAAACCATTTTCAGGACGGCCGTGGTAAGATTCGAACCCACGCTCTCCCGATGCCAGCGAGACACGAGTTAGCGCTCTCGGCCGATTAACTCCTATAATACTGTACTGTAAATAGGGACTCCAGTATAAGCAGGTCATGGTCTTTCTCTATTGTCAGGTCGTCATCTCATTTTGACCCAGGGGGTCGTGGAGTAATGAATTTAGTTTCTGACATTGCCTTCCTATCCGCCATTTTCTTTCTTGTTTTCTTAACCTTGAAACGGATCTGAGTTGCCCGTTGGAAACGTCGGCTATTTAATTAATGCACCACGACCTTATTACTGTATAATATTTTCGTACCCTAGCTTTATTATGGACGTGATTCGGCTCCCTGGGAGGTATTGGCTCCTTTGTAGATTCCATTTCGTTGGTTGTAAACAATTCCTTTCCTTTGTACTGTATTCTTTAGTAATTGAGTTATTCTAGTTATTAATAGGATACATTTTCGTTGGGGCTGCCACATCTTGTAATTAAATACCGCTCTTTATTAATCGCCATTCCTGCCATTTGTAAAGCGAGCAAGACGATTAAACTGTAATGAAATTGCTGGTTCCCTAAACTCACTAATTATTTATTATTCGTGGTAACCTTGCAGTGAGGAGTAATCAATATCTTACCTTGTACTCCATTGGACATCCGTGAAAGGCATTTTGAAATAGTTGTTGTTGTTGTTCATTATTTTTAGGTAATCAGGACAATCTTGATCATCAGCTCCGTGTACTTGGATGTGTGTTGAATCTTGAATGTTTATCTGTAATTATTGTAATCGTAATGATCTAATATTAGGGTAGGTGCCTTGGACTTTTCCCGTTAATAGCATAATGTGAAGCTGGAAAACAACAGAAAACTCCTCACTTAGGATGACCGCTGCCAGGTCCGGTATTCGGACTTTTTATCTTCGGAATACCGACAGTAGTGGCTACGCGGACTAAAGCGCTGCGTTAGGTCAAGGAGCCAAGCTCTCTGCTGACTCGGTAGACGCGTGGGTTCGAGCCCCACCGTCGGCTGTCCTTGAAATGGTTTTCCGTGGTTTCCCCATTTTCAACACCAGGCAAATGCTGGGACAGTACCTTCTGACAGGCCACGGCCGCTTCCTTCCACATCCTTGCCCATTTTCATTCATCTTCATCTATTCCATCTCTCATCCCGACGCGCAGGTCGCCCACGGGCGTCGACTAGAAAGACCTGCACTCGGCCTCTCAGGAGGCTACACGACAAAAAAAAATCTTCGGAATCCAACTCTCCCTTGCTGCCATTAGGTGCTTGGTTACGCTGCGGGGTTATTTAAACATACGAAGTTACTTTTAAGAAAGTTCTGATAGCCAAGATTTTTAATTTATTTAGCGTATGGCTTTTAGTGGCGGGAGTGTCCGAAGACATGTTCGGCTCGTCTGAGTTTGTAGCTGCTTCTAGACATGGGGTGAGCTAAAAGTACCGTCGCGTGTTGATGAGATGAAATGAAGATGAATGAGCAAGTTTAATTTCAAGTAGTTCCAACTTTGGCTACAAGATGCCACTGACACCTAGCAAATAACGTTTGAACTTGATAGAGCGTTTCTAACGAAATATATAGAGTAAATCTAAGTAAACGTGCCTTGAACAAACTTATCTTAACACCTCCGTCACTACAATTACCACCACCACTAATCATTTCACCACCTACACATTTGCTACACACTACCAATTGTAGTGGTAGGTTCTTTTTCATGCCATAAATCTATGACATGGGTCCGCCGGCTTCACTTCCCCTCCGAAGGAAGGTTTACTGAAGTATTTTGCATAGTTGGTAGCATGCTGAGCTTCTATACCCAAGATCGCAGGGTCAAACTCGGCCGGGTCGTCGGATTTTTTAAGAGCGTTAAAAATCCCTCAGTATGCTTTCCTTCGGTGGGGAAGTAAAGCCGGCGGGCCCATGTATTAGATTTATGGCATGTAAAAAGAACTTTCCACTAATTACACTTGTATGAAGCTAAAATGTTTAGGTTAGATTTTGTAACGCTATATTAGTTCCAGCGTTCGTCGCCAGGTGCTGGTTGCGATGGCATCTAGTAGCCAAGTTCGCAGCTAGGTTAGTGGACGGTAGCATTTGGTAACACAAGTAGGAACTACTTGAAAATTGATCTGCAGTCCTTACCTGAATCACAGATAATACACACTAATACAGCCATCACAATTAACACCTGTTATCAGACAAATTCAACACACACCCAAAGTACACGGGGCTACATGACCGCGTTGTCGCAGCCCCTAAACTAGCGGTGGTCAGCTGGGTGCCCGTTTATTCTGGCACAGTGCAGCAGGGCAGGCGTGAAGTAAATGCGGTCGGCTTACCAGCATGCATACAGTACGTCCGAGTGTAGCCGTAATGAGACGAAGCGAGAGAGCGTACCCAGTTGAACCTGGTAGGCGTTGCGAGTAGTGTGTCACACCGGGATCAGTAGGTAATCTGTGACCGGGATGCGAATGATATTCAGGGGCGGCAGGTTCAATCTAATGCTGTTTCAATGTATGTGCATTACATGACAAAAATGCAGGCACTCATGTCTGTAAATTGTGATGTATATCCCAAGACTTGCTGTAAGCGAGGGAATGTCTGGACACATACAACTACTGGTGTGCAGTCGAAGAACGGTCCTCAGATGGCTGTCATTTGTGATCGATGTCTGGATTTGTAAAGCTTTAGAGCAGATAAAAGTTGTTCACATAAATACCAAATAATGCACATTATAGCTACCGCTCAACGTTATAATTTTTAGCTATCACAGAATGTCCACATACTAAACATTTAGCACGTTCTCCAATTGGCACAATCAAAAAGCCTCTGCCCTTCCCGTTGGGTTTCTTGTTGCACGCTATTTGCACTAGAACTTGGGCTCTTGTTGGCTGAATCCATATTTGTAGCACCAGCTGTCACTGCAGTAAGGCAATATGTTGGTTTACGCTGCCAAGACTGAACGCAGCTACTCTGCCCGCTCGCCGCCCGTGTACGGAGCGAGCGCCCACTTGGCGGAATGCCCGATTTGAGCAAGCCTGCCCTTAACTAAGGAACCAACCAACCATTTTAACGCTCTTAAATAATCCGACGACTTCAGCCGGGTTTGAAGCCGCGATCTTAGGCATAGCAGTAAAGCATGCTACCGACTAAGCCACCGAAGCCGCTAAGATTCTTTAAATGCTGCGCGTTTGTAGTAGGATACTGTAATTCGAATGCCCACGTACTTCCAGCGTCTCTTATAAACAAGCGGACACCATTTACTGCCACAAATTCTCAGTGTAGGCTGGTTTCGTGGCGCAGTGGTAAGGTTCTCGCCCGTAAGGTTGCAGGTTAGAATCCCGGCGAAGTCAGTTGGCACACGGGGGTACCTAAATACACGGGTCCACGTCCGGATGTAGCGGCTAGCATTCTTGGCTGCCGCATTGGAGTTCCGGGTTCGATCACAATAATATAGGTTATCAGAAAAATGTTTCACCCACCCAAGTACACGGACTAAATGACCACGATGTCCAAGCCCCTGAAATGAAACAACAACAACAACAAGCAGCTTACATGCGAGACACCTGTGGCAGTAGATTTACCTTTGTGGGCTGCACAAAACCGTCGCGTGGCATCGTGGTCATCTAAGCCCCCTTGTACTCGGGTGTGTGTGGAATCTGTCTGATAACCTGTGTCGTGTATTTGTAACCGAGGCTAGATTTGGAAGGAGATGGCCGTACGTTAGGAGCCATCCTGACCTTTGGCCAGAATAAAAGTCTGGAAACCACGGAAAACCACTTATATCTGAGGAGTCTCAATTCGTACCCCCAGGCCATAAAAGATGGCAGTTCATAATCGCAGTAAGCCAGTCGTCAAAATCAAATTCATGAAATTAATATTCCTTTCATTGCTTTCAAGAATTGCTTAGGCTGTCAAGCCCGGGCAACGTGTACATAGTCATTCATTTCGTTATTAGAGGTATTACTTCAATTCGTGTCTAATTTTGATGTCTATTTGCGGAGCAGCTGACGATGTATTTCGTGTACGCTTGGCGTGAAACCACGGAAAACCATGTCTAGGACAGGTGAGTTGGGGGCCGCTACTCATCTCGGCTAGATTATCTGCACATTTTGTCATTTTATGATATAAGATAGCTGTTTTAAGTAATACAATTAACACGAAGATCTCAATGTATGATAAACAAATTTAGCTAAGGAATCAATGAGGCCCTACATACACTGACCGGCAAAGTAAACCAATCACTTGAAAAATTCAACATTATTTTCCTTTAAATCATAAATATGAACGCTCTAAGCCTAGTACATAACTTACTGTTTATAGCATGGAGGTAAGGTTAATTGTTTTCCTGGATGTATTATCATTCTTCATGTCATTGTTTCACTTAACAACAGCGGTTCATTGGCATGATGCTGTTTCCCGCGAAAAGATGTTCGCGCCACCATTTTCGATTACAGCCTGGCAACATCTTCAGGCCTCAAACTCATATTTGTTCCTGAATTGTACAAGAAGAACTAAGAATATGGCTGTATTAATCTTTTCCTATGCCAACAGGTGTCAAAAGAAAAGAAAACATTGCATTGTTGACGATAGCGATGGCGCGTTCATCTTTCCGCGGGAATCGGCTTCATGTCAAAGAATCGCTATTGTTATGTGAAACAAAGAATGATAACCTAATGCATCTAGGAAACCAATTAACCTTACTTCCATGCTATAGCCTAACTACTGTATGTACTGTACTAGGCTTATACCGTCAATATACTGTATTTATGATTTGAATTAAAGTAATGTTGAATTTTTCAAGTGATCGGGATTTTTGCCGGTCAGTGTAGTTGATGGAAAGAAAGAAAAGACACCGCAACTACCAAGAATGTGCCCATTCTTTGTTTGAGTGACTCTACTTAGCCCCAATAACAATTAAACATATCAGTACAGATGCCACACGAATGCAGATAGGCAAATACCACTCACACCCAAGTAGACGGAACGGGGAATCGAACCTGCGCATAGCTGCCACCGTGATGGTCGTCTTTCGGTTGTGAAGCATACACACATCAAGAGCTTAAAGTCTCGTGTTCAGTTCTAATTTCTCCATCCGAGCAACTCCCAGCCATCGGATATTATTTGAAGTTTTCAGTGCAGATGGGCACGTTACATCGTACAACGCCAGCTTAAAACATGCAATAGCAAGACAATTTTTACTTAGGGTTATTTCTAGCTTAATCAAGACTGTCAGACGAGTTCGGTAGCACGCGATACACTGCAGCTGCGACCTGATGCAGAGATAAAGCTTGTTGGCCACACTTCTCGTTTACCACTCACATATTTCGTTCACAATCTTTACTGAATAATTTTACGAATAAGTGTTTGGTGGTGATTGATATATTACGGGGTGTATTATCGATAACATCTGTTCCTAAACTTTAAGAAGTCATTATGTAATGTCCTGTAAAAATTTGTAAAAATAATAATCGAATGGACCGAACGTGATATGTCGAGTTTCCGTGTATCGAGTTTACTCCACATTTGGTTCAGAGAGCATAAAAGCGATAATCCGTGCTCCTTAAATTAGTAAAGCATGTTTTTCATGCAATCGTCTCAATATCTGAAGTTACTAGGTTCAATAGGGCAAATGCTCTCTCTCTCTCTCTTGCCCCATTGTAAATGTATTTATTTCTGGGGACAGATGACCTCGATGTTTCGCCCCTATGGGGGTCGAGGATGAGGTCAACTGAGATGAGTTTCTATGTGGTTGCGGGTGCTGTCCCATGCCCTAATATCCTCCCTTCATGCGCATTTTCTTTTCGGCTATCATGATTTAATTCCGTATCTCCTTTATTTGTTCATTACTATAGATCAACGCTATCAACCGTCCACTTCGTAAATCTTCTCCAGTCTCCAGGAATTCCTTTGCAATCAAGCGCGTGGTGTTCATGTTAGACGGGAAACATAACACACTACCAAAAAAATACATTTGATTAATTAATTGCACTGTGTAGGCCTAGTGTTAACCATTTGTGTTTTCAAATGCAGCATTGAATAATGGTTTCAAAGTTGTCTCTATGTTAGTCATGTAAGTTTTAATCCAACCGTTGTGTACCTTCTTATAAACTTCCCGTTCATAGAACCAACTCTTCGCGGTGTTTGCATTTATCACAAAAAGTAGTGAATAATCCTATTACTGTATCGGTATTTTAAATATTTTGTGGCTTTTGGTTATTTGGACCCATTTAGCCAACTCTGATTTATTTTAAACCTATTTAAAAATTTATATATTGATGATTCATGTTACTTAAAAAATTATTCTTTAACGCTGCAATGCACGCGTTTGAGTTTATTCAGGATGCGTGGATCAGATGAAATGAACATACAAATTGAAACATAATCATCCTTACCCTAGACTGGACTCGAATGCACAGTTCCAGAGCTTTCTGGCGCTGCGCTATGCCTCCCGGCCCTATTTATCTAAGACGGTGCGCCGCTTGATTATCTAGGTTAGACAAAGCAAAAAGACCTACATTCCTTGCAACATTAGTTTCCACAGGTTGTCATTCCCAAGCTCTCACTCATTCTTCATATCCTGCGGTATTCTAAATATAAGTCTAGCATGCCTGCGACTCATCAGTGATACTGTAAAGTCTTAAAAAATGTAGCAGGATGAAAGCAACAGTATGTGTGTTTGTGATAAGGCAGAGGTTATTGTTTTGTACTTTCTTCTGTCTTCGTGTGGCTGGGCCCTATTAATTTTGTTATTGAAGTTAAGCCCCGGGTGTTACAGATTGTGGAACTTAATTGAGGACGACACACCGCGACGGGTGCTGAAAGATATGCAGGTCTAACATTGCTCTCCTTGTGCCAGGTTCTTCTCGTCATTCCTACCCATCCTATTTTAGTTACCCTTCTATGAAGTCGAGCGCGTTACGTCTCGGTTCAGGATTGCAATAAGGAGCCGAAGTTAGAATCCCGGCGTTGACAGCTGAGTGTGGTTTTCTCCCGGGTTTTGCCTTATTCACTCCATGCAAATGCCGAGGTGGTACCTAAATTCAAACCCTTGATACCCATCACTAACTAAGGTTCGGATGTTAAGGAAAAGTCATATTTTTTTCCTGAGCTCATTTTACCCGAAATCTGAAAAAATAAGTTTGAATGACGGGTCCCTGACCACGTTTAAAGCAATTTTATGTTGCCTATAAACGCATATTTTGGCAATTTTTATTGTTTTGGTCATATTTTAGTGATATAAGGTCATATTCGGTTATAATTTCAGCATTTTTGTTTAAATTGAGGTGTTGTTAACAAGGTACGTGTTATCTTCGTCGAGTTTCAAACACAGGATTTCCGAATAGTGTAGTTGATATATCTTTCTTTCTTTTCCCGGAACAGGCAGATAGCAGGTTTAGAAGACCTGGTTCCAAGAAGGCGCTCCTCTACGGACGTCTTTTTGCACATCTTCCTGGACAAGTTAGATTCCGACACTGTACGCATGAGGTCACGGAACATGACGATAGTGTGCTTTCGCCTTTCAATAGGATGTCATAGTTTTTTAGGTCATATTTTATATTTTATAGGTCATATTTAGCTAGTTTTAGGGCATATATGCTTGCATATTTGTACTTCTTTAGGTCTTAAACTTCCGAACCCTACCAATCACCAATCAAGCCCACTACTGTATTCGTGTTAACACAGGTTATCAAATACTGTACCGTACTATATATGGGGCTGATGAACAGAGATGTCCTTAGAGGCAGCAACCTCCTCCGTGTTCTCTTCAGATCCTAACGTTTTTCTTTTCCAGTACCCCTAGTTCTTTGAGAAATGACTCTCTACCATTAGTAAATAGAATTTCAAACCAACACCTTAAACATAGTTAATCGTCATCGTTATACCATTATTTATTCAATCGTTATTCATGCATTGCATTTCGATAAAAAGATTTATATAACCGCCTGAATCAATACTTTAATGAAAAGAATTATTAATAAAGTTGGTCTTGGTACATGTTTCAGGGACTGCATCCTAACGTTTTCTTTTCCAGTACCCCTAGTTCTTTGAGAAATCACTCTCTACCATTGTATCTTACCTAGGAGGTCCCAGATTCGATTCACAACTAGAAACAAGGGAATTAGTTCGCTATTAACTATTTGGAGCAAAGTTGTGGTAGACCTGCTACCTGACTTTTGTCCCCTTCATCAGCCAATTGTAAAGCATTAACATAATGAAATTATGTTCAAGCATAACACTGAAACTGTCTACTGGTTTCTTCATACATCTTCATTAACATTGACAGGTCGAATACTATCACAGCCACCAACTACTTCATTTTGATCTATACCTTAATTTTTTCTACAACCTATATATATGGTGCACCATATTAGGTTAAATGAACATTTATATTTCAGTGCTACGCTTTATCATAATTTCATTATGTTAATGCTTTACAATTGGCTGATGAAGGGGACAAAGATTGCTAATTAGTCCCTGAAACATGAAGAAAGAACAACTTTATTAATTTTTTTTCATTAAAGTATTGATTCCGGCGGTTATATAAATCTTTTTAAAAACTAGCGTATTTAAGCACATGAATACGGAACCATTATGAGTGATTTAAATAATAGAATTGCATTTTGATAGAAACAATGAATACTACTAATTATGATAATTATCTTATGGCCTCAACTACTTGGTATAAATATTTTGAGCTGGAGCCATTTAGGTGATCTATTCTCCAATTTCGGTTCGAGCCCAGTGGTACAGGCGTTACGTGCTTGTATCTTACCTAGGAGGTCCCAGATTCGATTCACAACTAGATACAAGGGAATTAGTTCGCTATTAACTATTTGGAGCCAAGTTGTGGTAGACCTGCTACCTGACTTCATCCATTTTAAAAAGTCGGTTGTGCGATATGAACATCAAAACTATGCCCTCTTTATAAAAACACTCCGGTATTTATTATTATTCTTAAGATGTTATAATCCTAACATCATAACACAATTGAGCAATTAGTAGTTTAAATTTCAGTATGTAGTATTTTCAAAATTGGTAAAATGTTAATTTAGATATTCCAGCGGTCAACAGCCTCGCATTATTATACCACCGAATTCCATGTGATCACTTGCTTAAGTTTTTATAACTAGTCATCTAAAAACATACTTTGGGTGAAACTTTGCCATTTGTCCCCATCATAATAAACAAGGTGATGTAGAGTAATTCTATTGGTGTTGGGTTGGGAGTGGGCGGAATTTTAAATCTGTGACCATCGGAAGTAACAGAGAAAATGGTGTTTGCATCGGTACAATAAAATCATTGCATTTGAATGCTGAAAATTTGTAAACACACTTTATTTCAGGTAAGAAAGTTGGTGTCCTATAATCAAATAAATAGCTGGTCAGTTATATGAATGACGAGCCTAAACTTTTCGAGCTTAAACTGCTGTATTAAAAAGCTTTTCGGATTCATCTTTCGTTAGCAAGATAACGTTATGTTGTAAATAACTTGTTTTAATGCCTTTGAAAATCTTGGTCATCAGCCCCTTGTACATGGGTGTGTTCAATTTGTCTGATAACGTGTGTTTCTGTGGCAATGTAGTAGTGTGTAGCTGTAATTATTAGGGACGGAAATAGGGTACGTGTATCGGGACTTGGAATAAGGTACTACCGCGGGATTTGCATGGAGGGAGTGTGGAAAATTTCGGGAAGAAATACACTCAGGATAGGCGCTGTTAGCGCCGGGATTCGAACCTCTGATCTCCGGACTTTCTGCAGCTCCCCACCGTGATCGTGGTGAGCGATTATACGCGCACGGCAACACCACGGACCAAGACAAGAAACATAACCTATAAAGCAACATTTAATTGTAGAACTTTGATCTGTTTTCATTGCATGCAGACACCTCGTGGTGTAGCGACTAGCATGTTTGGCTGTCGCCCAGGAGGTCCGAGTTCTATTCCCGGCTCTGCCAAGAAATTTTATTTCTGGTCTGAGGGCTGGAACTGAGCACACTCAGCCTCGTGAGGCAAAACTGAGACTAGAAGGATTCGATTCCCATCTGCCTTCTTGGAAGTTGTTTCTTGTGGTTTACCACTTCTAGTCCAGGAAAATGCCAGGATGGTTACTAACTTAAGGCCACGGCCGTTTCCTTCCCAATCTTCATGCGAATTTTCAAATACACTAATACAGCCACTGCCATCGTAATGTACAGGCCATCATGCAGCGACTCTTAACGATTGATCAGCTGATCGCTAGGGGGTAGAGAAGGCGACCAGTTTGCTTTGTGCTGTGTTGTTTATATCTTTTATGAATGAGTATCCGCGTGAAAAGTGATACTTGAGAACGCTTCTACTTACGTCATCTAGAATGAGGATTGTTTATTTTCTGAAACAAATGTTCATTTTGTAGGTAGGTTATTGTATCTACGCAAATTTTGCGTTGCATGTTTGTCATCACTCATCACACAGAAGGTTATGTTTTAGTTAGGACCTCTATATCACTTATTATTTCGACTCATACAATGTTTTTTGGATGGTAATAAAATGTTGTTAGTTCAGGAAACCTCCTTCCCAGGTCGCAGGTATGTCAAAAATTTGTTTATAACAACTATCGGTATTATGAAAGAAATGATAATGTGGCTTGCTTCTCCTTCCCCACCACGACAATTTAAGAATGCAATGCATACACAACATTCCTAGAAATTATTGGTAGGTACATTACGGGGAATACAAGAGTGTGTGCTAACATTTCCCTGAATGCAAGATACCATTCTTCGGGAGAGAAGAGCTAATCGCCTTGATGGTAGGTTGTTAGTTAATATGCGTGACTCCCCCCACTGTGCGTGACAAAAAACAGGGGTGTTATCTATTAGCTAACGCGGCCCGCAGGGCCGCGCTATCAATCCTCCATTGGTCTGGACGAAAATATTGGTCTAGTCAAAACCATTAGTACCGAATAAGTGGGGTTGGCATTATGGACTCCTTCACAAAGATGGACGGCAGGGTGGCAATTTCAGCTATATAAGTCTTGCTCCTATTAGGGCGGGATGGTGGGTCTACGGCAGCGGACGAGTGAACATCTATTACTATATCATCTCCAAATACCATTACTACAATTATTTTGTCCAATTTCATTGCTTACAGTTTTTTTTAAACACTTGTTCTCCTGTTCTGTAGCGCCACCATATTAAAACTACAGAACAGGAGACCAAGCCTTGGTAACTTTCAACAAGGTATATTACTGAAAATATAGTATTTATGATTGACAAACCTTTCTCGGAGATGTTGGGAGTTGTTGGGAGTCGTTTCACATTCTCAATTGCCACTGCTGTACCGGAAATAATTACTTTTAACGTAAATAAAGCATTATTGGTTGTGTTCATTTGAACAAGGTCAGCCATTTTAAAATCCCACCGTACACTACGGCATACCCACGTGACACGTTGCCAACATGAAAAATGAAATAAAGGGCAAAACCATTGGCCTGGACAAAGATTATTGATGCGTGACTTCCCCCACTGTGCGTGACAAAAACCAGGAGTGTTATCTATTAGCTAACGCGGCCCGCAGATGCGTGGGGTTGGCATTATGGACTCCTTCACAAAGATGGACGGCAGGGTAGCAATTTCAGCTATATAAGTCTTGCTCCTATTAGGGCGGGATGGTGGGTCTACGGCAGCGGACGAGTGAACATATATTACTATATCATCTCCAGATACCATTACTAAAGTTATTTTGTCCAATTTCATTACTTACAGTTTTTTAAACACGTGTGCTCCTGTTCTGTAGCGCCACCAATATGGTTTCAATTATTGTAAGAAGTTCCCAAACTTCAGCCTATGCTAGGACTGGAGACATTTCTAATATGATAATGCTGAGGTTAAGTTACTTACCGTATGTAAATCAGAGAAGCGATATCCAGTATTCAGTATCTACTGTAGTCAGTCCAAGTTACATGATTTGTGAGAATGGTCTCTCGATCAAGCTCAAGTGAATATGGTAATGTTTTCGTGGCAGCATTTGTGTAGGCTTCTGTATTTACATTAATGGGATTGTTAGCACCTAGCGTATGTACTGTAGGTTATTGATACCTGATTTCAAAATTACAACCCATTGTAGATTCCTGATGCAAGAAACAAGTTAGATTGAGTCATAGAAAATAAGTGCTGTTAGTATAGGCCCTGTTTAAGTCACCTTGAGGGTGGCCTGTGCATTGATTACAGTGAGAGATAGGTTACATTGTGCTTTGTCATCCACGAGCAGTTTAGGACGTGATCTGTTGAATAGCCAAGAGTGATGTGGGGTTTTCTCAGGCATCTAATAAGCCTTTTCAAAGCGGTGAACAACGAGAAAATGGTCAAGAATAGATCTTATTCTCGACGTCAAAATACTGCAATTTAGCCCTGTTTGTGTGTTTCAACGTCCTAGTAAATGTACCGGCAATGTACCATTTTGTTCACTCTCAAAATGCCAGCTACTTCGGTCGGATTCGAACAAGCGGAGCGATAATTAGGCGTATGTAGTGGTAACGAATGGAAGTACCAATCAGCCCTAAATAGCATGGCTATTTTTCTATGTCTTGAAGCGGGAGCGTAATTTATATTAGGTTTGAAGAGACTGCGTGTGAAGGGAGCTATCTGAATGCTGCTGCGACTATGACGACCCTACTGTCGACCAAAGTATTATGTGCACTCGAGTTTGAAGGTTGTTTGTGAAGTAACCAATAGACCTACACAAAATCCAATATCATCATTTTCGTCGTTCTATTGTACGTTAGCTCATGTAGGTTTGGAATTTTTAATTTATATTTTAATATTTTTTGTCGCAGTTGGAGCACAAAAAGTGAGAGTTTTTAAGCGTGTTTCAACCATGCGTCACATTTAAGAATTATTATCTCAAAAGCCCGTCATCAGATCGAATCAAAATTTTAACACAATATGCATTGGAATGTTGTATAAGTGGTTTATTAATTTCAAAATTTTGCGTGACCAAGAAAAAAAGTTATCATTTTTGTAAGGTAACTTCTTCTCGGCTCGGGGTGGTTGGAAAATGTAGTTCTTGGTCGCGATGAAATCCTTATACATCAAAAGGTTATGCTGTATGACTGTGAAATACGTAAATTAACTCACTTATTTTATATCGGTTTGTATTTGTAGGCGGAAATAACACATCGTTCACCAGCTACCTGCTCCCGGAAAAGCTGCACAGCGTTGCCGAAATGGAGCCCATCACGCATTATGGCGTGCTTCGCTCGGAAGTGATGGGCTCCATCACAGCAACGCTGTACAGCTTTTCCTGGAGCGGGTAGCTGGTGAACGATGTGTTATATCCGCCTACAAATACAAACCGATATAAAATAAGTGAGTTAATTTACGTATTTCAGTCATACAGCATAACTTTTTGATGTATAAGGATTTCATCGCGACCAAGAACTACATTTTCCAACCACCCCGAGCCGAGAAGAAGTTACCTTACAAAAATGATAACTTTTTTTCTTGGTCACGCAAAATTTTGAAATTAATAAACCACTTATACAACATTCCAATGCATATTGTGTTAAAATTTTGATTCGATCTGATGACGGGCTTTTGAGATAATAATTCTTAAATGTGACGCATGGTTGAAACACGCTTAAAAACTCTCACTTTTTGTGCTCCAACTGCGACAAAAAATATTAAAATATAAATTAAAAATTCCAAACCTACATGAGCTAACGTAAAATAGAACGACGAAAATGATGTTATTGGATTTTATGTAGGTCTATTGGTTACTTCACAAACAACCTTCAAACTCGACTACACATAATATTTTGGTCGACAGTAGGCGTGACGTCACAGTAGGAGCCTTACGGCCTGTATATTACGATGGCAGTGATACAGCCATCTCAGTAACACAGGTTATCAGACAAATTCCACACACAGACCCAAATACGCTGGACTACACGACCACGTTGTCGCAAAACCCCTAAATCAACAACAGCAGCATCTCATCATGCGGACTACATTATTCTGTCTACTGCGGTACGTGTTTTTGTGTTTTGATTGGCATTTTCCTTTGATTTCTGTATAATGGACCCAATGTTACGTTATTGCTGCGTGAATTTACAACTGTTGCGAAAGTATCTGGTTTGGCAGCATAATCGTGTCCGCCATTTCCTTCAAGGAATAAATCAGTTGTTTAATATAACATGAATCAGACTTAACTTTGTCGAATTAAATTAGTCCATAGACTAGTATTTCCTGCCGGAATAGGGGGTACTGTGTTTTTGTTTCCCGAAACTCGAGCTCAATGCTTCATTGATCTGCATATTACGATGTTTGTGTACGTACTTCATGATCGCGTGGTCGGAAGACGCCCTAAAACAATAAGGTTCTTCATTTAGTTTATCGCATGTACAGATGTTATTTTTCCGTATTCTCCGCCATTTATTTAAGAAATAGTTGACAATCACGAACACTATTTATCTACAGCTACATTACTAGGATTGTTGTTTTATTTTCTGTGATGTAGACATAGGTTTTGGTGTGGTTATTACCTAAAATGAATATATACGAATCATAATGCAGTTTCCTTTCTTGGCCAAAATATATTCAAGGTAACAATATTGTTTCCAACTTACCTCTCAATACATGAATAATTACAGTTAGCATCTCTGACGTGGTAAAATAATACAAAAGTTGTAGGATATTGTATCATTGTCAAATAGATCAAGTATGCATATCCAACCAAAGGCGATTTGAAAGGAAGTAATTTTGTAGTTTTACGTGACCGTTATTCTCGCGATCATGAGCCACGGGACCCACTTTTTACGTGGAATCCGAACCACAAGACATTCCATTTCACTTTGTAAATCTCACATGCATTGACCGGGAATCGAACCCGGTTCTCCGTGGTGAGAGCCAACAGGAAAGGGCGATTTCTTTCCAATGTTTAAAGCAGTGTTTCCCAGCCACCGCCAAGCCACAGTGATCTCAGAGTGAATAATAACTTGAAATAAATCAGCAAGTATTTGTGTAAGATTTGAGGGCGTAATGGCGTAGTGGTCAAGCTGTTTGCCTCCCACCAAGGCAGACAGAGTTCGATTCCCAGTTAATGGATATGCAATTTTCGTAGTGGAATGTCACGTCTTGTTTGAATTCCATGTAAAATGGAGGTCCCATGGCTCATAATCGCCAGATTAGTGGTCATTTAAAACTACAAGATTCCTTCTTTGTATAAAATTTAGAATAACATGTAATTATTTCCTAAAAATATCCAGTGTAAAACTGACAAAAGTATAGCCTATAGGCCTACTTAATTCTAGATTTCCTTATCACAATGGTGATTCAAGGCATTATCACCTTCTAACTTTCTTCAAATATTGCGTTTGAACTATGCAGAAATTCAGCGATCTAGTATTTAGTTTTTCATTAAATGACTATTGCAAAATCAAATCAAAATTCATTGTTAGTAATTATCCTGTTGGAAGCCATTTTTCATTGTTGCCCTAGTAATCGAAATTTAATGTTTTTCAGTCGATCAACACGATTGTACCCAATTGTAATGGGTGTTTCTCTAATCCTGAAAAGAAAAAAAATACATCACCAGTCTCGTACTTAATCAGATCCCATACACTTAAGCTATTAGATCTATGTCTACAAGTATGGGTGATGATATATACAATATATACACATAGCCTATAGTTGCGGTAGTTTTTAAACTAGCGCGATTAGTCAAGGTTTGTTGGTTATATGTGATTTTTTTTGGTTAAGATATTGGTAGTGGTGATTGTTCTTCACGTTTGCTTGCTTAGTGTGATTATGTGATTGATATTAATTGGTCAGGTTAGAGTGGATTGTGATCGTAGTTGATTGAGCGATGTTTGGTCCGGTTCCGTGCAGCTCCTTTCACCAATGCCAGCACTGAACCTGGGTCCAATCATGTTGACCGACTGTAAAACATTAAATGCCATTGTTAGTAATATTTGAACAATCCGGCCGTTGAGACATATTGAAAAATAAAATAAGATATTGTCTGTATACTTATAACAAGTGTACAATATTTGATCCCCAGAACGCATAGAATTGAGTCAGGAACTCTAAAGGATGCTTCAAAATGAAAAGATGTAGGGTCTGTATTTTTATTGGACTTGGACCTCAGAATTTTTCAGTTTGAAATGTAATATAATTTGTTGTTAGTTCACCAAAGCTATCTGCTATCTTAGATATACTTAGATTTAGAGCTCTAGTATTTAGTTTAACAAGAATTAAGCTTCAAGATACTTAAATATTTTTAAAAAATGTAGCCCTTAAAATTTTTAAACAAGATGTTCAGCAAAGAACATAAGTTATAGCCTACTTTCTCCTAAATGTATGGGTATACTTGTAACTCTTTGTCCTTATCAAGGAGTAGACTATAATTGAATGTTCGTTGTAGTAGCTGGTAGCGGCTTCGGTGGCGTAGTTGGTAGCATGCTGAATTGCTGTGCCCAAGATCGTGGGTTCAAACCCGGCCGAAGTCGTCGGTTTTTTTAAGAGCGTTTAAATCCTTCAGTATGCCTTCCTTCGGAGGGGAAGTAAAGCCAGCGGTCCCATGTCATAGATTTATGGCATGTAAAAGATCCTTCCACAGACTAAACATGTGTAAAGGTACATTTCTAGGTTAGATTTCGTTGGAACGCTCTATCAAAGTTCCAGCGTTCACCACTAGGTATCAATGACATCTGGTAGCGAATGTTAGAACTACTTGAAATTGAACGGAACTTGTAGCTCACCCTATGTGTGTCCGCTTGAAGCAGCTGCAGTCTCTGGCGAGCCGAACATGTCCTTGGACACTCCCGGCACTAAAATCCATAATAGAGTGCCATATCCCCTCTAGGGACGTAGGCGACCAGAATTAGAGCCCTTGACTAAGGTAAGGGATCACTCACCAGGCATCCCGAGCCGGAGTTTGCGTGTGGTAGGGTGGCCAGTTCCTTTCCCTCCTCCTCCTGCCATAGCATCCGGCAGGTTCCCATTTTGCATCACGAGGCTGGGAGACCCCGTACCAGACCATACCAAGACTTTTAAATTCTTGGCAGAGCCGGGGACCGAACCCGGTACCTACCTCGGGGGTGACAGCCAACATTGCTAGCCACTGCGCTACGAGGTGGTCCTAAAAGCCATACGATAAATACATAAATAAAATAATGTAGTAACTGGTACTGCAACCTATCGGTGAATTAATATGTATCTTGTACGCCTCTGAGTGTTTAATGGACAGGCAGTTGAAAGCAACCAGGAGGGATGCGATCCAGCTGGTAGTGCTTAAAGGTAATCGGAGCGTGGTCATGGCTAGAAGTTGAACTAGTACAAAATTGTAATACTTCAGGAGGCCAAGGATTTGCAACGCGGAATGTTTGGGACAATTACCCACGTAACCCGCAAGAGGACAGCACCATACCGAGACATTGAGAAGGCTGTGGTTGACAACGTGTATCTTGTTTTTCTATTCTCCTTTTTCTTTTGTCTTCTGTTTATATGCGACGCTGGGGCTGTGGTTATTAATAAACGAGTGTATACATTAGCCTCTCTTTTAAACTAAATAGCATTTTATTTAGTATATGTGGAGAGAGCTCGTCCACATAATTTGTAAAAAAAAAAATAAGTAAAAAAAGAAAGCTAACTATAGTAGGTTTCTAACCCCAGCCGACCGCGTGAGAGACTAACGCTCTAGCGCAGAGCCAAATATGTCCATAACATCTCAGTGTTATTAACCGACTTAGATACAATGTGTTGGCAAATAATTTCTTGAAATAAGCTATTTCCTCACTGCAGTACATCTTCATTATAAATCATTTCATGCAAAGTTTATATTATTTCTATCAGCAGGCTATATCGCATACAACATACTCAAACTACTGAAATATAGGACAGGCACAAGAGGTCAGCTGCCATCTTGTCATGTGACAGAGACGGCTCAGCTCTTTTAAGTCACTGATAAAGTGTAATATTAGAGTATAAGACTATAATAAACAATGGGTCACGTCCTTTAGGATAGCTTATACCTCCCTCGGCTCGAAAATCGGATTTGGTGGGTCCAAAGTTATTCATTATTGTGAGGTTTGAAGCCATTTTTCAGTGTTGCCTATATAAACAAAAGTTTGGTGCTTTTCAGTCGGTCAACACGAATGTACCCAATCTCATGTAATTTATTTCAGGATTAGGACATAACCCAGCTCTTTTTGGGTACATTCGTTTTGACCGACTGAAAAGAACCGAACTTTTGTTATTAATTATAATGCTTGCATAATTCATACGTCCGCCATCTTTAAATGGTACGACTGATGACCTTGTAGGTTGGGCACAGGACGCGTCCCATATGAAGGTATGCTTTTACCAAATTTGGTAACGATCCAATGATTCGTTTGGTCGTAATTTAATTTTACGTTTTGACCAGATGGTGGCAATATAAAACATGACACAGAGGTGTCCTTTGCTATTGCTACCTCTGTACCAAATTACGTTCAATTCGGTTTCGTCATGTTTCAATTGACGGTGGTGGGGGAGGACAGACACACTCACAGACACACACAATTTTTGGCCCTGTGTAGATCTCATAAGCCTACTTTCATTTTTGTAAAAATCGGAAGTAGGCTAAAAATTGTAGCCCTTCTACATGTAGTTAATAGGAGAAATAGTTGCAGCAGTATAGGACATAGCACAACCAACAGGATAATTCTCATAAAGCAGATAATAAACAACAAATATACGTGTAAGCAATGACGATTCTATAACTACAGAAGAATTCTGAAGTGAATTTTAGATAGGTCACCGGAGCTAATAATATAAAGAAGAAAATCATAAAATATTGAAATACAATCTTTCACACATTTTTCTACACATACTAATAAACGCTGGAAGAATGAAGTATACTCATAAATGAATGGGCAACGGCGCAAATTATAGCATTTTTCAAACAATGAGCCCGCGGTAAATGCGAAACGATTGAGACCGCCTGTTTGGCGGTAAATCACGAGTTGGTTACATTAGAAGAATAAACTTTAAGACCAGGCGGCTTCGGTGGCGTAGTTGGTAGCATGCTGAGCTTCTGTGCCCAAGATAGTGGGTTCAAACCCGGCCGAAGCCGTCGGATTTTTTAAGAGCGTTAAAAATCCCTCAGTATGCCTTCCTTAGAGGGGAAGTAAAGCCGGCGGTCCCATGTCATAGATTTATGACATGTTAAAGAACCTTCCACTAATTACACCTGTGTGAAGCTAAATTGGATAGGTTAAGCATGTAAACAACGCTCTTAGGTTTCTACGTTCGTTGCCAAGAGCCGACTGCGGTGGCGTCTAGTAGCTAAGTTCTGAACTAGGCCTAGTAGTCGTTGACGGTGGCGTTTGGCGGCAAAAGTAGGAACTATTTGAAAAATTCAAAGTTGCAGTCCTTACTTGAATTAAAAAAACAGATACACACACTAATACAGCCATCACAATTAACACCGGTTATCAGACAGATTCTACACACACCCAAAGTACACGGGGCTACATGACCGCGTTGTCGCAGCCCCTAAACTGAGGAACCAACCAACCAAACTTTAAGACCTTACGGAGTGGAAGTGAACTTCGAGGGTAAGAGTTATATTTCAGAGCTTCAGCTGAACGCTAATTTCGATGTACAGTTTGCCAGGCTGCTTGTCTGCTCTAGGGGTACGTACTGTGACTCCTGTTCTTAAATTTCGGCGTTCGATGACTGGCACTGACAAGAAATTAAATTTGTTCGTAGGGTTGGACCGGTGCTTTTTCAGTATTGCAAGGAAAACTGAGAAAAGGTGGATTTGATTCCCATCTCAGCCATCCTAGAAGAGATTTTCCGTGGATTCGCGTATACTACTGGCAAATGCCAGGGTAGTAGCTAATTTAAGTCCACGGCTGTCTCCTTTGCAATCTCTGCCTCAACTACAAATACACACAGTAGTACAGACACCACAAGAGATCGTCAGACAGATTCCTCACAACTCGTGATTGTTGGTCCAGATGCCCAAGCCCCTAATATGAAAATACTGCTTCTTCAGTTATTCATGATATTTTGTGAATTCGTTTCAACTCTAGAATTTTGTCTTTTCAATACGCTATTGAAGTAGCCTACTTCAATTAAAATTAGTGACATAATACTCTTGTGTCATAATCATGCTATGTAGGGGGTATGTCTTGGTGAAATGTGTGACCTCATTGTGAAGGATTCCTAAACATGAGACATGAGACTGTGAACGGTGGTGTTCCATCATCATCAGTCACTGTAACAGCGGCTAATTACTAGTAAGACTAGCACGTGAGTTATAGTGATGGACAGTAGATTTATATTCCATCAAAAACGCTGTTACTATGATTACTGCTCTTACAGCTAGTTTTATGAGGTTGTGGTGCTGATATTTGATGATAACCTTTAAAATGTGGCATATTTCTATTTGAATGAAACGCATGAAAATGACGCCATTGTGTAACAGTAACTTCGTCCTTCTATTAACACTGGAGTGATAAAATGAAAACATTGTTCCTTTAACCGTAAGCAGAAGCAATCCAAACAGTCTAATCTCATTTATACGTTTCGTATATCTCACTAGTGCGTATTCTCAGGTATCGAAACCCAAGGTCTATGGAGGTATATATTTTAAGTCCAACTATACTTACGTTACACAAACACATTATGAAAACCAGAGAGATATAAATTGCCAATTATGAAATACACATGGTATGTTAAATTTTATTTTTCCACCCACTTGGTATCTACTGTACAGTTTGTTTTTTGCAGACTTATAATGGAGGTGGTATCATAAAACAATTTGAATTTAAATCAAAATAGCTAGGCATTTCTTTACGATCATTGTAACTGTAACTTGGTTACTTTTTGCGTTCAATACTGGTAACTGTAACAGTTACGAAAGCAGCCTATCCAACTCTGTTCGTTGTTATTAAAGCAGCATTAAATAAATCCTCCTAGTACTGTAAGTCTTTCCTTTTTAACACATCCTTAGCAAATAAGGAACATGGCCTACTACTAACCAGTTGGAGCCCTTTTATTCTCCTGCTATCGTGTTCCTAAGAGGAACATTTGTGTTGACGCAGTTAGTCTTTTGAAGGCGAGTACTTCAATATTTCATGTTGGTGGAGGTTAAAGATGTAGCGTATACTTTTTTAGCCTACTTTTCATATTTTGCAAAAATGAGGAAAAAGTAGACTTATGAGATCGGGCAAATGTGTGTCTGTCCTTCTGTCTGTCTGTCTGTCTGTCTGGCTGTGTGTGCCCCCCCCCCCCCTATCAACTCCTAAACGGCTGCAGCAATCGAAACAAAATTTGGTAGGAGTAAAGATCTATACCTGAATATCTCACGGCCATATTTGAAAATGATGTCAGTGCTACCAACTGCTGAAAAATCGCAATTGAAATTTGAGCTCCATGTCGGATATCTTGGAAGGTATGAATAGGAGCTATTTGAAAATTGGCACACGTATAGATAATAATATTGCAGTTTAATTTTCAGGAGAGGCCATACATCCCAGTGTTGCCAAAATGAATATAAGCCTGATGATAGGTCCAAATTTTAAATGCATATAACTTCTACACTATCAATTGAATTTCAACCAAATTTCGTATGTGCTATGTGTACATAAACAGATATGACTGAACGTATTCTTAAGATCCACCAGGGCTGCCAACTGTTAATAAATGCTCTCAATTTATTTTATCCAAATAACAATATATCAGAAAGTATGCAAATCGACAGCTTTAAACTATGCACACGTATAGTACCTGACATTCTATATTAATTTGGAGTAACTTATATACGTCAGTGCTACCAACATGATTCTAAGCCTGCAGAGAGGTCCAACTTTAAATACATGTAACTTCTATACTATCATTTGGATTTCAACCAAATTTCGTGTGTGCTATGTGTATCATGACAGATATGTATATGCCGATTCTTAAGAGTTACCAGGGCTGCCAACTGTTAATAAATACTGTCTCTATTTTTGTTACCCTAATATCAATATATCAGAAAGTATGCAAGCCAATAGCTCTAAACTTTGCACACGTATAGTACCTGGCATTCTAGATTAATTTGGAGTAACTAATATACGTCAGTGCTGCCAACATGATTCTAAGCCTGCTGATAGGTCGAATTTTAAAATGCATGTAACTTATATACTAACTAATGGATTTCATTCATAATTGACACAACAATAGATCATATTATTTCAGATTATTTCTGACCAATACATGTATGTCATTGTTGCCAACATGATTTTACGCGCGCTGTTAGATCCAATGTTTAACTGCATGTAACGTCCATGCTATCCATTGGACTTCAACCAAATTTTGTATTCTGTACCTTAAGAGAAGGAACTAAGAATATAATCAGTCACCAGGGCTGCCAATTGTAGTTCTCTATTAGGCTACATTATGCCAGGTATACAGTATTTCGAACTAATTAGAAATTTCGATATTACTAACTTAATTTCGTCATTATTCTTGATAGATCCATATAGATTAATCATTGGCATGAATCTTAAATTTTAAGAAAAGAAGGCTCTTTAGTTCGTCATTGAACTTCTTGTTCATCTTGCTTTCGATAACGTCTTTGGTGAAGCTATTTTATCTTAGTCACTTCGACCTTTTAAACCTCAATGGCGTCTGATCTGGGACCATGCGTAGCGTTTGTCGTTCTTTCCCTAAACTGCATGACCTATTTTCTGGTAAATATGTGATTTAATTGTGATCGGTGCGTGGATAATATTTATTTGCCTCAGCTTTCTGACGTGTCAGTATCTTAAAGAATATTTTATTTAAAGGTGCACTTGAATTTCCATGCATGAGATTAGTATTAATAATGTCATTTCTTAGTCTGTTTTCGTAACATAAATTAAGTTATGGAATTCCCGTATGCATTAATGTATATCGTAGTGTCATTTGGAGCTTTGGTGGTAAATTTCGTTCTTGGGCTTTGAATTGGAGACCGTTAAATGGTTTAAGATGACCACTAAATGTATTTCCGTTCCCGTTTTGCTCTCTTTTTCATTGATCTCCTTTTCTCTCTATAGATCCAATTCTTGCGCGCGTATTCTCTCTCTTTCTTTCCTTTCAGTGTCATTTTTAGGAAATTCAGTTTTGTTCATTTGGTTAGATTGTATTTTGTCTGTATGTAGCCTACATACATCCTTGAACCAGGCTCTTTACTTATAAATTAGTCATAGTTTACTCTTGGTTCGTCAGTGGATTGATCCGGGTTCGTAAATGAGAGTCCTACTTCAGACTATAAGGACTAACATGGTCCGAATAGTATTCAGCTGCACCATATTAAATTGGCCGTCAATGCGTCCCAATCTGAATCGTATTGAACAGGTATGTGACCAACTAAAACAAGTCATTCGACAAAGAAATTAACCTCTACAACTCCCGGTGACTGACCGTCTACTGTAAGTAACTAAATGACGTCAGTGGGTCACGACTGTAACTGTGAAATTGTCGATAATGAGGGATAATTATACCGAGCGAATTTAATTTTTTCAACTGGGTAGAGTGAATTCGGTGGTCTCCCTCACTCGGCCCTACTTACTTTTCCAATCCCAAATCGCACTCTTCGAGAGTTGGGGGTATTTGTAAGTTTCTGAATTTTGACTTTTCTTAAATTCGAAGATGTTTCTCAGTTATAGTTGGCAGTCTCTAACGTTAGAATTCTTCACTATTTTATTACGTATTCTGTCGTGATTTTTTTTAAATATATTTTCGAAGCGTCACTTATTTTGAAGCGAAGCAATTCCGTCTCGATTAGACTGTAGCATATACTCCTCGACTAATACTAAATTAAGCTTTACGACACCTTTATCCTCCAATACCTACAGGGATTTTGCGTCCTGCTCTTATTCCCTCTTTCTTTTTCATTCTTTCTTAATTAATTAATTAATTAATTAATTAATTAATTAAGAATTCATTCATATTAATGACACTGACAACTATAAACCACGGATCATCTTGTTCAAAATTAGCTTGTATATCTTTCAGTCCGTGCAGTTTTAACATTGTTTTAAAAATAAATTTTAGAAAAAGTATTAGGCCTATTCGATGCAATTTTTTAAATCTACCATTCAGTTTTAGGTCCCGTTTATGGTTTGAGAGAGCTATGTTTGGAAATAAAAATGTGATATTTTTGAAGTTTTTCGTCATCAGTGTCCTGGCGATTGCATGTGCATTGTTTTGACTCAGCTTGTTGATGTAGATGTTTAACAAGCTTAGTGTTATAGTTGCTTTATTTTAGAGGTGTGTGTTTTGTCTATAACCTGTGTACTACTGTGTGTGTGTGATAGTGTAAAAAATGTAAATTAATTGGGAACTCTGATGTGAATGTAAAATGTGGTACTCTCTCTTCATTCACTTAGAATGAGTGTGGAGAAATTCCACTCCCAGGCTGGCTGCTGTCGGCTCCGAAATTTGAGCCATGCGAACGATGCAGATCCCAAATAGGCCGCTCTGACCGTCTTGAAGCGGAGGTGGGTTATAGTCTTATTATGAGCGGCTTCTTTCAACTGTTTGAGGAAAGATTTGTGGGTCAATAAGATTCAGCCTCTCGAGTCGTGACACGCACCGTCTATATATCTTCATCTTCTATAATTGAATAATGAAACAAATCAATATGTGCGAGTCTGCTCTGTGTTCTTTTTTGTCTGTGCTCGCTTGTATTAATTCTCGAACTCGTACGGTTATTTTCAGTATATCTAGACATTTCTTTCATAATGTTTCTAATTACATCAGTGAGAGTGAGAGAATATTGGGAATAATGACTTCCACTGTTTAGAAATAATTATTTTGAAAGAGAACTACTGTACCTAACTGTCTATACTCTTAATTTTACTTTTAGATGTTGGATTTGTTACAGTTATGTTTGGTAGAGATAGAAGACATGTCAGCTAAATATGAGTAGAAATTGCTACACAATTTTAATAGAAGAATGGCAATAATATAGAATGAAAATTGGAAAATTGGTTTGTGACTTATGTATTCGTCAGTTTTAAATTCATTGTGTCCATTTCTATTGAGAATTGGCTACTACAGTCATCACAAAAACACAGGTTATCAGAAGAATTGAACACACACCCAAGTACACAGGACTGATGACAAATTAACAAATCTATTGTGAGTGAGATACGTGTGATTGTGATAATTTTATATCAGTGTTCATTAATTGTGTATTCTTCGTGTTCTGTTTATAGTCTATGAAGTGATTATTAACAAGAAGTTCCGTGACGAACTAAAGAGCCTACTTTTCTTAAAATTTAAGATTCATGCCAATAATAATAATAATAATAATAATAATAATAATATCGTATGGCCTCGGGTGCCTGGTGCAAGCTTTGCTATTTGACACCCAGAGGGTAGCTTGCATGTCGAATTTCGTAGTTCATTGACTATGAAAGTCAAGGAGGTTAGATGTTAGATATTTAATCTCCTTGAACACAATAGTGCTTTCTAGTAGAGAAATGAGGAACTTTGTGCTGGCGGAAACTCCCGAGATTAATTTTGCCATTATGAACTCGGCCTACTGAATTCAAATGGGTTCTTTGACATGCCAACATCGTATGACATGCGCATCGTATTTTTGCCGCCTTTCAAAAATCACTTACCACGGTCAGGGGCGAACCTGCAATCTTGGGGTTAGTAGACCGACACGCTATCCACTCACCCACCGTGGCAAGCTATTCATGCCAATGATTAATGTATATGGATCTATCTAGAATAATGACGATATTAAGTTGGTAATAATAGAGAACTACAGTTGGCAGCCCTGGTGACTGAATATATTCTTAATTCAATCTCTTAAGGTACAGAATACAAAATTTAGTTGAAGTCCAATGAATAGCATGGACGTTACATGCAGTTAAACATTGGATCTAACAGCGCACGTAAAATCATGTTGGCAACAATGTCATGCATGTATTGGTCAGAAATAATCTGAAATAATATGATATATTGTTGTGCCAATTTTGAATGAAATCCATTAGATAGTATAGAAGTTACATGCATTTTAAAATTGGACCTATCAGCAGGCTTAGAATCATGTTGGCAGCACTGACATATATCAGTTACACCAAATTAATCTAGAATGCCAGGTACTATACGTGTGCAAAGTTTAGAGCTATTGGCTTGCATACTTTCTGATATATTGATATCAGGATAACAAAAATAGAGACAGTATTTATTAACAGTTGGCAGCCCTGGTTACTCTTAAGAATCGGTATAGTCATATCTGTTATGGTACACATAGTACACACAAAATTTGGTTGAAATCCAAATGATAGTATAGAAGTTACATGTATTTAAAGTTGGAACTCTCAGCTGGCTTAGAATCACGTTGGCAGCACTGACGTATTTAAGTTACTCCAAATTAATATAGAATGTCAGGTACTATACGTGTGCATAGTTTAAACTGTCGGCTTGCATGCTTTCTGATATATGGGTATTTGGATAAAAAAGATAGCATTTATTAACAGTTGGCAGCCCTGGTGGCTCTTCAGAATACGCTCAGTCATATCCACTTATGTACACATAGCACATACGAAATTTGGTTGAAATCCAATTGATAGTGTAGAAGTTATATGCATTTAAATTTTGGACCTACCAGCAGGCTAGAATCGTTTTGGCAACACTGCCATGTATGCCTCCTGGAAATTAAACTGCATTATTACTATCTAATCGTGTGCCAATTTTGAAATAGCTCCCATTCATACCTTCCAAGATATCCAACATTGAGCTCAAATTTCAATTGCGATTTTTCAGCAGTTGGTAGCACTGACATCATTTTCAAATATGGCCGTGAGATATTCAGGTATAGATCTTTACTCCTACCAAATTTTGTTTCGATTGCTGCAGCCGTTTAGGAGTTGATAGGGGGGACACACACACACCGCCAGCCAGACAGAAGGACAGACAGACAGAAGGACATACAGACAGACACACATTTGCCCGATCTCATAAGTCTAATTTTTCCTCATTTTTGCAAAATGTGAGAAGTAGGCTAACAAAAATATTCAATTGGAAACGGCCGGGCTACTACCGCTGCCTACGCGGGCATGCAGGGTCGCTTTACACACATTGGGTTGCAAAGTAAGTTTGTTGTGTTTCGCCCAAACGAGAGGACCCCTAACTATCGCTTAGCTGAGGCAGTTATGTTGCAGCACATTACGGTAACCAAGGGTGAACGGCTGTCGGTTGTTGTTCAGGACTGCTCCTAGCAAGTCAAAGTAGGGCTGCGGTGAGTGTGTGTTGGGAGGACTATTTATTCCTCACAAGGGAAGTATCAGCAATCGTTGTACTATAAGACGACGAGGTGTGGAAAATCAGCCCCCAGATTGAACTGCAAGGCTCCGAAATCGTACCTCGTACCTGGCATCCTGGTACGCAGGCATGACGGCCGACGTAGCTGGACATCCCTGGCACTCGGAGTAGTCACGCGGCGGGGCGTATATACTGACTGGAGCGTGCGGCTGCTTCCCACCGGCTTTGAGTTGCTGAATCGTCAGGACTGTCCGTTCTAACATGTACGGTACTCGCTACTTCCCATTGATTTGTATGAGAGATTCGCCACATGATTTCGGAGCCTAGCAGTTCAATCTGGCGGCTGATTTTCCGCACGTTGTCCTCTTATAGTACAACAATTGCGTCCATAAAGGTTCAAGATAGGTTTTGACCTGTCTTACCTGATACTTCCCTTGTCAGGCGAACGATCGCACTACACACAGAATTCCTGAACGAAGTAACGCAATATTTCACTAATATGAAATGAAGGTCTCATATGTAGGTGTGCGAGTCTTCAGTCGTGACTGGTTTGATGCAGCTTTCCATCCCTCCCTGTCCTGAGCTAAACGTTTCATCTCTACATAGCTACCACACCCTACATCCGAGGCTGGAAGTTAAAAATAATATTGCTAATGCTGATGATAGTTGTGAGAGGAAGAGATCGTTATTCGCCTACTATTCTCATTAACGGAATGGAAAATGTAGAATTATGAGATCAGTAGGGGGAAATTGTGCTTTTTCGTAATCTATGTATGTATGTAGACTATCCCTCCCTTATCATTTCAGAACGGCTCCTTCAATTTCCCCAAAGTTGGCATCTGTTTATAACCCTACGCATGCCATCAAACTTAAATTTTGTATAGTGATACAGGACTATTAAGCAAGTACAAATGCGTGAATCTCAAAATCCTGATAAGCAAAACTTGATGTCCACGCGAATTAGAAATATTTTAAATTACTTTTTCTGGAGATCTAATCATTCGAGCGAAGTGAAACTTGGTACAGCGGATCTCTGTTTATTTTATAAATATATTGGCACCTAATGTTGTTCAATCGCTTTCAAAAATGGAAGTGATCGAAAGGAGGCTTCATATAATAAACCACCATTTGCCGCAAAAATCAGCAGAGAGGAGTCTCATAGCATGACCTAGTTTTTTTCTTCTAAGAAGCAATATCATTGAAATAGCTTAAAAATAACGCGTAGTGCCATCTCGGATACCTAAAAATATGAAGCTCCATAACTCGCCAATAATAAAGCTACAGTGACGAGTGTTAACAAGCTGACTCCTATATTATCATCATTTATCCCCGAGTCGAAGAATTTATCGAATTAATACATCCAAGATGGACGATATGCGTACTTTTAATGCGGTAATTGAAAAATCCTTAAATTAGGATGTGATTGAACTCTTGTCACGAAACGTGGCAAAGATTAGTCTCATAAAATGGCGTAAATTATTTCTTAGTCACATGACTACAAATAAGGTTTTGAATATTCCCGAAGGGAATATGATGTAGTTTCCATTTGAGCGGATGAATTATCAATAAATGATAAAAATGGTCCGGTTAGCTCAAACAATGCCAGCGTTTCGCCCCAGTGTGCCGTTGGGCTCGTCAGTTGGTACAGACACACCTACCAATACGCGTGGCTAGCACATACTGAGAAGGCCATGCAAGACACAAAATACAAGCAGTATTGACGTCACGAGCATGCCAATGTGCTACGGGAGTAAAACTCCCTTTCATAAAAACAAAAGCCTTACCTTGGCAATCCAAATAAGGTTTTGAATATTCCCGAAGGGAATATGATGTAGTTTCCATTTGAGCGGATGAATTATCAATAAATGATAAAAATGGTCCGGTTAGCTCAAACAATGCCAGCGTTTCGCCCCAGTGTGCCGTTGGTCTCGTCAGTTGGTACAGACACACCTACCAATACGCGTGGCTAGCACATACTGAGAAGGCCATGCAAGACACAAAATACAAGCAGTATTGACGTCACGAGCATGCCAATGTGCTACGGGAGTAAAACTCCCTTTCATAAAAACAAAAGCCTTACCTTGGCAATCCAAATAAGGTTTTGAATATTCCCGAAGGGAATATGATGTAGTTTCCATTTGAGCGGATGAATTATCAATAAATGATAAAAATGGTCCGGTTAGCTCAAACAATGCCAGCGTTTCGCCCCAGTGTGCCGTTGGGCTCGTTTTTATGAAAGGGAGTTTTACTCCCGTAGCACATTGGCATGCTCGTGACGTCAATACTGCTTGTATTTTGTGTCTTGCATGGCCTTCTCAGTATGTGCTAGCCACGCGTATTGGTAGGTGTGTCTGTACCAACTGACGAGCCCAACGGCACACTGGGGTGAAACGCTGTCATTGTTTGAGCTAACCGGACCATTTTTATCATTTATTGATAAATCACATGACTATGACAAACATAACGCACAGCAGGCATCTTGAATAAGATGAAATTCCATAACTCCCCGGCTAATATTCTATATGTTACTTATTTTGTCCAAATCAAGAATTCATTGATTTGCTATATCGAAGACGGCACATAAGCATACAGTAAACATTTTATAAATCTGTGCCAGAGGTTTTTATTGAGCATTGTCCACGAAACTCGGCAAGTAGCTTATAAAGAGGAGGCAAAGAGGAGTCTATTTTTATGTCCACGTCACTTAACTATTAGAGTAAACATAACGCGCAGCTGCCATTTTTATTTAATATATAAAATACTAGCCGAAATACCCGGTTATTGAACGCCCTTTAGTACTTATCGGTCAAAAGCAATTCCTAATGTAGTTACGTTATTACCATGCCTGACTGGCTGCGTGCCTCTACGTTAACGTTCTCGCTTGCTATGCCCAAGGTTGCAGGATCGAATCCAGGCGCAGCAAATTGTCGTTTGAGGGTGCGCAAATGCGAGGGAGCCGTGTGAGTAGATTTACAGGCACGTTATAAATCCCCTTCGGGGCAAAATTCCGGCACCCCGGCGTCTCTAAAAGCCGTACTAGTTAAAAGGGACGAAAAGCCAATAACATTATTGTTACCAGGCCATGTATTAAATTCATAACTTAACCCACGGCACTGAAATAAATGATAAGACAGTTCACTGGTAGTGATTTGATAGCGTTTAGTAACATTGAAGAATAGGAGAGATGTCCAAGTTAGTCTTCGAACAACTATGATTTTTGAAACTAAATAACAAGGCATTAAGCATGCCGCTTCACGGAAAACAACATCAACAGCAGCACATTAAACAAAACCGAAATACCATTAAAAGAAAAAAGAAATCACTTTCGCATAACATAATGGGATGACTATACATTTTAAATAAACAATGATGTGCCCAGACCTACCTTATAAACAATAGCTGACTATGCTCCTTTTAATATGAAAGAGAACACTGTAGGTTGATTTGTCAGAATTGAATTTTCAACTTCCTCTGAATATGATTGAAGTAGAGAAAAATCCCTTCTTCTTAATTATAATTGTAGTGCAAGTTTCGCTGTGTAAGAATACTATTTCTATATTCATCACAAAGGATTAACCTCATCGATCAACTAAAGCTTAGGTCTAATACAATTAGTACTTAATGGAAGCTGGAAGTTATATGTGATCGTTGATCTCACATTATTAACTCATTGGACCTCTTTCTTATCTGGAGTTCGAATCACCATACGTGTCAGCATGTCAACTATGCACTTTCACAAGTCCAGGCTATCTTGTCAAATATTAAAAGTAGCCTATACAATGTTACAATCTATATTCTATGAATATACGAATCAGATATTGGTACTGTATCCTGAATGCAAAATAATAGAATATTATGAAACTTGAATAGGGCCTATGCGACGAATGAAAAGTAGGCATTGTTGGTGATTTTTGGGATTAAAATGAGAGAATTCGGAAGATGTGGTTATCACGGCGAAGAGTTGAATGACTCATATGATTTAATGGTCTTGTATAATTATCCTAAAAATAAAGTATAGCATTTATCTATACTATATAAACATGAGATGATATGTGTCTGTGTATTACTCAATCACGCAAGAACCACTGGTCCGATTTACATGAAATTCTACATGGAAGTAGCTGATTTATCTGGTTAACATATAGGCTACTTTTGATTTCGGTACTTTGCACTATTTAAAGATGTGACCATTTTAGTGACGTCACTACACTCTTTGGTTTCAAACTTTCTTATTTCCATTTCAAATAAAAAGAGAACGCTAAGAAATAGAAAACTTTTGATGGCATATAGGCCTACGAGGTTTAAAATTTAATTTTCCATCCGAAAGGTCCTCATCACTTTTCGTGTATCTCCAACGGTTAGCGGGTAAAACCTAAATTTGTTCCATAAAACACGGTCAGCGCCGAGGAGTGTAGTTGGACAAAATGTTCCATCCTTACTCTCTCTCCGCGCAGTACCTCGCCTATCCCTTGTTTTAACTGTCACCTTCACATTTTAATTTATTTATGACCCGTAACGAAGCACGGGTACTTCAGCTAGTTTTATATAAAACGTACAAGACGTGTCAGAGGGTGTTATGCCCTGAAACTCGTGTAACTTTCTTTCACCCATTATAATTGGGTACAATCGTGTAGACCGACTGAAAAGCATAAATTTCATTTACTATGGTAACACTGAAACAATAGCTCAAAAAAGATCTCTCGTAAAGAAAAACTACCGGTAATAATTGCTTTAATTATGTAATCTCTATATACATGGGTTGTTTTTTTAGTTTTGGCACCAATGCTTCAGTGCCAAGTTGCAACAATGTTGGGCGCTGCCACTTTTACCGACGGTTGCTGCCCTGCATCCCCTCCCTCAGAGCCATGACCTCGCCTGTCCTCACCACCGCTCGTGCGCAGTCGCGCCTGTTAAATGAGTAGTGTGAGACCAGCGCTCGCGAAAGATATTCGCAATGTTTTCCAAGCAGGAGCAGAGAACGTGGATAAAAATTCAGTGTGCTAGGGGTCGCAGTGCTAAACAGTGTCACCGAGGATTGCAGGAAGCGTGCGGTGCAGCTGCGTTACCGTTCAGAACGGTAGCAAGATGGGTTGCATCCTTTCGAGATGGGCGCGAACGTGTGGAGCACATGCCTCGATCTGGTCACCCTCCATTAAGTGATGACAATGTACAGATGGTGTCCGCGTTAATAGAGGTGGATCGGAACGTAACGATTCGTCAATTAGAGCAAGGTACCGGACTTGCGCATTCAACTGTCCTCCACATCCTGAAGGACTTACTGAAAATGAGGAAGATTGCGTCCAAATGGGTTCCGCATGACTTAACCGGCATGCACAAATGGCTGCGATATGACGCTTGTCGTATGCACTTGCAGCGTTATGAGCGCGAAAGGGAGGCCTTCTTACGGCGTATCATAACCATTGACGAGACGTGGGCCAGATCTTATGAGCCACAGTTAAAACGCCAATCGATCGACTGGCGGCACCATGGATCACCACGGAAACAAACAGTTCGACCAACCCCCACCAATGTGAAGGTAATGTTGATTCTTGCCTATGATTGGGATTGTGTGATCATTCACCATACTGTTCCCCGGGGGCAAACCGTTAATGCGGCGTACTATTGTTCGTTTCTGCAAGACCATCTCCGAGGAGCTCTGAGAAGGAAACGGTGCCACCACATGGTTACATCGCCCATCGTTCTGCATGACCATGCTAGGGCACACACAGCAGGCGTTGTGTCGGCATTGTTGGATCGCTGGGGCTGGGAGGTCCTCTATCACACCCCATATTCTCCCGACATCAGTCCCTGTGACTATGATCTCATCCCGAAGATGAAGATGACAATGCGCGGGGAGCGCTTCCGTACCACTGAAGACGTTAAGCAGGCTGCCGAGCGCTCTCTTCGTACCATCAATAGATTGGGCAGTGCCAACGGGATCCAACGACTTCCACATCGCTGGGAACACGTTGTACGCAACGGTGGGGACTACATCGAGGGCCTGTGAAACTTGGAACCATCTAAGTGAGTTATTAATCCAGTTATAATTAAGGTGCCGAAACTAAAAAAAAAACAATCCATGTATAATAAGTAGTTCCGAGCAGAACTAAGTGGCCTGTTTTCATATATCGTACTTATGATAATTGTCTCTATCAACGTACAAAATTTCAGTTTGATTGTTGGAATAGATTCGTAGATATTGAGAACCGTCTAAATATCTCGGATGTTCGCCATGTTGAATTTTATATATGTAGGCCATAGAGTTATATACTATTGCATGAAGATTATTGCGTAGGTGTAATATTCAAACTCCAATCGCATGATTAGAACACAAGATATAAAATCGTGATTTTAAAATTTCTCGCAGCCGCCATCTTGTGGTTATGAAAATCTTCTTCTCCTTCTCTTTTGCTTTTGCGTTTGTCCCGCCTCGTGGCTCCACTTAACTCGGTCATGGGCCATGTCCGGATGTAGGTTGACGCTTTTCAGATCCCTGTGCAGTGTATTGGCCCAACGTTGTCTCGGTCGCCCCTTTGGTCCTTTCCCGGCAACCTCTAGTGTGTAGCCCTGTTTTGCAATGGTGTCCGCTCCTGACCGTAGCACATGCCCAAACCATCGCAGACGACCCTCACACATTTTGATGTTGATTGCCTCGATACCAAATCGTTCCCTTATTCTCTCATTAGGGATGAAAATAATTGAAATAAATTAGATGTCAGTGGATTAAAATTTGTATAAGAATTTACCATAGCATGTTTCACTGCGCTCGGATGGTTAAAAGGCGAGAAACGCCCATTTAAATATTTAAATTTCGCGTCGTCGCCATGTTGGATTTGTGCTCACCAGATTATTGAAAGTCCCGCAAGTGAACTTATGTTAATAGCTTTTATCAACATACAAAATTTCAGTTTGATTGCTGTCATAGATCAGTAGATATAGAGAACTGACTAAATATTTTGGATGGTCGCCTCGTTGGATTTTTATGTGTAGGCCATACAGTTATGTACTATTAGATGACGATTGTTGCGTAGTTTCATTATTCAAACGTTGACTTCAATTGCATGATTAGGACACAAGAAATTAATCATAATTTTAATATTTCGCACAACCGCCATCTTGAGGTTATGTAAACAATTGAACTAAATTTGATGTCATTGCATTACAATGTGTATAAACATTTGCTGTACCATGTTTCACTGTGCTCGGTGATTAAATCGCGAGAAAAATCTATTTAGATGTTTCAACTTTGCTTGGCCGTCATGTTAGTTTTGTACTTGGTTTTTGAACGTCCCATAGGTGAACTTCTAGTAGTGTCCTTTATAACCGTACAAAATTTCAGGGTGATACCGGTACCGGTAATAGTTTCGGAGATATAGAGTGCCGGTGAAATATTTCGCACAGCCGCCATGTTGGTTTGATGTGACGTAATAAAATTTGAAGGGCACAGTTGGGGTCGGATGGATAAGTACCATGTCCTTACCGAGTGTCATTGAAATCGCTCCAGCCGTTTAGATTTTATTAGGGGGACACATACACATATACACACACGGACAAAAGATGATCTCTTAAGCCAATTTTTGTCATAAATGAAAATAGTATAAAAATGAATGTTACGTGATAGTCTGTCTTGTGTGTCCTTTATGCGTTCATATACCATTCATCCGATTGCGATGGAACTTGGGTGAGTTGTTGCGTATGGTCTACATTCCCCTGATGATTTCTTAGTAAATCCATTTTACAATAGATAGCGCACGAGTAGTTTCAACAAATGAGTGACGGTGCGCGAATCGTTCAACAAAGTTCGGTCTGCATTCATATACCACTCATCCGATTGCGATGAAACTTGGTTGAAATGTTGTGTACACTCCAGGGAAGGTGTCTGGATAAGTAAATCCATTTTACAATACTTTAGAGGCAGTTAACGGAAATAGAAAAAATAATGTTGTGTATCCAAAAGCACTTCAAGAAACAAAATTACAACACCAACATAGTTTTTGATTGGCATTGAAACGCATGCTGGGGACAGCTTGTTAATTTATAAATATTGTCATAAATACTGTAGTGGGTATGCAGCATTTAGTGATGAATGAGGTTGTGTAAAATCTACCATGTGAAGTATTTGTAGATCCTGCCTTGCAAAAGTCTCTTGCTGAACGCATGTATTTTATGAATTAAACTTTATATTCACTTCCACAAAGAGAGCCTTATTGGTGTAGATATATCTAGGTCCAGGTTATCGGACAGATTCAACACACACCAGTGTACACAGAAGTTTTTTTTTTTTTTTCGTGTGGCCTCCGGAGAGGCCGAGTGCAGGTCTTTCTAGTCGACGCCCGTGGGCGACCTGCGCGTCGGGATGAGAGATGGGATGGATGAAGGTGAAGATCAATGAAACTGGGCAAGGATGTGGAAGGAAGCGGCCGTGGCCTGTCAGAAGGTACCGTCCCAGCATTTGCCTGGTGGTGAAAATGGGAAACCACGGAAAACCATTTCAAGGACGGCCGACGGTGGGGCTCGAACCCACGCGTCTACCGAGTCAGCAGAGAGCTTGGCCCCATGACCTAACGCTGCGCTTTAGCCCGCGTAGCCACTACTGTCGGTTACACAGAAGTGATGACCACGATGTACACAGAAGTGATGACCATGACCACGATGTTGCAAGCCCCTAAACAGAAAATACAACAAAATATTCTCTTACTTAATTTGTTCATAATATTAATAATAATAGTATCACTATTCCAATTTCTACTGGGTAGGAGATATGATGCGACGAGTTTCTATGTGGCGGATGGGTTTTACGGCCGTATGCCCTTATTGACGCCAACCTCATGAGAGGAGTTAATGAGAGACGAAATGAATGAAACAGGACAAGTTATTTGAAGGTTGGTGTTATTATTATTATTATTATTATTATTATTATTATTATTATTATTATTAATAGACATTATTATTATTATTATTTGGGACCTGGTATGCTTGTGTGTCGCAGACGGGATCGATCTTTGTTCCGGTATTTGCTCTTAAAGGATACAGGAGGGATACCTCACGGAGTGGAGCATGCGCCTGGGGATGTCTCCGACTCCCCGCGGCTCGGCGCCCACATAATCACATTGCTCCACGAGTCCACGTGCGGTGGCGCGACCAGCTGGCCATACGAGCGCCGCCGACTCCTTTTCATAACATACGTAAAGAATTGTTGATTTTGTAAATGAAAGTACTATATGTATTGACTGTTGAGTGGTCTAATAATATTATAGAAATAACTGATACATCCTTACGCTCATTCTGCAATTAGTGTTCACCTCATTCGTTTTAATTTAAATCGTAGACGAAGAGACTCTGAAGTTTTTTCTCGTGAAAATTTATTGACTGATATTTTTAAGACTATCTGAAGTCACGGGTCATTTGTTCCTGTAGTTTCCTCAGTTATTAGAATTTAAAAAAAAACGTACAATCGAGCATGTGGGACTTTGAAATTGCTCGTAATTTATGTTGTTCAAGGCGTGAAATCCTTCTGCAAGATACCCTAGATGACTGTTCTGACTTCTGAATAAACCTTCATTCTTGGAGAGAGTAATTCGTGTGAACATCTTCAGGATTTTTAGTGATGCATCAGCCTACGTCAATCGTGGTGATAATAGGTGTGTGCGTTTTATAATTCATAGTCACTGAAGCAAATATCTCCAACTAAAATGTTAGTTCATGGGTTTATTTTGACTGTGTGTTGTTTCAAGAAGGAACTTTGAACAATAGACAATTGAATACAACAAAGAACATTAAATGGTATAGTCTGGATGGATACCCATTTCAGGACTCGAATGCAGTGAGATTATAGGGGACATATGTGGCCATGCCGGCCCGATGGGAGTCCTCACAGCGTCCGCTGTTTGTTCGTACAGTGTGGGTTAACGGTTTGCGTCACGCCATCCTGTCGGCCGACGACCCTCTTCTGCAATACTTGGTGAGGCCCGCCACGGCTGGACGAGCGAGCTCGTGCTCCAGTGCGGACACTCCACCGTCCTCACTGACCAGCTCGTCGTCCTCGTGCTGCGAGGACCTAGAACATTGCTTGGTGAAGCTGCAGCTGGTGCTGGCCAAGCCTCAACCTCAGTCGGCCTCCAATGCCACCCCTTTGCAGCCAACGTCTGAACCCTCGCACTCCAGCGTGCCCGTGTGCTGTGAGAGCCATCATGACAGCGAGACTCAGCCCTTGGCCCGTAGTATGGTGGGTCGCTACCGCCGCCCCTACCTGCCCTACCTGTTCGCCAGTAGCTCGGAGGAAGAACCGGAGTATGGACAAGAGGACAGGCACAGGAACTCTTGGCTCTTCTCGGATGTAGAGTCGCTGTTGCCCGACCAATTGAACCCATTGTCCGAACGTGTGCTCCAGTGGCTAGACCTGGCAGGGCGCAGCGCTATCGTCGAGTCGTCGCCAGATGTTGTGATTGAACGTCGTCCTCAGCAGTGGCATCGGGTCAAAAGGCGAGGTGGTGGTGGTTGTATGTTGGCATCTGCTCCTCCAAAAGAACATGCCATCACACGGGCGTACACCGCACAGTCAACTGAAATCTCTCAGAAACGTTTCATTCGAACGCAAAGTGAAGATATTCCTTCGTCCAGCTCTAGTCCTTCAGAGCGTATAATAATTCCTATCCCAGAGCCGCTGAGTGTGAACGCCCGAGGGTTGAAGACGCGTCGCCGTAAGTCGTTGGCCATGACCACAATTCGAGCTTGTCCTGAGAGCCCTCCTTCGCCAGTTCCCTTTCCTACTACCCCTCCTGCACCACCTCCATCCCCTGTACCACCAGCCGTGAAACCACAGGCTCCTCCCGTCTTGCAGACCTTCCATCATCAAAGTCTACCATCACAGCCACTGTGCAAGGCGGACGCTGCTCCCAGTCGGCCACAGCTGCATATTTTCATGCCCCCTTTACCTCGGGACCGGCCGCCACTGCAGCACCAAGATGCTGATAACGTGTCTGAATGCGACAGCTCTTGGGGTGAGAGTTAATGCTCTCATTCGCAGCCTCCCCTTCTTCTCAACTATCGGTATTAGTGAGAGCATTTCAAGTACTACCGAATGTTACACCCTATTGTCATACGCTGAAAATTTAAAACTTACTAGCTTTGGGGATCATCAACCCGAGTACTCCTGGGAAACAGAAAAAGTGGGAACAGGCAGCTGGGATGTCGCCCATTAATAGCTTCTTGCAGAGTTTCGACAGGCTGTCAGTGTTGTCGCCTAGTGCTCTTGCAATTAATAATGGTAGGCCTATTATTTGTTTTGTACTTTCGTATAAATGCTGAAAATAATGTGCTCCACAGCATTTAGATTAAATGCTAATATTTCACCTACCACGTGTTGCACTTACATTCAATTATGACAATAGGATGATGATTACTCCCGATTTTTTAAATGCATTTATTTTGTTAGTCTTGAAGTCAAAATTTATGACTATGAATTGTTTATTATTTCATCAGTTGCTTCGAATTAGAAAGCACGGGGCTACATGACCATGATGTTGCAAAGCCCCTGAATAAGGCAACAACGATTAAGAAAGCTGTAGAAAGAAGCATGGTTACAATCGATATAAGCTTGCACTATTCGTGACTCCTACGAGAGCAGTTCGCAAACGTTCAAGATGTAAGCTGGCTCACCAGATCGAAACGATACGCTGCCCTATACGGATGGAATTATGTTACCGGTGCATTGTTAAATCTGTGTAGCGGAAGCCATCTGCCATAAATTTGCTAGATTTGAAATACCACTTACCAAATTCAGTTGAATAATACATTCCAGAATTGATTCCAGGAGTACTGTAGATTTGCGTACTTCGGTAGTACCTGATTTGTTTTATTAACTAATGGCTCTTAAAATCGTATGCTTTCCAACGTCAGAAAAAGTCGCCTTTTGTTGTTTAGTTAGACAGTAGGTGAAGTTCATGTCTTTGTAGCGTAGGTGAGCGCACTGCCACAAATTCCGAGACATCATTATTTGGATAGTTATGGGGAATGTGCTGTTTTATTCTGTAACTCTGTTGGATCTTATACTACCTTGTTATATGCTGCCATTAAGTTTAACAGTACCACCGTCGAAAGTGCCACGATCTGTGAAGTGTCTTGCATGCTTTCAAGTCTGTTTCACCACGGCTTGTTCAATAAAAGTAAGTGTATGTTGCCATAGGAATTGTAAACATATTGCTTTGTGACTGAAGATACCAACATTCTAGTGTACTCATTAAAAATTATCGTTGTCTTCCGTGTATCTGCACAAATCTTAAAACTAATAGTTAGTGAAATAAAAGGTTTTTATTGTGAGTTGCATTTTGTGGTCGTAAGCATTCTTTATTTTGTAAATACTAAAATCCTACACTGGTTTATCATATCTTTATTGGGCAAACACATTATAGAGATTTGTTTAATGACGGATTATTTAAAGTTGCACTCCAGTTTAGTCATATGTAAAATTCACGATGCCTTTGTACGATGCTTGTGTTTATTTAGATCTCGTTATTTTGAAGTGCTTCGAGTTGTAACGGAATTCAATGTAGGTTGAAGCAATTGCATCCGCAAGTGGAGGTGAAAGGCAAATGTAAGTATTTTTATAACTGACTCATGTTTATAGTGTGAAGTGGTTTATTTTTGTCATATGTTGATAGGCTTTCATGGTTCGAATACCAGTTTCAAACGGAATCACTAACAAAGTTCTCCACAGAAGAATGATTATGTGCCACGTCGGTCTAATGTTATTTAATTTTGATTTCTGTCGTCAATTTACTTTAAATTGTTAACTTCGTCATGGCCATTTGCTACTATAAATATTTCATGCAATACCAATCAAGTTTTCTTTCTTTTTTTGTTTTGTTTTGTTTAAGGAAATCTAAAGAAAACAGAGGATGAAATCCAAAAATTGGGGATATTTTACCTGGTATTGATGACTTTGCTGATCTGATATTACAGTGATCGGCGTTGGATTGACATTGCTTTTAAAATTTATGATTTTATTTTACCTTTTCTTTGTTATACGTCCACGCTGCCCCCTCCCCACACCACCCCACCCCACCCCACCCCCACCCCACCCCCTTCCTATATAAAAGAAACTAGTATGTAGTTCTGTGCTAATAAAGGTAAATCTTTCTTCTTGAGCTAAGATGAGATGATTCGTGTTGCAATTAGTTGTGTATATCGAAGAAAGGGTTGGTTGGTTGGTTGGTTGGTTGGTTGGTTCCTCAGTTTAGGGGCTGCGACAACGCGGTCATGTAGCCCCGTGTACTTTGGGTGTTTGTAGAATCTGTCTGATAACCGGTGTTAATTGTGATGGCTGCATTAGTGTGTGTTATCTGTAATTCAGGTAAGGACTGCAGACGATCATTTTCAAGTAGTTCCTATTTTTGCTACAAAATGCAACCGTCAACGACACCTAGCTACGAACTTGGCTACTAGATGCCACCGCACAACCAGCACCTGGTGGCGAACGTTGTAACTTAATAGAGCGTTAATCAAATCTAACCTAGAAATTTATCTTCACTCAATATTGTAGTTAGTGGAAGGTTCTTTTATCTTGCCATTTATCTATGATATGGGCCCGCCGGCTTTACTTCCCCTCCGAAGGAAGGCATACTGAAGGATTTTTAACGCTCTTAAAAATCCAACAATTTCGGCCGGGTTTGAAACCGCGATCTTGGGCATAGAAGCTCAGCATGCTACCAACTACGGCACCTAAGGGAGATTAGGTGTTTAACTTGGTTGTTGATTGATTTTTTTCTTAAGGTTACTAACATCGGTGTCACTAGCTCCATCCCTTAATGTCACTAAACTCATCTCTTTCGTTTTAATGTTCCACCCCGTGCACTAGTCCTCCCTGAGTTGAGAACGGAGGGTGAAGTAGGCTAAATAGTGGAGCTTGATCCACCTCGTCGTGGTGCTAGATGTTCCTTGCCTAGGAGTTGGAATATGGAGAGATCTCATGGAGCCTAATTCTTTTGAGCCCAACTTAAAACATTTGAATGACCACTCCAATCTCGTGGTAGTGCATTTCCACTAATTGCACAGTCCGACTGGAAATATTTGCTCGCTCGACTGCCTGTTGAAGCGATATCACCACTTCGTTCACACTCGGTCCAAATCCGCAATAGCTTTTGCGAGGCCAAATTATCCATTGTTTAAAGCATACTTATTTATAACAATTTCATTATTTTAATTATTTATAACAATTTCTTATTTTATCGTGAATGTAACATGTAGGTAATAGGATAACTGCACTGTGCACGTTTACCTGTTTGAGGTTTAATTATTGGTAGAAAATAGCTGTAAACCTACAGTTTGTCCTGTTGCAAACTCTCGATGCCTGACGTATTTTTCTTTCATTTGTCTGTTGGCACAGGCGAGAGCAAAACATGGAGCTTCGCCGTTTCTTAGTCTAATTTATTACTATAATTAAATGGAAGTTACTGGCGTGTGGGTGGTGCTGAGTACGCCATCCGGGGTACTGCTAATTGCTTTGCATAGGGTCAGTGCTCAATGAGAAGAGTAGTGACAAACTGCCTCACTCCTCGGGTTGCTTAGTATGCCACTTATAGCCTTTGAGTTTTAGGTGTCTACCCTCTCAACTTCCAGTGGTGCAGTTTGAGGATCCAATCAGTCTCCGGGATGATGACATTTAACAGGCACTGTCACTTGTAAGAGTAGCGGAAAGGAAGAACAAGTATTGATCATTGGTTGTTTAGTTGGATCTGTAGTGCATTTATATTTTATCTTGCGTTTGCACCCAGATTGAAACAGTTTCGGTTTGTGTGTAGATGGTTTTTTACCCCCTTGACTGTTCATGTGACCCAGTTGAGTTTGAAATAGCGCAGGGTCACGCTACTGTATTGAACACTATGACATGTCGAAGTGGAAGTACCACAGACGGAGCATTTACAAGTCTTGACGTTTAAAGGGATAGTATCCACCGACTGTAAGGCAACTTTTGATGTGGTAGAAGTTTTAGTGGAAAACTAGGCCACCCCAAGACCGGCACAATGCTATTAGGGCGAAATATGTCTGTATTAATCATTGGTACATCCAGTGCAATCACCTCTATCTCACAACACTGATAGACTATCACGTTATATGTTACACTTCTTAAAAACATAAATCTCCACTACAGTGTCATATTGACTGCAAGTATCTTATTTTCTGTTTTAACTATTGTTGCATTCCTTTCCATTAATAATATTTGTATTTGCACTTATTTATTCTACTTAAATTTCTGTTTTTAAAATTTGTAAATTGAGCTGTTGATTTGTAAGACAGATTTCGTTACCTTCCGAGCCAAGAAGAAAGAAAAAATCTTACACGAGAGCAGCGAAACTCTTCAACACTGATATAGTACGTTAATTGTATTTAAACGATCATTCATGTATTGTTTGTAAACTGTTGTACCAATCGACCTTCATTTTAATCAGCTTATTGTGTACATATCTATTTTATTGTTAAATATGCCTTTTTTCACCCCTGCTTTTATACAAATAAGGCACAATTGTTGAGGCTCACTGTCCGTTTTATGCAATTCATTTTCATCCCAGACTGTGAACTCTTTTTCTCTATCACCTCGATGTTAGGCCTCTCTCATCCATTAGTCCTTTCTGAAAACTTGCTCGAGCGAACCAATCTTCTCCATGATCTGCGAACTTAATCTTGACACGAGGTCTGCATCCTCCCTTCCCAGGGGCTGACATCTAGTGGAACGTGGGTTTGCGACCATGGGACCCCAGCTGAGTCCGGCATTGCTTCCACTTACTTGTGCTGGGTCCTCTCCGTCTTCTTTTCTGTCGACTGCCCTTGATCAACTCTTGTTCTTTTCCAACACCGACGGTATTAGAGTTTCCGAGGCCTAGGGAGTCTTTCTCTTTCCCGCCTTAATTGGCCCTTGTCTCATCTTTCCTGATACCTCATTCTTCGAGGGGTCAGACCTCTTGTTTTCTTTTCATTATATTTTCTTTTCTCTTTAAGATTCCCCCGTGTATCTAAATTACCTTAGGCGAATTTTTTGAATCTACACTACATTTTGTAGGTATTTTCAATCTAAGTTGCATTTTGTAAGTCTTTTCGATCAAAATTGCATTTTGCGAGTATTTTCAACTTCAATTGCATTTTGTGAGAATTGACGATCTAAATTGCTTTTTAGTAAGTCGTTAAATGTAGGTGCTGAAACTTTTGTGAGTATTTTGAATTTTAATTGCATTTTGTAAGTGTTTTCAACCTAAACCGCATTTTGCAAGTATTTTCAATCTACATTGCATTTTGCAAGTATTTTGAATTTCAATTGCACTTTGTGAGTATTTTGAATCTGAACCGGCCTTTTTCAATCTAACTTGCATTGTGTATTTTCAATTTCAATTGCACTTTGTAAGTATTTTGAACCTCAATTGCATTTTGTACGTATTTTCAATCTCATTTGTATTTTGTACGTATTTTGAATGTTAATTGCATTTTGTAAGTATTTCGACTCTGCATTGCATTTTGTACATATTTTGAACCTAAACTATATTTTGTGCATGTTTTTCAATCTATTCCTTTTGTGAGTATTTTCCTTCGAAGGTCTGCACAGTAGAGCTGCTAACTTAACAAGGCTCGATGCAGGGTTGGGGAAGAGAGCTACAATGTTGTCTACCTTACATTACGTCAAAAGTAGACATATTTGGGTTTGTTTTCCGGTCAATGCATGTGATTTTTTCGAAGTGAAATACCATGTCCTGTGGTTTGGATTCCACGTAAAATGGAGGTCCCGTGGCTCATGATCGCATGATTAACGGTCACGTAAAACTAAAAGCTTCCTTTTTCCTATAGTAACACAAATATGCAAGTGTGATGATGGGAGTCAGCCTAGACGTAAAGGTAGGTGTGAACTCGCGAGCGCTTTTGGGCACATCTTGAAATCATTCAACGTTGTTTTTAAACCCGTCTATGGTTCTACCTCGCGGACTATAACAGTACGGTAGTATTCCTCTCTGGTTGAGCAATAGGTAGTGATGCCAGTGGAGCAATCCTTTCCGTAGTAAAAGAATGGGATGTCTAGTTGACACCAAGGCATAGTTTTTCTTTGTGGTTAAGATCTGAAGGTGACTTTATCCTGCTCTATTACTTACGATGCTATCAGGGAAGGCAAAAAAAAACTATTCAGACCTCGTGTTTCACATTTTCTTATCATTGAAGAATAAAGCAATAAGTGGAAACTTTGTGTAGAAGCTCCATAGTGACGAATCTTCCGCCACTGACTACATGAACGTTGCGCGTGAGCCTTACCTTGCCTAGGTAACTATAATAATAATAATAATAATGATATCGTATGGCCTCGGGTGCCGGGTGCAAGCTTTGTAATTTGACAGCCAGAGGGTAGCTTGCATGTCGAATGGGACGTTAGGGCTCATGCTCACGTCAGCGTATCTTGCCTACTGCAGCCCACCACAGTAATCTCGCAATATCTCACCCCATCAATTTCATCTCATGGTTCCATTTATCTCCGAATATTTTCAAAGAACGTCAAGAATACACTAGTATCTTGGAATCCAATTACTTAATACCAAGGTATTGTTTTATCTCATGCAAAAGAGTTCAGAGGATAGTAAGCAGTCATGATTGAGACTATAGGTTAATCGTATAGCATCAGCTACCTGCTGGTGTACTTAGAGTTGTAAGGGGGCTGCCGTCTGGGTCATTTACGCTACACCACTGCCAACTAGCAGAGAAACCAGAACTCGATATGACTGTAATTTAATTTTGTAAACCGACACAAACACACAAGAACAAGGGCCTGATTGTTATCAGTGTGTCGGTAAGTTATAAATGAACCACAGAAATGAGGGGAAGGATGGAAATCGTGATCTCCTTCGTCATTATTAGGCTCCGGATTCTTAGGTCTTAACCTACTCTTTTCCTTGTAATTTAATGAACCAATTTCACAATATATTATGTGTTTCATAATTCCTGGGGCTAAATATATGTATTTCATAGGACTTAAAATGCCTAAATAAGGGGTTGCAATCTTAAATAACGTAAATTTCTGTTTTCACTTCTTCAGATGATATTAAAAAAAACATAAGCCAACCTTTCTTCCCGAAATCTGATATCCAGAAAAAGTTACTCGTCCTAAATTTGCAAACTAGTGAATGTGGATGTTTTTTACGTTGCGTAGTCGAGGTAGTTTGGTTTACTGCTGTTAGGTGCAGCTCCTTCGACGCCAGACAATTATTATTTGGACATGCTTTTAGTTATTTACTGCGTTGTTAACAAATACAATAAAAAAGGGTAAAATATATTGTGTGTGTTTCTTGATGGTCATTGATAATTTGTACTTTAGTGAAATTAAGCTATAAATAGAGTTACTATGATAAAAAGAACAGAAATATTATTGTTAGCATTTATTCATAAAATCCCATTTTCAGCATATAGAAACCTAAATCATAGGCGTGTGGCCCAAAAACATAAATGTATTTGTGTTTTAGTAATAATGATGCACAAAATAAAACTAAAAAAAGTGTAGAAAACCTAGAACCGAGGTTAACAGGACCTAAGAATCCGGGCCCTGGTCATAATATTTTACAATTACGTGCTAATTGATTACCTTCATGATTGCATCTGCCTCGTTGTGTAGTGGCTAGCATTCTTGGCTGTCACCGCGGAGGCCCGGCTCTCCCAAGAAATTTAATTCTGGTCGAGTGTTAAACTGGGTACACTCAGCCTCGTGAGGCAAAACCGAGAAGAGGCGGGTTCGATTCCCATCTCAGCCATTCTGGAAATGGTTTTCCGTGGTTTCCCCACTTCTACTCTAGGTGAATGCCGGGATCGTTCCTAAATTTAGGCACGACTGCCTCCTTCCCAATCCTTATCTGAATTACTACACACTCGAATCTACCTCCGCCTTCCGGCCAGCCGAGAGGAATTTTTTCAATCTTATTTATTTCTTATGTATTTCTTATATAGTTGTTGTTGCGTTTAAGCACAGACATCGTGGTTATTTCAGTCCAGTGTGCTTAGCAGTATGTAGAATATGTATGATAACCTGTTCATTGTGGTGTCTGTGGTAGTGTGTTTGTCATTGAGGTGAGGATTGGGTATGAGGTGCCGTGGCGTTAAATTAAGGACCATCTCGCAATTTGACAGGTGTAAAAGTGGGATCTATGGAAATCCAGAATGTAATTTCTTGGCAGAGTCGGGAATTGAACCTGGGTGACAGTCAATAATGCTAGCCTTTAAACCTTGCGCTGGTCATTTCTTTACCGTACTATGGACGTTGTGTTCCCAAGATTCTGAAGTGACGTTAATAAACTGGTTCATCAAAATTTTCTCACCATTCTGCTTCCTGCCCGTCTACAGAAAGATTAATGAGTTTGTGTAAGGGGCTAATGTAGGCTTTGTTATAAATGATGGAAACCACTTAAGAGCTCATCCCTTATTCCGCTCCGTGATATTTGTACCTGGACAAGCACGTATTTCAAGGTCCATGTCAGTGATTGATAATGCTATCTTAGGAATCAAAAGCCATCCGGAATTACGAGTACTTTAGTGAAATTGCTCTTCCGAGCATATGTAATTTAACTTCATTTCCTAAAACTGTAGTCCGTGAACTGTTTTCCATTCTCTACTTTCATATCTCCAGAAAAATGGCATTACTTTTCTAATGATGGTTTATATATATTTACAGTACTTAAACTGTGTTCATTGTTGGCAGAGACATGCAATCAACTGTCTTAGCTCTACAGTCAGTCTACACAAATTTGCCCGGAGACTGGGTGGGGTACAATTTATATAATACTAGCTGAAGTACCCGTGCTTCGCTACGCGCCATAAATACATGAAAATGTGAAGGTGACAGTTAAAACAGGGGATAGGCGAGGTGCTGCGCAGAGGGAGATTAAGGATGGAACATTTTGTCCAACTACACCGCTCGGCGTTGACCGTGTTTTATAGCACAAATTTAGGTTTTACTCGCTAACCGTTGGAGATACCTTTCGGATAGAAAATGTAATTTTAAACCTCGTATATGCCATCAAAAGTTTGCTATTTCTCAGCGTTCTCTTTTTATTTGAAATGGAAATATGAAAGTTTGAAACCAAGGGGTGTAGTGACGTCACTAAAATGGTCGCCATCTTTAAATAGTGCAAAGTATTGAAATCAAAAGTAACCTATATATTAACCAGGTAAATCAGCTACTTCCATGTAAAATTCATGTAAATCGGACCAGTGGTACTTACGTGATTGAGTAATACACAGACACACACCATCTCATTTTTAGCCTCGCTTCGCTCGCGTCATAGTCGTGTCTATTGTTATTCAATGAAATGCAGGTTTAACCCCGTTAACACCCCTTTAGAACCTGAATATCCAAAAATCCCTCCTTAGTAGACGTTTTCGACACACAACAAACATATCCCCAAAATATCATTCTTCTAACTTTAATAGTTTTGGTTGGTCGATGAGAGTGAACATCTAAAAATCCTTCCTTAGTGGACGTTTTTTTTCTTCAGAATTTCACCCCTCCCCATAGGCCCCTTAAATTGGATTTATGAAAACACTGTCGAACACCTATTTATTTTAATTATTTATTTATTTATTTATTTTTAAGCTGATTGATTTCCTCAGAGTTTCACACTCCTCGCCTATGTCGTTTAAGAGATACGCGCTCCGTTAGGAATCTTTCAACCCCCACTTTTCACCCCCTTTAACCGCATAATATACACCATATCGATAAACACTTCAGACATATGTCTGCTTATTCTTAATGATGAGTTTATATGCCGGGTATCCCATCCCCAAGGAAACCAATCGGGAGATATTGTTATTCAATTAAATGCAAGTCTATCCCCTTAATACCCCTTTAGAATCTGAATATCAAAAAATCCTTCCTTAGTGGACGTTTTCGACATACAACGAACATTGCCCCAAAATGTCATGTTTCTAACTTCAATAATTTTGGTTGGGCGATGATGAGTGTGTGAGTAAGTCAGGACATTTTCTTTCATTTTTTTTATCAGAATTTCACCTGTCTCATGAACCCCTTAAATTGGATTTATGAAAAAAAAAACGGGGTGAACACCTATTTACTTATTTTTGAGCTGTTCTTCACCCCTGAGTTTGATGAGTGAGTGAGTTAGGACACTTTCTTTCCTGTTTTCCCCCAGAATTTCACCCCTCTCCAAGGGCCCCTTAAATTGGATTTATGAAAAAAAAAATGGTCGAACACCTATTTACTTATATTTTAAGCTGTTTTTTCCCGCCGAATTTCAAACTTCTCGCCTATGTCGTTTAAGAGATACACGCTCCGTTAAGAATCCCTCAACCCCCAATTTTCACCCCTTTCACCTCATAATATACACCACATAGATAAACCCTTAGACATGTCTGATTAATATTAATGATTAGTTTATATACCGAATATCACATCCCCAAAGAAACAACTCATGAGATATAGTTATTCAATGAAATGAACGTTTACCCCTTTAACACCCCTTTAAAACCCGAATAAACAAAAATCATTCCTTAGTTGACGTTTTCGACATACAGCGAACATATTCCCAAAATGTCATGTTTCCAACTTTAATAGTTTTCGCTGGGCGTGATGAGTGAGTGAGTCAGACAGGACATTTTCTTTCAATTATTTTTACCAGAATTTCACGCCTCCCCATTGGCCCCTTAAATTGGTTTGATGAAAAAGCACTTGAACACCTATTAACTTATTTTTAAGCGAGTCTTTTTCCCCCGAGTTTGATGAGTGAGTTAGTCAGTCAGTTAGGACACTCTCTCCTTTTTTCCCCAGAATTTCACCACACCCCATTGGCCCCTTAAATTAATTTATGAAAAAACGGTTGAACACCGATTTACTTTTTTTTAAGCTGAATTTTTTTCATTGAGTTTCAAATTTCTCACCTATGTCGTTTAAGAGATAGGCCTACACGCTCCGTTGGAAACCTTCAACCCCCCACTTTTCACCTCTTTCACCTCATAATAATACACCACATCGAAAAACCCTTAGACACATGTCTGCTTATTTCTAATGATTAGTTTATATGCCGAGTATCACATCCACAAATGAAATCACTCGTGAGATATTGTTATCCAATGAAATGCAGGTTTAACCCCCTTAAGACCCCTTTAGAACCTGAATATCCAAAAACCCTCCCTTAGTGTACGGTTTTGACATACAACGAACATATACCCAAAATGCCATGTTTCCAACTTCAGTATTTTTGGCTGGGCGATGATGATGAGTGAGTGAGTCAGGACATATTCTTTCACTTTTTTTCTTCAGGTTTTCACCCCTCTCTATGAACCCCTTAAATTTGATTTATAAAAAATACTGTCGAACACATATTTACTTATTTTTAAGCATTTTTCCCCCTGAGTTTGAAGAGTGAGTGAGTCAATCAGTTAGGACACTTTCTTTCCTGTTTGTTTTTTTCTTCCAGAATTTCACCCCTCCCCATGGGGCCCTTAAATTGGATTTATGAAAAAAAAAAACGGTCGAACACCTATTTACTTATTTTTAAGCTGATTTTTTTCCGCTGAGTTTCAAACTCCTCGCCTATGTCGTTAAAGAGATACACGCTCCGTTAGGCATCCTTAAACCCCCACCTTTCACCCCTTTCACCTCATAATATACACCACATCGAAAAACCCTCAGACACATGTCTTCTTATTTTTAATGATGAGTTTATATGCCGTGTATCACATCCCCCAATGAAACCAATCGGGAGATATTGTTATTCAATGAAATGCAGGTTTAACCCCCTTAAGACCCCTTTAGAACCTGAATATCCGAAAATCCTCCCTTAGTAGACGGTTTTGACATACAATGAACATTTCCCCAAACTGTCATGTTTCTAACTTCAATAATTTTGGCTGGGCGATGATGAGTGAGTCAAGAAATTTTCTTTCAATTTTCTTTTTTCAGAATTTCATCCCTCCCCATGAACTCCTTAAATTTGATTTATGAAAAAAAAAACTGTCGAACAGCTATTTACTTACTTTAAAGAATTTTTTCCCCCTGAGTTTGATGAGTGAATCAGTCAGTCAATCAGTTATGACACTTTCTTTCCTGTTTTTTCCCCCAGAATTTCACCCCTCCCCATGGGCCCCTTAAATTGGATTTATGAAAAAAAAACGGTCAAGCATCTATTTACTTATTTTTAAGCTGATTTTTTTCCGCTGAGTTTCAAACTCCTCGCCTATGTCGTTAAAGAGATACACGCTCCGTTAGGCATCCTTAAACCCCCACCTTTCACCCCTTTCACCTCATAATATACACCACATCGAAAAACCCTCAGACATGTCTCTTCTTATTTTTAATGATGAGTTTATATGCCAAGTATCACATCCCCAATGAAACCAATCGGGAGATATTGCTATTCAATGAAATGCAGGTCTACCCCCTTAACACCCCTTTAGAACCTGAATATCCAAAAATCCTTTCTTAGTGGGCGTTTGCGGCCCTTGAGGAAGCTGCATACCAAATTTTAGTCCAATCCGTTCGGTGGTTTCTTAGATTTCGTGATTAATGAATGAGTGAGTGAGTGAGTGAGTGGTATTTGACAAATATATAGTAGATAGTGTCAAGTCTTTGTTATGCTATATCGGTTGACAGTGCTGTGTGAGCAGTTGATTAACTAACGGGATTTCATGTAAAGATCCTTATTTTCTATACCGGTAGTGCAGAGCGCAACTCTCATCCAGTCTGCCGTGTCTCGACTTGAGCTATGTTGCCACGGGAATGATCTGCCTTGCCATTTCTTCATGAGTATATTTTATGACTTTATATTAGCCTTTGCTCGAGTACAAAAGGACCGAAATCAGAAGAATGAGAAAGACTATCGGAAATTCATGTTGCCAGCGGTTCCTTCTGGGTCCTAAACTATGTGTATGCAAAATATGGTTGAGATTGGTGGAACGGTGTAGAACTGTATACGGAACCAACCCACATACATACATACATACATACATACATACAGACAGACTTTCACTTTTATATATTAGATGATTTGATTAGCCTGTGCTTGAGTGCAAAAGGGCCGAAATCAGAAGAATGAGAAAGACTATCGAAATTTCATGTAGCCAGCCACTATGTGTATGCAAAATTTGGTTGAGATTGGTGGAACGGTGTAGATTTGTATAAGGAACAGACTTTCACTTTTATGTATAAGATATGAAAAATAAGTAAATAACACTCCTGGAAGAAATTACATTTATTAGTTACTAGCAGATCCCGCGTAGAGTATCCACGCAATAACAGTACAATGTAAAGAACGGTCCGAGCTGTTAGTAACATTACATTTATTTACGAAATAAAACTTCACACACTTAAGATGTTGATACCAGTGCAGGAAGGAAGGATCTAACTGGGCTGTGGAATGATAACTTCACAGAGGACATTTGGGATACAACCAGGACTTCTTCCACATACAGTAGTTCTCGAGTGAGGTGTACCGAGTTACATCTAAGGAGCCAAATCACATTTCTTCCAAGATAGTGCATTTTGTTAAGGTACTTATTGAATTTATCTATCAAAAATTTCTCTAAGCACACAATTGGTTCTTTTGTTGCTTGGTGACACAACCGATAGCGAGCTAAACGATCTTACCCGTGAAAGGGCTACGTAAAGCTGTCCATTAGTAAAGACGGGTTTTGTCAAGTAAAGGCAGATTTTATCGAAAGTCTGACCCTGATATTTATTTATTGTCATTGAGAAAGCCAAACGTACTGGGAACTGTCTTCTTTTAAATTTAAAAGGCATGTTCGTATCAAAGGGGATAAGGGTTATCCTGGGTATGAAAACGATTTCTCTCTTATGAGAATCTATAATAGTTGCCTCTATTATATTAAGTTGTAACTCGTTAACTATTAGCATCGTCCCACTGCAGACCCCTTTTGAGGGTAGAATATTTCTTAATGACATAATGATAGCACCTTTCTTAAGTTTAAGTTTGTGCGGAGGCATGCCAGTTGCTGTCAGACTGTTCAAGAATTCTGCAGGGTAAGCCAAATGATCTGGCGCATACAGTCTACACTCTCGTAGACTACCTCATCTCTAGGTAAACGCTGAAGTACTCGATTGCGCAGTTCAAGCGATGCTTCATTGGCGACCGTAAGAATAGTTGTTCCTTTAAGCTCCTGTGGGGTGACAGCAGTAAAATCAAAATCACCATATAGCTGTTCGACTGGATCTTGTACCTAGGTATTTGTGGATAGCACGTAGATGGTACCGTAACTTCCGCTCCAGTCTTGCCCTCTCCTATTTCTAAAAGCCATGTTGAAAATTGTTTCAGAATTCAAGCGCGCATGTTCTGGGTGAGTTTAAGTACATGGAATTTATTCCAGAGGCTATGCCGCTTCAAACAGCTAGCATCTGTCAGAGAACGTGATCCTCTCATTCTAACAGGAAGGACTTGGCGAAAATCACCACCCAGTAAGATAACTTGACCACCGAATGCTTCAGTACAGTTGGTCAGATTCAAGTGCGCTCAGTGGGGTGTGAAGGGCAGATAACTCCAAAATGATGTTTCCAAATGTGTGTAGGAAAAATTGTTGTCTGCCAAAATGTCAGGGACATTTGAAGGCAGATTTTGCCATTTTGTTTGTCTGAATGCACCCATGGGATTAGAAGCAGTTTGACTGGTTGTTTTCTGTCAATTAATGACTCTAATGAAGGTATCTGTTAACATCTGTACGAAATTACTGACTGTCGAGTATTTCAAAGTCCTGTTTAATTTAATTTTGTATTGGTTTTACGTCCCTGTTAACTACTGCGGCTTTTAGAGGCGCTGGTGGTACCGTAATTTTGCCCTGAAGGGGATCTTTTACGTGCCAGTAAATCTGCTGACCCGGCTCCCTCGCATTTGTGCACCCTCGAATTCCAACTGGCTGCACCAGGATTCGATCCTTCAACCTTGGGCAATGCTGGCGAGAACGTTACCGTTGAGCCACGCAGCTAGCCTAAGGCATATGTGAATAGAACGAATGATTCATCGGTGAAAATTCTTCCACTAAAAATATCAAGCCCAATAAGATATTACACGTGTGATTTGCTTTTGAAAATATATGTAGGCTAGTCAAACTGCTGTCATAAAATGACGATCAAATGTGTTAATGTCAATATACATGTATTTCATATTACTGCCCCTTTCGGATCAACATCCATCTCCCTTCCTTATAATATGCTACAATAAGTACCGGTACGCGAAGGACATAACATCTGTATTTCTTTGCGTTTTCGAAGTCGAATTGTGTTATACTTCAATAGTTCGTTCCAGTAGCTGTCTATTAGAGCAGCTAGACGGTAGCACTATGCGCTGTCGCCGCTTCCTCTGCGCGCGCAGCTCATAATGGATGTGTTTTCGCTGTTTTATTGCCTGTTTTATGGAAGAAATACTGTAACTCCTGTTAACTCCTGCATAACTCACTTTCAAAATGTAAAACGTTAATAATACTGCTTCATGAAACAATATTTCAGTGGTAAAAAAAAAGTCGCCAAGGGATGGGGACGACCCTGGGCTCTTGCGATCCGGAGACACTTGCCTTACCCACTGCGCTATTGCTTCACGTAACATATGAGTTGACGCACCAAGTCACTATCTCAATAACTGGCAGTCTGGAGAAAATAGCCCTTCGTTTATTTAAGTTGCACATTCGTATACGTTCATACTCTTACTATATTTTATTGCCAGGACTTGGTTAATATCCGTCTTCAAATACATGCAAGCCTTATGCATGTGCGCGTACAGCTATTAAATACATTAAATTTTAATGAGTAGTGGTTCGGCCGTACGGCCATGTCTGAGTGGCAACAGCTACAGATTCATGAGCGCAAAGAAAATATTTAATCTTGAAAGATAAAATATTTCCGTTGACTTTTCAAGAAATGCAAGATTTTTCCTGTACTATTGAGACAATTTGGAAGATTTTGGTACAAACCACAACTTCTAACTCCCTCTCGTTTAGGAGTTTGAGTTTTGTGAAACATACACCTTAGCTTATTATATATAGAGATGATCACTGTTACAATTAAATTAGGATTAAGAGTTTCGACCTTCAAGCGGTCATCATCAGATTCTGATCACTGAGTTGAGGTTTAACTTTATATGCAATGTTATCTAAATGCATAAAACTTTACATTACATGCAATAAACTGCCTCACGTTTTAGATACCAGAGGGATGCATTTTGTCTTCAATTCTTTATTAAAAACTACAGCAAATACACCATGTGAAATGTTGTGCAAGAACGAAACAAAGGCGCGGATCCGGTCAGGGATCCTTTGCAACCCCCACCTCTCCACCCTAGCTGTCTTTATTCCATAAAAATTACGATGTAATGGCTAAACATATATTTTTAAATTGATTGATCAAATATTAAATAATAATTTGCGAATATCAAACACTATCCGAAAATATCACAACACAATCTTTAAATAAAAGAAATAAACTACTAATAAGTACTGTATTTGAGTTCAGAGTTCCAACTGTTGCCAAAAATTCTTAATCCCGAGCAACATACATTACTTAAATTTTTAGTCGGCTGTATGGGCCAGTTGATAAGGCTCTCGACTCAGTGCCCAAGATTGTTGGATCGAATCCCGGCACTGGGAATATGCTTAAATTAGAGATATCGATAGCGGTAGTTCTTCTGATACGATTAAGGTGCCCTGCAGGACAAAATCTCGGACTTCCAGCGTTTTTGAAATCCTAATTGTAAATTGGATTGTTAGAACCATAACATTATTATTATTGTTAAGTTATTATTGTTGTTATTACTATTATTATTATTATTATTATTATTATTATTATTATTATTATTATTATTATTTGTATACGAAATTTACATTAAAATACAAAAGCATCACCGTCGGACTCCTTGCGAGCCAAAGACAATGATGCTAGCACTGGATCTCAAGATGTCCATAGCAAGTTAGTGTCGAGACAAAACCTTACGTACTATACTTGCAGCACCAAATAGGGCAGCCTTTTGCATTATCTGCATATGGTGTTTCTTCAAGCCAAGTTTGCCCCTCGCATTTTCCCAGTCCTTTGTAACTAAACCATTCACAGAGACAACAATCGAAAACTTATTTTCAGCCTATACGGCTCAGTGGCAAGTGGTTGGTATTTTCGCAGTTTCTTTGTCGCTGTGTCCTGTAGGTTTTGATAGAGTGGAACAGCAGCATCGACGATGGTAGCCGTGTGTGCTTGCTTATCGAATATCACAAGGTCTGTCCTGTTGGCTTCAACAAAACGACCAGTATTTATTTATTTATTCTCCTAGAGGCTCTCAACCCACACATTAATTTGCCTCCTCCTGACCCATCGGCTGGATCTACGTCTGATGGGAAATAAGCATTATGTTTTTTTTTTTTAGTAGGATAAAACATTTTTTCTACAGCTCGTCTTTGTACAAACACTTGACAGGAGAAGGAAATTATCTTTGTCGTTCTATTAGTGTCTTGCGATATATTTAGTCATCGGCCCCGTGTACTTGTGTGTGTTTCGTATTTGAATTATAACTATATTATAACTGTTGGTGTGTTAACTGTAGTACAGTAGTGTGTCTAATTGTATTTATTGGGGTAGATTTCTCCAGGATTTTATTGTTGTAGATTTCCCATGACTTAATAAAGTACAATCTCGGCAATTTCCTGAAGTGAGTGAATGAACTGGGAAAGGATGGCAGCTGTCAATGCTGAGATTTGAACCTCGAATCTCTGGCTTCATCTCCTCGTTGCAGTCGTGGAGCGCGATTTAACGCGCTCGACTATGCTATTGGGTGAAAGAAATACAGCAAGGACTAATTGCCGTACCTACTTGCATAACCAACTACGTCTTACAAGCAGCCACAAACGCAGGATGCTCTCACACGTCAACATAGCTGGAAGTTTATACATATGGTGCTGGCGTATAGCACTAGAGGAGGAGAAGACCACACTGGATATTCAAAAGATCGCGTGCGGGGCTAGAAGTCTTTCTACCTGACCAGATCTCTTAATACGTATCAATGTATCATTCTATAAAGGAGACAAGAGCAGAATTTGATACTAGTATAAAAAATGAATTATATTTGCGTCAGCCGCACCAATATACATAAATCTATCTACTATATAAAGCTCAAATACCACTGACTGACTGATTCATTCATCACGAAATCTCAGAAACCACCGAACGGATTGGAATGAAGTTTGGTATGCAGCTTCCTCAAGGGCCGCAAACGCCCACTAAGAAAGGATTTTTGGATATTCAGGTTCTAAAGGGGTGTTAAGGGGGTAGGCCTGCATTTCATTGAATAGCAATATCTCCCGATTGGTTTCATTGGGGGATGTGATACTCGGCATATAAACTCATCATTAAAAATAAGGAGACACGTGTCTGAGTGTTTTTCGATGTGGTGTATATTATGAGGTGAAAGGGGTGAAAAGTGGGGGTTGAAGGATTCCTAACGGAGCGTGTATCTCTTAAACGACATAGGCGAGGAGTTTGGAACTCAGCCGAAAAAAATGAGCATAAAAAATAACTAAACAGGTGTTTGACCGTTTTTTTTTTTCATAAATCCAATTTAAGGGGCCCATGGGGAGGGGTGAAATTATGGGAGGGGGGTGGAAACGTAAAATGTCTGTGTGTAAAATTATACATGGCCTATGTTGTACACAATAACACATTACATATTTTTTGTCTCTTGCTATTTCATCATACGACGAATACTTACGGAGTTATTAATGATTTTGTACTTTTTGGCCGGAATTTTCAAAGTCCCAGGAATTACATAAAAATTGATTCGAATGAAATTTCAAAAAATAGTTTTTTAATACTTTTATTATATTTTTCACGTCTTTTAGGGTCCGAAACCAACATGATATTTTGATGTTTTTTTTTTCGTCCCATGCATTTTTGGTTTCAGGTGATAGAATTATTTTCCACTAGGACCGATGCTTATCTACTATATAAAGCTCAAATACCACTGACTCATTCATTCATCATGAAATCTCTGAAACCACCAAAAGGATTGGAGTGGAATTTGGTATCCAGCTTCCTCAAGGCCCGCAAACGGCCACTAAGAAAGGATTTTTGGATATTCAGGTTCTAAAGGGGTGTTAAGGGGGTAGACCTGCATTTCAATGAATAGCAATATTTCCCGATTGGTTTCATTGGGGGATGTGATACTTGGCATATAAACTCAGCACAAAAAATAAGAAGACACGTGTCTGAGGGTTTTTCGATGTGGTGTATATTATGAGCTGAAAGGGGTGAAAGGTGGGGGTTGAAGGATTCCTAACGGAGCGTGTATCTCTTAAACGACATAGGCGATGAGTTTGGAACTCAGCCGAAAAAAAATCAGCATAAAAAATAACTAAACAGGTGTTTGACCGTTTTTTCATAAATCCAATTTAAGGGGCCCATGGGGTGGGGTGAAATTATGGGGGGTGGGGTGGAAACGTAATATGTCTGTGTGTAAAATTATACATGGCCTATGTTGTAGACAATAACACATTACATCTTTTTTGTCTCTTGCTATTTCATCATACGACGAATACTTACGGAGTTATTAATGATTTTGTACTTTTTGGCCGGAATTTTCAAAGTCCCAGGAATGACATAAAAATTGATTCGAATGAAATTTCAAAAAATAGTTTTTTTAATACTTTTATTATATTTTTCACGTCTTTTAGGGTCCGAAACCAACATGATATTTTGATGTTTTTTTTCGTCCCATGCATTTTTGGTTTCAGGTGATAACTAATGTTATAACGGGATTCCAAATGTTATTGCGGGCGAAGCCGCGGGTAACAGCTAGTACAGTTATATAAGAAATATACCTCAACGAGCTTCCATTAGACGCAGTATAGTGGTACAAATGCATTATTGAGTGAGTGAATGGTTCCTGTAAAGGAGCTTACACCCTCAGCGATTGCTGATAGGTAACCCTCCGTAAGTTGGAGTATTTTTCGTAATGTTGATCAGCAACTTGAGTCGATCCCTCTCGCACCCATTAACAAACCATATGCGGTACCGTGGCGGAGTTAACACGATATCTATCTTTGATATAAGAAGACCCGGGCTCATAGATTGGCTCCTTCTCGGTGTTCATATCTTGTGGTTCATTTGTCTCTGGTCAATGTCTACTCGCGATAACTCGATTGCAAAGAGCATCGGGCCAGAAATCTGAAGGTCCCAGGTTCGAGTCCTGGTTGCGTCGGCATTTTAACTCTCTAACAACTTGATGGCTTGTATTACATGTACATAGCACGACCTAATAGCTGAAAACCCCCATTTGCAATCTATGGTTATTTATCAGTCCAGTATAGAAACTCTTTTATAGTCAAGGAAGCACTATTGGTGTATCAGAAGATTACAAAGAGCATGTGTGTGTATTTGAGTCTTCAGTCTTTTGACTGGTTTGATGCAGCTCTCCATGCCTCCCTGTCCTGAGCTACTCGTTTCATCTCTACATAGCTACCACACCCTACATCCTAGGCAATCTGTTTAACATATTCCAACCATGGTCTACCCCTACGAGCATTGAAAGCTTAAAAAGCAGGTTTTCGTGAAAGGTAGAGTTTTGAATTATTTATTTCCTAAACTGAGGTATTGTGGATCATCAACTTTTATTTTCAGTGAACTATTGTGAACATTGCCCAATTGTGGAAAATGTCAAGTTAGCCTACACCGATAAGAGTATAACGCTATGAAAACATCTTTAACTCTGAATATCTTGTTGGCGTTGGCGTGTGCATGATGAGCGGTGCATGCTGCCACAAGATGTTCACTGCGAGTAATTTGATTTGTACATTAAATCGATCTGCAGGTGGTGGCATATTCCTTTGTTCTGATTCCAAACTGTTTCGACCGAACGATATTGATAAAGAAGCCATGTACTGTATGTTGGCAGCTATTCGCTCGGCAAGTCTCATAATAGGCGGCTTCGGTGGCGTAGTTGGTAGCATGCTGAGCTTCTATGCTCAAGATAGTGGGTTCAAACCCGCCCGAAGCCGTCGGATTTTTAAGAGCGTTAAAAATCCCTCAGTATGCCTTCCTTCGGAGGGGAAGTAAAGCCGGCGGTCCCATGTCATAGATTTATGGCATGTTAAAGAACCTTCCTCTAATTACACCTGTGTGAAGCTAAATTGGATAGGTTAAGAATGTAAACGACGCTCTTAGGTTTCTACGTTCGTTGCCAAGAGCCGACTGCAGTGGCGTCTAGTACCTAAGTTCTGATCTTGGCCTAGTAGTCGTTGACGGTGGTGCTTGGCGGCAAAAGTAGGAACTATTTGAAAAATTCTAAGTTTCAGTCTGTACTTAAATTAAAAAACAGATATCACACACTAATACAGTCATCACAATTAACACCGGTTATCAGACAGATTCTACACACACCCGAAGTACACGGGGCTACATGACCGCGTTGTCGCAGCCCCTAAACTTAAGAACCAACCAACCAGTCTCATAATAAGCGTCTTAGTTTGTCTCTACCACGATTGGTGAAGTGCACGCTCAACTGGTAGGCTGTAGTGCGTGAGGATCGTTGTTCGTAACCCAGCTTCTGTAACTAACCGTGGTCGTACAGATTGTGGTTTCCCTATTTATCTCTTATGTATTTATCGGGATGTCACTTTATCCTATGTATCCCATTTCTAGCTGTACAGGTACAGTCGCTCGAACCAAAAATGAGCTCACTCTTGATAACTGCACAGTTTCTTCTTTCTTTCTTTCTTTCTTTCTTTCTTTCTTTCTTTCTTTCTTTCAAGGTTCTTGAAACGGTAAAGCCGTTTGCTTTTAATCAACCCAGACCGGGGTCGATTCCCTGTTAATGCAGGTTTTCCAGGTAAAATATCACGTCTGGTGATTCGGATTTCAAGTAAAAAAGAGGTTGCGTGGCCCATGATAACCTTTCTGATCTTTCTTTGGTCTAATTCCTAGACCCAGAGCCAAAACTCAAAGGAATGAATAAAGTAACCTCGTAGTATTTACTTTTAATCGCTGGCACAGTTATGAACGTTCTCGTGTAACCCCGCTGTTGGGGTTTGGCCAAATAAGTTCCCACGAATGCGTTTATTCGTTGATTTAGTTAATGTACATTCACAGACATCGTATACACATGATATACAGAAGCCGAAAGGTAAAATATATAACATCGAATGGTTTCTCCCCTATTTTGGGCATTGTAAGTTTAATGGCATTTGTGCTCTATCTTGCTGTCGGTTTCATACTCGGGTATGTTCCTTTGAAGCACGCATTCCTCGTATGTAAGGTGTGGTAGCTATTTAGAGATAGAACGATTAGCTCAAGACAGGGACGCATGGAGAGCAGCATCAAATCAGTCGAAAGACGAATTGTTGAGGTGGAAATCGAACCTACTTCTTCTCAGTTGTGCCTCATGACACTGAGTGTACCCCGTGCCAGCTCTCAGAACAAAATTAAATTTATTGGCCGAGCCGGGAAATTGAACCTGGACCTCCGCGTTTACAGCCAAGAATGCTAGTCAATACGACACGAGGTGGAGCGTCTCTGATAAGCAATGTTATTGTGACATCTGTACTGAGGTGTATATCTGAGGTACTAACCATAAAACTGAGAAGAAACAGTCGTGGTCATGAGAATAGCACCATTTACGTGGAGTTGAAATAGGAAATCATCAGTAAAATATTTCAATGCTGGGAGACCTTGAGATAACTGTGTCACTCGTTTCCACGATACATGGTTGCACGAATGCTATCCTAGATGGTCAGCGGACAGACAAATAGAAAATAAGAAAAATGATCGAGTTACTGGTATATTTAGTAAAATCAACTTACTACTTATTCAGTAGGTGTATAATACACTAATGTCCAAAGGTTAAGCATAATCAATAAACGAGGCCATACCGCCTGATAGGAATGTCAGACGGATTGCTGAACAAACTGAAGCTGAATCACACACCATATGTTGTCCAAAGAAACAGTGTCAGAAAGTTTCTGATAGCTAAGGTACACCTTTGACAACTATCAAAACTTGGCAATGTCTTCCTCAACAAAATATTTTGGTAATAGGGTGTATGGTTACCCCTAACGGCCACACATGCTTCGCAGCGACGTGGCATGCTCTCTATCAGATGGTCCAAGAGCTCTTGTGGCAGTCGATTCCATTCCTCCAAAAGGGCAATGCGAAGGTCTTGGAGGGTCCTTGGTGGAGGCTGACGCGATGCAATTCGCCTCCCCCAATGCATCCCAGGCATGTTCTATAGGATTCAGATCCGCCGACCTCGCTGGACAGTCCATGCGATTAATGTCTTCCCCAGCCAGAAATTTATCCACCAGAGCAGCGTGGTGTGGTCGGGATTTATCGTCCATTAAGAGGAAGTCTAGACCAACCGCTCCTCTGAAAAGTTGAACATGTGGTCTAAGTACCTCATCCCTGTATCTCCGAGCATTCACAGTGTTCCTAGGACCACCCATGAGCATGTGCAGGTCCGTACGGCCATTCAACATAATGCCGCTCCACACTATGACGCCACCACCACCATACTGGTCCCGTTCGACGATATTCCTGTGGTTGTACCGGCTACCCGGTTCTCTCCAGATTAATGCGTGACGGGAATCGTTCTGCACACTGAAGCGGGATTCATCTGTGACGAGCACATGCCTCCATTCATTCATGGCCCAGTTTCGACGTTGACGGCTCCACAGTAAACGGGCCCGTCTCTGTGCTGGAGTTAGCGGGACGCACACCGCTGGACGTCTGGCAAGCAGCCCTGTTGTTCTGAGCCCCCGGTACATAGTTTGCCGGGAAATGGCAACCCCTGAGATGGCTGCACGCTCCGCCGAAAATTGTCTTGCAGGTGCACTCCGATTTCGTCGGGTGGTTAAGGCCAGATATCGGTCCTGCTTGGTCGACCTGGTACTGGCTTACGACTAACATCTCCTGTGTCTCGAAATCGACTCCAAAGCTTGGAAATGACACTTTGTGGCACATTCAAAGATACGGCGACTTCGGTCTGTGTCTGGCCTGCTTCCAGGTGGCCGAGTATTCTACCCTGCAAAATAGGGTCCAAATGGCGTCGTTGTGCCATTTTGTTGTCACGTTCACCACGAGGCTACACTCCGCACACAATAACAGGGCAAACACGACTGAGGAACTATGGGGCGTAGGCACTGGCTGTGTTTACCTTGCGGTTACGCCGCTAGTCAAAGCAGGGAATACTCCTTACATAGCTCATTGGACATAGGATTTATTAGCTTCATTTTGTGTCAGAGGTTATATAACTTACTTTCTGTTGCTCCAGCGTTGATGAACAAAACTATTAACTAGTTTTAAGTCAAAGAAATTTGTAGTTGGTGCATATGTCGTGCGATTAGCAGTCTATTTCCTGTGGCCCTGCTTATTCGTAACTCATGCTTAACTTTTGAACACTAGTGTATTTGACGGCTTGTAACATTGTAATCCTGTAGAAAATATTGTACCTTTTATGAAAGTATCTCTCCTTTTGTGCAAACGTTTAACGTGCAGACAGGAGGCTTCCTTTTCGTCTCTTACTTAAAGAGGATATGTCTTCGTAAGATAATCGATAGTGCGTGCCGTATCACTTGGTTAATATTGCCTTAGGAATGCAACTTTATTACATTATTTCGTTGAATAGAGAACATTAACAAATATGTAGTTCCAATATAAGTTCTCTAGCCGCTCATTGGACATAGGATTTATTAGCTTCATTTTGTGTCAGAGGTTATATAACTTACTTTCTGTTGCTCCAGCGTTGATGAACAAAACTATTAACTAGTTTTAAGTCAAAGAAATTTGTAGCCACAATCGTGGTTTAGGTTGCTGCTTCCCATCCAGAAGGCCCGAGCACGATCCCCAGCTCTGGAATGGGGGATTGATTTTCTGGTTTCAGGATTAGGAGGAGTATACTCAGTCTCACGAGGACAACTGAAAGGAGGAGTGGGATCGGATCCTACTTACACCACCTTGGAAGTGGGAAATGCCAGGATAATCCCTAAATTAAGGCTACGGCTGATCTCCTCCCTATTACAAGTAGATCTATTGTACAATCCTAATACCTCAGACCTATTTCGTACTTGGGGCTGATGACCATGAAGACCCAAGGCCAAGCAGCAGCTAACATCATGAAATCTGTCAAGATGTCTAATTCTTAAATCCAAGTATATTTTCAGTATATAAGTTAATTCCTTTCGAAGTTTAATTAAATTGTGCATGTTTCATTCACTCTTCTGGGCACACCATCTTGTAATAGTTGCATTTTTATTTAATTTATTGGAACTTTCCCCTTGCACATTAATGTAGTAATCGGTTTTTAAAAGTAGGCTTGCATTTTCCTAAATAAATGAATGTAATTTTTTTAATCAGATTCTCTAGAATAGTTTTCAATAATGAAAGCATTTTAACATATCTACAGATAAAGTAACGTTTGCCTATTTTGTTTTGTTTTTCCGTCCGGGATTGGCGTCCAAGAAACTATTCCGATCATCATGAAAATTTGGGAACGGGTACGTTTTTTTTTTCTGAACACTGATAGGTTATTATTTCCGAAAATGTTGGGGGTCATCATCATCATCCTCATCATTTATTCCATTAACAGGCCATTAAGACCCAGGACAGACAATAAGAGCATAAAACAAAAACTATTATATAAAATAACACAGGAATTACAACAGGAGGGACTGAGACTTTTAAGTATCGGTCGCAGATGATCTTCCACCTTTCTCTGTCCCTTGCATCCTCCACAGTTGCTGTTGGTGCCACCTTTACCACTGACATTTTCGCTCGATCCTTCCATCTTGTTCTAGGGCGGCCTCCCGGGCGTCTGCCTCGATTGGATATGGAATCCTCAGCTCGAATACATGTCTCAACCATTGCAACATCCTCCTCTCCAGAATCCGGTTGATACTTGTCTTCCCAAAGCTTTGATAAGGGTCTTGGTGAGATCTTCTTTCCCACCTTTCAGTTTCTACATTATACAGTGGACCATATATTTTGTGCAAGACCTTCCTTTCGAAAACGCAGAGACATTCTTCAAGTGTTTGAGGCGTGGCCCAGGTCTCACAGCCATATAAGACCACAGGTCTCACCAAGGTCATGTAGATATGTACCTTATTTTCCTGTGAAATCAAACGTGATTTGAAAAGATTGTTTCAAGCTATTCGCTGTTGTTATCCTTTGCTGTACTTCCTTTGCTATCTCATTCCTGTTCAAAAATACAGATCCTAAATATTTGAAATCCTCTACCATCTCAAAATTGTGCCCATCAATATTGATACTATTAAGATTGTTCGGCCGACGAGACACCCTCAGTTATTTTGTTTTTGAGTCGTTGACTACCAGACCCACCTTCCCTGCTTCTGTGAGAAGTCTATAGTTGTGTCCTCTTATCACCTGATCCAGGGTTTCTTCCATAATCACGATATCATCCGCAAATGCAAGAATCGTGTCAAAGCCAATTAACTCAATATCCCTGCGACGTCCGAATGCACGCCTCACACTCTCCAGGGCGATTTTGAAGAGAACTGGTGCCAGGGGTCACCTTGTCGTAGTCCATTCCGTATACTGAAGGGTGCTGATAACTGATTGGCCAATTGAACTTGACAGCTAGAGCCCGTATAACAGGCCTGTATTAACCTGATATACTTCTGTGGAATAGATATCTCTTGCATTATTTTCCACAGTCCAGCTTGGTTAATGCTATCGTATGCTTGACGAAAATCAATAAATACAAGATGCAATTCACGATCGAATTCGTAGTATTTTTCTACTAATTGCCTTAATGTGAAAATGTGATCCGTGGTGGAGCGTCCAGGTGTGAATCCACACTGATAAGAACCCACAATTTCTCTAAGAAAGGGTTTCAGCCGACTCAATAACAGGGATGTTAAAATTTTATACCCTGTCTCCAGTAGTGAGATACCACGGTAATTAGTTACTTGTGTAGGATCACCTTTCTTAAAGATTGGGCAAATGATAGCTATGCTTCACTCCGCTGGGATCTCCGCAATCAGCCAGATGTTCTTGATTAGATCTTCTAAGATCTGCACCACTCTTTCACCGCCATGCGTAAGTAATTCAGCTGTTATACAACTACCTCCAAGAGCTGTGTTATGTTTGAGGGATTCCAGGGCCACCCGAATATCTGCGGACGAGGGTTCAGTTACCTCAACATGTCTAGAATGGGCCCTAATTTCCACTGCGTCATTAACAATCTCCACATTTAGGAGCTCTTCAAAATATTTCCCAAACAGCTCTGCTTGTTCCAGTTTGTTCTTCATTTGTCAGGATTAGTGGTTGCTGTCTATAGATACCTCTTGCAAAATTTGCCAAACGGAAGAATGAGGGTCAGGGCACTTTAATATACGTGAACACCAAATTAACGTATGGCATGTCGTTTGAAAGGTCTCAACGTGTTTCACACGAAAACAATATGTTTTTAATTTTTGTTTTGGGGTTAAACAATTCCTGTCATACTTGGTTTATTGAACATTATGAGAAGTTTAGGTTCGGAAAATTAACCGCATTAAATAATAACGGCATGCGTACTTCGGAGAGGTCTTGTGTAACGCTTTCGGCCGTGGGCGCCCTTCAGGTCGTAACGAGGATGAAATGAATGGTGAAGATGTCATTAACACCCAGTCTCCAAGTTAAAAAAATTGACAGTATGAAGTTAAAAACACGTCTCGAAGCCCTTGGAATCAAATGAAATTGATCTACTTAGGCACGAAGCTGGACAAGTGGAAATTAATTTAAGGATAGGCTATATAATGAAAAGTAGTGCATGTTATACATTTGACTTCTCATAAAATTTCATCTAGCAGTTTGAATCGAGAAAATTTTAACTTATAGTTGTGACCTGAGGAACGTCAGGTAGAATTGCTAGTTTTTAATGTTTTGTTTTGTGGCTACGCTCGCTAAAGCGCAGCGTTAGGTTATGGGGCCAAGCTCACTGCTGACTTGGTAGACGCGTGGGTTCGAGCCCCACCGTCGTCCGTCCTTTAACTGGTTTTCCGTGGTTTCCCCATTTTCAACACCAGGCAAATGCTGGGACGATACCTTCTGACAAGCCACGACCGCTTCCTTCCATATCCTTGCCAAGTTTCATTGATCTTCATCCATTCCATCTCTCTTCCAGACGCGCAGACCGCCCACGGGCGTCGACTAGAATGATCTGCACTCGGCCTCTCACGACGCCACACGACAAAAAAAAAAGTTTTGTTAAACACAATTAAAAGCGAAGTGTACAGTATAATCTTAGATATTTATTATCGCACCGATGCCTGAAATTAGAAAAATCATTTAAAATAATATGTTTATAGTTTCTGTTAATATACAGTACAGTTATGAAATTTAACATTATAATTACGGGTATCTTTTTCGTGATTTTTTTCTTGTAAAATGTACGTTTTAAATATATTCAAAATGAAAGTTTCAAGTTAAGAAGTAGGATCTGGACCTAATACAGAATTCTTTGCCTGAGGGCTGCATTTAAACTGTAGGAATATTCGTGAATCACATGCACATTTTTGAAGATGAGCACACTTACATTCACAAGAATATGGTTAACATTGCCACGTCGAAACCCCATCTCAATTCCTTTCAAACAATGTGTGTTCGCCGATAAACGTTCACGCGCCTCTGAAATTCCGTGTTATTATTACTGTAATATTGTTATTATTATTAATAACAATAATGCTTATCATCTTGGCTTACAGGATTGAGCCGCGTCGTATATCGGTTATTATCTCCCGACGTTTCGGCTGACATTGCAGCAGCCTTAATCATGGGTAGGTACGAGTTGGTGTCCGTACTCAAACTAACGGTTATTGCCAGTCAGATGGGCTTGCTTGCTCTGCATTGTCGTCACGCTGCTCCCTGATTGGTCCCCGCCCCTGGCAGTCACGCGCTATGAGAACTTTCCAAATGTAGCTAAGTTTGAAACCAACTTCGCGATTGAAATTATTGGGATGCTTCACGACTAGTGATGTAAAATACCCAGGTATTTATAAATCGGGGTAAATACCCAGGATATATACTCGGGCAAATACCCAATTTGGGTAAATACCCGGGTATTTTAGATTTTTCATTAAAAATCCTGTGTCGTGGTAAGTTGAACCTTAAAAAAGGATACCGGTATGCAAACTATTCTACATTAACTTTTTAGAAATGTAACAACATTAGATAGTTAATAAAATTATATTTAATTAGAATTGGGACTTACAAACAAAATTAGAATTGGGAATTAGCTCAGGAGTTTATTCCAATACACTGAAAAAGTTAGCTTAAGTACATTAGGCATCAAACAAAGAATAGAAAATAGGAGGGAAGTACAGTGTAATTCTGGGTAGGATGAGCTGAGTAGTGTTGCCAACCCATATGCTTGCTGGCATACATCTTCACCCATTATAGAGCCCACATACTACAAAAACTTCCTGACATGCATTTATATTATTTAGAGTATGATTTAAAAAATATATATTTTTTATATTTAAAATTGAATAAAAATAACTTAAAGCACTTTTACTAAGCTTTTTTTTTCTCTTTGAAATGTCCTTTCTATTGAATATATTTGATTACCTTTTGAGTTTTGGCATACATATTTCAATTAATATGCATATAGCCTACTCTTATTACTACAAAAGTAGCTTTTCCCTCCCACATCTTTGTTGCTCATTTCCAGTACCGTAATAAAACTCGACCTTCTCAATATCTCGGTATTTATTAAAAATTTAAAACACAAAACAACCAAAAGGTTTTATCCAATATTTTACTTTAGTTTAAGAAAAAAACAACACTTAAAGACAAGGTTACAGTGCCTAAACATATAAATACCCAAAAATACCCGGACGTCCATTTTCCTTTTCTTTTAGTTTTGAAGGATCACTATTGTTCCTGATTCCAATTTAAGGCATGAAATGCCTGTGTTTCAGTCCTTGTTTGTCCAACACTTAATCAACACATCTTTAAGTGTTGTACAAAGCTCAAAAAACTGAAAATACCCTCATGTTGGGTATTTAAATGACCACTGGGTATATACCCGGGTAAATACCCAATTTATATTTACCTTCCCACTGGGTATTTACCCGGCCCACATCACTATTCACGACCTCTATTGCCTCTCTAATTAACCTGTTTTGATATCCGGGAATTTTAGCAACAGTTTCGGCCTTATCAAATTCGATGGCGTGTCTCGTGACGTCAGCATGTTCAACTATTGCAGATCTGTAGTTCATCTGTTTCGTGTTTCGAATGTGCTCTGAAATCCTAACGGAAACGCGTCTTTTTTTTTTTTTTTTTTTTTTTGCCCTATGTAAACCTGTCCACAGGAGCAAGGCACTTTGTAAACTCCTGCGTCCTGGTTTGGCTGCTTTATCTCGTACCTACCCATGATTAAGGCTGCTGCAATGTCAGCCGAAATGTCGGGAAATAATAACCTATATACGACGCGGCTCAATCCTGTAAGCCAAGATGATAAACCAGACACCGGCCGCAAAAGTGTACGATCTAAACAATAATGTTGTTATTCCCAAGTTAAGTTGTATCCTCATACATTACTGTGCAATCTAAGAAATATACCTAGGGGATAATTCTGCCCCAAAAATATTTTCAATAACGTGCGTTATTTCATACACAACAAAGCATAGCATATAAGATATAATTACACTTGATTAGCAATCGAGATAGATGAGTACGATGTCGTGGCCAAACATGAAACAGTAACAAATGCTCCTTGAAGGGAACTGGTCCGCCAGTCTGCATTGCATGTCACTGGTATAGCAGGTGCGTGAATACATTTGGGATTTGGTTATGTACTCTTATGTACGCTGTCACTCTTTAGAAATCGAGCTCCAGACTCTTCTCTCTGAGTATGACGTCACATTGCGTAAGTATAGCCTAACTATTGACGGGTGCATACGAGTAGAGTTAAAATCAAGGTTGAACAACATTGTTAGCGCTTAAATAGAGCTGTAGTCCAATATCGTTGGTGAGGAAATTAAATCTCGTGGAGAAGAGTCGGTTTCACATTGCAAAACACTTCCGAGTGACCAACTAATGTCTTTCCGCCGTGACATGATTTGTATATGCAACACTTCACACAGAGTAGCGTGGGTCTGGCTGCGTGGCTCAGGGGTAACGTTCTCGCTTGCTGAGCCCAAGGTTGCAGGTTCGAAACCTGGCGCAGTCAGCTGGCATTTGAGGGTGCGCAAATGCGAGGGAGCCGTGTCAGTACATTTACTGGCACGTTAAAGATCCCCTTCGGGGCAAAATTCCGGCACCCCGGCGTCTCTAAAAGCCAGTGTAGTTAAAAGGGACGTAAAACCAATAACATTATTATTATTATTAGAGTAGCGTGGCGGTATCGTATAGCTGACATGGAATGTGTCTAGATGTTAGTGGATGGTGAGGCTATCATTTACCTTTAAGGAAAATGGAGTGGGGGTACAACCTAACGAGCAAAAAAAGTAATAATATTAATATTGTATGACTCTGTTTATACTTATTGTTTTAAGGGGGTGGAACAGCGAGGTCAACTGCCCCGTATGATTCTACTTAACCTAGTACAATAGTTACACACATTTCCAAGGAAACACGGACATCCTTGCTTCCAGAAACATTTTTTAAATCATAACTATTTTTATCCAATAAAAATCCCTTACTTTGAGCTGTCCTTTGCCGTTTCTCTATATCTCCCATGTTTATAGAAATTGTCTTAACTTTTTTATAGTGCATGTTAATTCCAGGTACAAAGGAAATCTCCGTCGTTGCGCCATCTGCTAATTGAGTATAATTATTTTATTTTCATTCTGGGCAATTAAAACAAATGTTCTCAAAGAAGTTGTAGGCCTACAGAAAGGATAATGCATCGATGAGTTTCGGAGCAACTGCTTGCCTGTTATGAATGTTTAAATAAAAATAAAGTAGCTAATAATGACATATCGCTTCCATAGATTACATGTCATTAGATAAGAGACCATACAAAATATAATTCGCTACTCTATGACCAGATTCAAAGAAAACATTATAGAGGGGAGCCATGTTAGATATGACAATAGTTCAGTCTTCTTTATACGAAGACGTTCAAAATGTCTCATATCTCCCCATGGGGATTCGTTATATTGGTAAACTTTCACTATCATTTGTATCCATAAAGTAACTTGGAGGCTTTTAGGTCGATATATTGAACCCTTCAGAAAAGCAGTGTTTAATGTAAGAAATCTTAATCAAGGGGTCGCGCTCAGTTCCTATGTGATGTTTACGTTCGCCAAACAACATGCTCTACTGAGGTAAGGGTCATAGGATATAAACTATAAATTAGAAAGAAAGGTGACAAGATGTAAAATAATAACATGATTTAATGACTAATAGTGCATAAAAAGAAATAAACAACAATAAAATATAAAGCAATCCTCCCTGAATTTCCCATGATAGGAATATCTATAAATTTGAGGAAACAGACGGATCTCCCCTTTTATTTAAAATGTGGATCCTGGTTCCACTACCTTGCAATTTGGGTTTTATGTGCGCGTAATGACTAACTACGAGGAATGAGTACTTTGGATGACTGTTCGTTTACAACGGGTTAACAGCCACGATGCTTACGAACAATCATCTCGTAAATCAACGTTTGTGGATATGGAACATGACATTAAATAAAACCCTTAAAAAGTAATGCTGACACACGCACTACAAATCTACTATTTACAGGAATCTCCCTGAGACCCTCATTAGCGCGAAGACGCACTTGACTATGAGCTGCCAACACTGACCAGATTGCTCAACACAAACAAGGAAATACAGCAAGCATGTGACTCACGGGTCACTGAATAAAATAAAAACATGGAATAAACCAACAACAACAAAAGCCTGACTGGCTGACATTACTTTATATGAACAAAACTGCATGTTAAGCTAACGCTTCGGAGATTATCGTGATTCGTAGGAAACTCCCATTTATTTAAACAAATTTTTATCATTGATCAGTTCTTATTCTGTAATACAAGTTATTACTGAGCCACACAGGCACACTCCACTAATGACCTGGCTGCCACCCTTCAGTTCGTCTTGTGCAACATCTCCCCTCTTCCTCAATCACCTGCCATTGTCCCACTCCAGTGTGTATAAATATAACTGACCAGCTGTGCCGTTATCTCAAGGAATCAACAGCAACAAACTCAACCACTTCAAAATATGGTCAGACATTAATCAAAATATCCAGAATTGCCCTCGCGAGGTCACAATCTGGATTTGTCATCAAGCTGCCAGAAATCAGTCTACGCTGAAATTCCCGCTTGTAATGACACAAAAACACACACTCACACACACACACACATTATTTGGGAATGACAATACGTTATTACACAGATCGGCTGAATGGATGCTCGCCGACAATTAAAAAAATATTTAAACCTACGATAGAGCTGACTGCTCTTCGTCACAAATCACATTGCTCCAAAGGCAATAATCTCATTGAATCTGATCAATAATAAAACAAAAGAAATTAATTACCCTCCAATCTACTGTATAACTATTTTACTTCAGTCCTACTTCTGAAACACAACATATCTCCGAGAGACGTTTTTAACCGCATCGCGTAACATATGCAAACACGGCCGTTCACATAGCTACGTTAGTTAAAACAACAAACAAGAAAAGAACCTTCTACTAAATATATATGCGAACTGTTTCCATGCAAAAGGTGTGTCAGACCAAAACTAAATAGACTACGTTAATCACACAAGCAAATTATTTACAAAACAAGATATGTCCCATACACCATAAGTTAATTTATCAGATAATAATAAATATTATTCGGTACTCATCCTCAGCCAGCCATCCGTCAAAGAACATCTGCAGCCATTTCCCAACTGGATTCTTCTTATCTCATCTCAACCATCTTGACGGAGTCTTGATATTTCCAGGCTTCCTCCATGGTCAATGATGTCATCTCTCGTGCTGATTCAAAAAATTAAATTATTATACACTTGATGTCTGACTACTAAATTCGCCGTTCGGGTACTTCTTTCCCCAAAGCAGTCTATTGGCGAATTATCGAAGATACTGCCCCTACAAATATAGTACTGTGACTATCTAACACTGAATTTAACACTTTTAATAATAATTTCTGTGTCCTTCATGACACGCAAAGTATAAATGTCAACGTCCTTAGACGCGCAAAGTATATAAAGCCTGTGTCCACTGACACACAAAATAACAGCCTACGTCCGTAGACGCACCAAAGTAATAAGCCGTGTCCTCGACACACACAATAATAATAAGCTTACGTCCGTAGACGCACAGAATAATAATAAGCAAAGTCTTGGCTCTTCACACCACTTATAAATGAACTGGCCCTAGGTCTTGATGGGGGGGGGGGGGGGGGGAATTTAGATAAAAATTTCACAAAATAATAGTGATACAGGAATGAAATAAATATCGCTGAACTCGAAAAATAGCGCAGGTCAAGAATATGCCCATTAATCCTAGAATCGATCGTAGAGATTTTGTCTAGGCGATCTCCCGCGTGAATGCTAGCCGAGCGTGCCCACGCTAGACCTGCCGCGCTAAATAGGCATTCTTCTCTCATTGGTTCCCATATTTTCTGTAATTTGGCGGTTTTTAGCAGATCTTGGCGTCGTAGGAGTGTCTAGCATGCTCATCAGCCACTCACGTTACTGCATCATATTTCTTATAGGCGCGAACATCACAATAAACATACCAGAACCATGTCTCACTGCGCGTCGCTTCTATTTTTGAGGCGGCCAACACCTGTCCTTCTGACACATCGCTAGGCTATTTCCTTTCACAGCTCAAGTATTTAGCCTTTTGTCAATCAGCTTCAGGTATGTACCCGCTGTCTCCAACAAATGCTTGAAATTTCCTCATCTCCGTCTGGCTACTTTCATGATGCTGGTGGAAATATTTATTAATTGAAGAAATAAAACCTAGAATCATTTATCCAACAGAGGATAAAGGGTTCAATATATAGGCCTACCGACGCGTTTCGAGACAACTGCCTGCCCCGTTATCAAAGTTATGTTGTTTGTTGCCCTGCTAATTGTGAAATACGTGCACGTTAAGTTTTCTTAATTAAAACGAACGATGCCTAACTGTTATCATTGGAGCATATCAGCTTCTTGCTTCACCCCTTAAAATAAACAATCACCACCACCATCATCGTTATCTAAAGGGTCAGCAGTCTACCCAGATAGCACACGCCATCGATCAGATAAATTGTGTAGTCCTCGAAAAGCGAGCGCATTACGTACATTAGGCGCCAGGCTTAGTCATTTTATTGTTTCCCAACTGTTAGTTATTGTTGTTTTAAGGGGTGGAACTACGAGAGCATCTGCCCCTTGTTTCCCAACTGGCCCACCACACTTTTGACTCTCGAGTCACACACGGTACCATTCAAACCCTTTGAAGAATACTTCCATTTCCCTTATACCGACATTATACAGTGTGTCCGCAAATTCTCTCCGCAGCGGCGAGCTACGCGGGTCTCGCCTTGCGGGACGTGTTGGATTGGCAGTGCATTTATGTCGCTGTATGCACAGTCTCACCGCAGCGTTTGTTCCGTGTTGACCTTCAACTGGAGTGGTAAGGTGGGAAATCCCGGTTCATTATTACTGACAGTGACTGTGCAGGACAGTGTTGACGCTGTAAGTTGCGCACAGTGTCACGATGTGGACACTTCGAAGCAGGAAAACGTAAACTAAATTGCTGCCTCACATGCTCCGTAACGTTTCCACCAGCAAGGAAAACCCCTTCCACTATAAACACACGCTCTTCAGTAGTCAACATTCCCATTAGACTCAGCTTACACAAGAACTTGACAAGAACACAACTTACAGCGTCAACACTGTCATGCACAGGCAGTCACTGTCGGCAATAATAAACCGGTATTCCGCACTCTACCACTACAGTTGAAGGTCGACACGCAACAAGAGACTGCGTATATAGCGACATGAATATACTGCAAACGAACCTAACACGTCCCGCAAGGCGAGACAAGCGTAGCTCGCCGCTGCGGAGAGAATTCGCGGACACACTGTACAATACGTGGTGTCTCTTGTTAGTGCTCATGACATGACTGTAAACTTGTCGCATGTTTACGTGGTGGCCGTATTTACTCCTTCGTTTAAAACCCATGAAAAATAATATTCTTCCATGGCATTTATGATATTGCTTTCGATTTTATCGCTTACGGGTCTTTTAATGTCATGGCGGTGATATCACATATGGGTGATACCAGAAGTCGAGGGAGCGATGCATAGACTATTATATAGTCTGTTCCACGGCATAGGTGCTAGGGAGCCAGGTGCTATGTTCCTGACTTAATTCTCTTGGCCGCGGGCGTTCAACACGCACGGCTCACTCCGAGCAGTCTTCGTCCCATATAAATCAAACTTCAAGACCGCATCTTTCATGCGTTTTTCTTCTTTGTTATATCTACCACCTGTGCCACCACATTCAAAGTGGTCACGTTAAACATTCTTCCTTTATTATGAATTTTATTCAATATACATGTTATTCTCCCGTTCCGTTTGTCCCCTATGCTGGCTGCTGTGACTCATGCTGATCAACTTAAAGAACTCTTGCAACTTGTCATTCTCTCAGGAGACAAATGTGTTGCCTGGAAAGAGCTTAGGACTCATGTGTTTTAACTTCGCTCGTTACGGGCAATTAATTTAAAATGTGTCTAGTTCAGCTGTTTCGTATAGAGTTCTAATTTTCATGGATAATTAAGAAGGTATATTCGTCTATTTATGGTAAGTAAGAAGAGTGAATCCCTTATAGCAGGGGTACTACGAAACATAAATTTATATTTTTATCGTTCCACCAAGTAGCATTATAGGTCTTTCAGTGCTATAATTGCATGATTATATTGCCTAATAGTAGTCACTAATTATATTATTCCCTTACTGAAAGGATGCTTGGATGGCCAAGTAACTGACACAGTAACAAATAGTCGACCCAAACCTGACTCGAGCCTAGAGTCTTGGAAATACCGCTTAGTTGCTATTTCCGCTTGTACATAATACATAATAGGTATATAGGCAATGTTGCAGTAAATTTAGATTATTCGGGTGATTTATCAGTTTAACAAGTTAAATTCTGTGTGTTAATAAGGTTTTATATACAAACACAAACCTTACCTGAGGCTTACGCTCTGGGCGTGGGTTGGCGACCACGGGGCCCCAGCTGAGTCCGGCATTGCTTCCACTTACTTGTGCCGGGCTCCTCTCCGTCTTCTTTCATATCGACCTCACTTGGTCAACTCTTGTTCTCTTCCGACCCCGACGGTATTAGGGTATCCGAGGCCTAGGGAGTCTCTTCCTTTCCCGCCTTAATTGGCCCTTGTCTCATCTTTCCTGATACCCTCCTTCTGTGAGGGGTCAGCCTTCTTGTTCTTTTCCTTTTACCTCCTGCCTTGTGCTCAAGGCCCTTAAGGAGGCAGGGTGTATGTAGCCCCACCACTTCTGGTGCACCCTAGATAATGCTACACCCTCAGGGGCTCACGGCTGGTGAGTTCGGGCGTTGGCGACCCCGAGGGATTCCTGAGCTGGGTCCGTTTTCCCCTTTTGTCCCTTCCCTTTGGGGCGGACCTTCTCCTCTCTCCCCTCCCCTCTCCTCTTTTCCTTCTATTTCCTTTTTCTCTTTCAGATTCCCGCACTGTTTTTGTTACTCGAATCACCGTGTATCTAAATTCCCTTTTATCGATTTTTAAGGCATTTTTGATCTATGTTGCATTTTGTAAGTTTTTTCGATCTAAATTACATCTCGCGATTGTTTTCAACCTCAATTGCATTTTGTAAAGATTGACAATCTAAATTGCTTTTTAGTAAGTCTTTCAATGCAGGTTGCGGGGCCTTTTAGTGAGTATTTTGAATTTCCATTGCATTTTGTAAGTATTTTCAACCAAAACCGCATTTCGCACGAATTTTGAATCTAAATTGCATTTTGTTTGGGGGCATTTTGCACATATTTTGATTCTCAATTGCATTTTGTGGGTATTTTGAATCTAAATTACATTTTGTCAAGTATTTTCAATCTAAATTGCTTTTTGTAAGTATTGTCAATCCACATGAGTCGTTAGAATCACCGTACATTTTGTAAGCATTTTCAATTTCAATTGCATTTTGTAAGTATTTTGAATTTCGATTGCACTTTGTGAATAATTTGGATTGGAACTGGGATAAGGCCTATTTCAATCTGAATTGCATTGTGTATTTTCAATTTCACCTGCATTTTGTAAGTATTTTGAACCTCAATTGCATTTTGTACGTATTTTCGATCTCATTTGCATTTTGTAAGTATTTTGAATTTCAGTTGCATTTTGTAAATATTTCGACGCTACATTGCATTTTGTACGTATTTTGAACCTAGCCTTCATTTTGTGGGTATTTTTCAATCTATTCCTTTTTGTGAATCTTTTCGTTCTAAATTCCCTTTTGTAAGAACATTTTGTGAGTCGTTTCAATCCGAGTTCCTTTTTGTAAGTATTTTCCGTCTCACTTCATTTTCGTTCTGGTTTCCGTTTCATTATCATCTTCGCTATCACCCAGATCATTAGGGGCCGATAACCTAGATGTTAGGCCCCTTAAAACAACAATTATCATCATCATCAGCTTACGCTCTGGACCCCCTTGCTTGTAGTACAAGCAGTGAATTTCGTCCAGTCGTCCGACGTAGTAGCGACCAACGGTTTTTCCCAGACCGTCGTCTAACCTAGTAGCGACCAACGGTTTTGTCCAGACCGTCGTCTAACCTAATAGCGACCAACGGTTTCGCCCAGACCGTTGTCTAACCTAGTAGCGACCAACGGTTTCGCCCAGACCGTTGCCTAACTTAGTAGCGACCAACGGTTTCGCCCCGACCGTCGTCTAACCTAGTAGCGACCAACGGTTTCGCCCAGACCGTCGTCTAACCTAGTAGCGACCAACGGTTTTGTCCAGACCGTCGTCTAACCTAGTAGCGACCAACGGTTTTGTCCAGACCGTCGTCTAACCTAGTAGCGACCAACGGTTTCGCCCAGACCGTCGTCTAACCCAGTAGCTACCAACGGTTTCGCCCAGACCGTCGTCTAACCTAGTAGCGACCAACGGTTTTGTCCAGACCGTCTAACCTAGTAGCGACCAACGGTTTCGCTCAGACCGTCGTCTAACTTAGTAGCGACCAACGGTTTCGCCAGGTCGTCGTCTAACCTAGTAGCGACCAGCGGTTTTGTCCAGACCGTCGTCTAACCTAGTAGCGACCAACGGTTTCGCCCAGACCGTCGTCTAACCCAGTAGCTACCAACGGTTTCGCCCAGACCGTCGTCTAACCTAGTAGCGACCAACGGTTTTGTCCAGACCGTCGTCTAACCTAGTAGCGACCAACGGTTTCGCACAGACCGTCGTCTAACCTAGTAGCGACCAACGGTTTCGCCCAGACCGTCGTCGAACTTAGTAGCGACCAACGGTTTCGCCCAGACCGTCGTCTAACTTAGTAGCGACCAACGGTTTCGCCCAGACCGTCGTCTAACTTAGTAGCGACCAACGGTTTCGCCCAGACCGTCGTCTAACTTAGTAGCGACCAACGGTTTCGCTAGGCCGTCGTCTAACCTAGTAGCGACCAACGGTTTCGCCCAGACCGTCGTCTAACCTAGTAGCGACCAACGGTTTCGCCCAGACCGTCGTCTAACCTAGTAGCGACCAACGGTTTCGCCCAGACCGTCGTCTAACCTAGTAGCGACCAACGGTTTCGCCCAGACCGTCGTCTAACTTAGTAGCTACCAACGGTTTCGCCCAGACCGTCGTCTAACTTAGTAGCGACCAACGATTTCGCCCAGACTGTCGTCTAACCTAGTAGCGACCAACGATTTCGCCCAGACCGTCGTCTAACCTAGTAGCGACCAACGATTTCGCCCAGACTGTCGTCTAACCTAGTAGCGACCAACGATTTCGCCCAGACCGTCGTCTAACCTAGTAGCGACCAACGATTTCGCCCAGACCGTCGTCTAACCTAGTAGCGACGTGGTTTCGCCCAGACCGTCCGCTTTTGTCTCTCTATGGCGTTAGAAGAGTGAGGTGCAACCTTTCAATTAAATTATTCACATTCTCCATTACAAGTTGGGAATTATATAAACTCGCCAGTTAATTTGATAAATATTCAATAATTTATCACATTTTACAAATTTAGTGGTGATTATAATATGTTTTTATATCGTATGGCCTCGGTACCGGGTGCAAGCTTTGTTATTTGACACCCTAAGGGTAGCTTGCATGTCGAATTTCGTTGTTCCTTGAAGCACTATGAAAGTCAAGGAGGTTTATCTAAGCTCCTTGAACACTATAGCGCTTTCTAGTAGTGAAATGAGGAACTTTGTTGTTGGCGGAAACTCCCAAGATTAATTTTTCCATTATGAACACGGCCTACTGAATTCAAATGGGTTCTCTGACATGCCAACATCGTATGACATGGTGTCGTAATTATTATAATATAACCGGCAATTATACATAATCTCCAGTTTATTGCAGTTACCATAGCATATACAAGTCCCACCCTATGTGTATACACTTGCAGTTTCTCTTTACTAGCAGAGTGATAACTTTCATACGAGTGAAGTGTCGATTCAATATCAATTCGATATTTTATTTTGGGTGGCAACTCTACTGACACAGATGGAATGTAGTTCCATTCATGATAGCTAATAATAGTTCACTTTATATTGCTCTCCTATCTTGGCAAGTTATCTGCGGGTAAAAATAGCATTTTTGAGGTTTATTATTGGAACGTTCGTTATTGAAATGGTACTCTTTGTCTGCATTTCGAGCATACGGCCACACCCCTTGTGTGGAGAAAGATTACAGTAGATTAAGCCTGGGCGTCCTCTACTTTGCAATGGAAGTTATCGGATTGAACTACCTTGAACTGCGGACTCGCAGAGGGTGGCGGTGATCAACAATCCCGAGGGATCCCTCAATGTTGCCTTTCGTGGTCTAGGAGTACGTTGTAGCTGTTGCTTCATTAATGAACTTGATATATATTGGTCATTAGCCCCGCGTTCTTGTCTGTATTGTGTTTGATAAACCTGTTATTTTTAGTGAAGTAAAGCCACGGCCGCCTCCTTCCCAATCCTCACCTGAATTACAAATACCCTGCTACAGACACAGCAATAACATTGATTATCAGACGAATTGGGGGCAGATGACCTCGCTGTTCTGCCCCTTAAAACCTCAATAACTATCAGACAAATTCCACACACACACACACACACCCAAGTACATGGGGCTAAATGACCACGATGTCCATTCCCCTCAAATGAAACAGCAACATATTTTTGTGACTGTGTCTAAGATTGGTGTATATGCCCCGTACCATCCCTGCATTTGCTTTGTATGAGTGTGGAGAACCCTAACTCACGATGACCGCTGTCGACGCCGGAATTCTTATCTCGGATTTCCGATTAATCCAAAGTATTATTATAAGCTTATCAGTCGGTCAACACGAGTGTGTCCAAATTAGATTGGGTGGGGAGTTACAATTGATTTCCTAGTGCCTGAAATAAATTACATGAATTATTTATACACTTAATAAAATGAAAAGACTTGAAAATAACCATGTTTACCCAAAGTGATCCTTATTGACAAAGTTTAATACATAACGAAAAAATAATACCTCAAGCCAACATATGTAATTAATAGAAAATTAAGCTTCAAGTCTTTGTGACACTTAAATTTTTTAAATGGTTATGTTCAAAAATATTTCTAAAAATATTAACTATCTAAATTATCAAAAAATATACTACAAAACTGAACAACCACTTCTGTTACAATTTTGATTAATGTGCAAAAAATATTTCTTGAAAACAGCTCGAAGTGGGAAATGCCAATGTTGTGGACACGATGTATTAGTAACGTGAAAACTTTGACTTTTTAGGTTGGGATGACTTATGTTATTTTCATATGCTGACGTGAAAATAATAACTTTAAGTTCACGTTGAGTGAAATTGTTAGTCAAAAAAATTAACTTACAGCCTTAGCCGCCTCCATCCCAATCCTCGCCTCAATTACTAATTCACACATTAACCCAACAATCCAATAACACGGGGCTTAAATTACCGTGATGTCCAAGCCCCAAAATGAAACAAAAAATAATAATTAATTTGCAATTTTCTGCTGAGGTTTTGAAGCACAGTTCGTTGCAAAATGTCGTATTTCTATAAATATATTGCGCTCTATTCATTCATATAATATACATCATGTACACGTACGTGTTTCTGTCTAGTATAAGGTGCGTTCAAAAAGTAACTAGCCGGAGGCTGGAATGCGCAAACCGATGACGACATCGGCTAATCGTGGCGTGTGTAACGAGGTGTGGTTCTGACCAGAGCGTGGAAGGTCACAGCCCGTCGCTAGAGGGCACGCGTGCACGTCACGTGACGATACAAAGCGAGCAGCAGCATGCATCAATTGTCCAACGCTGCCAGTAATGCTAATGTTCTTCTTTGACCAAGATGGCCCCCTTCTGATACACTTCATGCCGCATGGGACAACAGTGAATGCCCAGCGTTACTCGCAAACCTTGACCACCCTTCGCTATCTGTATGTAACTTTCATGCTAATAAATGGATATCATCCAAAATTGGCACATAAATAGAACATAATATTTCAAATTTATTTTTGAGTCAGCCACACATCACAGTGCGGCCAACATGATTCTACGTACTGTATGCTGATAGGTACAATGCTTAACTGCACGTAACTTTCATACCAACGAATGGATTTCATCCAAATTTTGCAATGTATGCTTTAGGACATATAACTGGGCTTATCATAAGAGTAACTAGGGCTACCAACTGTGTATTATTGATTTTAAATATTTTGAACCCTAGATTGAATATATCGGAATATGTGTACAAAGAAAAACTTCAACCTTAGCACTCTGTACGTTCAAGATGCTTTAGACATATTTACAAAAATCGTCAGTGCTACCAACATAATTCTATCCACGTTTATAATCTTCTACTCCATGCAACTATCATACTAATTTATGGATCTATACATAGTTTTGAACGTGCAATGTCTTCCTTAAGAGATATATGCCTATTTACAGAGTCGACATGACTACCAATTGCCTACTAACATTTTGAGAACATTTGAGCCCTAGATTCAATATATTAGAATTTTTCATATAAACAATTTGAAACTATTCAGTACAATAATGCCTGAATATTACAGATAGATTTTGAGCGACACGTGTGTAATAAATATATATATATCAATGTTACTAAATAATTCTACGTATGTTTGTATGTTTCATGTTTAACTGAATGTAACTTCCACAACATTCAGTGGATTTCTACCAAATTTTGTATGTGTGTATGCCATAAGATATATCTGTGCATATTCTCAGAGATAGCAGACCTACCAACAACCTAATAACTTTCTCTGGACATCTGAGCCGTAGACTCTCAATATCGCTGAATTCATGCAACATTTTGAACATACGGTACTATTCTATTAGGCCACAATATGTCAGTTATATCTTGAGCAAATCTTATAATATCAGTACTACCAGCATAATCGCGTAGATAAAGTTATTATTTTTAAATAAGACCTAGGTCTAATTAAAGTAATTAGGATTGAATCTTCAATTTTAAGAAACATAGGCTCTTGAGTTCATCCCGGAATTATTTATTTCACGTATGCTCTTAAGTAAAATTCAAATAATGTTAATGGTTATAGGGGACGATGAAACAACGTGTTTTTTTTTAATTCGGACCGTGAGGATTCTTATACCAAGCACACAATATGAAATATCATCCACATTTCTTCCAGTAACACTACGTACATATTAATGATCTGTCATCATCATCATCATCATCATCAATTTCCGTTTTTCGGCCTAAGCCGGGCCGGATGACACCCCTCCACTTTACTCTATCCACCATCGTCCCTCAACCACTGAACTCCACTCCAGGTTTCGTTCTCTCACACTGTCCACCAAATCCATCCACCGTACTCTAGGTCTTCCTCATCCTCACTTTCCAGTCATCCGTCTCTCCATCAGGCGGCTTCGGTGGCGTAGTTGGTAGCATGCTGAGCTTCTATGCCCAAGATGGCGGGTTCAAACACGGCCGAAGTCGTCGGAATTTTTTAAGAGCGTTAAAAATCCCTCAGTATGCCTTCCTTCGGAGGAGAAGTAAAGCCGGCGGTCCTATGTCATATATTTATGGCATGTTAAAGAACATTCCATTAATTACACCAGTGTGAAGCTAAATTAACTTATAGGTTAAACAACGCTCTTAAGGTTCCTACGTTCGTCGCCAGGAGCTGACTGCGGTGGCGTCTAATAACCAAGTTCTGAACTAGTAGTCGTTGACGGTGGCGTTTGGCGGCAAAAGTAGGAACTACTTGAAATCCAATGTCTGCAGTCCTTGAATTAAAAACAGATAACACACACTAATACAGACATCACAATTAACACCGGTTATCAGGCAGATTCTTTCACTCAAAGTGCGGCCGGCAGCGCGGCGCGTAGAGGCTGCTCGCTGAGCTTAGGGTCGAGAGTCCGAAGCATCAATCCAACAGCACTTCCTTCCTTATCTTAATTATGACATATGCTGTGACAGCAGCGCACTGCGATATGCTCGTCTGACCTTTATAGCTGCACGTTCTACATAGAGCGCTGGGCTGGCCGCACTTTGAATGAAAGACCCTGTACACACACCCAAAGTACACGGGGCTACTTGACCGCGTTGTCGCAGCCCTTAAACTAAGGAACCAACCAACCATCCGTCTCTCCATCACTTGTTTCGGCATTCTTTCATCATTCATCCTTTTCACATGTCCATACCATCTCAATCTATTCTGCTCCAGCTTATCATTCAGCATCTGTACATTCACTTCCTTTCATTTATCTCTCTAATGAGCTGTCGTAAGATACCATAATAATTGAGTCGAAAAAATTCCCCTCAAATTAAGAGCACAAGGTATCATAGGGGAATACATTAATGAAATAACACATTCTTACAGAAATAAATAAAAATGAGCTCGTGTACTTTTATACACGGTTATAATTATAAAGTAATTTTCTTAGGGTGCCGCGAAAGGCTTCAATTACAAGCTCTTTAGAACAATTACAATCAGGTGCACTGCATAGGAAACGGAAACTCCAAACGCTGCGGCTATGTTGCACAATGGAACTTAATGTTACTGTAGAGTGATCGATAAAGACCGGTTATACTAGGAAAGGAAATGTAATTAGAGCAGTTGCCATCAGTCTCATCAAGAATTTTGTACGCAGTTAAATAAATTACAGTTTCACTTTCTGTGATAGACTTTCTGCTAACTACCTCGAAGTGGTAGGCCAAAATATGCAGGAGATTAGGGTCCGTGTCGTATTTTCAACTCTTTCGCTTCATATAATAATAATTATTGTTATTAATTCTAGACAGCCTCCGTGGCTTAGGCGGCAACACGCCGGCCTCTCACCGCTGGGTCCGTGGTTCAAATCCCGGTCACTCCATGTGAGATCTGTGCTGGACAAAACGGAGGCAGACAGGTTTTTCTCCGGGTACTCCGGTTTTCCCTGTCAACATTTCATTCCAGCAACACTCTCCACTAACCTTTCATTTCATCGTCATTCATTTAATCATTGCCCCAGAGGAGTGCGTCAGGCCTCGGCAGCCGGCACAGTTCATATCCTCGCCGCTAGATGGGGGCTTCATTCATTCCATTCCTGACTCGGTCGGAGACTGGAAGCAGGCTGTGGATTTTCATTATTAATTCTAGGGATTTAATGTCTTTTATAACTACTGTGGCATTAGACATGCCAGGACGCTGGAATTTCCCATGGGGAGATTTTTTTTTAAGTGCCAGTTAATTTACTGACAAGGTTCCCTCTCCTTTAACATTTGACTCCCTCGTGGTGTAGCGGCTAGCATTCTAGGCTGTCGCCTGGAGATCCGGGTTCGATTCATGGTTTGCAAAGAAATTTGAATTCTGGTGTGAGGGCTGAAATGGATATACTCAGCCTTATGTGGCAAAACTGAGTATAGGAGGGTTCGATTCCCACATCAGACTTCATGGAAGTGGTTTCCCACTTCTACTCCAGGAAAATTCCCGAATGATTCCTAACTTATGGCCATAGCCGCCTCCGTTCCAATCGTATCCTAATTTACAAATACACACACTAGTACAGCCATCACAATAACACAGGTTATCACACAAATTACAGACACCCAAATATGTGGGGCTACATGTCCACGATGTCGCAAAGCCCCTAGAATGAACACCAACAAAGACCTTTAATCTCCGAACTGTCATACGGCCGTGCTGGGACTCGATGCCACAAACACGGGCGTAGTGAGCAAGCACCCTTTGAGTCATACTATTATTATTATTATTATTATTATTATTATTATTACTATATACTTTAAACACTAAGGTGTATGTTTCACTAAACTAAAGCTCTTGAACCAGAGGGAGTTAAAAGGTGTTGTTTGTGCCAAAATCTTACAAATCGTCTCAATAGTACAGAAAGAATCTCGCATTTCTTGAAAAATAAACGGAAATATATTTGTTTATAAAGTGCGTTAAGCCAAAAATAAAAACAATACGATAGCCCCTGCCAGACTTATGTCGCGTCGAGCCCGCATAACAGTAAAGCCGGGCGGGTGGTTCAACACATGCGAGATTTCTCGCACAGGCCCTTTAGTTATTATTATTATTATTAACTTCAGAAAATCTTGTATGTTTTTGCCGCGTAACTTATATTGCGGGGTACTCCCTGGTGTACCTAATTGGGCTCATCACCGGCAGTGCTTCAGAAAAGGGACGTAGCGCAAAGTTTGCTATCCCAGCAAAACGTACCCAACGTCTGCTGATGATTCCAATGTGGTGCGCCGGGGGAAATCCCGCAACATACTATGTGAGAACCTAGAATATTTGCTGGTGTTAATTATTTGGTCATGGAAGTCGATATTATATTATTATTATTATTATTATTCTTCCTTCGTTACGGCCAACTAAGGACCACGTCATGTCAACTGTTTTTTCTGCATTTTAATGTTAGCCCAGTACTCCTTCATTCGCAATCGATGTTGCACCTTTCTCTCTGTCGTCCACGCCTTCCCGGTTTTTAGCTTCGGCTTAAGTTGAAAACTCCGATGTTTCTGAAGTTTATCCCTAAGTGGGCCACGCTCCTGGATATCTTCACGTGTAATCCCAGTCTCCAACAGATCTTTCTCTACTTCAATGAACCGGGCCCCCTTTGTCTTTTTCTCACGGAGAAAAGCAAAAATTCTGTTGGATAGCCGTGTTGATTTCATTCGGGTTATATGTCCTATTATTATTGTTATTATTATTATTATTATTATTATTATTATTATTATTACCATACACATCGTACAGTAGTCCAGTAGCCTGTCTCTTACTTACCATAGGACTGTGTATATCTCATGACGGTGTTTTGACCGGCATGTTTTTCTATCTGGCACGATCATATTATATGGTGACATGATGATAATGTCTTGTTAGCGTTAGATGTTGAGTAATGCTCGAAGCAATTATCGTCATGCTGTGTATTTGGCTTAGCGCCGTGCGCTATTTTTGTTGGCAGCGAGCATCTCGTGGCACCGCATGACACCGCACCAAGACGCTACCTTTGCTTGATATATCACACTGCCAGACTAGGACTTTCTTTGCAGCAGCGACATCACATTTCATCATAAAATTATTATAGTGCACCCAGCAACATTAAGTCAAGCTCCATGACTGCAATGGGGAGCTGCAAGTCCGGAGTTCCGATGTACGAGCCGGGGAGGTGACAGCGGTCTTCTCGACTGATTTTTGCATGAGTTTTTCCCACATTTGCCGGGATGGTACCTCATTTCAAATCTTACCGCACCCTCCCCTATCCTTGATCCAAATAATTACATTTACAGACTTGGCTCGAGTTACCACAAAACGCAGGTTACCATTCAGATTCAGTACAATACACACCGAAGTGCGAGGAGCTGATAACAAAGTCATCTCAAACCTCTATAGGAATTCAAGGTTTGCTCTTGTCCATGCTAAGAAAATTGCCTCTGTGTCTAAGTCGTAATCTCTTTTTTTGTAACGCATCGTGGTGTATAATGATAACGTTACCGACAGCAGTGGCTACGCTGGCTAAAGCCCAGCGCTATGTCATGGGGCCAAGCTCTCTGCTGACCCGGTAGACGCGTGGGTTCGAGCCCCACCGTCGACCGTCCTTGAAATGGTTTTCCGTGGTTTCCCATTTTCAACACCTGGCAAGTGCTGGGACGGTACTTTCTGACAGGCCACGGCCGCTTCCTTCCACATCCTTGCCCAGTTTCATTCGTCTTCATCCATTCCATCTCTCATCCTGACGCGCAGGTTGCCCTCGGGCGTCGACTAGAAAGACCTGCACTCGGCCTCTCAGGTGACCACACGGCAAAAAAAAAATATATGATAACGTTTTGAGTTGTTTTTAAATTTTATTTACCTGTCTATTGGCCAGCTGAGTGGCTCAGTTTGCTGTTGCGCTTTCTTGCTGTGCCAAGGTTGCAGGATGGAATCACAGTACGGCACTGTCGTTGTGGCATTTGTGGGTGTCGAGTGCGAGATACCGTGTCAGTAGACTAACAGGCACATTGATTCTGACTTTTGAAAACAAAAATATGGAATTACATTCAAGTGAGTGTTTTTCAGCGTCATAGATCTTAACGTCACGGCTGCACTGGTATTCCGTATCCTTAATTCAGATGTTGTGCGTGTGAATTTCTGAAACCATGCATCTCAACATTTCTTACCTAGCCGTCTCGCCCCTCCTCCAGCTCAGCTAGTCATTTAAAGGAGGCGGGGCCACGTACAATTTGAATACTCAATTTCTCCAAATGTACTCACCTGATTTTCAAACTAATAACATCGATGAATTTGTCTAATGAAAATCTGTCATCCTCATGAGAGAAATCAGTACAGTCCGATTTAAGAAACAAAGTTAGTACCGATATCTCATTGATCAACAAAGCAATGGAAAAAAGACACTCGTTATTCTACGAGCCCCTTAGCAAACAGAATATTGATATTGATTTGTTTAGCAGTATACAATTTATTTCAGAGGGACCTAAGGTGATTAAGCCTGTGGATTATTAGCCTACTTTTCACATTTTGCAAAAATGAGGAAAAAGTAGACTTATTAGATCGATCCGGGCAAATGTCTGTCTGTCCTTCCTTCTGTCTGTCTTGTCTGTCTGTCTGTCTGTCTGTCTGTCTGTCTGTCTATCAACTCCTAAACGGCTGCAGCAATCGAATCCAAATTTCGTATGAGTAAAGATACCTGAATATCTCAAGCCCATATTTGAAAATGATGTCAGTGCTACCAACTGCTGAAAAACCGCACTTGAAATTTCAGCTCCATGTTGGATATCTTGGAAGGTATGCATGGGAGCTATTCCAAAATTGGCTCACATATAGATAATAATATTTCAGTTTAATGTCCAGGAGGCCATGCATGGCAGTGTTGCCAAAATGATTCTAAGCCTGCTGATAGGTCCAATTTTTAAATGCACGTAACTTCTACACTATCAATTGGATTTCAACCAAATTTCGTATGTACTATGTGTACTATAACAGATATGACTACGCTTATTCTTAAGAGCAACCAGGGCTGCCAACTGTTAATAAATGTTGTCTCTCTTTTTTACCCTAATATTAATACATCAGAAAGTGTGTAAGCCAACAGCTTTATAATTTGCACACGTTTAGTACCTGCCATTCTAGATTAATTTGGAGTAACTTATATACGTCAGTGCTGCCAACATGATTCTGAGCCTGCTAATAGGCCCAATTTTAAAATGCATGTAACTTCTATATTAACAAATGGATTTCATTCAAAATTGGCACAACAATAGATCGTAATTATTTGAGATTATTTACGATCAATACATGCATGACATTGTTGCCAACATGATTTTACGCGCGCTGTTAGATCCAATGTTTAACTGCATGTAACGTCCATGCCATCCATTGAACTTCAACCAAATTGTGTATTCTGTACCTTAAGAGATGGAACTAAGAATATATTCAGTCACCAGGGCTGCCAACTCTAGTGCTCTATTAGGCTAAATTATCCCAGGTAGCCTATACAGTATTTCGAACTAATTTGAAATGTCTATATTACCAACTTAATTTCGTCATTATTCTAGATAGACCCATATGGATTATTCATTGGCATGAATCTTACATTTTAAGAAAAGTAGGCTCTTTAATTCGTCACGGAACTTCTTGTTGAATATTAACTGCTGGTTCCAGAAAATCTCCTTTTATTAAATGGGTAAAACGAGCTAAGTATATTAGAATGCAATTCTATAAATTACTAGCACTCCCACTTGGTTTCACCCTATCAGTAATCAGGGGCTCGAAAACTTATCAAATCCCAACTCTCCTAATAAACACACATACCTATAAAGTACACATTCCTGAGCTGTGCCCTGAAAGACCTGAAGACAACAGCGTGTTATATAAATCTATTCTCCCCACGGTCTGCCTCTCACCGCAGTTACCAAATGAGTTTCCCGAGTTTTTTTTTTTTTTTTTTTTTGTCACGCCTCTTCCCAACTTTATCGGACAGATCTCAAAGTACTTCGAAAGTATACACGTCTGATGATTACGATATCTTTGGTTTTCATACAGTATCTGTCAAATCTAAGGCTTCGGTGTTGGGATGAAGGGGATCGACTAGCAGACTGTTTGCTGACAACGCGTTTCTCGCACCTTAATTATCCTCGCGATTCTTTCTGGCATGTTGACACACATCGTATTTTTTGAAGCTCTCTCTTATCTCTCGTATGAAAGGGTTCAATGGGTTGGAGTATTCAAATACCATGCAGCCTAAAATGTGCCCCAGAAAATTATAAAACCATTCTGAAAACTTTAAGGAAATCGGTACTGTCATTTTTACTTGAATCATAAACATACGGGGGGACATGGTAGACAAGACTATATTGTTCGGTAGAAATTATTCGTAAATTCATTATGGTAATGATAGGCAGCACACACATCCATGCTCGTTTCTGGACTTGATCAGGCAATCTATAAGTGACTGGCTGCTTGGCGCAGCGGTGACGTTCTCGCCTGATGTGCCCAAGGTTGCAAGATAGAATCCTGGCGCAGTCAGTTGGCATTTGAGGGAGGCGTAAATGCGAGTAAGTTAGTTATTGTTGTTTTAAGGGGCGGAACAGCGAGGTCATGTGCCCTTAAATGCGAGGAAGCCGTGCCAGTTGATTTACTGGCATGTTAAAAGGTCCTATTTGGGGCTCAATTCCGGCACCCCGGCGTCGCTAACAGCCACAATAGTCCAAAAAGGACGTAAACCAATAACATCATCATCATCTATAATAAGCCACCCTAATCGGCGTTGCGAGGTAGTTTCTTTGCCATGTTGTTGGCAGGTTCATCCTCCCTCCATTGATCCGGTCATTGTGTCCTGATTCTGTCACCCTCCCATTAATCCTATTTGGAATATTATATAATAACATTAGTCTAATGCATCTATCGTCGTTCCCGAATCACGTTTTCTTCAAGCATTTTTAATATTCTTTTAACACCATTTGTACCAAATATTTACTCCAAATTAATCCTGGACGAAAATACAGGTACAAATGTTTTTGACTAAATTTAGTCCAAATAAATACCGGAAATAGCTTATTGGGGTAATACTGTACAGCGGGGAATACCTACTTATTTCACACCGTGCACTCGATGCCACCCTGTGTGACAGACGGAAATATTGTCGGGCTCAATGAGAGTTCAGTGCTCGCCTCCGAGCTGTCTCCTTTACCTTTCTACTCTGTCTCGCCAGATGTGGCAGGTTTTCGTTCATTGGTCTGCTCTGTAAGAGCTCTTGTCACCGTCCGACGACAATGCATCTCTCTCTCTCTCTCTCTCTCTCTCTCGCTCTCTCTCTCTGTACAGTTTACGCCACAGTTTTTGACCGGTGCGTGAGTTGCTTTCCGCACAACTGGCAATTCATGTATCAATTGCGCATGCCTGAGACTCACCAACTGTCCTCTGTACGACTGCACAACCGGGACTACCTGGCCTAGACCTGTGGTGTAAACTGTAGTGCATCACGTATAATTTGTATAATCTCTATGCGTGTGAGAATTTACGTTGCTCGACTGATAATCTGTAAAGTTGCAATTCAATCTTCTTTTTATAACCAAAAGTCATTCTTAAGATTGGTGATTTAGGTGTGGTTCCGCACACAGATTACAATTTTTACATCAGAACAGTCAGAGCAGCTTACAGACATTTCCACAATTCAGATAAATCTCCATATCAAATCATTCAACAAATTATTAGTAGACACTATTTTCGTATGTTGCAGTTCTAGCTTTTTACCATTTTACCAACATCTCAGCACTCGTTGGTCATTTCTGAATATTAGTTTATATTCTTGTTTAGGGCTTATTGTTTAAGTTTTCACAGCCATAGTAGCTACACCTTCATAGATTTGTTGGAGAAGGGAGAATGTTGATAGCATCGTCATTTATCAGTCTTGCAGCATTGCAGATATTAAAATAATAATTCTTTTTTAGGGTGCTTAATGCTTTAGTATTTATCAGTAATAGTTGTCACACACTCTATTTTTTAGATGTGCGTTTTGTTTCTGGAAGGCAGAGATCGGCACTGTAGGAAAGTAATCAATAATCACTTTCTCTCACAGTGGGTTTTTGGTCGGCTCACTCCCTGCTGATCAGCTCCGAGTCGATCAGCGGGCAGTTGAGCTGGAGAGGCATGATTTGAGAAACCCGTCCAGAGAAGAAAAATGTATATCTGGGCTCTGAGGATTGATTTTTTTCCTTCTTGAAATTATCCATTGCTCTATCTCACGAAACAGGACATGCATTAAGATGTTCAACTTAGGGCTATTGACACCCTTGTGGGAACCGCTAACACTTGGGCGAGTGTTGGCAATTGGAAGTTTTAATGGTATGGTGGAGACTGGGTGACGGCAGCGCTCGATGAGAAAAGTTTGTAGGAAACTATGTTGGGAAAGTTCTCAAGTCTGCCGTGACTGCTTACTAATATATATTTCATAAATATTTTCTGCTTCGCATTCGCCAAGTTGAAAGGTGAATTCTAAACATTTCCGAGACTGAATTTTATCAATGGTTGTCGCGTAGTCGTTGCGTGTTTCCCATTCGGAAATTAACGGTGTTCTTTGGTTAAACAAAATCGTGGATGAGAAAGTCTGTAGTGGAGTCCAAACCTCTTGACATTTAGCCAATACCAATGCCGTACAAAAGCGATGTTGTCGAATACCTCAGCCTTCTTTAGTCCTTGTTCTTGTTTGAGTCTTCAGTCTTTTGACTGGTTTGATACAGCCCTCCATGCCTCCCTGTCCTGAGCTAATCGTTTCATCTCTACATAGCTACCACACACTACGTCCGAGGCAATCTGTTTAACATATTCTAACCTTGGTCTACACCTACAGTTCTTGTCCTTGACCCTTCCTTCCATAGCTAAACTTGCTATTCCTGGGTGTCTTAGTATGTGTCATACAAACCTATCTCTTGTCTTCATTAGCAGTCGCCAGAAACATCTCTCCTCTCCCATTAGTCTTAATACCTCTTCGTTTGTAACCCTATCTACCCATCTGATCTTCATCATTCTCCTGTAACACCACATTTCAAACGCTTCAATTCTCCTCTTTTCTGCTGCACCAATAGTCCAAGTTTCACTTCCATACAGTGCCACGCTCTAGACAAAGGCCTTCATAAATTACTTCATAACACCTAAATCTATATTCAATGTCAACAGATTTCTTTTCTGTAGAAATGCTTTCCTTGTCTGAGCTAACCTACTTTTTATATCCTCTTTGCTTCGTCCATCGCTGGTTATTTTGCTTCCTAAGTAACATAAGTCTCCTACTTCCTTTAGTTTTTCACCTGCCTATTTGATGTCCATAGAGGTTTCTGAATTATTTCGGCTGCATTCCAATATTTTTGTTTTGCATTTATTAATTTTCATCATGAATTCTTTCCTCAAGACGGAGTCCTTACCACTCAAAAACTCATTCAAATCCTCAGGCGTGTCGGCCAAGATGACTATGTCATCGGCAAATCTCAGAGTTGAAATTATTTCTCCTTGAATCTTCACTCCCACTTTATTTATTTATTTTTCTACAATTTCCTTAATTGCGTGTTGAATGTAAAGACTGAAAAGCATGGGTGATAAGTTGCAGCCTTTTGAATACCAGCTTCTCTCTCATGTCCTTCAGCTCGAATGACTACTGTCTGGTTTCTGTATAGATTGTAGATCACCCTCCTATCCCTGTACTTTATTCCAATCGTTTTCAAAATGTCAAACAATTTAGTCCAATCAACGTTATCAAAAGTCTTTTCTAAGTCTACAAATGCCTTGAACGTTCTCTTATCTTTCCTTATTCTACCTTCCAAAATCAGCCTAAGACTTAGTACAGCTTCCCTTGTTCCTAAATTTCTCCTGAAACCAAACTGGTCGTCACGCAACTCCGTTTCTATCTGGCTTTCCATCCTCTTGTAAATTATTCTTGACTGGATCCTTGAAGCATGAGTAATCAAGCTGATTGTACGGTAATCTTCACATCTGTCAGCTCCCACTTTCTTTGGTATAGGGATGATAACATTCTTCTTGAAATCAGAGGGTACCTCACCTGTCTCATAAATCCTACACACCAAGTGAAATAACCTGATCAGACCTTCATCTCCTATGCAGCGTAGCAACTCAATCGGTATGTCATCTATGCCTGGTGCTTTGTTCCTGCTTAAGTCTTCCAATGCTCTGTCAAATTCTGATCTCAATATTAAATCTCCTTTTGCATCCTCATCAATTTCCTCCTCCATATCCATTCCATGATTCTCAATCTCCTTTCCCTTATACAAACACTCTTATGTAAGCTTTCCATCTCTCAACCTTTTCTTCCCTATTTGTTAGAGGCTTTCCATTTGTGTCCTTAATATTACAGCACTTAGTCTTCTTTTCCCCAAAAGTATTCTTAATCCTTCGATAAGCTGTGTCTACTTTTCCTAATTTCAGACAATTTTCTATACCTGCACATTTCTCTTTCATCCATTCTACTTTCGCTTCCTTGCACTTCTTGTTAACCTCATTTCTCAGACATCTGTATTCTGCTTTCCCCTTTTCATTTCTTACATTCTTGTGTTTCCGCCTTTCATCCATCAATTCTAGTATATCCTGAGTGATCCACGGTTTTTCTTCCTATTCTTTATCTCCTACCAATGTTTTCTTCTGCGAATTTTGTTATTTCATTCTTCAAAAGTGTCCATTCGTCTGCAGTTGAAGTTTGTTTAGGGTTTTGCATTAGTCCTTCCTTTATACTCTTCTTGAATCTTTCGTTTACATCCTTCTCTTTCAGTCTGTCTATTGCCCACCTGTTTGGCTTTTGACTTTTCTTCAGTTTCTTCAACTTTAATCTACATTTCATAACAACCAGATTGTGGTCAGAGTTTGTCAGCACCGGGATATGTTTCACAATCCAAAATCTGGTTTCGAAACCTCTGCTTGACCATAATGAAGTCGATTTGGCAACGCCCGGTATCTCCTGGTCTCATCCACGTGTATATTCTCCAGTCCTACGGTACGCGAAACTACGGACCAAGAGGATACAATGGGTTTCTCAAATCATGCATCCAGCTCAACTGCCCGCTGATCGAGTCGGAGCTGACCAGCAGTGAGTGAGCCGACCAAAACCCCACTATGAGAAAGAGAGTGTTTATTGATTAGTGAAAATTCATTTATGGAAATTTAAGTTTCATATAAAGCATGATCTTACTGTGTATTGTAAACTAAAACACAACGGGATTTTTAATTCATGGACCCCGTTCCTGCCCTCACACCAGAATTAAAAAATTCTTAGCAGTGACGGGAATCGAAACCGGACCTCCGGAGTGACATTGTATGTTCAGCTCCAGACACCATCCTTGCGATGGTAGAGAAATGATCCATCGCAGAGTTCGTGGATGAAGCCGAGCTGGGACGACAAGCAATTTAAGTCCAGGTTCGCCTTCCGGCTCTGCCAAGAAATTCTTGCTGGAACGGGGCTCACTCAGCCTCGTGAGGCCAAACTGAGAAGAGGTGGGTTCGATTCCCCCCTCAGCCATCCTGTTTTCCGTGGTTTCTCACTTGTACTTCGGGTAAATGCTGAGTTGGTTCCTCATTTAGGGCCACGGCCTCCTCCTTTCCAATCCTCACCTTAATTACAAATACACACACTAATACAGACACCCCAGTAACACAGGTTATCAGACAAATTCTACATACACTCAAGTACATGGGGCTAAATGACCATAATGGAGCCCCTCAAATGAAATAACACACGGTTTGAGTGGACGGAAGTTGAAGACCTATTTTGTATTTCATATTTTATATTCCTCACAACACTACCTTCAGAACAACAATACAATAATATCAGCATATTTTAACGTAAAAGGACACATTTTAACACAATATTTCATTAATTAAGGACAACATAAACAGATGCCACCAACATACAACATGGAATTTAGAAGACAACAAGACCAGATAAATTTTGAACTGTAACACGAGCCACGAACAATATAAACAATAATACGCGATAACAATCATTCGAAATTATATACTTCATAAAATACCGGATTCGATTGACATTAAAATCAATGCAATTTCGCGACCTAAAATACTAGTTGGCACTACATGGAAATGTCAAGATATAATAATTAAATGACAAGTTACAAAATTTTTAGTACGGTATATTTGATAACATTTTCATAATAATTGCCTATATTGGAGTCAAATAGATACTTTCACAAATACTGTACTTTTGTAAGGACGACCATTTCTGTTAGATTTGTATATTCAGAATTGTTTTCTTAGATTTATGTTTTATTTACTATATTGTTTTATATTTTTAGTGTATAAGTATGTTATAGCAATGCAACACAGATGACACTCAATGAAGGGTTGAAATATAATAAACATTATTAACATTACAGTATTAAATGGTGTCTCTCAGTAAACTCAATTAACTAAATACAGTATGCTCTCGATTATCCGGTTTGCGGATTAACCGTGCACGTCTTCGTCTGATTAAAATTAATCGAGAATACAGTACAAACATTTATCTGTAATTGATGCTATACTGTAAATTGAATACGTTTGAATTTATTTTTCGTACATATTTTTGTAGTGTAGTCCCGGTGGGGGTAAGTCTCTTTTAGTACGGTACTTTGAGACAGGTCGACGTCTTGCTTTGTCCAGTCTTGTTTTGTAATAGCGAAGTGTAAGTTCTGTAAGGAGGTAGGGGTAGGCTTATTTCAAGATTGCTGGAAGGCAAGTGCTGTCTGCATTCCATTGAGGGATAAGCTTAAATGGCCACTAGCTGTTAATAAATGATCATACAGTAAGATACGGTATGTCGTGGTGTGAACAATGTTTGGTGTAAAACGTAAATGAGTAGTACTGTATTTAGAAAAGATAATACTGTAGAAGGTATTCTTCTTCCAATAAACACATGCTTTTGGATTATCCGTGCCATTCAGCCCAGATAATCGAGAGTATACTGTAGTTTGACTAGACGTGCCGTGAAAACATAGGCTATGATATGATATTTAATATTCTTCATAGCATTAAATGGTTTCAACGGACATAACTTATAGCCATTAGATTTTAGGTAGATTTCATTAGAAAGCTAACTATTGCAATGGGTCCCATGTTTCGACTTCCGGAAAATTTCGACATATCTTCGCGTTTCACATCCCCCAGACCCCAAAACCACCGTCAGTTCAAAAGTTTATATATAATTTATGTATATATATATATATATATATATATATATATATATATATATATATGTATATATATATGTATATCAGTTTCTTGTGGACACGATAACTGCCGTAATTTTGCACCAATTACTTCGAATTTTTTACCGAAGATGTATACCTATAAAATCTCGGTCGAGTTCGTTACTGGGCTAAATCGGTCGAAGGGGGTGAAAATGGGGGGCTTTTTTCGAAAAAGTGAAATTTCGCTATAACTCTCTTAATACGTGCAATATCGAATCCATTCAAAGTTCATAATATGTGTCGGATAAGTGCCAAAAATTTATGTCAAATAAGATTTTTGATAGCACCAACCATTGACCAAAGGGGTGGAAAAAAGTGGGTTTTTCGGGAAACATTAATCATATCTCTCTTAATAGGCACAATATCAAAACCGTACAAAATGGACAATATTCCCCTAATAATTACCTAAAACTTTTGTCTGAAAGAATTTTTGATATGACCCACCATTACGCCAAGGGACGAGAAAAATGATTTCGGAATTATAAGAAAATGCCAAGAGCTATCAGTGGTTGCCATGGCAACACTACTAAATTGATGAGGCATGGACCATCAGACGTTGCCATGACAACGCACTTGCACGAGATCAGATTCAGTATTTCCATCTGATTAAGTGGTTGGTTGGTTGGTTCTTAAGTTTAGGGGCTGCGACAACGCGGTCATGTAGCCCCGTGTACTTTGGGTGTGTGTAGAATCTGTCTGATAACCGGTGTTAATTGTGATGACTGTATTAGTGTGTGTTATCTGTTTGTTAATTTAAGTACTGCAACTAACAATTTTTCAGATAGTTCCTACTTTTGCCGCCAAGCGCCACTGTCAACGACTACGAGGCCAAGTTCAGAACTGAGCTACTAGACGCCGCCGCAGTCGGCTCTTGGCAACGAACATAGAAACCTAAGAGCGTTGTATACATTCTTAACCTATCCAATTTAGCTTCACACAGGTGCAATTAGTGGAAGGATCTTTAACATGCCATAAATCTATTACATGGGACCGCCGGCTTTACTTCCCCTCCGAAGGAAGGCATACTGAGGGATATTTAACGCTCTTAAAAAATCCGACGGCTTCGGCCGGGTTTGAACCCGGTATCTTGGGCATAGAAGCTCAGCATGTTACCGACTACGCCACCAAAGCCGCCTGATAAAGTGGGAAGCGGCTTCGGTGACGTAACTGGTAGCATGCTGAATGTCTATGCCCAATGTCGCGGTTTCAAAGCCGGCCGAAGTCGTCGGATTTTCTAAGAGCACTAGAATCCCTCAGTATGCTTTCCTTTGGAGGGGAAGTTCCAACGTTCGTTGCGAGTTGATGGTTGGGGTGGCATCTAGTAGCCAAGTTCACAGCTAGGTGTCGTTGACGGTTGTACTTGGTAGCAACATTAGGAACTACTGCTTGAAATTGACCGTCTGCAGTACTTACATGAATTAAGACTAATACAGCCATTACAATTCACACCGTGTATCAGACAGATTCTACACTCACCCAAAGTACACGGGGTTAGATGACCGCGTTGTCGCAGCCCCTAAACTGAGGAACCAACCAGAGGTAGATTTCGTTAGAAAGCTAACTATTGCAATGGGTACCATGTTTCGACTTCCGGAAAATTTCGACATATCTTCGCGTTTCACATCCCCAGGCCCCAAAACCACCGTCAGTTCAAAAGTTATATATAATTTATGTATGTATATGTATATCAGTTTATCGTGGACACGATAACTGCCGTAATTTTGTACCAATCACTTTGAATTTTTTACCGAATACGTATACCTATAAAATCTCGGTCGAGTTCGTTACTGGGCTAAATCGGTCGTTGGGGGGTGAAAATGGGGGGCTTTTTTTTTCGAAAAAGTGAAATATTGCTATAACTCTCTTAATATGTGAAATATCGAATCCGTTCAACATTCATACTATGTGTCGGATAAAGCCCAAAAATGTATGTTTGAAGAGTTTTTTTTATAGCACCAACCATTGACCAAAGGGGTGGGAAAAAGTGGGTTTTTCGGGAAACATTAATCATATCTCTCTTAATAGGCACAATATCAAAACCGTACAAAATGGACAATATTCCCATAATAATTACCTAAAACTTTTGTCTGAAAGAATTTTTGATATAACCCACCATTATGCCAAGGGATGAGAAAAATAATTTCGGAATTATAAGAAAATGCCAAGACCTATCAGTGGTTGCCATGGCAACACTACTAAATTGATGAGGGATGAGCCATCAGACGTTGCCAAGATAACGCACTTGCACGAGATCAGATTCAGATTTCCATCTAAGTGTGAAGCGGCTTCGGTGACGTAACTGGTAGCATGCTGAATGTTTATGCCCAAGGTCGCGAGTTCAAAGCCGGCCGAAGTCGTCGGATTTTCTAAGAGCGCCAAAAATCCCTCAGTATGCTTTCCTTTGGAGGGGAAGTTCCAACGTTCGTTGCGAGTTGCTGGTTGCGGTGGCATCTAGTAGCCAAGTTCACAGCTAGGTGTCGTTGACGGTAGTACCTGGTAGCAACATTAGTAACTACTGCTTGAAATTGACCGTCTGCAGTCCTTACCTGAATTACAGACTAATACAGCCATCCCAAAGTACACGGGGTTACATGACCGCGTTGTCGCAGCCCCTAAACTGAGGAACCAACCAAAATCTCTGCGGTAGATATAATTTTGCGTGAAGAAGTAACAGACCGTTACATAGTTGCACATCAGTGTCGAAACCTAGCATAAGGACAGTGTGACCACAAGTATAAAAATGGACCCCAAATGACAAGAAGGTTACCGTTCCCATAAGACAATAAAATGTTTAAAATAAGCATAAAATGACGAAAAACAAAGTTAATTAAGCTCCAATTATAAAATACCTTCTCGCATAAAATGAGGTCTGATCCTTCTACGAAAATCTGCATATTCTGCCTATTTTCGCCTATCCCCAAGTTTGTCCGGTGAAATCTACCTCCGCCTTCCGGCGTGCCGAGAGGACTTTTTTTTTTCTGTAATGGTGATAACTGCTGTTAAAATTTGTGTTATGAGTGAGGAAATGGAATATTATGGCTGTGCTTTGAATACCGTACTTATCGTAGTTTTCTATAAATGTATTTTTCGTGACTGGCGCAGTTGGTAAACTGTCAGAGGTGTGGTGTGTGCTACTTGGTAATTACTGAAGGCAGTTGTTATCTCTAGGACAATCGCACATTAAAACTTTCTTCCCCTCTTTCTTTCCTCCACATCAACAAACACAAGTTCCGTTTTAGGATCTCTTTCCCAGATAGCTTGTCTACGTCTGTAATATAACTTAATAGCTCTTTTTAAGTTTTAGGCAACTCTAAAACTCACTCTACGACCAAGCAGAAGCATTGGATCTTTGATCCAACTTCGATGTGGATGAAAGATACTAACTAGTTGCTTTAATAGTCGGCAAAATCAAATTTGCAAGTCTCCCTGAGGTGGAGTTGTAGAGTGAAACTTTCGTTTTGTTTGCTTCCGTTTCTTGTTTCCACATAAATTCAGCAGTTAGTAATTTTTCCTGTTTTGTGTAGTGGCTAGCGTTCTTGACTGTCGCCCCGGAAGTCCGGTTCGAGTCCCGGCTCTGCCAAGGAATTTTAATTCTGGTGTGAGGGCTGGAATGGGCTACACTCAGCCTCGTAGGGAAAAATTGAGTAGAGGATGGTTCGATTTCCATCTCAGCCATCCTGGAAGTAGTTTTCCGTGGTTTCCCCCACTTCTGCTCCAAGCAAATGCTGGGATGGTTCTTAACTTAAGGCCACGTCCTCCGCCTCCTTCCCAATCCTCAACTGAATTACAAATACACTCACTTCTACAGCCATCACAATAACACAGGTTATCACACAAATTACACACACAAAATACAATAGACTATATGACCGCGATGTTGCAACCCCAAAAATAAGCAACAAAAAGAATCCAGCATTATTCTCCGCGTTATAATCTTGCAGTATTTTACAACATGCGATGAGGGGTGTATTTGAAAGAAGCTAATCGTGTTTAACTGGCGAGGAAAGACATTATTCTGAGCAATAATGCTGATGATATGTTTTGCTTATTGTCTAGTACGTATAGGATAGTTTTAAATTACTAGAAACCTAGGTTTTACAAATGGATGATTTAAACTACTAGGTCGTGTGTTGTGCAAGTAGATGAAAGATAGAGAATTAACATGTCAGATGCATGGAACCTACAGTATCTTTTGGTTTAGCATTGTGAATGTAGGTTTCTGTTCCAATAGCGACAAGGGATGTGTTATGTTATGCCCAATTATTTATATTATTTATATTTCACAGAATGATACATTTTCTGACTGTCAAAACTTGAAAATGAAAACATTATTATTCTGGCTCGTGCAACAGAATTTGAATTGAAAAATAATCTCATGGGAGCTTGTGCTCGCACACACTTTTTGGTTCGTATGACGAGAGCACCAAATTTCATTGAAAGAGCACTTGGTTGAGAATGCCTGTTCTAGAGTATGGATACTCCCTCCTTCCCGGTAGGGGCCATTACCTTTGCCACGTAAATCGTTGATCAGCTTATTCAAGCTATATTCGTGTATTGGCTTTATTCAGCGCTGTCGAGGATAAAAGGAAATTTTGTTGTGAGAATTTGCTCGGTAGGGTTTTTCTGTCATCAGTTGAACGTAATTCATTTACATCCAGGATTACCTATTTATTTTTCAATGTCTTAATCAAACTGTAAGGACCTGCAGGCCATGCAGACATTCAAAGATGAATATTTAACTCTCCATTTCCTTCTCTCCGCCAGTGTTTTAAGCTATGGGGGAAATTGAATTGGCGTGAGAGGTTGCGGCCCCGGAAACCCGTTATTTACTCGCAGTGACGGCTCCGGATTCCGAACCGGCGCCGATTTCCTAGTCACGTAAGGCGCCAGGCACTTGACGCTCTTCAAGTGTAATGGCCCGGCTCCTAATTGCATCGCTGTAATAGGGCTGGCCCCCCGTGCTGCATGCAAGCGCGTAGCCGGGGAGATCTCTCGATTATTGCTGCCAAGTGTTAGCTTGATTAAACCAACGCTACCAAATGAAATAATGTTTCAATTACGATGTGAACAGTTGAAGCTCTCGCTCACCTGTTCCCCCAACTTGCACGAGCTGGAGTTACGGAGTGTGGTGACGAGGGCGAAAATGATACACCTTCAACAAAGGACGGCGTATTTCTTAATCTTACAATACTAACGTACGTAAAATGTACGTGTATAAATCACTTAAACTGCTTACAATTCCCTGTATATCTGTCCCCACCTCACTATACTCCAATCAGCGGTGGTGATGTCACTGCTTTTGTTATTAATGTCAATCAGTTCTTGTGGCATAATAACCTGACTGTAAGTAATGCTTGAGTTTCACAAAATATTGGTTTCTCCAAGGCAATAGCAAAGAAATGGAGAATTTGATGTGAGCATGACGCATCACCTCAGAGTGATAAAAAAAACACTTTATTATAAGCAACAGAGCCAGTACATTTGACTGGAGAGGAGACTGCTACTTATGTCAATGTACACGACATATATTTGTTGTGTTAAGGTGTAACTTGCCGTATTAAATTTCAAATAACCACATAGGATGCAGTGTACATACAGTGTAGAACTGATATGTTAATTTAAACAGTTTGTCTAAACTCTAATTGGTGCCTTAGCATGTAAGTAAATTTTATGTTTTATTAGCACTAACCATCTATTGAATTGTTAGTATTGTTTAATGTAGGGCTGAGCAGATGAGCGGCTCACGAAGGTTAGCCTACTTGTGCAGTCGCAGTGCTCGCAATCCATTTGCTCACTTGCTGTAGCAGTCGCGGCAGTCTCCCTGTACTCGTCCCGTCTTTCGACAGTGATAGGGATGGTTGATTTATTTAGGGGCTTTGCAACATAATGGCCATGTAGCTCCGTATATTTGGGTGTGTGTGGAAACCTGTGCCTTTTGACTGTTATAATTTATAATCGAGATGAAGATTGGGGAAGGAGCCATGGCCATCAGGGCACAGACAGTGTATGTGGATGTTGTGAAAGGTTCTACTCGTAGGGTTAGTTCTGCTGTACTGACTTAGTGAGGAAAATAATGGCAAACTACCTCACTCCTCACCTTGCTAAGTACGCCTAATTATGGTGCTTCCTTGGCTTTTTGTGGGTTTCAACCCACATAACTTAAAGTGGGACTTTTGAGAATACGACCAGCCTCCGGGCTCACTATCCAAAAGGCAGACATACATTCTCTTGTAATTTTCATAAGTTTCGCTTTTATGAAAAACTGCCTCTTTCACATTTGCATTAATCTGCCATACTTCCTCCCACCTTCATGTATGCATTCTTTTGGTCCTCGGACTTCCGTTAACAGAACCTAGGCCTATCAGCGTTGGTAAGAACGGTTCGTTCAGACGTAGGCCTATGACGAATTGATTTAATATGTCGCCGAATACTGAGAACTTTAAAACCGAACTCGCCCTTAGTTAATGAAACAAAAGCGACAAACTTAAGGAGGTAATTACACGAAAAGAAAGAAAGAATAAGAAGGTGTGGGGGACCTCATATGAACATACGTTCAGGATGTGGACGGTGATTAGACTATTCTCGTGGGCTTGTTAGTAGGGGAGTGAGGCGGTTTCTAATCCCCCCCACCACCTCTCCCTCTGACGTCACATACTAACCCGCAATACATTCAGGGGCAAAGTCGATATCTCCCGAAGCCATGGTCCGATTTTGACAAATGAGGTGTCGTTGGACTCGGGTTGACGCCCTCTTTCCAATGGACCATTCATTTCAACCCCTAAATAAAACCTACCCCTACTAGGGGGTGATATTGTAATGTTTTAGTGAAAGTTTCTTTTCAAATGCGACATGTATAAGATGCGCTGCTAAAATGAACTTAATCGTTGTTGCCCATATCGCGCATGCGTTTTAAGAGATGCCGCTATGGATGAACATTTTTGTTTTTGTTTTATACGCATGCGCACTTGGGATTTTTGTAAGAGGGCAAGCTCTGTGAAAAAATTATTGATAAGAAGGGGTTTTGGTGGTGAGGAGAGAACCAGATAGTCGCCTACTTTCCTACGAAGTTTGCCGATATTTCTCAAACGCAAGTTCGGATATGGACGCGTGACGTGTCAAATCGATTGTCTCGAAGCCCTATACATGTTATTAATAGGTTAAAGTTTTGAGAATTAGGGAAACAGGCTTTTTGGGGGTAAAACCGTGATTTTAGACTTTTTCCGATATCTCACGAATGCATGGTCGGATTTGGTCCTATGACGTGTCAAATGGCTTGTCTCGAAACCCTGTGTATTTTGGTAATAGGTTAAAGTTTTTGAGAATGAGGGAAACAGAATATTTTGGGGTAAAACCGTGATTTTAAACTTTTTGCTATATCTCGCGAACCAATCATGCTAGAGGCATGAACGAGGGGTCCAAGGACTCGGGCTGACGTCCTCTTTGCTATGGACCACTCATTGTAATTTTAAAAAATTTGGGAAACTCGATTTTGGGGTAAACACGTGTTTTTGTGATTTTGCCGATGTCTCACGAAGCAATAACGTTAGAGGCATGTACGACGGGTCCAAGAACTCGGGGTGACGTCCTCTTTGCTGTGGACCACTCGTTATATTTTTAAAAAAATTTGGAAACGCGATTTTGGGGTAAACACGTGTTTTTTGTGATTTTTGCCGATATCTCACGAACCAATAACGCTAGAGACGTGTACGAGGTGTCCTAGGACTCGGGCTAACACCCCCTTTCAAATGTGGTAGATATGTTTTTTCCAAAAAGATAATTCACAAAGGGCCTAACGCCATACATGTTGAAAAAACGGTTTCTTTTTCTTTACCTGTTTATAATTTTCATGGAGCGTGGTGGTTGAGAGAGACGATACTGCTGGATGTGTGTGTTTCAACAAACTTGTCGCTGACCAAGGTGGCTGTGTTCAATAGATCAATTGATATTTCGACGAGTCGGTGTATGACAGAGCGAGGGTGCGTTTTCTGATATTTTACCTTTAACGTGTAAACGGTGATGAGAACTAGGTTCTATGTTGGTCGAAGCGAGTAGAGAAAATAAACTTGCCGACGAGCAGGAGGTGAATGTCATTTGAGCTTATTGGAAGGCGTTGATCTGATTTGACAACAGGTGCAATGGAAAAATGATCATCGTGGTGGCAGGGAAGTGCGAAAGGCGTGCACACACATGTGTGAAACCACAGGCACGCTAAACCAGTCACATCCTGTTTTGCTTCGTACGTGACAAAATGCAAGTCCATGTGAAATTTGATCTACCGCAGGTGTTCACTTTGGACGTTATCTGTCCACGTGCATGATAACTGTTAACAAGTCACATCCTGTCTTGCTTCGTACGTGACAAAATGCAAGTTCAGGTGAAATTTGATCCGGCACAGGTGTTCGCCTGGGACGTTAGCTGTCCACGTGACCGATAACAGAATGTTCAAAGCGTGGGAAAAAATGATTATACATGCAACGTAGCATATATAAAGACATGTCGTTATCATTTCCACTCTCACTTGGGTGGACTACCTTTGAACACACTGCGTTGCATGAAACCCCTGGTCTTGTTTAACAGTTTTGGTGTTGGTGGAAAATACTTAACCTTGTTGTGGGGTAGGTATTTATTTATATATTTATTCATTTATATATTTATTGATTAATATATATATATATTTACAAGCAATTATTTATTGATTAAGTAATTAATGATTTTATTTATTTGTTTGCAGATAACCGGCATACCTTACATGTCTGAGGGAGAAGAAACCACTGCACTTTTGAGCCCACTAGAAGGGAAGAGTAACAAGTCACTGCAAGTAAAGGTGAGATGATTTTTTTAAACTAACTTGTTTCATTTTTTGTTTTATGTTTTATTTTATGAAATGTATGTATTAACCTGAATTTAGGTATTTATAGCGGTTTATTTTATTTATTTTTAGAAACTTGGAAAGAATAGCCTTACCGCCGTAGCAGTCGCTGAAAAAAAACAGAAACGCACTAAAGCGAAACCACTGCCAAAGAGTGAACTGTTTAAAACTCAGGTAAGTCCAACTTAAAAATGCTATTCCATTTTACCACTACTGAAAACTCGTCGACAAAAAAAAATTCATTACCTGTACATGACTGGGACAATGATTGCTTTCTTGATGAATGGCTATGTTGTTGTTGTTGACTGGGAAAAGTACAAGGCCATGTTGGATTTTCTAAAAATAAAAATAATAAATTTAATTTATGGGTGGTTCCCTATGGACTCAACGAATATCCACAGGTTTGAACATGATAATGTGAACAAAATGACATGACATTCATTTTTGTTTATATATTGGTTAAAGGGAGGGTGGGGGAATGTAAATGACTGTAGCTTTATAAAAAAGAAAATAAGTACATGGGTTACTGTTAGTGCCAACATACAGTTTATTTTTAATGGTGTTTTGATATATTAATGCCAATTAACGTTAACGTTTTATTTACAAGTATTGATTGATTGATTGATTGATTGAGTGATGGGTTATTTTGTTTGCTTTTAGGTGTCGTCATGTGCCATTAACGTAATGAACAGACAGTGAACAAGCATGCATTATGCTTTAAAGTACTCTGTGCAATGTTAATAACTTACAATAAGAAAAAGTTTTATTATAACACATGGCGTTAGTACCAAATACAACAAGTGAGCAAGTTGGTTTACCACGTGGGTTAAATTTAAAATCAGAACATGATCGATGGTTAACATTTGAATCCTGGCCTGTAGGCTTTTTGTCGACGCATGAACTTGCAAAAGCCGGTTTTTTTTACTTGAACCGAGAAGATGTGGTGCGCTGTGTGTTTTGTCGTATTGAACTTTCACACTGGGAAGAAGGGGATGATCCCTTTAGAGACCATTTGCGATGGTCTCCTCACTGTCCTTACATGCTTGGAAAGCAAGTGGGTAACCTACCCGTGCATTCATTTTACCGAACCACAAGGCCTTTGGCCGCTACTTACGTTGCTGAATCACAAATAAATAATAATAATGATGTATTACCAGCCAACGGAAGTGTCGATATATGTGGTCCATATGCCATAGACAGTGTTGAATTGGCGTGTGCTTTTGAAAAATTGGGAGTTTGCAAGACTAAAGCACTAGCACACCCAGAGTACAGCTCTGTTGAAAAACGTTTCGAATCTTATAAAAATGTTTGGCCATTAATATTAAAACACCTTACCAAACAGCTAAGTGAAGCTGGATTTTTTTATACTGGTGAAGGGGATAAAACAATATGTTTTTATTGTGGATTTGCTTTAAAGGATTGGCAAATGACTGATGACCCTTTTGTGCAACACGCTCGTTGGTTACCAAACTGTAAATACATGGTGTTGCTTATAGGTCAGGAATTTGTGAACACTATTCGTAAAGAAAAAGTGATTGCAGCACAAGACATAAAAGTGCCTTTAGAGTTAGAGCACGCGGAGCAAATACATAAGGCTGAAAGAAAAGACTTGTGTTACGAACAGATACAAAAGTGTGACCAACAATTATGTAAAATTTGTTATCAAGATGAACTAGGTGTTGTATTTTTACCCTGTGGACACATGATAGCCTGTGTCAAGTGTGCATTAGAACTTAACACTTGTGCTATATGCAGAAAAGTAGTATCTGCTACAGTTAGGGCATTTCTTGCATAACTAGTATAATTTATTCGCCATGCATAGTGCAAAATCCCTAATTGCACAATATTATTAAAGCTGTTTTAGAGTGTAATAGATATGCTTTTGTTTTGTTTATAGACTACTACAATGAATGTTTTGAATGCTGTGGGACAATCATGTGGCTTAGAGACAAAGAAGCTCAGCGAATTGCCAACGCATATTCCATTCCGCATTATCAAGATTCGGAAATTGAAAACAGCATATGGTGATCGTGTACTTTGTGTATGTGAAAACTTTGAGACATTTCTGCCTATACGGTTTAATGATATGTCGGAGAGTGTTTTTGATGAAGTCAATAATGCTGTACAACCTGTACACTTAATTTATGAAGGTTTTAAAAACAATAGGTGCATGGTTCGTTTTAATTAAATAAATAAATAATGTGAAATAATAATGGAAAATATAAGTAATGACAATATACTGAAAAAGAAAGAAAATATGTGTATAGAATAGTAATGTTTTAGTGTTTAGTGTTGTCTTTAAAAATATTATGATGAAACCAAAAAAAATGTATATAAAGTTTGTAAATAAATGCAAAATGATGTTACAATGCTGTTTTATTTTATACAAAGTTAATATATTTAACATTGCAGAGTATACATGATTATGACAATAAATGCACACTGAATACAAGCCTTTCTCACTTTACAATAGTCTGTTATAGTTTTAAACACAAGGCTTGTTGTAGATCATTTTCTAGCAATGTCCATTCAATGTTATTTTCGAAAAGTGGGGAAGCCACAATGGTTGTATTGACATAAAAACCTTATGGTTATTACTATTTAGTCACTTTGATCCCCTTGCAGATCAACAGCAGATGACCTAGTTGTTCCACTCTTTAAAACGACAACAACAACACTACCTCTTGCATAGTTTGTGATGTTGATGGCTCTTGCGACGTGGAAGATGGATTAAAAATAACTTTGAGAACAGGGGTTAAACGTTGATCATTAAACAATGCACTATTTTGAGTAGCAATATGGTTTTCTTGATTTTTTGTCGACGGCAACTGTGTTTCATGCGGTACACTACATTGATGATCACTGACACTTAAAACCTCACTATTTTTACTTTTTAGGTCACCACGACAATGTTTGGAACGTTGCTTTGAACAACGCCAAATAACAGTTCCATTTTTATTGGTTCGTTTCACAATATATGAATATCCTTTATAGTATGCGTAAGGCTTACCATACCTAGTCACTGATACTTCCATATCAACTGTCGAGCATAGACTAAGCTCTAGTAAAGTCAACTTGGTAATAAGAATACTAGTTTAATGTGAGAGCAAATATGGATCCAAAGAGTTCAGGTAAAAGTGAAAGCAAATAAGCAAATATTAGAAACAAGAGTTGGGGTGAAAGTGGTCGCAAAGTGGTAGACCCATTACACAATAATTTCAGCACGACGAAGCTCTTGTTCAATTTCTTTGATTTCCCAATCGTGACCAGTATGGCCAGATTGACGTGAGGCATGCAACAACTGTAGCCGCTGGACGAGCTTATTGGGATTGTGCCAGTATACAAATTTAACAAATGGATTTTTAGGTGTAAACAAAGCATTACCATTATCATGATCATTATCATCATCGTCATTATCATCATCATGATCACCATTATCATCATGACCATCATCACTGTTACTATATAGTCCTTTTTGATCCTCTTGCAATACCACTTTATTTATAGTCTGAGTTGATTTTGACAGTGTTGAAGGTTTCTTGGACGTTGACAACTGTCCTAACATGACGTTTTGAGGACATGATAAGTCCTTTTGAACAAACACTGTACTATCTTTAGCCGCAATATCGTTTTCTTGAACTTGCTTTTTAGCATTTTGATAATTGTTTGTAAACAGTAAGCGTGGTTCGTTTCGAGCACTACATTGATGAACACTCACACTTAAAACCTTTCCATTTTTACTTTTCAGATTGCCTCGACATTTTGTTGACCTCTCTTTTGAGCATCGCCAGAATATTATTCCATTCACATTCTGGCGATTATAGTTATAGGAGTAGCCTTGATAGAGTGCACGTAGCCTACCTTTGTTGGTTGTAATAAGTTCCATAGTAGTAACTGACCTGTCAGTACGATGTTCACACTACAAAGGTTACAACTGTTTTGCTGATGGAGTGACCTACTATAAGCTTATATATTGGCTTATGTGTTGGCTTTTTGTGTTGGCTTTTCGTGTTGGCTTTTGTGTTGGCTTATGTGTTGGCTTTTTGTGTTGGCTTTTTGTGTTGGCTTTTCGTGTTGGCTTATGTGTTGGCTTTTTGTGTTGGCTTTTTGTGTTGGCTTTTCGTGTTGGCTTTTGTGTTGGCTTTTGTGTTGGCTTATGTGTTGGCTTTTTGTGTTGGCTTTTTGTGTTGGCTTTTCATGTTGGCTTTTCGTGTTGGCTTTTCGTGTTGGCTTTTTGTGTTGGCTTTTCGTGTTGGCATTTCGTGTTGGCTTTTGTGTTGGCTTTTCGTGTTGGCTTTTTGTGTTGGCTTTTCGTGTTGGCATTTCGTGTTGGCTTTTCGTGTTGGCTTTTTTTGTATTGGCCTTTCGTGTTGGCTTTTTGTATTGGCTTTTCGTGTTGGCTTTTTGTGTTGGCTTTAGTATTGGCTTTTGTATTGGCTTATTTGACAAGTTATTTGTGTCAATGTATTTAGTGGATTTTTTTCTTGGTGTTGGAAAGTAGTTGAAAGAGAGGGAATATTTAAAGACTTAACCTCAGCTCACTAACCTAACCTAACCTAACCTAACCTTTCTCAAATTGTTGTTGTTGTTGTTTTCTGCCAACAGGGGCTTACTGCGTATGACAAGGCTGTACACTCGTGGGTTAGACAGCCTTTCTTGCTAAGGGTCTCCTATATACCCTAAACATGGCTATACATGTTAGTTCTGAACATTTAGTGGTTAATTGTATATTGAGTTTAAATAGAGAACTTATACAAGCACGTCTTGCATGTGGTTAAACTTCACAAGTGTCACATGCAACATGCAAAGTATGTTTCCGCTATCTAGCGGTAAATATGAGCACTACCTGTACTACTAGCATGCTACCTAGCAGAGGATATGAACACTTACTAGTAATATCCAAAGTGAGCTGAGGTTAGGTTAGGTTAGGTAAAGTTAAGTTAGCCATTAAAATAAGTTACCAAAATAAGTCGTCAAAAATAATTGTTTTTTTACCCCTGAGGTCTTGGGCTCCAACTCGACTATGCACAGAATTTAATTAACATCTGAGAGTTGAAAGGTTAGGTTAGGTTAGGTTAGGTTAGTGAGCTGAGGTTAAGTCTTTAAATATTCCCTCTCTTTCAACTACTTTCCAACACCAAGAAAAAAATCCACTAAATACATTGACACAAATAACTTGTCAAATAAGCCAATAGAAAAGCCAATACTAAAGCCAACACAAAAAGCCAACACGAAAAGCCAATACAAAAAGCCAACACGAAAGGCCAATACAAAAAAAGCCAACACGAAAAGCCAACACGAAATGCCAACACGAAAAGCCAACACAAAAAGCCAACACGAAAAGCCAACACAAAAGCCAACACGAAATGCCAACACGAAAAGCCAACACAAAAAGCCAACACGAAAAGCCAACACGAAAAGCCAACATGAAAAGCCAACACAAAAAGCCAACACAAAAAGCCAACACATAAGCCAACACAAAAGCCAACACAAAAGCCAACACGAAAAGCCAACACAAAAAGCCAACACAAAAAGCCAACACATAAGCCAACACGAAAAGCCAACACAAAAAGCCAACACAAAAAGCCAACACATAAGCCAACACAAAAGCCAACACGAAAAGCCAACACAAAAAGCCAACACATAAGCCAATATATAAGCTTATAGTAGGTCACTCCATCAGCAAAACAGTTGTAACCTTTGTAGTGTGAACATCGTACTGACAGGTCAGTTACTACTATGGAACTTATTACAACCAACAAAGGTAGGCTACGTGCACTCTATCAAGGCTACTCCTATAACTATAATCGCCAGAATGTGAATGGAATAATATTCTGGCGATGCTCAAAAGAGAGGTCAACAAAATGTCGAGGCAATCTGAAAAGTAAAAATGGAAAGGTTTTAAGTGTGAGTGTTCATCAATGTAGTGCTCGAAACGAACCACGCTTACTGTTTACAAACAATTATCAAAATGCTAAAAAGCAAGTTCAAGAAAACGATATTGCGGCTAAAGATAGTACAGTGTTTGTTCAAAAGGACTTATCATGTCCTCAAAACGTCATGTTAGGACAGTTGTCAACGTCCAAGAAACCTTCAACACTGTCAAAATCAACTCAGACTATAAATAAAGTGGTATTGCAAGAGGATCAAAAAGGACTATATAGTAACAGTGATGATGGTCATGATGATAATGGTGATCATGATGATGATAATGACGATGATGATAATGATCATGATAATGGTAATGCTTTGTTTACACCTAAAAATCCATTTGTTAAATTTGTATACTGGCACAATCCCAATAAGCTCGTCCAGCGGCTACAGTTGTTGCATGCCTCACGTCAATCTGGCCATACTGGTCACGATTGGGAAATCAAAGAAATTGAACAAGAGCTTCGTCGTGCTGAAATTATTGTGTAATGGGTCTACCACTTTGCGACCACTTTCACCCCAACTCTTGTTTCTAATATTTGCTTATTTGCTTTCACTTTTACCTGAACTCTTTGGATCCATATTTGCTCTCACATTAAACTAGTATTCTTATTACCAAGTTGACTTTACTAGAGCTTAGTCTATGCTCGACAGTTGATATGGAAGTATCAGTGACTAGGTATGGTAAGCCTTACGCATACTATAAAGGATATTCATATATTGTGAAACGAACCAATAAAAATGGAACTGTTATTTGGCGTTGTTCAAAGCAACGTTCCAAACATTGTCGTGGTGACCTAAAAAGTAAAAATAGTGAGGTTTTAAGTGTCAGTGATCATCAATGTAGTGTACCGCATGAAACACAGTTGCCGTCGACAAAAAATCAAGAAAACCATATTGCTACTCAAAATAGTGCATTGTTTAATGATCAACGTTTAACCCCTGTTCTCAAAGTTATTTTTAATCCATCTTCCACGTCGCAAGAGCCATCAACATCACAAACTATGCAAGAGGTAGTGTTGTTGTTGTCGTTTTAAAGAGTGGAACAACTAGGTCATCTGCTGTTGATCTGCAAGGGGATCAAAGTGACTAAATAGTAATAACCATAAGGTTTTTATGTCAATACAACCATTGTGGCTTCCCCACTTTTCGAAAACAACATTGAATGGACATTGCTAGAAAATGATCTACAACAAGCCTTGTGTTTAAAACTATAACAGACTATTGTAAAGTGAGAAAGGCTTGTATTCAGTGTGCATTTATTGTCATAATCATGTATACTCTGCAATGTTAAATATATTAACTTTGTATAAAATAAAACAGCATTGTAACATCATTTTGCATTTATTTACAAACTTTATATACATTTTTTTTGGTTTCATCATAATATTTTTAAAGACAACACTAAACACTAAAACATTACTATTCTATACACATATTTTCTTTCTTTTTCAGTATATTGTCATTACTTATATTTTCCATTATTATTTCACATTATTTATTTATTTAATTAAAACGAACCATGCACCTATTGTTTTTAAAACCTTCATAAATTAAGTGTACAGGTTGTACAGCATTATTGACTTCATCAAAAACACTCTCCGACATATCATTAAACCGTATAGGCAGAAATGTCTCAAAGTTTTCACATACACAAAGTACACGATCACCATATGCTGTTTTCAATTTCCGAATCTTGATAATGCGGAATGGAATATGCGTTGGCAATTCGCTGAGCTTCTTTGTCTCTAAGCCACATGATTGTCCCACAGCATTCAAAACATTCATTGTAGTAGTCTATAAACAAAACAAAAGCATATCTATTACACTCTAAAACAGCTTTAATAATATTGTGCAATTAGGGATTTTGCACTATGCATGGCGAATAAATTATACTAGTTATGCAAGAAATGCCCTAACTGTAGCAGATACTACTTTTCTGCATATAGCACAAGTGTTAAGTTCTAATGCACACTTGACACAGGCTATCATGTGTCCACAGGGTAAAAATACAACACCTAGTTCATCTTGATAACAAATTTTACATAATTGTTGGTCACACTTTTGTATCTGTTCGTAACACAAGTCTTTTCTTTCAGCCTTATGTATTTGCTCCGCGTGCTCTAACTCTAAAGGCACTTTTATGTCTTGTGCTGCAATCACTTTTTCTTTACGAATAGTGTTCACAAATTCCTGACCTATAAGCAACACCATGTATTTACAGTTTGGTAACCAACGAGCGTGTTGCACAAAAGGGTCATCAGTCATTTGCCAATCCTTTAAAGCAAATCCACAATAAAAACATATTGTTTTATCCCCTTCACCAGTATAAAAAAATCCAGCTTCACTTAGCTGTTTGGTAAGGTGTTTTAATATTAATGGCCAAACATTTTTATAAGATTCGAAACGTTTTTCAACAGAGCTGTACTCTGGGTGTGCTAGTGCTTTAGTCTTGCAAACTCCCAATTTTTCAAAAGCACACGCCAATTCAACACTGTCTATGGCATATGGACCACATATATCGACACTTCCGTTGGCTGGTAATACATCATTATTATTATTTATTTGTGATTCAGCAACGTAAGTAGCGGCCAAAGGCCTTGTGGTTCGGTAAAATGAATGCACGGGTAGGTTACCCACTTGCTTTCCAAGCATGTAAGGACAGTGAGGAGACCATCGCAAATGGTCTCTAAAGGGATCATCCCCTTCTTCCCAGTGTGAAAGTTCAATACGACAAAACACACAGCGCACCACATCTTCTCGGTTCAAGTAAAAAAAACCGGCTTTTGCAAGTTCATGCGTCGACAAAAAGCCTACAGGCCAGGATTCAAATGTTAACCATCGATCATGTTCTGATTTTAAATTTAACCCACGTGGTAAACCAACTTGCTCACTTGTTGTATTTGGTACTAACGCCATGTGTTATAATAAAACTTTTTCTTATTGTAAGTTATTAACATTGCACAGAGTACTTTAAAGCATAATGCATGCTTGTTCACTGTCTGTTCATTACGTTAATGGCACATGACGACACCTAAAAGCAAACAAAATAACCCATCACTCAATCAATCAATCAATCAATCAATACTTGTAAATAAAACGTTAACGTTAATTGGCATTAATATATCAAAACACCATTAAAAATAAACTGTATGTTGGCACTAACAGTAACCCATGTACTTATTTTCTTTTTTATAAAGCTACAGTCATTTACATTCCCCCACCCTCCCTTTAACCAATATATAAACAAAAATGAATGTCATGTCATTTTGTTCACATTATCATGTTCAAACCTGTGGATATTCGTTGAGTCCATAGGGAACCACCCATAAATTAAATTTATTATTTTTATTTTTAGAAAATCCAACATGGCCTTGTACTTTTCCCAGTCAACAACAACAACATAGCCATTCATCAAGAAAGCAATCATTGTCCCAGTCATGTACAGGTAATGAATTTTTTTTTGTCGACGAGTTTTCAGTAGTGGTAAAATGGAATAGCATTTTTAAGTTGGACTTACCTGAGTTTTAAACAGTTCACTCTTTGGCAGTGGTTTCGCTTTAGTGCGTTTCTGTTTTTTTTCAGCGACTGCTACGGCGGTAAGGCTATTCTTTCCAAGTTTCTAAAAATAAATAAAATAAACCGCTATAAATACCTAAATTCAGGTTAATACATACATTTCATAAAATAAAACATAAAACAAAAAATGAAACAAGTTAGTTTAAAAAAATCATCTCACCTTTACTTGCAGTGACTTGTTACTCTTCCCTTCTAGTGGGCTCAAAAGTGCAGTGGTTTCTTCTCCCTCAGACATGTAAGGTATGCCGGTTATCTGCAAACAAATAAATAAAATCATTAATTACTTAATCAATAAATAATTGCTTGTAAATATATATATATATTAATCAATAAATATATAAATGAATAAATATATAAATAAATACCTACCCCACAACAAGGTTAAGTATTTTCCACCAACACCAAAACTGTTAAACAAGACCAGGGGTTTCATGCAACGCAGTGTGTTCAAAGGTAGTCCACCCAAGTGAGAGTGGAAATGATAACGACATGTCTTTATATATGCTACGTTGCATGTATAATCATTTTTTCCCACGCTTTGAACATTCTGTTATCGGTCACGTGGACAGCTAACGTCCCAGGCGAACACCTGTGCCGGATCAAATTTCACCTGAACTTGCATTTTGTCACGTACGAAGCAAGACAGGATGTGACTTGTTAACAGTTATCATGCACGTGGACAGATAACGTCCAAAGTGAACACCTGCGGTAGATCAAATTTCACATGGACTTGCATTTTGTCACGTACGAAGCAAAACAGGATGTGACTGGTTTAGCGTGCCTGTGGTTTCACACATGTGTGTGCACGCCTTTCGCACTTCCCTGCCACCACGATGATCATTTTTCCATTGCACCTGTTGTCAAATCAGATCAACGCCTTCCAATAAGCTCAAATGACATTCACCTCCTGCTCGTCGGCAAGTTTATTTTCTCTACTCGCTTCGACCAACATAGAACCTAGTTCTCATCACCGTTTACACGTTAAAGGTAAAATATCAGAAAACGCACCCTCGCTCTGTCATACACCGACTCGTCGAAATATCAATTGATCTATTGAACACAGCCACCTTGGTCAGCGACAAGTTTGTTGAAACACACACATCCAGCAGTATCGTCTCTCTCAACCACCACGCTCCATGAAAATTATAAACAGGTAAAGAAAAAGAAACCGTTTTTTCAACATGTATGGCGTTAGGCCCTTTGTGAATTATCTTTTTGGAAAAAACATATCTACCACATTTGAAAGGGGGTGTTAGCCCGAGTCCTAGGACACCTCGTACACGTCTCTAGCGTTATTGGTTCGTGAGATATCGGCAAAAATCACAAAAAACACGTGTTTACCCCAAAATCGCGTTTCCAAATTTTTTTAAAAATATAACGAGTGGTCCACAGCAAAGAGGACGTCACCCCGAGTTCTTGGACCCGTCGTACATGCCTCTAACGTTATTGCTTCGTGAGACATCGGCAAAATCACAAAAACACGTGTTTACCCCAAAATCGAGTTTCCCAAATTTTTTAAAATTACAATGAGTGGTCCATAGCAAAGAGGACGTCAGCCCGAGTCCTTGGACCCCTCGTTCATGCCTCTAGCATGATTGGTTCGCGAGATATAGCAAAAAGTTTAAAATCACGGTTTTACCCCAAAATATTCTGTTTCCCTCATTCTCAAAAACTTTAACCTATTACCAAAATACACAGGGTTTCGAGACAAGCCATTTGACACGTCATAGGACCAAATCCGACCATGCATTCGTGAGATATCGGAAAAAGTCTAAAATCACGGTTTTACCCCCAAAAAGCCTGTTTCCCTAATTCTCAAAACTTTAACCTATTAATAACATGTATAGGGCTTCGAGACAATCGATTTGACACGTCACGCGTCCATATCCGAACTTGCGTTTGAGAAATATCGGCAAACTTCGTAGGAAAGTAGGCGACTATCTGGTTCTCTCCTCACCACCAAAACCCCTTCTTATCAATAATTTTTTCACAGAGCTTGCCCTCTTACAAAAATCCCAAGTGCGCATGCGTATAAAACAAAAACAAAAATGTTCATCCATAGCGGCATCTCTTAAAACGCATGCGCGATATGGGCAACAACGATTAAGTTCATTTTAGCAGCGCATCTTATACATGTCGCATTTGAAAAGAAACTTTCACTAAAACATTACAATATCACCCCCTAGTAGGGGTAGGTTTTATTTAGGGGTTGAAATGAATGGTCCATTGGAAAGAGGGCGTCAACCCGAGTCCAACGACACCTCATTTGTCAAAATCGGACCATGGCTTCGGGAGATATCGACTTTGCCCCTGAATGTATTGCGGGTTAGTATGTGACGTCAGAGGGAGAGGTGGTGGGGGGGATTAGAAACCGCCTCACTCCCCTACTCTTGTTCGTATGTGGATTCTATCTTGGCTTGTTCCTGATAAGAATTTTGGACCATTGGACCTCTACTTCACTATGAACACTTCCGAGTCAATCTGCAACATGAAATAGCGCACTGAATGTACAGGGGATGTCTCATAAGTAATGTCGTTTTATAAAGAAAAATTATTTGGAACGTTTTCTCACAAGAAATTAAACTATTCTTGAGACCATCAGATTCTATTGGCTTGAGCCATTTTTTTATTGAGGTTTCTTGTCCCGCGACGGTACCAGTCTCCGGGTTTTGATGCGAAGAATTTGGCGAGACCCATTTCCAAAGCTTCAATGTTTTCAAAATATCTTCAACGCAAAAAATGGGCCATGGATCGAAAAAGTTGGTAATCTGAAGGTGCAAGATCAGGGCTGTATGCTGGATATGGTAGCAGTTTGACTCCTCCCAATTCCTGAATTTTTACCATGGTTGTTCGTGCAGTATGAGGTCTCGCATTGCCCTGCTGCAAGAGAACTCTATTTCGGTTAACTAATGCTGGGTAGCTCCGTCTCAAAATGTCATGAACTCGTTCCAGTTGTTGAAAATAACTACACGCACGCCCGTTTGAAGAAAAAAACGCCTAGTGAATCACTCCTTCAAATTTCCACCAGAACACATCACTTTGGGGCCGAACCGGTCCTTTTTAACGATAACTTTGACAGTCTGACGGGGACTGAGCCACTGTTTCGAAGCGTCAGCTTTGCGGTAATAGGCTACTGTAGACCCATTTATAATCACCTGTGACAATAATTCTCCTATTAAATCTATTATCCATGGGTTACCGATAAACTATCAACAGATATCCACTGCCAGTTGAGGGGTCAATTCATGAGGTACAGATCTGTTTGATTTTCCAAGTTTCTTAATTTGGCGATGTATGGTATCTTCTGGCAACCTACGAGTACTTCTTTGCAGATTTTATTCCAAAACTCTGCATATATTCTCAATATCCCATAGTTAGGTCTTCCAGAACGCGGTAAATCTGTAGTGTTTTCTTCTCTAGTGTTGAAACGTTGGAACCATCGTTGTGCCACACGCTCACTAACGACACCTTCTCCTTTCACTTCACATATTCTTCGAGCCGCGGCAGCAGCTTTGTAATCTCGTTTCCAGTAGTGCTTTAGAAGGACCCTAACGTCCAATTTTTTAAGCTCCATTTGTGATTGTGTATTAACAATTGACTGATACATTCACGCAATATACGCAATTCTAGTCATGGCCTCCTGTAAACATTGGCGAACCAAAGAAAACCAATTCTATCTGATACGAGGGTGGATCAAATATAAACGGGAATTTGAATGTAGCGCTGCTGTTAGTAATAAATCTGAGGCGGGGCCTTGCCTGGGTGTTGGTTGGGGTGTCTGAAGAAGGGGTTTGCGCGCCCACGCACGGCAGGGAGCTGGCTGCTTCAGTAAGCTTTGACTGCGCAACAGGTGCAAACGTCTGTTGCGCAACGCATCATTATCAGATTTATCGCAAAAGAGGGCACCACACCTTCGGAAATTTTGAGATGGCTCCGCGCACAGTTGGGGGAAGAAACACTGTCGCAGACTCGTGTATGAGTGGGGAAAAACATTGTGGCAGGAAGAGAAGCTGTGGTAAATGAACCTCATGAAAGGAGGCCGCGGACAAGCATCACTGCAAACAGCATTGTTGCCATACGTGACAATATTGAAGAAGATTGGCGCATACACATTTCTGAAATTGTTTTAGCCATAGGAATAAGCGTATCGCAACAAGCGACGTCTACAACCGATCCGAAACGTCATTCTTCTCCACGACAATGCAAGGCCGCATACAGCCGCTGTAACGGGGGAAAACTGGAAGAAATTGATGGGTACCTCTGGAGCACCCTCCATACAGTCCAGATGTATTGCCCTGCGGCTATCATTTGTTTGGACTTCTCAAACAAGACCTAGGAGGGCAGCGGTTTGATGATGCAAGTGTAGAAGAGTTCGTGAGCAACTGGCTCCGCACACTTCCCTCTTCTTTCTATCAGGGAGGCATCAAAAAATTGCCAATCTGATGGAGAAAATGTGTATCGAAGGCAGGACACTATGTGAAAAAGTGATCTCTATATTGAGCTCGTGTGGTTCATGTTGGTGATATATTCTTTGGAGGGAAGTTTGTACTCCACCCAACGTCATGCAGAACGAGACGTGAAAGCTTTGAGCTAGCTATAACCCTCTGTTTTGACTTCTGCGGTGCATTTCTAGTCTGAAGGATTTATTCCACTCACACATTATTTTGTCACGTTGATGTACTGAGGCTTTGAGAATATTTGGAGACGTTTACCGTCATTTTGGAATTTATGGCAATGTGGGATGCCAAATTTACATCGCCGATATGCGAATTACCCTTAAACAGTCGCTGCACGTTTGCAGTGGTACTTCCTCGAACCCGGGACCTCGCTAGGGGTGACGTCACAACCTGGTCTGCTTGTCTAGTAGGCAGCCGTGTTTTTGCACGTAGTCAGTGTAATGGTTGAATATCCCGACATAATTGCGTGAATTGAAGCCATAATTATTGGCCAACATTATATAAGCGTTCTTCGTTTATTAAGGCCAACAGTTTGGCATGTGAAAAGGTTGATTTGAGTGAAAATTGAATTTATTGTGAATCGTTGAAAGCTGACCAGACCACGAGGCCTGTATAATTTTCGATGTGGCAAGCCACAAGGAGTGAGTGAACTTGTAAATCTGTATCAAATCATCAAAGGCTTATATTTGTGTATAAAAAGCCTGTGCAACATAAATCCACATTTTTTGGTGTGATATTTCTGTGTGATTCCGAGGATTTTCCTCGATATTTTGGAGTTTTGGAGTGCTTAGAATCTGTGAGTTAACACCACAAGCGTTTTATAAAACCTGTGGTAGACATAAGAGGCATTCTTGATAAAAATCTGCACTGTTTGGAGCCAGTGGGAATTGCGAGTGTAATTGTAAAAGCAGTGCTACGACTTACTTCAACTATGAAGGCATTGACTATTCACCACGTGGGAGCACATTCCTGAGATGTCCAGTATGGAGTAGACCATTATGTTGAGAGAGTTGCTGCCGATTTAATCCCACAAGATGAGGAAGAAAGAGTGATGTAAATTGGAAAGACCGAGCATCGAACGGAGTACTGAGGAAGGATCTTTGTTCGCAGGTACCATAAAATCTAGATCGCCGACCATGTGAGTTTTAACCAACAGTCTAACTTTGTTAAAGGTATTTGCTTCAGTTGATTATGTTAGAACCGCACTTTTATAGCAACCAACTAGGTAGTGCATGCCTAGCTTTAAACTAATCTCTACTTTGCCTTCGATTTTGACTAGCCTTGGTCCTAATCACGTACTTGTGAAACATACAGTGACGTGGGAATGCCACGTGCTGTCCATTTATTGACAACGAGGTAGGAGAGGCACCTACAAACTTCTACAGCCATAAAAATTTCCTTTTTTTGTTTGTTTGAGAATGTGAAACCAATTTTTGAGACATCCTATATGAGCCCACTTCAATAGTGTTTTCTTTTTGGGGAATGCAGGAGCATTCAAAACACACCTCAATTTGCTAATTACTTAGCGTATCGGTTGACAGGAGTGAGGTCTGCACTGTCGTCGTTTATTCCTCATGATTTATTTTCTTCAGGTGAGCTCAGAAGACACACAATAATCCTAGTGTATTGGAAATTAATAGGAAGCTTGCACTTGGCTATTGAAGGCGTGTCTGTTAAACTACTCATCGTATTATTTCACGACTTTTATTTGTGAGACGACTATGAATCAGACACACGACTGAATGTTCCAAAGAATGCTCATTGTAATGTTAGGTTATTGATACAATTGGAGAACACAGCCGATCACTGTGATTATTATTATTATTATTTTTTTTTAATATGACTTGCACGTCATAGCTTAGGAATGTCGTTTATGTTCACGACACATTTGTAATAGTTTTCATGAGTTTATGAAGCAGAGCCGTAGGTTTTCTCAGTTTGAGATCGGACCAGACTATGTATAAATTTAGCAACCAATGTTATTGTTGTGTCTTTTAGAGATTATGACGGGGTTGACTTGAGTACACCCGCATTATTGAGGTATTCCGGCGAAGATGATGATGATCGTTTTTTGGATCACACTAACCGAGGTTTTTAGCGAGCCTGAGTGTCGCTGTTGTGCTTTTTATTAGCCAGTGTTATTGTGTATGATACTGTTCTGTGGCATGTCTTAAATGGCCATTAGGTATTTAAACTACACGGTGAGGGAATAAACATGAACTAAACTTATAAAATAAAATCATGAAACCTTGAAAATGAAAATCCACAGCCTGCTTCCAGTCTCCGACCGGGTCAGGAATGGAATGAATGAAGCCCCCATCTAGCGGCGAGGTTATGAACTGTGCCGGCTGCCGAGGCCTGACGCACTCCTCTGGGGCAATGATTAAATGAATGACAGATGAAATGAAATGATAGTGGAGAGTGTTGCTGGAATGAAATTTTTGACAGGGAAAACCGGAGTACCCGGAGAAAAACCTGTCTGCCTCCGTTTTGTCCAGCACAGATCTCACATGGAGTGGCCGGGATTTGAACCACGGACCCAGCGGTGAGAGGCTGGCGTGCTGCCGCCTAAGCCACGGAGGCTTATAAATCATGAAACCTTAATTAATCCAAATAGACGACTTTAAATAACAATAATTAATGATGAAATTATTCTAAATTTGTTTTACCACAGTGGAACGACGTTTTGTTGGAACAGACCATTTATTAGGACGAGCTGATACTACGAGGGCAGATCAAAAAATAAGTTGCACTTCCCAGTTATGGCCATTTATTACACCACCTATACAACAGCAACACGCCTATAACGACATACAATGTAACGTCACTTTTCCACATAGTTTCCAAGAGACTCCAAACATTCCTGCGAACGCGCAACCAACTTGTCGATGCCGGATGCATAGAAAGTTCCTCCAGCGTTCTGCAACCACACGGAGACTGCGGCCTTCACCTCCTCATCGGTCTGGAAATGTCGACCACCGTTCTGTCTAATGCTCGCATTCACACTGTTGACACTTGCACGGTTCTTGGACGTTGCGGGCCTGCCCTCGCGATATTCGTCCGTGATATCCGTGCGTCCGGCTTCGAATTGCTGACACCACTTTACGATCCCTTGCCGGGAAATTGCCCGCTCCCCATACACAGCACTAATTTCACGATAAATGTCCGTGCAATTCTTCCTTTTGGCCCATAGGAATCGGATTGTCGCGCGCACCTCATATTTGGAGTGAACATCCAGTCAACGCGCCATTGCTTTTGGCCGCTATTCACACCATACAAGACGGGACACCACAGCGACTGCCTAACAGATGTGTGGACAGTGTCTGTCCCTTTCTCCGCTGTGCCCACGTTTGCGACAGACAGCGCGCTGCTGCAGCGCGTTAGTGCAACTACATTTTTGATCCACCTTCGTATATTTTGAGACGACTTATGGTCGCTAGAGCCACAATAGTTAGTAACTCGTGGGCCTCAGCGACCAGTACAATGTCAGACGCAGTTTTCACTGTGCTTTTGCCACCGTAACCTCATGCACTTAGATGACTGTCGGATACAAAGAGTATCCCGATTGGAGTAGGCAGAATTGTTTAGAATATATGAGTGTATTATTCATTGTTGTTGCTTTATTTTATTGTACCCTTGTGAGTATTTGATTATTGAGTTTAGCAATTGGTTGCTATACTAGGTTTGTTTATTTCTTTGCTACGGATGCGTCTCATCCGTAATTAACGTAAGATCAGGACTTCGCTACTTGTTTAACGTAATGATAAATGTCAAATGTGACACCAACGTAACATAGCCTATTTCCTATTGGTGCACTAAACGTAAATAAACCTAGTCTTGTGAACAAGTTAAATGTTTTGCTTCGCAGTAAATTCGATTATGTCACTATTAGTATTTTTAACTGGACCTTTGTAAATGCTTAGGGATTTCTTTACGTGCCACATTCGTTGCTTTGATTTTGAACTTCATTCGGATTTTGTAATTAGGATTTTCGAGACGGTTTAACTTAACGTCAGTTTAGGGAAGGATTATTTATTTATCTATTTTTAGCCTACTTTCGATTTTTGCAAAAAATGAAAGTCGACTTATGAGTTCAACACAGGGCGAAAAAAGTGTGTCTGTGTGTGTGTGTGTGTGTGTGTGTGTACTCTGAATGTCTGTCCCCCCCCCCTATCAATTCGAACACGGTGAATGCGAATTGAACGAAATTTGGTACAAAGGTAGCACTAGCAAAGGACACCTCAGTGTCATGTTTTATATCGCCGCCATATTGACAGAAACGTAATGGCGGCCACACAAATGTTTAAGGCTTAAATCAAATTACGACTAACATAACCATCCGATCTCTACCAAACTTTGCAACAACATACCTTTATGGAGGGAGCATCCTTTGACCAATCTAATAGGTCATTCGCCTAATAGTTTGCGGATGGCGGCCATCTTTATGTCAAAATTGATTCCCCCTATTAATTCGAACACGATGGAAGCGAATGAACGAAATTTGGCACAGAGGTAGCACTGGCAAAGGGCACCTCAGTGTCATGTTTATATCGCCGCCATCTTGACGGAAACGTAATGGCGGCCACACAAATGTTCAAAGCTTAAATCAAATTACGATTAGCCTAATCATTCGATCTCTAGCAAATTTAGCAACAACATACCTTTATGGAGGGAGCATCCTTTGACCAAACTAATAGGTCATTAGCCTAATATTTTGCGGATGGTGGCCATCTTTGTGTGAAAATCGATTCCCCTTATCAATTCGAACACGGTGAAACCGAATGGAAAGAAATTTGGTACAGAGGTAGCACTAGCAAAGGGCACCTCAGTGTCATGTTTTATATCACCGCTATCTTGACGGAAACGTAATCGCGGCCACCCAAATGTTAAAAGCTAAAATCTAATTACGACCAACCTAATAATCTAGTCTCTACCAAATTTTGCAACACCATATCTTTATGTGGGAAACATATTCTGACCAAACTGCAAGAACATCAGCCCAATAGTTTGCAGATGGTGGCCAAGTATGTGTGCAAATCGATTCCCCCTATCAATTCAAACACGGTGAAACCGAATTGAACGAAATTTGGTACAGAGGTAGCACTAGCAAAGGGCACCTCATATTCATGTTTAATATCCCTATAGCACGTTGTATTTCAACAAGCTACTACAACCAATATTCAATCATACTCCTTGAAAAGGACAAAGAGTTATAACAATACCCATGCATTTAGGAGAAAGTATGCTATATGTTCTTTACTGAACATCTTGTTATTAGAATTGCGGACTAGCCGGATTTCGATCCTCCGTAGGAGGATAGGGGTTTGTGTGATTATTGAATAAATATCCAATGAATTTTACCTCAGTCTGGACTTAAAATTGCTAGCTCTAGTTTTTTGGGGGGCGTGTTTCCTCGGGCCGTGTTTCCTCGGGCTTGTCTTACGATCTACCCCTCATTACACCTGATACTTCCCCGTGTATCAGTCTCACGCTTGAGCTGGTCTGAGGACACGCCCGATCCTCTCAGTGTGTGTGTCAGGAGGTTGGGAGCGTCTGGAATGTCATTTGCGCTTGGTCGCGTCCCGACGGCCTTGTCTGACGGGCACAATGTGTATTGTTTTTGGTTGATGCATTTTTTTTTTAATTTTCCCGTTTATATTTGATCCACCCTAGTACAACAACAAGCTTAAAACGTGACATTACTTATGAGACATCCTAATAGTTATGAGGGAAATAATGATGCTGTGCATAGTAATATTGCTATCTACAGTGACAAATATGTATTAATGAATGGACTAGCAGAAGTACACGTCTTCGAACGGTCTTCGGTATTAATAACCAGACGTTTTCAATTGAGGTACTGTTACAATGGTTAGGGGCTTGTCATTCCTTGTCATAAGTTTATCAGAGCGAAGTTAGTTTTCTGGGAATATCACAGACACTGTTAATTTAAGGACCTTAAACTGTGGTTTCCGGAGATCCTTTGTAGACTCCCGAATTTTGTGTCTCACATTGAGAAGCGCAACATATGCTTTGGTCGTCCTTCTAGGAATTGTTTTATCTTTCGCCTATTTTAGCATGTATTTGGAAAAGTGTTTCCCTATACCCATCCTTCTATGAGAAGTACGGTGAAAAGTTTTATACTGTAAATGATTGGAGTATTGACTCTCATGGGTACCATACCTAATTTTACGATGCTCCAAGCATCCGAACACGAGTTATAGGCGTACATAAAGATACACAGAAAGACAGACAAATCCTCTTTTTTTCTTGCATCCGTAAAAAAGCATTCCAAAACGCGTATAAGAAACAAAATTGAATTTAAAAGATCATATATGTATAGATAGGTGTACTTAGTATAGGCTAGAGAGCAAATGCACCTAGTGGCCACGATCCAAACTAACTCTATTAACTACAACTTTTCACCCATATGTGCAAATATGGATATATCAACCACACAGTATCAAACCGAATCATCATTACGATGAACCTGTTTGTCGACGACAACAACAACAACAAAATATTAGTTAAAATGTGCTCTCAAACTAAATTCAACTAACGTGTACTTCCTGATGTGAAAATAAAATTTAAAACCTCGTAGGGACGTGGTGGCGCTGTTGTCAAGCTGTTGCCTCTCATCAAGGCGGACTGGGTTCGATTCCCGGTCAATTCATGTGAGATTTTCGAAGTGAAATGCCATGTCGTGTGGTTCGGATTCCACGTTAAAAGGTTGTCCCGTTGCTCATAATCACAAGATTCACGGTCACGTATAACTAAAGCCTTCCTTCTGTGAAAACCTCGTACACGTCACATAAAAACTGACCCTCGCTGTTGTGTTAAGTCCCCGTCTACAGGAAGACCCCTCTAATAAATTATAAAGGCCTGTGATGCCTGAAAATTCAGGTTTTATATCCTCCAATGGCTCAAATTCCTAAAATCCGCAAAAAATACTATTTTAATTCAGGATTTTTTGTATATAATGTTGCTGTTTTTAGATATAATAGACCTTCTGTACGACATATCGCACGTTGAAATCGCGAGAAAAAGATCTAGGGTACCCCTTGACCTCCTTAAGCGCATTGATGAATTTTACAGTCTAAGTTGGTTCCGTGATAACCTTATAGCCATTTGCAAACTTTCACAGAATTGTAATAGGCTAAATGGAGTGGCATTGTTTCTTACAGAAATAGATGGAAAGTTGGATGTCACCTCTTGAGATACTGTTGTCATGGTTACCGGCTTGCATTCCTTCATTAGTTTATTGAATGAAATTAGTTCTCTGGGAATATCTCAGAAACTGTTGGTTTTAGAGCCTTAAAATGTAGTTTTCGGTGACCCCGAGTTTTGTTTCTGATACCGAGGGGCTAAAAATGTGCTTTGTCTCGTCGTTGTACGCCATAATAATAGAATGTAGGGATTGGGATATAATAGACTTCCACACCCGCACGTGTAAATCGCGTGAAAAAAAAATTCTAGATTGCCCCTTGACTCCCTTAATCGCATTATACATATTGATGGATTTTACAAATTAATTTGGTTCCGTGATAACCTTATAGCCGTTTGCAAACTTTCACAGTAATGTAATAAAATTATGGAATTACATTGCGTCTTACAGAAATAGATGGAGCTCTGAGATTCTGTCGCCATGGTTACCGGCTTGCATTCTTCATTAGTTACTTATTGTTGTTTTAAGGGGCGGAACTACGAGGTCATCTGCCCCTCGACATTCTTCATTAGTTTGTTAAATGAAATTAGTTTTCTGGGAATGTCTCCAAAACTGTTGGTTTTAGGGCCTTAAAATGTGGTTTTCGGGGGCCCTTTAAGGCTGTCGCTCTCAGTGCCGGGATTCGAACACCCGATCTGTGTACTTGCTGCACCTCCCCATCGCGGTCGTGGTGAGATGAGACAATTTAACGCGCTTGACTACGCCGCGGGATGATAACGCCTTTATTTCGCAGTGTAGATGATGTTTTCTTGTGATTGTTGTTTTAAGGGACCTAACATCTGAGGTCATCTGCATAGTAGCTAGTGATGTGGGATGGTTAAATACCCAGTGGGAAGGTAAATATAAATTGGGTATTTACCCGGGTATTTACCCAGTGGTCTTTTAAATACCCAAAATGAGGGTATTTTCAGTTTTTTAGCTTTGTACAACACTTTTTGATGTGTTGATGGAGTGTTGGACAAACAAGGACTGAAACACAGGTATTTGATGCCTTAAATTGAAATCAAGAACAATATTGATCCTCCAAAATTAAAAAAAAAAGGAAAATGGATGTCCAGGTATTTTTGGGTATTTATATGTTATGTTTTGACACTGTAACCTTGTCTTTAATTGTCGGTTTTTTTTCCTTAAAATAAAGTAAAATATTGAATAAAACCTTTTGGTTGTTTTGTGTTTTACATTTTTAATACATACCAAGATATTGAGAATGTCGAGTTTTATTACGATACTGGAAATTAGCAACAAAGATGTGGGAGGGAAAAGCAACTTTTGTAGTAATAAGAGTAGGCTATTTGCATATTAATTGAAAGTGTATGCCAAAACTCAAAAGGTAATAAAATATATTCAATAGAAAGGACATTTGAAAGAAAAACAAAATGCTTAGTAAAAGTGCTTTTAAGTTATTTTTCATTCAATTTTAAATATTAATGAAATATTCATTTTTTAAATCATACTCTAAATAACACAAATGCATGTCAGGAAGTTTTTGCAGTATGTGGGCTCTATAATGGGTAAAGATGTACTGTATGCCAGCAAGCATATGGGTTGGCAGCACTGCTTAGCTCATCCTACCCAGAATTCAAACTGACACTATACTTCCCTCCCATTTTCTATTCTTTGTTTGATTTTCTATTTACTATTTACTAGCCTTTTTGGTTATTCGATTATTTATTTAAATATATGAACTAGCAACCCACCCCGGCTTCGCCCGGGAACAGTTATGAATGCAAGGTGATAGGCTACTTCTAACGGAGGTCTTATAAGATATCCTTGTATACAACATTAGTCGTTTTCCCTCCAGCAGTGAACATGAAAAGATTTCGGTTTGATGTAAGAAGCGATAGAGCCACGTAAAGCTGTCCATGAGAAAAACATTTTCCATTAAGATCAACTCCAGTCACGCTAAGTGTCTGATCCTGTGCTTTGTTTATAGTCATGCCAAAGCAGACTCTTACTGGAAATTGTACTCGTTTGAAACGATAAAGCAACTGAAGGAATCATAGTGATTCTGGGTACTAAGACTGTTTCTCCTGTACCACAGCTAGTTAAGATAGTTGATTCAATGAAACAGTTTTTCAAAGTTTTCACTACCAATCGCGTCCCATTGCATAACTTTGGTGGTTGTAAATTACGTAGCAATATAATAGGCACTCCTACATTTAAAATAAGCTTGTGTGGTGGCAAGCCAGAAGGAAATAAAGAATTTAGGAATTCTGTGGGGTAATGAACAGCTTCTTCACTATCGACTACTGCGTCTAGCCTACTGAGTAATATACTAGAGCCTGGGCAGTGAATTTGGAGAACACCAAGTCATTAGTTTTCACCACTTGTTCGTTTGTCGGCGATAATATTGCTCTTTCTTTAAACCATGAATGAGACTTGTTAGATAGGCCATGGATTTGAGGATAAACGCTATCAATCAATTCTTGAATACTGCTTACTAAAGCACAGAAATCGTCACTGAGGGTAATTTTCCCGTCAATGATTGGTAAATCTCCATTTCCGACTAAGTAACAAATTAGCAAACAAACTATTATCTTCTGAAGATAAGAGTAGCCTACTCTCATGTTAGTTTTGAGTGCCAATTTGTTATCTGGCCAGATGTAAGATATTTTTAATGAAGCGTTCACTTCGTCGGCTCTCGTTCCTCTGGTAAAAACTGGTAAGATCTGACGAAAATCTCCGGCGAACAAAACTGTGCAGCCACCCCTAGGTGTGTTCCGATTCCTGAGATCACGCAAGGCCCTCTCTACAGCTTCAACGGAAGTTTTGTGCGACATTGTAGCCTCATCCCATACAACTAAAGAACAATTTTGAATTAAACTGGCAGTGTTACTTTGTTTTGAAATATTACATACATTCCCATCATTACTGCTGACTTTCAAAGGAAGTTTAAATGTTGCATGTGCTGTTCTTCCTCCTTCCAAAAGAGTGGCTGCAATTCCAAATGATGCGACCGCAAGAGCAATATTATCACCAGACCTCACCTTGGCGAGCAACACATAAATCAAGAACGTTTTGCCTGTGCCTACAGGAGTATTGAGAAAAAATATCTTACCTTCCTTCTTAGTGTTATAAGCTTGTTTCTGATCGTGGTTCAGACGGTGTTCTTCTTGAGCAACGGTTTGAAGGTGCCGAGAAGCAAGTCTTTCTTTCTCTTGTGGCAATCTAGAAATTATTTGTTGCTCTGTTTCATTGTTACGTGATAAGCACTTTTTTTTTTTTGCGATGTCAATGAACCTGTATCCATTTTACATCTCGGCATGATGGCTTAACATCACTGACTGGACTATTAATTATAACGAATTCTTGTCAGACGTAATTTAAGAATCGCGAGGTGCATGAAACACAAATCCCCCTTCCGTCCAATCTTAAATTGACTGTGTATTTTGCGGAACGAAAAGTTCACAGACAAAATGAAGATAAGCCGAGTTGCACTTCCAGGGAATGGCGAGTTGCATGAAACACAAATCTCTCTTCCGTCCAATCTTAACTTGACTGTGTATTTTGCGGAACGGAAAGTTCACAGGCGAAATGAAGAAAAACCGAGTTGAACTTCCAGGGAAACTCCAAACACAACCAGCCTTCTCTGAAGTCTCAACTCAACACGACTCGACGGTTTGCTGCTGGCTGTAGCTGGGGTAATAGGTTCGCCAGCTAGTTAGGCTGTAACAGGGGTGATAAGACTCGCCCTTAGTTAGCTCGTAAACTGTCGCCTCAATATTAGAATGGACATGGTTGGAAGAAATGAAAACTTAAAAGTACTTATAGTGGGCGATGTATTGAAGATAGAGATATGCTCGCTTGGATTTTATGTAGAACTTTATATGCTGAACAATTCTTACACTCATAGTATTTAGATATGTTTAACGGTTTGCCCAAAATAAACTTAAAAAGCACTCGGACGCCAGTTTTTTTTTGTTTATTTTGTCACTGAAATCTTTACTGCTCTGCTTCCTTTGATCATAAATAAATTATTTTCTACAGAAATCATCCTCGAGATATCCTTTACAGAATTGTGAAAACCGCATCAAAATCTATCGAGAGGTTCTCGAGATTACCCGAGACATCCAAGAATCGGGAACTTTGTTTTATACTAAGTAGAGATGATTTTACAAACTGTTCTGAAAAACTGTACGTTATACCTTTGTAGAACTTGGCCAATGCTCTGAATAAATTTCCCCCAACTTTTATCTCAATGTTTGCAAAAAAGCCTAGTTCAATTCTAACCCTAAGTTTTTCAGGTTATAACTATTGCATTTTATATCCTGATCTAATTCCCAATTCTAATTAAATTTAATTTTATTAACTATCTAATGTTGTTACATTTCTAAAAAGTTAACGTAGAATAGTTTGCATACCGGTACCCTTTTTTAAGGTTCAACTTACCACGACACAGGATTTTTAATGAAAAATCTATAATACCCGGGTATTTACCCAAATTGGGTATTTACCCGGGTATATACCCTGGGTATTTACCCCGGTTTATAAATACCTGGGAATTTTACATCACTAATAGTAGCATAGGTTTTATTCTGAAGTTACAAATGTGATATATTGATGACCATAGCTAGTGTTTATTGGAACTACTTCCGATGCCTCCTGTACTCGGAGGAGCGTGCCTTCAGTGCGTGCTTCGAAAGCTTCAATTTGCCATCAGAGCTCCAACTGATAAAGATTCGACGCCCATCTCGCGTGCTGTCATTACTGGAAATAGCGAAAAGAATAAAAGTTTTCAGTTCTTGTATCCTCCCGTGCTTGGTGTTTTCTCTCGAATTTCAATCACATATACATTCTCACCGCAGTCCTTATTGCCACCGCAAGCGTCATCGAATTCCAAGTCTGCACTGTTCCTTCATAGCACTGTCATACATCACATTGTGTGCTGTGAGTTTCTCCCTCTTCGTCCTATAAATATTAACACTAAACCACTGCGGGTGAGTTCTTTGAGGAAGTAACGAAAATGTCATACTACGAACGTCGTGAAGCCGTACAAATTAGGAAAGGAGTTCCAATGCCTTCTGAATATTGTCCGGTACTCCCTGCATGTCACAAAAAACGACCGATATGACGCCAATCGAGGGCTTTTATTATTATTATTATTATTGTTATTATTATTATTATTATTATTATTATCTGGATTGGAACACCGTGTCGGAAGAGGAATGGTGGAACGACAGAACAAAGTGGAGAGGAACCATATTTGCCCCCACCCAGTGTCAGCTGGAAAAGGGGAAATGATGATGATGATGATGATGATGATGATGATAATGATATTATCTTTAATTTGTCATTAATATGGAACAACTCAGTCTACAAGATACGGATTTCACAATCAAGTATCATGTCAATACTACTGTGATAAAAATAGCTTAACAATTTAAGTTTCCAGCAACACTACCTTCTGTATTCTGGCAATCAGGTCTTTCGTTTGCAGTTCCTCCAGAGCCGTTACCAATGCCTTTGGAACAACTCCCGTGGTAAAATCATTACACATTTTAGTCCTCATAGTTTTCTTATTTCCTCTGCTAACGGGACGCACTTGTTTATTTTTTGAACCTGGGTAGTTTTCATTTTTTGACTAAGTGGGACAGCAACGTTTGTCAAGTAGGCCTTTTGGTTTCTTTCAATATTTTATTTTATTTATTATCGAATTTGGCCAACTATGGACCGCAAGGCACTCAAGACTTACTGGCTTTCTTTCTCTTCTCTTCCCAGAACTTCTTCATCCTGTCACTTCTTTGTTTTCTCTCCTCCTCGGAAATGATCCGTTTGGGCATTTTCTCTCCTCCTCGTAAATGATCCGTTTGGGCCTCCTACTTGGTGGTTTCTCCTGAAATGATTTTACTCCGTCAACTCGACTGCGGGACTCTCTTCTATCGTGGACCATCGGTGGAGTAATTCCAACTTCCGCTGCATCCCTCTTCACCCCATCTACCCATTTAGACGTGACCTTTAACCCCATGATGTAGCTGAAGATCCTTTTGGTCAGCCTGCCTTCATCCATTCGTAGTAAATGTCCGTAGAACTTTAGCCTCCGCTTCTTCATTACGTCTGTGATCTTTTCAGTACACTTGTAAAGTTCTTCATTTTTCCTCTTCTTCCATGTCCCATCAGTAGTCTTCTATGATCCAAGTATTTTTCTCTTAATTATTATTTATTTATTTATTTATTTATTTATTTAATCGATTGTTCCCCTTTAGGAGAGCGATTGAACTTGAATTCATGATTTCATCTTCGCGCGTTTTCCCTCTTTTCTTCCCAAATTCTCTTCATCCTCTCGGAATGCTCCTTCTTCCACTCCATTTACTTTTGTCCAATTTTTTCCCCAAGTTGCCGTAATGTTCTTTGCTCAAACTTCAGATTTTTGATTTTATTCCGGCACTCGGTGTGGTCCTAGATTTTGTATGTTGATCTGTTGTAGGTCCCGCTGGACCTCTGTCAGCCATTCCGTGCCTCATTTTCTCTTTGATATCATCTTAAGTAGTTTCTTTGCCGTTCTAGAGTTTTCCAACCTGTAGATGTGTGTGTAAACCTTTGCTCGGCGTTTTCTGATTTCGGCCGTTATTGTGTTGATCTTTTGTGAGTTCGTGCTGAGGTCTCTTCATCCAAATACCGTTTTTATCGGCTGTCCCGTAATTTTTTCTGAGAATTTTTCGTTCCTTCTTTTCTATGCCCTTAATTTGGAATGACCGTCGATCACCATTGTTTCGGCTGCGTAGGTTGCTTCCGGAAGAATCGCTGTTTTATAGTGCCTTAGTTTTTCGTTTATCGAAATGCGCTTATTGTTGTAGTGATCCCACGTTAGGTTGTAGGCTTTCTGTAGCGTGGTGATTCTTTGTTCATTGGCGATTCGGTTTAGTCCCGAAGACTGTATGGTTTCACCAAGGAATTTAAAATGGCGGTCTTGTGCGATTTTACCGTATTGTGTGATTGAAGGGGATTTATTTTCTGGCCGTCTTTCCATATATTGGGCTTTTCATAAGAGATTTGTAGTCCATTTTTTTGCACGATTTCACGTATTTTTTCCACTGCGTGCAGCGCTTCATTTCTGTTTGTGATAAAAGCAATGTCGTCCGCGAAAGCGAGGCACTTGATTTTAATACGGTTCTATTTTTGATACTAAGTTGAATGCCCATCACATGAGGTTCCCATTCCCTAATGATCTTTTCTAGAACAATATTGGAGAGGTTTGGGGATAGTCCGTCCGTCCCCCTGTCCGACTCAAGTTTTGATGTCGAAGGGCTCTGATATTTCGCCCATGAATTTCATTTTTGACATTATTTCTGTAAGTGTCTGTTCAGTGATTTTTCGGGTCTTTCTATCCCGAATTCTTCCATGATTTTAAAAAGGGTTTCGCGCTCTACTGAATCATACGCTTTTCTGAAGTCGACGAATGTAATTACTGTATTTCTGCATTTCCTCATTTGTAATATCGTGTTTAAGCTCCAGACCTGTTCAGCACATGATCGCCCTTTTCTGAATCCGGCTTGATATTCACCAATTAGTGGATTCGCTTGGGGTTCTATCCTGTTCAAAAGTGCTTTGGAGAGGATTTTGTAAGCAACCGGGAGCAGGGAAATTCCTCTGTAATTGTTGATGTCCTTATCACCCTTTCTGTGTAACGGGCGATTTCGAGCACATTTCCAGTCTTCTGGTATTTTCTCCGACGTCCATATGAATGAAATTATGTGATGAAGTTTCTGCGTTAGTGTAGGATCGTTCAGTTTCCAGAATTCAGCGATGATCCCATCTTCTAGTGCTTTGTTGTTTTTGAGCTGCGTGATGATCTCCTTCATTTCTTCGAGGCCAGGGGCTCGTGAGTCTGGGTGTGTGAATACCGGAGGGATGAAGTCAAGTTTTTCTTGGGGTGGTTCGCAGTTACGAAGGGAGTTGAAGTATTGGGCTAAGATCTTACAGTAATTTTTGGTGTTAGTTTCCAACGTACCGTCGGGTATTTTGAAGCACAGGCTTGTATTATATTTGGTGAAATCCTGCTGGATTTCGTGGAGTCTGTTGTTTTCATATCCTCGTTTTTCTTTCCTAATTATTTTTGAGGCATGCTTTTGAATTTTAAGATAGTTCTCTCACGTTTCCTCGGCCGTGTGACTCCTAAATTATTTCCACGCAGTCATTCGGTTGCCAACTGCCTGATCACAAATTGCGTTCCACCAGCGATGTTTCCTGGTGCGAGGGGATTGTCCTAGTTTCATGACTTCTTGAATTTTCTTTGTTATTTTCTGCCAATCTGTTGATTTCTTCTGATTAATTTCTTCTTTGTTGAGTTTCAGGTACTCTGGATCTTGTTTGATATTTTTGGGTGGACTTTTTGCCTTCTATTGGGTTGGAATTTCGTCTTTATTTGGAGAAGATGGTCTGATTCAAAGGCGCCTTTACGAGCTCTGACGTTTAGAATCTCTTTTGTTTTTCTTGGAAATTTCGACATGGTCAATTTGCTGTTCACGCTAAGACTGGGTGATCACCATGTGGTAAACTTGTGTGGGGATTTTTTAAATTGGGTACTCATGATTTTAAGTTCGAAGTTTATTATGATTATTGTTATTATTATTATTTGATTTGATTGCTAATTACCTGTGGTCTGTTCTTTTTCTAAGTTGTTTGTCTCTTGAGTCAATGTCCAATGAAATGTCCCCGTTTGCAAATAAAGAAATCCATCTGTCGAGAATCGTAACTGTGGTGGATATCTCTCATTCTTAAACGTTATTGATGTCAAGGGAGTGACGTATGAGTAGAATATTCAGAAGCAATTTCATAAGCGAGGTAAGCTGGCCTTGCGGGCAACGAGGATTGAGGACGTGATTTCACATGGATTCTCCTTATAGCCGATATTGACCCAGACATTTTCTACTTTTGAGAGTATTGCTGTCTTAGAAGTGATGCCTTGTACTTGAAATGCGTGTATCTACTTAAAGATTCGTCCGACAGGTATAACATCTCATAACTAGTAGTAACTCAGTTGTGATGGATCATTTCTTAAGCAACGGATCTAATGTTCACTGAACTTAGAGTTACATTTTTTTTATCTGGAAAAAAGAAATAGGCCTACTTGGATTAATTATATACTTCTCGAAAGGGGGAAGTAAATTTGGTGGATACGTGTTAGTAGGTGTGCGCATTAACGTGTTGACTGACTGAAAAACAATTACTTTACTGAGTAAATTTTGTCCTCAGTATTAATATAATATGTAGTATAATATGATTTTTGTGGTTTATGGTGTTTAAGATATGAAATTTGCTCAAAACGTATCACGTCCTGTGTCATCATGTTCTATGACCTCTACGCTTGGATTGTAGCGATATTAAATTCGCTATAAAATGCGATATTCTCGAGTTGGTACAAAATAAAAGATTTGCAAGAACAGTATGAAATGTTTATTCATTAACTAAAATTGGCTTGTTTGAAATTTTGCAACGCAAGGGATTTATGTCACGGTGAACGAACTAAAAGCAAAATCTGTACTGAACTGTATATTTGTTTTTTAAGTTTTTCTGTCGTAGTTTTATATAATACTAGCTGTTACCCGCGGCTTCGCCCGCAATAACATTTGTAATCCCGTTATAACATTAGTTAAATAGATAGATAAGCATGGATCCTAGTGGAAAATAATTCTATCACCTGAAACCAAAAATGCATGGGACGAAAAAAAAACATCAAAATATCATGTTGGTTTCGGACCCTAAAAGACGTGAAAAATATAATAAAAGTATTAAAAAAACTATTTTTTGAAATTTCATTCGAATCAATTTTTATGTCATTCCTGGGACTTTGAAAATTCCGGCCAAAAAGTACAAAATCATTAATAACTCCGTAAGTATTCGTCGTATGATGAAATAGCAAGAGACAAAAAAGATGTAATGTGTTATTGTCTACAACATAGGCCATGTATAATTTTACACTCAGACATATTACGTCCCCCCCCCCCCATAATTTCACCCCTCCCCATGGGCCCCTTAAATTGGATTTATGAAAAAACGGTCAAACACCGTTTAGTTATTTTTTATGCTGATTTTTTTTCGGCTGAGTTCCAAACTCCTGGCCTATGTCGTTTAAGAGATACACGCTCCGTTGGGAATCCTTCAACCCCCACTTTTCACCCCCTTTCACCTCATAATATACACCACATCGAAAAACCCTCAGACACGTGTCTTCTTATTTTTAATGATGAGTTTATATGCCGAGTATCACATCCCCCAATGAAAACAATCGGGAGATATTGCTATTCAATGAAATGCAGGTCTACCCCCTTAACACCCCTTTAGAACCTGAATATCCAAAAATCCTTTCTTAGTGGGCGTTTGCGGCCCTTGAGGAAGCTGCATACCAAATTTCATTCCAATCCGTTCGGTGGTTTCTGAGATTTCGTGATGAATGAATCAGTAAGTGAGTGAGTGAGTGGTATTTGAGCTTTATATAGTAGACTAGCTGAAGTACCCGTGCTTCGCTACGCGTCATAAATAAATTAAAATGTGGAGGTGACAGTTAAAACAGGGGATAGGCGAGGTGCTGCGCAGAGGGAGGTTGAGGATGGAACATTTTGTCCAACTACACCGCTCGGCGTTGACCGTGTTTTATAGCACAAATTTAGGTTTTACTCGCTAACCGTTGGAGATACCTCTCGGATAGAAAATGTAATTTTAAACCTCATATATGCCATCAAAAGTTTGCTATTTATTAGCGTTCTCTTTTTATTTGAAATGGAAATATGAAAGTTTGAAACCAAAGGGTGTAGTGACGTCACTAAAATGGTCGCCATATTTAAATAGTATAAATTATTGAAATCAAAGTAGCCTATATGTTAACCAGGTAAATCAGCTACAGTACTTCCATGTAAAATTCATGTAAATCGAACCAGTGGTACTTGCGTGATTGAGTAATTCACAGACACACTCCATCTTATTTTTAGCCTCGCTTCGCTCGCGTCATAGTCGTGTTTTTTTTTTTCGTGTGGCCTCCTCAGAGGCCGAGTGCAGGTCTTTCTATTCGACGCCCGTGGGCGACCTGCGCGTCGGTATGAGAGATGGAATGGATGAAGATGAATGAAACTGGGCAAGGATGTGGAAGGAATCGGCCGTGGCCTATCAGAAGGTACCGTCCCAGCATTTGCCTGGTGTTGAAAATGGGGAAACCACGGAAAACCATTTCAAGGACGGTCGACGGTGGGGCTCGAACCCACGCGTCTACCGATTCAGCAGAGAGCTTGGTCCCATGACTAACGCTGCGCTTAGGACAGCTGAGCCACTACTGTCGGTATAGTCGTGTCATATTGTTATTCAATGAAATGCAGGTTTTACTCCGTTAACACCCCTTTAGAACCTGAATATCCAAAAATCCCTCCTTAGTAGACGTTTTCGACACACAAAAAACATATCCCCAAATTATCATTCTTCTAACTTTAATAGTTTTGGTTGGTCGATGAGAGTGAACATCCAAAAATCCTTCCTTAGTGGACGTTTTTCTTCCAAAATTTCACCCCTTAAATTGGATTTATGAAAAAACTGTCGAACACCTATTTATTTGTTTATTCATTTATTTATTTTTAAGCTGATTGATTTCCTCCGAGTTTCAAACTCCTCGCCTATGTCGTTTAAGAGATACACGCTCAGTTAGGAATCTTTCAACCCCCACTTTTCATCCCTTTCACCTCATAATATACACCACATCGAAAAAACATTAGACATGTGGCAGCTTATTTTTAATGATTAGTATATATGCCATGTATCACATCCCCAACCACTCGTGAGATATTGTTATTCAATGAAATGCACGTTTACCCCCTTAACACCTCTTTAGAACCTGAATATCCAAAACTCTTTCCTTAGTGGACGTTATCGACATACAAGGAACATATCCCCAAAATTTCATGTTTCTAACTTCAATAATTTTGGCTGGGCGATGATGAGTGAGTCAGTCAGGACATTTTCTTTCATTTATTTTTGAGAATTTCACCCCTCCCCATAGGCCCCTTAAATTAGATTTATGAAAAAAACGAACACCTATTTACTTATTTTAAGCTGATTTTCCCCCTGAGTTTGATGAGTGAGTGAGTCAATCAGTTAGGACACTTTCTTTCCTCTTTTTTCCCCAGAACTTCACCCCTCCCCATGGGCCCCTTAAATTGCATTTATGAAGAAACGGTCGAACACCTATTTACTTATTTTTAAGCTGCTTTTTCCGCTGAATTTCAATCTTATCGCCTATGTTGAATAAGAGATACAGTACATGCTCCGTTAAGAATCCTTCAACCCCCAATTTTCACCCCTTTCGCCTTATAATATAAATCGTATCGATAAACCCTTAGACATATGTCTGCTTATTTTGAATGATTAGTTTATATGCCGAATATCACATCCCCAAATGAAACAACTCATGAGATATTGTTATTCAATGAAATGCAAGTTTAACCCCCTTAACACCCCTTCAGAACATATCCAAAAATCCATCCACAGTGAACTTTTTCGGCATACAACGAACATATCCCCAAAATTTCAAGTTTCTAACTGCAATAGGTTTGCTGGGGGATGATAAGTGAATATCCAAAAATCCTTCCTAAGTGGACTTCTTTCCCCAGAATTTCACCCCTCCCCATGGGCCCCTTAAATTGGATTTATGAAAAAACGATCGAACACTTATTTACTACTTTTTCAAGCTGATTTTTCTCCCTGAGATTCATACTTTTTGCCTCTGTCTTTTAAGAGATACTTGCTCCGTTAGGAATCCTTCAACCCCCACTTTTCACACATTCACCTCATAATATACACCACATCGAAAAACCCTCAGACATGTGTCTTCTTATTCTTAATGATGAGTTTATATGCCGAGTATCCCATCCCCAAGGAAACCAATCGGAAGATATTGTTATTCAATTAAATGCAAGTCTACCCCCTTAACACCCCTTTAGAACCTGAATATCCAAAAATCCTTCCTTAGTGGACGTTTTCGACATACAACGAACATAGCCTCAAAATGTCATGTTTCTAACTCCAATAATTTTGGCTGGACGATGATGAGCGAGTAAGTCAGGACATTTTCTTTCATTTTTTTTTCGGAATTTCACCCCTCTCATGAACCCCTTAAATTGGATTTATGAAAAAACGGTCGAACACCTATTTACTTATTTTTGAGCTGTTCTTCCCCCCTGAGTTTGATGAGTGAGTGAGTTAGGACACTTTATTTCCTGTTTTTCTTTCTTTCAGAAATTCACCCCTCTCCAAGGGCCCCTTAAATTGGATTTATGAAAAAATTGTCGAACACCTATTTACTTATATTTTAAGCTGTTTTTTCCCGCTGAATTTCCAACTTCTCGCCTATGTCGTTTAAGAGATACACGCTCCGTTAAGAATCCCTCAACCCCCAATTTTCACCCCTTTCACATCATAATATACACCACATCGATAAACCCTTAGACATATATCTGATAATTTTTATTGATTAGTTTATATACTGAATATCACATCCCCAAAGAAACAACTCATGAGATATCGTTATTCAATGAAATGCAGGTTTACCCCCTTAACACCTCTTTAAAACCCGAATAAGCAAAAATCATTCATTAGTTGACGTTTTCGACATACAGCGAACGTATTCTAAAAATTTCATGTTTCCAACTTGAATAGTTTTCGCTGGGCGTGATGAGCGAGTGAGTCATACAGGACATTTTCTTTCAATTATTTTTACCAGAATTTCACCCCTCCCCATGGGCCCCTTAAATTGGATTGATGAAAAAACGCTTGAACACCTATTAAGTTATTATTAAGGTGTCTTTTTCCCCCTGAATTTGATGAGTGAGTGAGTTAGTCAGTCAGTTAGGACACTTTCTCTCCTTTTTCCCCCCAGAATTTCACCCCACCCCATTGGCCCCTTAAATTAATTTATGAAAAAACGGTCGAACACCGATCGACATATTTTTAAGCTGATTTTTTTTTTTCGCTGAGTTTCAAATTTATCGCCAATGTCGTTTTAGAGATAGGTCTACACGCTCCGTTAGGAATCCTTCAACCTCCACTTTTCACCCCTTTCACCTCATAATAATACACCATATCGAAAAACCCTTAGACACATGTCTGCTTATTTTTAGCCTATTTTCAATTTTGAAAAAATAGGCTTATGAGATCACCTTTTGTCCGTGTGTGTGTGCGTGTGCGTGTGTGTGTGTGTGTGATTCGTGTGTGTGTCCCCCCCCCTTATAAAATCTAAACGGCTGGAGCGATTTCAATGAAACTCGGTATGTTCATAGCACTATTCCCGGCGACCTCGACCGTGCCCTTCAAATTTTGTTACGTCTCACCAATGCAAAATGGCGGCTGTGCGAAATATTTCACTAGCATTCAATATCTCCGAAACTATTACCGATATCGCCCTGAAATTGTGTACGGTGATAAAGGGTACTACTAGAAGTTCACCTATGAGACTTTCAAAAACCTGGTGACTACAAAACCAACATGGCGGTCAACCGAAGTTGAGACTTTTAAATAGACTTTTCTCGTGATTTAACTATCCACACGTAATGAAACTTTGTACAGCAAATGTTTATACACATTGTAATGCACTGGAGTCTAATTTAGTTCAATTGTTTACATAACTTCAAAATGGCGGCTGTGCGACATATTTCACTGGCATTCTATATCTCCGAAACTATTACAGATAACACCCTGTAATTTAGTACGGTGATAAAGGGTACTGATACAAGTTTACCTATGTATATTTCATAAACTTGTAAAGTAGAGAACGAACATGGCGACCAAGCGAAATTGAGACTTTTAAATAGACTTTTCTCACGATTTAACCATCCAAACGTAATGAAACTAGGTACAGCAAGTGTTTATACACATAGTAATGCACTGGAGTCTAATTTAGTTCAATTGTTTACATAACCTCAAAATGGCGGCTGTGCGAAATATTTCACTGACATTCTATATCTCCGAAACTATTACAGATATTACCCTGCAATTTTGTACGGTGATAAAGGGTACTGATACAAGTTTACCTATGTATATTTCATAAACATGTAAAGTACAAAACGAACATGGCGACCAAGCGAATTTGAAATATTTTAATAGACTTTTCTCGTGATTTAACTCTCTGAGCGCAGTGAAATGTGGTACAGTAAATGATTTTGAAGATTGTAATGCACTGCCATCTAATTTAATTCAATTGTTTACATAACCTCAATATGGCGGCTGTGCGAAATTTTAAAATTAAGTTTTTATTTCTTGTGTCGTAATCATGCGATCGAAGTGAAAGTTTGAATAATGAACCTAGGCAATAATTGTCCTTGAATGGTACATAATTCTATGGCCTATATATATAACAATCCTAAATGGCGAGCTTCCGAAATATTTAGACGGTTCTCAATATCTATGAATCTTTTACAGCAACCAAACTGAATTGTTTTATGTTCATAGAGACTATGAACATATGTTCACCTATAGGACTATCATTAACCTGGTGAGCACAAATCCAACATGGCGGCGACGCGAAGTATAAATATTTAAATGGACGATTCTCGCGAATTAACTATCCGAGTGCTGTGAAACGTTGCTCGTTAAATGCTTATAAAAATGTTGATCCACTGGCATCTAATTTATTTCAATTGTTTGCATAATCACAAGATGGCTGCTGTGCGTAATTTTAAAATCTCGTTTTTACTTCTTGTGTTCTAATCATGCGATTGAAGTTTGAATACCACACGTACACAATAATCTTAATGTAATAGTACAAAAATGAAAATGCAACCTGGCGACAATCTGAAATATTTAGACGGTTCTCAATATCTACGAATCTGTTACAGCAATTAAACTGAAATTTTGTATGTTGATAGAGGCAATTAACATGAGCAGGATATATGAAAATAGGCTGTATAGTTCTTTACGGAACTACTTGTTAATGATTAGTTTATATGCCGAGTATGACATCCACAAATGAAACCACTCGTGAGATATTGTTATTCAATGAAATGCAGGTTTAACCCCCTTAAGACCCCTTTAGAACCTGAATATCCAAAAATCCTCCCTTAGTGTACGGTTTTGACACACAACGAACATATCCCCAAAATGCCATGTTTCCAACTTCAATATTTTTGGCTGGGCGATGATGAGTGAATGAGTGAGTCAGGACATTTTCTTTCAATTATTTTTTTCTTCAGAATTTCACCCCTCCCGATGAACCCCTTAAATTTGATTTATGAAAAAAGAAAGTCGAACACATTTTTACGCAGTTTTTCCTCCTGAGTTTGAAGAGTGAGTGAGTCAATCGGTTAGGACACTTTCTTTCCTGTTTTTTCCCCAGAATTGCACCCCTCCCCAAGGGCCCCTTAAATAATTGGATTTATGGAAAAACGGTCGAACACCTATTTAAGGTGATTTTTTTCCCGCTGAGTTTCAATCTCCTCGCTTATGTCGTTAAAGAGATACACGCTCCGTTAGGAATCCTTAAACCCCCATCTTTCACCTCACACCACATCGAAAAACCCTCAGACACGTGTCTTCTTATTTTTTTAATGATGAGTTTATATGCCGACTATCACATCCCCCAATGAAACCAATCGGGAGATATTGCTATTCAATGAAATGCAGGTCTACCCCCTTAACACCCCTTTAGAACCTGAATATCCAAAAATCCTTTCTTAGTGGGCGTTTGCGGCCCGTGAGGAAGCTGCATACCAAATTTCATTCCAATCCGTTCGGTGGTTTCTGAGATTTCGTGATGAATGAATGAGTGAGTGGTATTTGACAAATATATAGTAGATAGTGTCAAATCTTTGTTATGCTATACTCGGTTGACAGTGCTGTGTGAGCAGTTGAGTAACTAACGGGATTTCAAGTAAAGAACCTCATTGTCTATACCTGTAGTGGCGAGCCCAATTCGCTTCCAGTCGGCCGTGTCTCGACTTGAGCTATGTTGCCATGGAAACGTCCTGCCTTGCCATTCCTTCTTGAGTTAATTTTATGATTTGACTAGCAGGTACCCGCGGCTTCGCTCGCGTCATAGTCGTGTCATATTGTTATTCAATGAAAAGCAGGTGTACCCCCTTAACACCCCTTTAGAAACTGAATATCCAAAAACCCTTCCTTAGTGGGCGTTTTCGACTTACAACGAACATATTCCCAAAATTTCATGTTTCTAACTTTAATAGTTTTGGCTGGGCGATGATGAGTCAGTCAGTCAGTCAGTCAGTCAGGACACTTAGTTTTATATAATAGATTAGCCTGTGCTTGAGTGCAAAAGGGCCGAAATCAGAAGAATGAGAAAGACTATCGAAAATGCATGTAGCCAGCGGTTCCTTCTGGGTCCTAAACTATGTGTATGCAAAATTTGGTTGAGATTGGTGGAACGGTGTAGATTTGTATACGGAACAGACCCACCCACATACAGACTTTCACTTTTGTATATAAGATTTGTAAATAATATGGTGAGTATTTTTACATTCTTAAACTATATTATTATAATGCGGGGGATTAAGGCTTTCACGGCCCGGAATACTATTCATGTTATCCCTTTTGGGGTTATGTCGTGTGAAAAGTAATGAAAGGTGCTCAAAATGGCGATTCCGAAACCATTGGATAGGGCGTCAGGGACCAACGCTGAGGCCTGCTTGTTCTCCCGATCTCAACCTATTAGACTTCTACTTATGGGGTCATTTAAAGGCCATTGTGTATGACACACCTATTCATAACGTGGGCATGCTCCGTCAGCGAATAGAGCAAGAATGTCAGCAGATACGACAGACGCCGGGAATATGAGAGCGTGTGAGAGAGTCAATGATGCGGCGCATAGACGCCTGCATTAAAGGTCGTGGTATCCATTTTGAGCACCTTCTGTAGAGAACTGTAAGTAGTAACGTACACTTTATCAACACAAATGACCAACCTGCATAGTGAAGCGGTCTGTGTAATGTGCACCACAAACAATGCTTCTAACACGGAAACGAAAGCAAATACACCAAATGTTTACAGGATATGTTTTGCTTGTTGTCAGGTCCTCAATCGAATCCCCGAAGCTTTCCCATATATTTAGTTACACCCTGTATGAGCCAATTATTCTCAAGTTTAATAATTATTTTTTGTTTGTGGTTGTATGAAAAATTGTCCGGGTTTTTGGCGTCTTTTCTAGGAACCACTCACTTAAAACTATATGCATGGAAAACTACTTGGCTGAGGGTAATGAAATTTTTATATGTTATAGCTTATAGGCACAAGCATTGGTAGTGTAAAACTCAAGTTTCATTTTATCAACTACCCAATAAAATTTTCTTGTACTTTTTCTGAAGTAACGTTTTCTCAGCTTAGGATAAACGTACAGCAGAAAACGTGACCTCATTTTGATGCTCTCATTCGTAAGTATCGAAACAACAGCCACTGCAAACGTACAGTGTGATGAGGAATTTATGATGGTTGATCATTCGAACATCAAACGGTATTCAGTTTATTGTAATTATGAAAACAAATTGAAAGAAAACGAAAGCAAGGAAATAGAAACAGACTGAAATTACAATGCCTTAAATGAGTTCCATGACACCTTATCAGTATTTATGACTGTTTTAATGCTAAGCGCGTAACCTGCAAATACCGGTTCCCGGGGAAACTCAATGTAGATGCGTCGGACAACCAACGCATTGGACGAACAGTTTGCATTACATTCGGTGCGCTAGCGATCCCAACTTGACGTGGCGAAGAGCTGTCGCATTGAAGGCAGTCAGGGCAGACAACCGAGCCAAGAGAGGCAGGAGCCAGCCTACCAGTGTGCGGCGCAGCAGATCTTGCACGCCGAGCGTGCAGAGGCTTGACGCCGCTGGTGTAGATAGCAATTAATACTTGATGGCACAAAAATGCGCGAAGCCGTACGCGGAGAGGGGAAATGAGAAGTGGAGAGGGTCACTGCTATTGCGCTCTTGGGAGACACTAATGTGCAATACTGCTACAGTTACAGTAGGAGCCGATGTGGAAATTTCCGTAGCAACGAGAGAAGTGAACGTTCCTCCCCTCTTAACCATTACTTATTATTCACTTAAATAAGAGGCAACTATTCGTCAACTACGTGATCCAAAGAGTGCATAACCAACCCCGTGATAGGGTCCAGAGGGCCGCGCGTATACAAGGACGACTGTCGCCTAGCGTACATCATACATATTATTATCGGGGTTGTGTGGCCAACGCTACGACACACTCGGCCGCTTTACCTTGGTTTCAGGCAGTTGTTCAGTTGTCCTCACGAGGTTGAGTGCACCCTACTCCAACCAAATTTCGAATGTCTGTCAGAGCTGGGAATTGAATCCTGGGTCTTCTAGGTAAGAGGCAATGGTGCTACTCCTATACCACTGGATCGACAGATTGAATAACTGTTGTGTTTTATGAGGTTATTTATCGCCGGGAATCATGCACTACACATGTAGAAAGACATCAAGGAAATCCTCGTCTAAAATAGTGATAAATGCTTTTATCGCCATATTCAATGGTGGTAAACTGATATGAAGACCGTTCACTGGAATGAAATCGAGACGTGTGCTTGAGCTGAAGTTGTTAGAGAAAGCTGTCAGTGATTCAATGCTGCCCATTCACTTCAGCTGGTTATCGATTGTGTACACTGCAGCTACAAAAGAATGTACCATATGTGTGTTACGGAACGGAAGAGATATGCCTCTAAAACGACGGAGTGAATTAATCGTCTCTGAATACTGTCGTGTGTCATGAACATCGTTGGGACTGATCTATTAGGTCAGGGTCGACAGCAATATACGCGTGTCGCGCCGTCGCGTCGCACCGCGTCGGTCGTGCCGTTTGAAAGCTTAGTCAGAACTAGCGCCGTTACTACTGTCGACCAAAATATTATGTGCACTCGAGTTTGAAGGTTGTTTGTGAAGTAACCAATAGATCTACATAAAATCCAATAACATCATCATTTTCATCGTTCTATTTTACGTTAGTTCATGTAGGTTTGGAATTTTTAATTTATATTTTAATATTTTTTATCGCAGTTGAAACACAAAAAGTGCCCGTTTTTAAGCGTGTTTCAACCATGCGTCACATTTAAGAATTATCTCACAAACCCGTCATCAGATGGAATCCAAATTTTAACACAATATACATTGGAATGTTGTATAACTGGTTTATTAATTTCAAAATTTGGTGTGTTCAAGAACGAAAGTTGTTATCACTTTTGTAAGGTAACTTTTTCTCGGCTCGGGGTCGTTGGAAAATGTAGTTCTTGGTTGCGTTGTAATCCTTACACATCAAAAGTTTATGCTGTATGACTGTGAAATACGTAAATTAATTCACTTATTTTATATCGGTTTGTATTTGTACTGGGAATTAAGACATGGTTCACCAGCTAGCTGCTCCGGGAAATGCTGTACAGCGTTGCTGATATGGAGCCCATCACTTCCGAGCGAGGCGCGCCATGACGCGTGATGGAGCCCATCTTGTCAACGTTGTACAGCTTTCACCGGAGCGTCTAACTGGTGAACCATGTCTTAATTCCCCGTACAAATACAAACCGATATAAAATAAGTGAATTAATTTACGTATTTCACAATCATGTATAAGGATTACAACGCAACCAAGAACTACATTTTCCAACCACCCCGAGCCGAGAAAAAGTTACCTTACAAAAATGATAACAACTTTGTTTCTTGGACACACACAATTTTGAAATTAATAAACCAGTTATACAACATTCCAAGGTGTATTGTGTTAAAATTTGGATTCGAACTGATGATGGGTTTGTGAGATAATAATTCTTAAATGTGACGCATGGTTGAAACGCGCTTAAAAACGGGCACTTTTGTGTTCCAACTGCGATAAAAAATATTAAAATATAAATTAAAATTTAAAAGTCCAAACCTACATGAACTAACGTAAAATAGAACGACGAAAATGATGATGTTATTGGATTTTATGTAGGTCTATTGGTTACTTCACAAACAACCTTCAAACTCGAGTACACATAATATTTTGGTCGACAGTAGACTAGAAGTCAGTGGTAATCATATAAGCTAGCTTCAAATAAAGTAACAATAGCGCTCACTCCGTCTGGGCCAAAGTAGATAGTAGATTTATCATGCATCCGTTAGATGGTGCATATATTGCGTGAGATCCTCGCTTCAGTGCATCATGCAGCAACACTAGAGAGGCAGCATCTTTGTACCCCCTGCTTTGGAACTGCGTTGACAAGAATGGTATATGGGTCATACGCGAATCCAGAAGGGTGAGGGGGGGGAATCTCTTCCATCCTTCCCCCTGACGCTCCTAAAGATTATGGTGAAATGAACACAAATCTACAAATAAACCTTTGTAAATTTGTATTCAAGTAATCTAGCCTACGTTTATCAAAATTATAACAATGTATCCTCGATGTCTCAAAGAATAGAGGCGCAATGTTCAAATTTACATAAATGGAAATAACTCTTGAGATTAGCCATGGACCTCTTTCTAGTCTGTCTGTTGGAAAAAAATCTTATTCCGAGCACGTTATTGTGTCTAACTTTTAGCTGACTGAATGAAACTGTTGGCAGGCTCTAGACTCCAGTGCCCGAGGCTACGGGATCGCATTTTAGCTTGAATCGGTGGGCATTGAGATTAAAATTTCGAAAAACTTATATCAGTTGGTTGGCCTGCACGATAAAGAACCCGCCCAGAGCAAACTGGCAGTGCCACATCATCTCCAGAATCACGGCAGTTAAATGAGATTTTAAACCCCATTCTGTTTGAGGAACTGACATCACACACTGTGGCCGTACGAGGACGCTATAACGCGATTGCTTAGTTTAATGGTGTAATTACTGTCTTGGTTCTTGTGTTTGTTTTCATCAAGTAGGCTTGTGGATGGTTTGCGTGTGCTGATTTTATATTTTCCCCGTAATGAAAAGTAAATCAGCGAGTGGACTGACACCACACACTGTGGCCGTACGAGGACGCTATAACGCGATTGCATTGTGTAATGGTGTAATTACTGTCTTCGTGCCTGGATGGCGAGCAGAGATAAAGTGTAAGTTGAGTTTCTGAATTGAATTTGCTGGAGAACAAGGTCATTCCACACAAATTGCTAGCTCGGCTGCAGTAGATTGCCTGACGTAACGAGAGGGCTACACGCAGCTAAGATCCAGAGTACCACAATTACATGTAAAGTACCTACCTTCACTGTTGCTATGCCATAGAGTTCATGTAATTAAAATAGCCAGCCATAGGGAACCAACATTTATCAAGTCTGGGAATTCAACGGCTGTTCCTCAGAAAGACCCACATTTAAATAGAAGAATTTCTCTACTATTACAATGAAAAGGAATTGTGCTTAAAATAATGATTGCGTTATTGATGTTTCTTGTGGAGTTGGAGAAATGAGTGAATAGGCACTTGGGCCCATGTTATGAAATTCAGTTTTCAACTGTGAGCAGTACAATACTAAGTTCTTGTTTCTCATTTCGACGCGAGGGGTGTCTTAATCATAGCCGGTTCTGTGGTGTTGTTGTTGTTAAGGCTCTCGCCTGCTGTAACCAAGGTTGCGGGAATGAATCTCGGTGCAGTCGGTTGGAATTTGAAGTTGTTACATCTTGAGACTCCCTTATCAATACAGTTGCTGGCATGTTATAGATCCCTTTCAAGGTAAACATTCTGCTGCCATTAGAACCGCAGTTGTGAGACCGTCATTCTTTAAGAGGTGAGGGTCTTTTATATATTTTTATTTTCCTTGAAATAGTCTTCACCGCCAGAGGACAAAATATCGCTGTTGGCCCTTTAATAGTACATTATGCAACGAGCCTATAATTGCAATAATTACGACACGAGTATGTTTATAAAACGAGCGTAGCGAGTTTTATATTTTCCATACGAGTGTCTTAATTACCATTACAGGCGAGTTGCATACGACTGTTTATGTTCGACGATGATTTTAACTATTTTATGTTCGAATATAAATATTCATAAATATCTGTCGAGATTTCACCAGTTTTATGTACTGAACAGAGCGCTTGGGACGCAGAGAATACCTTGTACTTGACCATGGCCTCCTGGAATACCTCACTATGACACTCGCCACGCAGTGAAATTTAAAATAGGGGGCCATGCAAGTGAGCGCAGGTGCGATGCTATCCTCACCTAATTGATCACACAACTGTTTCTTGAGCTCTGATTGGTTGGAGAAACTGTATCATAATGAAAACTTGTAGTATAATGAGCCTAATTATAGTAGCCTACAGTTTTCTGACATAATATTTACATTTCGCCAGGGTCGAACATAAAAACAACAATAACTGTTTTGCCTTTGACTGGCTGCGTGGCGCAGTGGTAATGGTCTCCCCTGCTGTGCCCAAGTTGCAGGGTCGAATCCTGGCGCTGTCAGTTGACATTTGAGGGTGCGCAAATGCGAGGGAGCCGTGTCAGTAGATTTACTAGCACGTTAAATATCTCCTTCGGGGGAGAATTCCGACACCCCGGTGTCACTAAAAGCCACAGTGGGAAAAGGGACATAAAACCAATAACATTGCAATATTGTTTTGCCTTTCAGTGTCCAGTCTGCATAGCTTTTTTAAAATTTACGTTGTAATATCAGATTCGTTATTTTCTTTCATATTTCATTAAAAATTAGGGTGCGATTCAGCAACGGTCTAGCTGCTTACATCTCAGCAAGGCCGGGATCGATTTATGATTAATGCATGTAAGATTTTTGTTTGTGAAGTGAAGAAGTCACTCCTGTGGTTTGGATTCCGTATGAAAAGGAGACCACGTGGCATATGGCCACAAGATTGAGCAACGTAAAACTGCGAGTTTGCTTTATCAATCAAAATTTCTTTTCCCCTCTAGGATCATGCATGTATCCATACACTGAACCTAATTGCACAAAAGAAGATCCACGGACAAGATTCAATTAAAGTTTTTCTTCACGTGCGCCAGCATTGGAGTGCAATAGGAGCACGCTTTTGCAGTATCGGCAAGGATATTAATGACACGATAATTTGAAAGTTAAATTGCATTGGTGTATGTATATTAATAGTCAACACGCAGATAGTGTGCTGTACTGCAGTATTGTTTCCACCACCAGCATGTAGCTTTCTGACCCAATTAATTTCTGGGAGTCCCGCTGGGCTGTACTAACACGTGTTGTCTGCTGTCTTCACAGTTCGCTTCTACTCGCGACCACGCAAATGGAGCTATGGTTAAAACTCCTTTGGCATTATACTCAAGTTAATTTAATTACTGTTTTGTCTTAGGTTAGAGCTTTGCTATTATACTTAATGCTGCAATTTCATTTATCAAAATCTCTCATCGCTGAAATACTAATGAAAGACAGTATGTACATTGTTTGGGGTTTAATTATTGTAAATGGAATAGTTCGTGCAAAATGAGAAGTCTCGATTAATATGTCTAATGGAAGAAAGTTCACGAGAAAATGATTTGACCTTAATTAATAATAATAATTATTACGGACATAATACAAAAGTCACCGGAAAGGTTGGGAATCCACCCAAGTACACTAGGTACCACTTGTTAGAGGCGGTTTGTTGTATTTGACTTGTCATTTTTGCACTGTTGCACTTGTCTGTTGGCACAGGTCAGAGCATAAATGTGGCTTTTCACTGATATGTCATAGGAGTGATGGCGCAGTGGTCAAGCTGCATGCTTCTCTCCAAGGCGGATCGGATTTAATTCCCAATCAATGCCTGAGATATTTTTTATGTGGATTGTCACGTCCATGGTTAGGATTCCATGTAGAAAGGAGGTCCCGTGGCTCATGATTAACGGGCACGTTAACTACAACTATGCTTTCCACTGATGTCTCAGTCTGTCTTATTTATGGTTGTACTCAATGGAAACTACTGAGGTATGAGTCATGGCATCCGCGTACTTGTGAAAGTTGTGAAATGTGCTTTTCAGTGCTGCTGTGTTGGCTCACTGAAGAAAGCTATGCCAAACCTCCTCATCTTCTGTAGAATGTCTCATTACAGCACTGTCTTGGAGTTTATGGGGGTTTACCGACATAAGCTATGGTGGGGCTTTCTGTGCATAAAACTAGCCACGGAGCGAAGAGGCCAAATCTGGATTTAATAGGGTGTAAGATTCTCCAAACTTATGCTAGATTTCCAGTCATCCTCATGAAATGAAGGTTCTTAAGAACACAATAATTCTTGCTGGTTTTGAATCCTGGCTCAGCCAGGTAACATAATTACTGGAACTGCAATTGGGTTCACTCAGTCTCACATGGACGACTGAGAAAAAGTAGATTCGAATCCCTCCTCACCCATTCTAGAAATTTCCCGTGGTAGCCTATCTAACATCAAATACAGGAAAATTCTCATTTTTAATCTTTAAACTATACTTTTATATTTGCAAGTTTACAAGTCGAATGCTGTGCTCGAAATATTGTCTGTTGCAGAGTGTTCGTCAAAAGCACCAATATAAAATAATAATCTGCTGGAAAGGAAGTTTGTAATTATAAATATTGTGAAAGAAAGAAAGAAAGAAAGAAAGAAAGAACAAATACAAACCAAAAGATCTCGTACTTTGTCAGAATAGCTTACAGAGATATGTCTTCTGCTGAGGTACAGTACTAGTCTATACAAAAGCTCCGGATTCCTCTTTTAGAATCCATACACACAGCATAAATCCATGCCAGCAATGTCTAAAACAGTATACAAACTTCAATAGGCCCCACAGCGGGCCTTAACGACACAGTACTGTTAAGGTAACAGTAGTCGTCACCCCCAGTAGATGTGCCTTCACCAGGCAGAGAAAAGATGTGTATGCGTGATAGCTCAGTTGGTAAGAGCATCGGACCGTAAATATGAAGGTCCCAGGTTCGAGTCCTGGCCATCTTGATGGTCTCTACTTCATGTACACAATATGACCTAATAGCTGAAAAACTGCATTTGGTACTTGGCAGAAAGTTATAGCTGTTCATCTCATCCCTGACGTGGCAAAGCCCTAGGAAACAGGACCAGGAAATTACGGTGTATATCCCGAGTCTTGTAACGTTCATGGATCTTGATAAGCTTCCAGCCTGCAGTAATTAATACGTCTTGTCTGCTTACAAGTGGTATGACCTCCTGGCACGCAATATTCAAGACTCAGGACTTATTCTCAAAAACATCTAGCGTGCACTGCCATTTAATGTATATTCCGAAAAATATGTTTTTCCCGCATCTTAATGCTGAGTTATTATTTATTTGCATGCTCTGAAGCATTTATGTTGTGAGGTACTTGCCAATTTTCTAATCCCCTTTATACTTTTATCTTTAGTGAGGCTCCTCCGTCGGGTAGGAGTGCGGAATGAGAGTTCTTTCTCTAGTGGTTCGATTCTTGTCTCTTGTCAAAGATTTAGCCTCTGGTGTGAAGTTCAAGTGGCTACACCAAGCCTTGTTGGGACAACTGAAAAGGGAGCGCAGAGAACGTGAATATCCAGATCTCGCTGAAAGCACATGTTTATCACATCGCTTGGAAAACATTCTGTAATCCAGATAACTTGGATAATGGTGTGAATTTGCTGAGCTAACCTATCACCACTTATTTTCCACATTTCAGCTGTTAGCCTATACCATCTTCTCCTGGTGCTTTATTAAATTCAAGGACTATTTGTTTGACTTCTTCTAATGTGGGTGGTTCTGAGTCAGAATTAGGTTGGAGTTTCTCAAATGTGAAGTGCTGTCGAGGCCGGTCACTATTTAATAGATCTTTATAATAATTATTAGCGAGAAGTTAGCAATTTTCCTTATTACTGTTTCAAGGGTCTCATCTGGACGTTTGAAACAAAGAGTACAACGCCTTATAATTTGGTAATATTCTTCCCTAATAATTTTGTAGAAGTTTCGTGTATTATTTATCTTGAAATACTGTTCAATTTCCATTACTCTTATCTTTATCATAATTTATTTTTGCTAATTTAATAGTTTTCTATGCCTGTGTTTGAACTTGAAGGAATTCATCCCGTTTTGTTTTGTGTGAAATTCAATTTTGCCAGTCTTTAATTTGGCATTCAATTGCTTTGTTACAGATTTCATTCCACTATCTACTGTATGCTTGCGTTTCCTTGGGGGCAAGCCGATGCCTTTGTGATATTATCTTTCAGTTCCATCCAATCAGAAAGTTGTCGGTTGAGGATATTTACGAGGAACGTCGCAATCAATCTTCAAATATTTTATTGTTGTGGTCATTGGTTGAAATTTAACTTTGATTGCTGATATAGTGATCAGACTCGATGATTCCTTTTATAACCTTAACATTCATAATTTCCTTTTGATTTTTATTGTTAATCGCTATATGGTCTAGTTGACTGTTCGGAGATCGACAAGTCTTTTTCTGGGTGGAAGTGCCAATAAATGAGTCGATATTAATTTTCGGCTAAAATTTTCACAGAAGCTTCTAGTTTTTTATTGTAGTTGTTTGTTGGTGCATGTGAGTTAATTAGAGTATAGGCTATGTTTCCAGATGCGATGGTTAGTGGAATTCTGTCCAAGGAGGATGTGAAGTCTAACACTCAGGTTTTAATATTTTTCTTGACTATAAATCCAGTTCCAAATTGCAACGTTTGGTTAGGGAATGAAATTGCTGGCTTGACTTTGTAAATTCAATAATTTTCTGATTCAGAATGATTTTCATCATTATACCTGGTTTCTTGCAGTCCTAACATTTGGATGTTGAATTTAACCAAGGCTTCTGTTTGTTTGAGTTTGCCACTGTTTCGTCGAGTATTGAAAATCCACAGCCTGCTTCCAGTCTCCGACCGGGTCAGGAATGGAATGAATGAAGCCCCCATCTAGCGGCGAGGATATGAACTGTGCCGGCTGCCGAGGCCTGACGCACTCCTCTGGGGCAATGATTAAATGAATGACAGATGAAATGAAATGATAGTGGAGAGTGTTGCTGGAATGAAATTATGACAGGGAAAACCGGAGTACCCGGAGAAAAACCTGTCTGCCTCCGTTCTGTCCAGCACAGATCTCACATGGAGTGACCGGGATTTGAACCACGGACCCAGCGGTGAGAGGCTGGCATGCTGCCGCCTAAGCCACGGAGGCTTCTTCGTCGAGTATTGATGATGTTAAAGAGTGTCAAAGTGCTTACCTTTAGGGCGAAGAGATTTGGTAAGCTCAGATTCATTCCCGCATGTTGATCTCGGTCTCCCAGAATCCGATTACCGAGAAAACCTAGTGTATCTATTATGACCTGGGGTAGTTGTTTCGTTTAAAGACGACATAGTGCTGATAAGTTGAAGGTATTGGGGAAGTTGATCGTAAATCACTTCTTTGTAACTAAGGTATTGAGCCTTCTGGACTTGAGGTTGCCTCAAGATGTTTTCTGGCTGTTACTTTATGACTTTGAGCCAACCCTCATCTTTTCTCCGGGCTTGCAACCGGCATCAGCAACTACTTAGCTACTCAATCCACCCAGCTGGTATTGCAGGTGAAGTTTTTATTATTATTATTATTATTATTATTATTATTATTGTTGTTGTTGTTGTTGTTATAATAATTATTATTATTCAGAACATGACAGTATAATTCTTGTACGGTAATGCTCACTAGCCTTTCAACTATTGTTTATAACTCATTTATCCTTCTCTTCAAGGAATCCTTCTCACACACACCCTCCCTCCCTCCCTCGCTCATATAATACACTGCTTTGATTGACCTCAATAGGAACTGGAATTCAATTGAGGGCACTTACAGATATTCCTATTAAATCAGAAAACATAATAGGCGACTAATTACTTGGCTACGAATGAAGTCGTTGATCGAGACTTTAATATCTTGTTAGGAATTAATTTTCAAATTTACAAACCTATGCAGTCGTGGCTAATTACTCTAGCAGTGGTTGTGTGGGTTGTTTCTGTTAAACGTTTCCAGTAGCGTGATTACGTGAGGAGTTAAGTGGAGTCTGATAAGGAACTGCTCGCGTGTGGTATCGCACCTGCACTGCAGTTTCTCTGGGCTATTGAAATAGTCTCGTGTGTGTTATTTTATGTATAGCACAGTTGGAAACTTTGTTAATTACAGCACTATTATTATTGAATTGTTACTGTGGACTGTGGAGTCCAAGATAATCATCCTTCCGAGTTTCTTAGGATATTTAAGTTACTTTCATTTTAGTATTCCTTCCTTCGTTCCTAGGCTATTTTCATCGTAAGAGAAACATGCTTATATGATTACATTCTCTCACTTCCTTTCTCTTTCTCTTTCTCTAATATATGTTCGTTGATTGGATGAATTTTAAAGAAAAATTATAGGCTAAGTATTACCTTCGGCGCTGGACTGTTCTTTTTAATTTCCATGGTAGCCAACAATGCAAAATGGCGTTGGCGTGAAGATTTTCACCTTTATTCAGTATCTCCGAAAGTACAAAAACTGTATATATGTAATTTGGCTCAATGATTGAACATTTGGGCTACTGTATTTTGTAACTTTTTAGATAGATCTTCTGTCTTAAAATCATGAAACCAAAATGGTTGCCGCGCATATTGCTAAAATTTAATTCTATTATTTGAGATCTAGCCATCGAAGCCTTGCTTGACTTTTATCATGCTATGCTAAGAGAAAATTAAAAGTATGTCGACAATGATTTATTTCATTTAGTTATAAACTTCAAGATAGTGGCCACGATAATTTCTAAAATATGTTTTCATGTCGTAGCGTCGAAATCAAATTGTAGTGAAACTGTGTAAAACGAACCACCGCCATGTCCTGAATATATTGGTAACAAAAATCGACTTTCTCCGTTTTCATAAATTATGCATACTATTTTTGTGGAAATAAATTGTTGTTAATCCTGCCAGTGTTATGTGATTGGTTGGTTGGTTCCTTAGTTTAGGGGCTGCGACATCGCGGTCATGTAGCCCCATGTACTTTGGGTGTGTGTAGAATCTGTCTGATAACCAGTGTTAATTGTGGTGGCTGTATTAGTGTGTGCTTCTGTTTTCAATTCAAGTAGGGCTGCAGACATTGAATTTTTTTCAAGTAGTTCCTACTTTTGCCGCCAAAAGCCACCGTCAACGACTACTAGTTCAGAACTTGGTTACCAGACGCCACAGCAGTCGGCTCCTGGCGACGAACGTAGGAACCTAAGAGCGTTTGTCAAATGTTTAACTATAATTTAGCTTCACACAGGTGTAATTAGTGGAAGGTTCTTTAACATGCCATAAATCTATGACATGGGACCGCCGCGCCGGCTTTACTTCCCCTCCGAAGGAAGGCATACTGAGGGATTTTAACGCTCTTAAAAATCCGACGGCTTCGGTCGGAGTGGTATGTGATATACGTGAAACACAGTATAATGAACTTAATCTATGAGTAGAATATACGTGTAAGAATGTTTTCTTTTCTAGTACTGATAAATTGTAAATGATAGGCTACTTGTGGTCAGTTTTCAAATTGACTCAGCTGTTGCACCGACCGCAGCGAAAGTCAATTAAAGAAAATAACACGGCGAACAAAACATTCTGGTACATAAATCTATGGTATAGTATCCATATGTTGTTGTTGATTCATTTAAGGCCTTTGTGACATCGTGTTCAAGTTTTGAGGTTGGGATTTGGTTAGGAGGCGGTCGCAGCCATACATTTGGGTCCATCCCGGCATTTGCCTCGAGTAGAAGTGGAGGAACAACTGAAAGTCACTTCTAGGATGGTTGAGGTAGGAATCGAACACACGTCTTCTCTGTTTTGCCTCACAAGACGAGCAAACTTCGCCCAGCCGTTAGACCAGAATTACATTTCTTGCCAGAGACGGTAATAGAACCCAGGTCTCCGCGGTGACAGCCAAGAATGCTAGTCACTACGCCACGAGGTGAGCTATTTATATGTTGTAGATGTGTGTGAATGAATAACGAATTACTTGTTACTCATGGTATCATTTGGTACTCGGGTTCAGTATTACGAGTCAGAGATACTACATAGTAGGCTATTATCAAGTTTGGTTTTCACGAACTTGATGAAGATGGCCTGGTCTTACTCGTGATCTAGGATATTGAATATCAGTGCATATGTGTTCTTCATGAAATAAAATCTGCCATACATTATCCCATGTGTCCTGTTTCCTGAAAGTAGCCTTACCGGTATATTTTGTTTTGCAGGAGCAGCTGAACGAGTTGCGAACTGAGGCACCTGAACTAGACCCAGCCCAGATATCTCAGTTGCTGTCTTGTTGCCATGCTCTACTGTCACCTGAGTCTAGTTCCCTGGGACTGCCGGACTTCCCTGCAGACTCGCTGCCAATCGCCATCAAGCTACTGGTCAGTTCACTCTCTTAACTGATCGACACTTACGTGGATAGGAAAGCAGTGGCAGTTGCATTCACTGAGATTTTTGGTTATATTGTACACCTATGGGCATAATTGTTGGCGCATTACATGTGAGTGATAATTCGACTGTAAATCCGCTTCGAGTACAGGGCTGCATGTATGAAATGCAACCAAGTGCGAGTACTAATGAAGTGCTATTTTCGCAACATACCTCCAGCCAGTTGGCACGCTATCCCTTATGGGTAAGGTGAGCTAGTAAAAGTGCCGAATCGAGAGGTTGGGTGTTGGAAAACTATTGTAAACTCCTTTCGATAAGGCAAAGTTTCTCCATTTTACTTAGCTCTTCTGGAGACCACACCTTGTTAGTGTTTGCAAGTGTGACTAAGGAGCGAGCTTAGATCTCCAAATATCCCAGAGTGAAGATTTTTACATAAGAGGTTTCGTAATGCTCGGTAGGAGCTGGGTATTTGTAGGAGACTAGAGTGTGGCCCTAAACAGCCAGCCATAGTGAAATGACATCAGAGATTTTTGAACCAATTTCGAGTCCAATTTATATTTAAAAGAAGTTCGACTGAAGTTCTTCTCTTTTGCGCGTTCTCCTGGTTTACTCCAATATTACTTGTGATTGTGAATGGGCACCGTGCGTTGGTATATCAGTAGGTCCCTTGTGAGTGAGGGACCTTCTCTCGCCGTATGACCGAGCGAAGAGACTGGCTCCGACGATGTTCAGGAGGTAGGATTTTCAGCCATAGACGCAGAACTTCGTGACGCTGGGTTCGCCAGTATGCATCATTACGTGTGGATCGAAAGAGACCTTAGATGCGAAGGATCTGGAAACGTGCGAATTTCGATCGAGGAGCAAGATGCTGATTTTATTGAAGAGTTTGTTCTCGACAACCCATAGAGGCATCTCGTTTCCCTACTGCTTTGTGGACCACTCACCGAAGGTTAGCGGGCATAAGCATTAAATCTCATCCGGTTGCGAAAAAATGTTATCATTAAGAAATCAGTTCTTACGCCATGCTTTCATTGAACTCTATGTGGGTTATGATTGGAAAAGAGCGATCGTCGTACGCGGCACGTAGCGATTAGGTAGCGTCAAGGTCACGAATAGGTAGGGTGAGCGTCTCATTTTGGGCGTGAATATCACCTCATGATGCTGGTGACCTTCGCTACCTAGAAGGATATCTTTGTGGGGTCAATGAATTTACACAAGGTCAGTCACTGATCCACACTAGTGGGCCTGCTCAGTTAAAGTTTTCTGAACGGCAAGAACTTCTTGATTGGCCACCTAGTTCTCTGGACTTGAATCCTATTGATAACGGTGGAGTTGAAGTATGAAGGGAAGGTCCGCTGGCCGATTCCGCCCCCCACACCCGATATCTCAGAACGCTCGCTTGCAGCTGGATGATGTTTGGAATATTGTAGCTGCTAGAGAGAATTAACTTTCCTATCCCGACAACTTAGGAATGTTGTAGAGCGCTTGACCCGGAGGTGGTGATGAAGGGCGGAACATTAAGTCAATCTGCTCTTTTTGATTGCGGCGCCCGCATGGAATAGAAGCTCCCGCGCTATTGTTGAACGAAGCGAAATAGCCTGCACATTCTAACTGGCTGACGTTATAGAACATGAAAGTAAGTAATCATTGTTGTTTGTTGATTCATTTAGGGGCTTGGGACATCTTGGTCATCAGCCCCGTGTTTCTGTATGACTGTAGTAGTGGGTGTAACTGTAATTATCAGGGTCTAAAAATAATGGAATGCAGCCGAAATAAATCAGTAACCCCTATGGACGTCAAATTGACAGGTGAAAAGCTAAAGTAGGAGACCTCTGTTACTTAGGAAGCAAAATAACCAGAGATGGATGAAGCAAAGAGGATATAAAATGTAGGTTAGCTCAGGCAGGGAAAGCATTTCTACAGAAAAAGAATCTGTTGACATCGAATATAGACTTAGGTATTACGAAGTCATAGCCTTTGTCTGGAGCATGGAGCACTCGATGGAAGTGAAACTTGGACTATTGGTGGCGCAGAAAAAAGGAGAATAGAAGCATTTGAAATGAGAATGATGCAGATTTGATGGGTAGATAGAGTAACAAATGAAGAGGTATTAAGATGCATGGGAGAGGGGAGATGTTTCTGGTGACTGCTAATGACGACATCCAGGAATAGCAAACATAATTATGGAAGGAAGGGTCGAGGACAAGAACTGCAGAGATAGACCAAGGTTAGAATATGTTAAACAGATTGTCTCATATATAAGGTGTGGTAGCTATGTAAAGATGAAACGATTAGCTCAGGACAGGGAGGCGTGGAAGGCTGCATCAAACCAGTCAAAAGACTGAAGACTCAAACACACAGATGTGACTAATGTAGTATTTTGTTGCTTTTAAGTACCCTTCACTGATAATGAATCATCCCCCAGGTGCTCACATCTAGTGGGACGTGGGTTGGCGACCACAGGACCCCAGCTGAGTCGGGCATTGCTTCCACTTACTTGTGGGGGCTCCTCTCCGTCTTCTTTCCAGTCAACCTCCCTTGGTTAACTCTTGTTCTTTTCCTACCCCCGATGGTATTAGGGTATCCGAGGCCTAGGGAGTCTTTCATCTCCCGCCTTCATTGGCCCTTGTCTCATCTTTCCTGATCCCTGAGCATTATATTTCCTTTTCTCTTTAAGATTCCCGCACTGTTTTTGTTAATTGGCTCCCCGTGTATCTAAATTCCATTTTTTTTTTCATCTACCCTCCATTTTGTAGGTGTTTTCAATCTCCGTTGCATTTTGTAAGTCTTTTCGATCTAAATTGCATTTTGTGAGTGTTTTCAACCTCAATTGCATTTTGTAAGGATTGACAATCTAAATTGCTTTTTAGTACCGTAAGTCTTTCAATATAGGGGATGGGACTTTGTGAGTATTTTGAATTTCAATTGCATTTTGTATTTTCAACCTAAACCGCTTTTTGCAAGTATTTTCAATCTAGATTGCATTTTGTAGGGTGCACATTTTGCAAGTTTTTTGATTCTCAATTGCAGTTTGTGGGTATTTTGAATCTAAATTACATTTTGTAAGTATTGTCCATCCAATTGAGTAGTTTGAATCTACCATACATTTTGTAAGCATTTTCAATTTCAATTGCATTTTGTAAGTATTTTGAATATCAATTGCACTTTGTGATTATTTGGAATCTGAAATGCTCACTTTTCAATCTAAATTGCATTGAGTGTTTTCAATTTCAATTGCATTTTGTAAGTATTTTGAACCTCAATTGCATTGTGTACGTATTTTCAAACTCATTTGCATTTTGTAAATATTTTGAATTTCCCTTGCATTTTGTAAGTATTTCAACTGTACATTGCATTTTGTACGTATTTTGAACTTAACCTACATTTTGTACTTTTTTCAATCTATTCCTGTTGTGTGTATTTTCGTTCTAAAATCCCTTTCGCAAGTATTACCGCTCTCCATTTTGTGAGTAGTTTCAATCTGAGTTTCTTTTTTGTAAGTATTTTCCTTTTCACTTAATTTTCGTTCTGGTCCATTGACATTTTCGCTATCACCCAGACCATTAGGGGCCGATAACCTAGATGTTAGGCCCCTTAAAACAACAATTATCATCATGATCATCATCATCGATAATGGATCATATTTTTATTTTAAGCTCTCATTAATGCTCTTTGTGTGTTTCAATTTCTCTAAGAAATAATTTTGGCATCTCATTTTGATAAAACTCCATAATCTTTTGTCTATCAGTTTCAGTGTGTATGTGCACTGATTCCACAGTGAGGGAATGTTTTATTTATTTATACGCTGTGCTGGAAGATGATCAGGATGAAAGGAGGAATTTAACTTTATACCCCTGAATTACATCGTGACTACATCACTGTGTGAAACTGAATCAGTATTAGGCATCTATTTTATTCCAAAGTTGCAAGAATGCTATTTGGTCACCATTAACACAGGAAAAATATCACATCGAAGAATCATTTGTGGATCTCTACATTTATAAGATGGTGCAGTCTAGTCTATAAGTGCATATAAGTACACACTCCCCAGACATTGATGAACTTTGTGTTCAGGACAGTGTTCCAGGACTTTCCGGCTATGATGCACTCTACCGCCTTTACCCATACCACAGTTTCCTGGCGCGGGAAGGCCAGCAGGCAGTGGAGAGTGTCCTGAGTAACTTTCAGCTGCTGAGGAGAACTGATGAGCCTCCTCCAAGATTGTCTCTCCAGGAGGTGGTGACGGGAAGAGTGGAGGGCAGTGCTCTGGTAAAGGTCACGTGTGAGGCTCACGGTGCTACTCTCAAGGTACTGTACCAAACACGTTCATACTACTTCAGTAAATTTATTGTATTGGACATGTTTATGTATTAGCTCTTTTTGATCTCACTAAGGTTTTGTTTTGCCTACACTGGAATATTCCATCTGGCCAGTCATATTCCTGTATACTTGTGTGCTGTTGTGTCGACTGTCGATGAGAGGTTGCAACATTGGCATGCCTAATTTACCCATAAGTTAGTGACTTCTACAGTGGTGTGACAACTAACCACAGTTGTCCCAAACTAAAAGGAAAGCTCAACTTGCGTATGAATACATCAAATAGGGACACCGTAGATCAGTGAATACAGTTGTGTTAAAGCGGCAGACTGAATTTGTGTGTTGAAACTGGTAAATATAAGTGAAGTTTTAATCTCTGTGTGAATCTTGAATTATACGTTACACTTTATGTACATAAACCAGGAATCAGAGAAATTAAGTTTCATTTCATTTAAAGAAGTCTCTGATTTTCCCTGGTTCAGTTTTTTAATTATCTTGCAGGATTTTGTGGCATTCTGTTGACAATTTTACATTTTGCCCGTTAAGATTGGCATCAGGAAAACTGTGGAAGTAGGTTGCAATGTTGTTTGCATAGGTGCAGCATAAACCGATATATGCGGCGAGTATGTAAAGATTGATCAGAGTCTCAAATTCGCAAGAACAATGTTTGTTTTCGGTGTAAATATCACAATATTATGGGATTTGTGCTTCTTGTAAGCACCAGTGGAAATTCGGTTTTTAAAAGTCACATAGGTGAACTTATCTTAGTATTCTTTAACACCATACAAAACTTCAGGGTGATAATAGTTCCGGAGATGTAGGCCATAGTTGTTTACCAGTAGATGAAGATTATCGTGTAGGTTCATTATACAAATGTTTACTTTAATCGTATGATTAGGACACAAAAAATATTAACTTAATTTTAAAATTTTGCACAGATGCTATTGTAATGCCCCGAGCCCCCGTGGGGCATAATCACCCCTTTCATCCCCTTTCAACCCCTCTTCATGCCACAATCCCCAAAACGAAGCAAAAGCAACAGTTACACCGGCCTGGCAAGCCAACTCTCATACATGAGGAAACCATTGCCTCACAAAAGTAAACACTAAGCCAGCAGTTATGTAGGGCACATCAACATACGGTTACTGCTGATGTAGCTTAAAACATCGACAATTACTTTAAATAGAAGCCACCACAAGGACTAAGGATCTTTCGCCTGGGGAAGTGCTGTTCGCCGTCATCGCCGCCGTACTGCAGATTAGGTGAGTGTCATTCAAGGTTAATCCTTTAAAACTTTTCCTTCAAACTCCACCCCTAACTACTTGTAATCATCCTTCATTACACTGCTCTCTTACTAACTCATTTGTGTGCAACTGGAAGCCCTCCAGTGTTTCTACCTCATTGTGGAATTAAACCATTTAAGCACATCTAAACTGAATCCCTCACATTCTTTAAACGTTCTTGCTCAATCCCTGGACTCCTCGCTCGTTCTCCTTTCCGCTGCATCGCACGTGCTGCCTCAGGCCTGCCCATGTGTCAGGCGCCTGCAATCGTCAGCACAGCATTTTTATTACTTGCTCACATAAGCAAGAACATTAGTCAACCTTCAAGTCTCAATCGCGTACCATTTCCTCCTCACAGCTACACTCAGGTGATAGCCCTCTAAACAATTCGCTACTCATTTTTGCTCCAAGTACTACCGTCACTTCGCCCCGAGGGCTATACACTATCTTGAGTTTATGAAAACAATTAAATTAAATCAGATGTCAGTAGTTTAAATCTTGTATAAACAATTACCGAACCAAGTTTCAATGCTCTAGGATGATTAAATTGTGAGAAAATTCATTTACATACCGTATTTCAGCTTTGCTTGGGTACCATGTTGGTTTACATGACAGGTTTTCAAAGGTCACATAAGTGAACTTATCTTAATATTCTTTAACACCATACAAAATTTCAGGGTGATATCGGTAACAGTTCCAGAGATATAGAAAGTCAGTGAAATATTTTGCGTGGCCGCCTTGTTGGATTTGTGAATTGTATTAAAATTTGAAAGGCACAGACGAGGTCTTTACCAAGTTTCATTGAAATCACTTCAGCCTTTTTGATTTTATAAGGAACACACACATACACATGCTCGTGGACAAAAGGTGTTCTCATAAGCCTATGTTTTCGAATTGTGAAAATATGCTAAAAATAGTCAAAATGTGAAAAATTACCACTCCTGGCCACCCAGCCAAAGAAGTCAGACAGTGTAACGTGTTTTTCGAGGGGTTTTTATGCAACTGGCATAAGTCAGTAGGAAGCCATTCTATATTTATTTACGTGGCAAATTGTTCAGCCAAGAGAATTTTTCATGTTAATTTATTATTATTATTAATTTATTATAATTATTATTTAGATATTTTCGGAGCATTTTATAAAAATTATTAGCATTCAGATAGGTTTTCTGTGTCTTAGAAAATGCTATCAAGCAAATTATTACGAACGACAATATCATAGAAAATTATGTGATTGCGGAATTTTACGGAGTTTTCGTCAGTTAGGATATATTGAGAGACATGACTCACTGGGAATTCAAATACAAGCTGATTCCTGTCGTGAAGCATGACGCAATCTTGGGTCGCATCGTCAAGAAAAGACGAATATATGGAACGGAATACGACTTCCCCTTACCGCCGAGTGTAATGAGGGAGAAGGAGTGGGGATGTAGCGGCGTGCTCAGCCAATCAGTGGAGACCACGTAAGCTTGGAGTCGGCTGAAGAGTGGGGGAGCCGACAGGTGCATATATCGTTCTACGCACCGTGAAACGAGAACAATCTGTGTAGTTCTTGCCGAGTGTGGTTATACGCGGGAGTCGCTCCGATGTTCCGTGGAACGTGGACAATCTGTGTAGTTCTTGCCGAGTGTGGTTATACGCGGGAGTCGCTCCGATGTTCCGTGGAACGTGGAAAATCTGTGTAGTTCTTGCCGAGTGTGGTTGTACGCGGGAGTCGCTCCGATGTTCCGTGGATTGGAGGACTAACTTTTGTAAAACTTAACCACTGCGGTTGGACGAGTGTTTGGGTCCGATGTACGGACCATAGAATTATCTAATCTACCAGAATATCATCAAATAACGAAGAAGATGGCGACGTCCAGGAGACGGTGGGAAGCACACAGCATCATCCAGTACGAGGGAAATGCTTTAGCAATTTCCAGTGGTAAGCGCAAATGACGCAGAAATACGCAATCTCTCATTTCTCTTTGTTTTACATTTCATATTTCAGTAACTTCATAGCTTGGAAATAAGAGTAAAATCAATTTATCAGACTCCGTTTTCACGTAATTTTCTATCGGTAATATTAAAATCGCAACGCTCCAATTTAAATTTTAAACTTATTATTATTATTAATTTTGCTATACTTGTTTTATATAATAAATTCATTTCTTTTACAATGCAATCTTTGCTTTCAGTAGGTAGCATTAGATATAGACCAATTCCTTCTCCTGATACAATTGTTTGTTGGGTTAATGATCAAATCATACCACGATCTGAGTGAATAGATTCTTGAAGGTGTTCTCCCAGAGCTAGACGTTGTTAAATACAAATTTAGATTTCAGCATTGCATTGAGGTCTTGGCGCCCATTAAAACAACATAGCTTAGGCAGAGGTAAACAGTTACATTTATCACCCAACAGTTAGGGGCTAGCAGAACGTTACACTTGTCGCTCAAAGTGAGGGCAATAGAAACCCGCTACAACAGGTGACTCACTGGGCATGAGAAAATAGCATGGAGGGTGGAAGAGTTCCCGTAACAAGATCTGGTCATGCAAAGGGGTTGGATGGATGCACGGATCAGTGACCCATAAAACATAAAGCATGGTAAATCGATGAAACTTTCTTTTTCAGGTAATCTCCTTTACCTGTGGTATATAGATGTGTGTTCTGGTCTGTGTATTGTTTTCCTATTCCCATTTACATACCTGATGTTGTTTGTCCTTTTTATGTTTGTATTCTTCTTTTCTTGTCTGATGTTTGTATGTAAATTTATTTACCTGTAGTATCTTCTTATGTCAATTAATATCAGGTGACAGTTAGGTACCAGTACTTGATGTTAGATTTCCTTTTATCTACAGGGTCTTTCATATAAAATAAGAGCGCCAAGCGGCGGCTTTGTTAACCGCTGGTGTGGTCACCTTGGCCGAGCTTTTGGCGCGCCAAGGCCCCCTGCTTTAAGCGTGTGTACAATCCTATATGATGCAGCGGCCTTGCTAGCGTGTGTACAATGCTGAAATCTTACTTTAGTTAGTTGGTTATTGTTGATTAAAATGAAACCCCTATAGTATTGAAAGCGCGCGTATAGTACATACGATGGCTGGTGGTGGTGGTGTTTTTTATTTTTTAACAGATTGACATTACCAAACTTGACCTTGCAATAAGCGTGCAGTTGCTCAGTCGCCAGTCTAAACCTCAAGTGCTAACATGGTGAGACAGTTATCATTGCAACATCGTACTTTTTTATGTAAAACTTACTTTAAGTACGAGTCTGCTCGGCGGGTACGTGATGCATTTGTTCAACAATTTCCTGATTAAGTGCCACCTTCACTAGCACAGATTCACATAATTGCAAATAAGTTTGAAAATACTGGCTCGGTGGTCAATAAAAAACATGCCCGCACACGAACAGTTTTAACAGAGGATGAGCTAGATGACATTGGCGAGAATCTTGAACGGTCTCCGAATAAATCACTCACAAAATTAGCACAAGTAGGGGTTTCGGTTTCATCAACAATAACTAAGTAACTAAAGTAAGATTTCAGCATTGTACACACGCTAGCAAGGCCGCTGCATCATATAGGATTGTACACATGCTTAAAGCAGGGGGGCCTTGGCACGCCAAAAGCTCAGCCAAGGTGACCGCAGTTGCGGTTACCAAAGCCGCCGCTTGGCGCTCTTATTTTATATGAAAGACCCTGTATACCTGACATCCAGTTGAGGTGGTGTTCATTGTTACAGGTACCCTGTGGCTCCGGAGAGCAGTTGTCCTCCAGGTCGAGTTACGTGCCCACAGCCTACCAGGAGCGGCTGTCCGCAGAGCTGATGCTAACCCACCAGCTAGGAGATATGTGTATCATTGGACCTCGTGGCTGTGGCAAGAGTGCCACTGTACAGAAACTGGCTGACCTGCTTAACTATCAAGTGGAGCCGATCGTCTTGTATCAAGTGAGTATACACGCATGGATATTGGATTGCACTAGGCAGTAATCAGATCCAACTATACAACCACTGTTGCCAGGCGCAGATCTAGAGTTTGGCTTTGGGGGGGTCACAGAATCGAAATTGTTAAGAAAAATGGTATCACTAACAAAGCAATCACAAAATAACCAAACGTACAAAACCAGACCAATTTTTTTGCAAGCTACATGGATAGAAATTTGATGCGTTTAGCGCACCAAAAATATTCGTACAAATTGCAACCGCGTGTTTTGCAACTTTTACATCGAGCTTCGAGAAGAGTATCAAGGTACGTTACAGATTCGGCAAGTCGAGTTGGTACCGACAAAGGGAGAAAGTCACAGCTTAAATTGCCAACCAAGCTTGCAGTTTGGACGTCGGCAAAATTTTTTGGTGCGAAAAAAAAGCCCCAAATTCCTATCCGTGCATTGCTGCACATTCATCGTGACATCACTATAGACATCGATTCGGTAATCACAACGTTTGCTAAACAAAATAGACGAGTTGATTTTGTTATATAAATAATCGTTTTTATATAACAGGTATGAAGTTGTAACAGAACATAACAATTGCAATAAAGATATTTTCAGTATTGAATAAAATGAAAAAAAAACAACTGCTTTTCAGTTAAAATTCGATAAGTTTTATTTGTCTGGTTATTGTGTTTTCGTTTTTTGAGTTTGCGCCTGACTGTTGCCATATAGAAATAGATGCTGTCTATAAACTTCTCAAACTCCTTGTCAGAGTGTGGTATTACCTCAGGCAGCAATGCTGACCTACAGAACTCTGTTGTGAAAGTCGCTATGAACAATACTGTTCCTTGCTTAGTCGAGAGTTGAGAGAGCCAGATGTACATTGTCCAATTCAGTCCCATACATGCTTGGTTGAGGAGGTATCGAGATAGCATGAGCCCTAGCCATATCTTGAAAAGCGTGTAGCATTGGTGCTACAGTGTATGTGGAAAACAAATCACCATATTGTTCTGGGAATGGTAGCAGAACAGATTGTATGATATTCTGGACCTACCTGAACTTCCCTGTACAGTAACAGAGATGAATAGAAAGTGTTACTATGTTTCGGTGTTAGCAAACAAAGGGTTGTTAAATTTAGAAGTTCGCCTGAATGCTGAGAAACATAGGAAAAAGGTTCAAGGAGATAGAAATTCCAACAAAGTAACTACTTCTTCTTTTTGACATGGATTAAGTGATAAGGTTTGTGCAGTTCAGAGGTCTTCGGCATTTTGTTTTATAAAGCACTATAACAACTAAAAATAAACAGCCTGTACCAGTGCTCAACTGAAAAGGTATTTCAGAACACTCAAATAACTTGAAAAAGACAAGTGCACTCATAAAGACTCCTCATCTTCAGTTGAAGTTGTACTCGATAAGCTCACACAGGCAAGCATTCTGTTTTGTAGTGCAGCTACTGATACAAGCAATTCAGATGTTCCCTTTGATTATCCAATACTTTGACTGGGAAAAGGACTAAACCCAACAAAATGGAATTATGCAAACTATTGCAGACTTCATGTATACAATTCTGACAAAGTTTGATCTTGTTAACAAGACAATATTGCTGTCTGTGGTGGGATAGCTAGAGCATCCACAAATAATGTGTTTGCCAAAATATACTGTACATTCTATAAAAGGGGAGCTGATTGGAGTGGTAACTTTCAGTCGGTGAACACGAATATATGCCCAATTAAATTGGGATAATCTGATTCTACCTGAAAAAAGATTTACATTTGATCAGATATTACTTGCACAAATTGCCAAAGGGTAATTAACATTTAATCCTATGTACATTTTTTGCGATATCACACTATCCCAATTTAATTGGGCATAATTATATTCGTGTTGACCTGAAAGTTACCATTCAATTGTTAATATGACATTACTGAAGACTGGATTTAAGCTTACTATACTACAATCGAATCATTCGATAGTTTGGATATATATTTTATTCAACAGTAGAAAATCTATATTGTCATTGCTAGGAAGCTGCACTTTTGAGGATGTGTATCTCAAAAGCATGGTGTGATGAATCTAGCAAGAATATTCCTGCTGTTTTTAAAGGAACTTTTTGAAAAATTTGATTTAAGAGTTCAAGTTTATCCATATTTCAAATTAAACATATTAAAAAACAAGTAAAGACTTTATCTCGAGCTTTGGGGAACCAACATTTCTTGAAATACATGAGATTTTGAATGAACTGGTTTCAAATTATCAAGGATTTACTGTTCTAGATTTCAGGTATGAATTAAGATGAGAGTATACAAGGGAGTCGCCTCCTCCGTAGTGTAGCGGTCAGCATGGTTAGCTGCCGCCCCAGAGGTCCTGGGTTCAATTCCCGGCTCTGCCACGAAATTTGGAAAGTGGTATGAGGACTGGAACGGGGTCTACTCAGCCTCAGGTGGCCCAAGAGAGGGTTCGATTCCCACCTCAGCCATCCTCGAAGTGGTTTTCCTTGGTTTCTCACTTCGTCTTCGGGCAAATGCCGGGATGGTACCTAAAGTAAGGCCATGGCCGCCTCCTGCCCACTTCCTTGCCTAACACTCCCACTCTTCCCATCCCTTCATCAGGCCCCCTGTTCGCTTTGCAGGTGAGGCCGCCTGGGCGTAGTGCTGGTCACACATCCCAGTTGTATCCCCGACTCAGAGTCTCAAGCTCCAGGACACTGCCCTCAGTGGCGGTAGAGGTGGGATCCCTTGCTTAGTCCGTGGGAAAAGCCGATCCTGGAGGGTAAAACGATAGCGAAAAAAGTGTATAAAAGCTGAAGGAGACATATTGTAGGCTAATACCTATTTTTTTTTAGATGTGAAGGTCCCAACGGAGAAGATTCTGACAATCCGTAACTGCTCGGTTCTTGCGTTCCGCCCAGTACCTCGTCATTCAGTCTAATCACAATTTTCTCAATTCATCCCAAATCTCAATTGGTCTTTTCCCCTGACAATTTGTGAGTCTGAAGATGACTGTTAATTCTATCATTGTTCTCTGATGTACTATCTGGAGGCAAACTGTTTTGAGGTCCTGTTGGATTTCTTGGATCCTCCTGTCCTCTTTTTCTAGATTTCTCATCACTAGTTGTCACAAACTACTTTCTTCTGGCAGTCTTAAGATGTGGAAAAATTAGGAGATTCTTTTATTCCTCATTGTGCTAGTAATTGGTTCTATCTTGTGATATAGAAATAGAAGGGTAAAATAATGTAGTAGGCTACTATTATATACAATAAAGAAATTATTTTGCTATTTTAGGATATGACTTCTCGAGATCTAATCCAGCAGAGGACTACATTGCCGAACGGGGACACTGTATGGCGGAACTCTCCCCTTGTGACAGCTGCTCTTGAGGGCAAGCTTGCTATCCTGGATGGTGTTCACAGGATACATCCCAGCACTCTGTCCATCATCCACAGGTTTGTGCTTGTATGATCTCTCTGATAAGTGAAGTAGTATGAATATCTAAATTCCTGATTCAAACCTATTTAACTTCTAGCCATCTGGGTTAATATATTTATTTTGTGTACCAGGTTAGTCCATGATAGAGAGATACAATTGCATGATGGACGCCGACTGGTTCGTCACGATCGATATGATGATAGTAAAAGGCAGCATAAGCTTGTTGATCAACAAATGCAAGACCTGGGTATCCTCAGAATACATCCAGCTTTTCGCATCGTAGCCCTAGCCGAGCCACCTGTACAAGGTAGAAAATTGTTTTAGTGTGCAGTGTAGTGTGTATTTTTGTTGTTATCCTTACATAGGCCTCAGAAAATGAAGTCCGGAGGGATTCAATCTGGGTGGATTAAATATTGTCTCTAACTTTGTAATCGGTTTATAGATGCATTATCTTTCATAAAATTCACTCTGAACTGTCTCCTTCCATTCTTTAAATGAGACTGCTGTTCAGAATTTGTGAGCAAGGAACATGACATTCCAGTCACATCAGTTTATTTTTTTTATCGCAATGAAACAAATAGACGAACACCGGTGCCTAGATGAGTCCATTATGTTGTGGAGAGTTTCCATGCTGTTTTCCACTGTTGAAGGGATGTGTTTATAAATTTTCAAACCATTTCCTTAATAACATGAGTAGTTAGACAAAAGCTTGGGGCTTCTAGTGAGAGAATCACTTTATACCATGTCACTGTAACAGATTTACTTGATAGCCTGTTTTGCAAGGTTACAAAAACTCTTTTCCCTGGATTTGTCTTCATTTTAGATAGTGAAAAGAGCACCCAAGATGATTTTAGGAGAATAAATGTCTGTATTTTCTACAAATCCTTAATAAAAATTTTAAAACATTGAAAATAATCAATGACAGTCACAACATGCCTTCTAGATGTCAATACCGTATGTCACGTTGTTTGAGTGCTAATATGATCACAAAAAGCAATACTCAACACAGTCAGTGCTTAACACTTAGAGCGTGGGCGCCGTAATATTACGTTTGAAGGTAACTTTTTAAAACTGCGGCGAGCGTAATATTACGTTGATCGATTTCTTGCACTTTGTGTTGGAGACGAACGTAATATTACAGCTCTAGCACTCGCGTGTGGGTGCCAGTAAGCATGAAGTTGCACATACTATCGCTAGATAGCACCACGTCACTGTTCAGCGGAATAATATCGATCTGTTCGAAGGAAAGCAATGCAAGTTCAAGTAGGTCAAATCTGTTTTCCTTTCCTTTGTTTTTATTCTTTGTGGACTGATTTTTCTCTCGCAAAAACGTTGTGTTTATTCTATGACTAGTATATATATTTTGGGTTATAATTCGCATTACAGATTCTGAATCTGACGCAACCAAAGAGACATTTCTCCCTTCTACTTCTGCCAGCGCGCCTGCGCGTTCCAGGACGAGAGCGCGTGCTACAGCTGATTACGGCATTTTTTTTTTACATTATAGTTTATTTTCAATCGTGTCGGATTTTTATTAAATTTGTAGTGTAAGGGTTCGGAAATCGAACGGACTTTTCAATTTATTTGTAACGCAAACCACATTCAGTTTGTGTCATTCTGAACGTAGCCATAAATTCTGGAAATCAGCCAGCACAGGGGTGAGGAGCAACATTTGAGGCATCAGCAGGGTAAGTGTTAATAGGAATCTTCACAAACCATCTTGATCTTGTGTCATCTCGCCTCATATGTGATTGATACTGCCCTAAATTGTGGTTTAGGCTTGTTTTTGGGAGAAGTTTTGTTAGTGTCACCATTTATACTGTTTAGAAAACCTATTTCAAAGCTCTAATAAAGTGTAAACAAACATGCTGTTATAGACATGTATGAGTTTATTCATTAGAAAACTCTGAAAATTAAATTAACACTTCTACTCTTTACAAAACATAACTTGCTGTCGTGAAGGGCTTTTATTCCACATGTTTCTGATTTCTATGCAAGTACTTTGTGACTTTCTAGCACTTATTCATGAACATTTTACAGTATCTCTCATTTATTTTTAGGTAGCAACCTAACTCAGTGGTTGTCGTCAGAAATGTTAAGTCTGTTCCTGTTCCACGAAATGAGGCCACTTGCGATACAAGAAGAAATGGAGATAGTGAACCAGCTGGTAATTTTTTTACTCTTTTGTACTTAAAATGATTAGTATTATTAGTAAAGTCTCGATTATCAATGTTAATTCGGACGTGCAATCGCATAGATAACAGAAAAGCATGGATAATAAAAACAAACATAACCGTACCTGAAAATGACACACGTATGAAATACAAAACCCATCATGTTACATACTGTATTTCTCTCAGTTCACTTTTGGCAAACATTTTTTACTGTCTCAATGCGTCAGTTGCTTTCTTTCTTATAACAGTCCTCTTTCTCCGGAGCATTAAAGGGTCAGTCCTTATAATTTGACGCCCAATCAAAAGAAATGCGCTTGGGCATGCCTGCGGTACATGGGCAGTTATTGATCCATTTCACGGGGTAAACATTTGTCTTCCATGAACTGACCAATAACAAAGCGTCTCCTCGCAAAGTTTTACCATGTTTTGATTGGGTGTCATTTGGAACGAGGTTTTAGATTTTAGTTTTGTAATGGGCGATTTCTCGGTCATGCTCGCTCACTCTGTTTACAGTGTCTGTGTGCACGTTACTCAGCTGTTCGAATCCCATGCATCACTGTACAGCCACACTAATGTTTTATTAGTTTCAATGCCAAATCGCCCATTTCTAACTTATTTGTCATTTCTAGTCTGTTGCTGTAGATGGAACAACACGTTTTCGTGTTTTGGCACGTCTTGCTCCTAGTTTCTTTCTTCTCAATAAGCACTGTGTTACTGAATAACTTTCGTGCCAACAACTAATGTAGGGCAGACTCTCTGAGGCCTAGTAAATACCGTCAATAATGCATCGTATTGGCACCATTTGACTGTAAGCTTACATAGAGTGGGATTCATTTTTTAATTAACACAGAACAGGAGCTTTTTCATCTCAAACTATGCACGGATAGTTTACAAATTTTATAATCCGTGCCCGGATAATGGAGAGTTAATGTATTATTATTATTATTATAATGCATATTTAATTATTTGATGAGACTAAAGTAGAATAGAATATAAAGAGAGTTGAGTATAGCACTTTGTAATTTCATTAGCCATTGGATAACCATGCATTTCGTATCTGGCATGCAACAGCAGTACACTTGAAGCCATACAATTTTTTTCAATCACTAGGTATCATATATTTAGGCCTAATATTCCTTTGTGAAAACTTGATGTTATGCTGTTGCACATACGGACAGGCCACCCTATGCAACCCTGCTTTGTGGACTTGACACAAACAATTACACAAGATTGTCCAAACAAAGCTCAATTTTAAAACCATGACAAAAGCAATCTTCTTCTTCATTTTCCGGTTCCAGTGATCTGGGTCGAGGTGTGAATCAAGGACCTCCATACTTTTCTGTCTCTCCACTACTCTCGCCCTTCTTCCAGTTTATCTTCCACTTTCTCTCCTCTTTTTCTCACTGCTCTCTTTCGCTGAATCCATCCACCTCATCCTTGGACTTCCCCTTTGTTGCCTTCCCGTGACTTTCTCGGTAAATAATCGCTTCAGCACTCTGTCTTCGCCCATTCGCATCATATGACCATCCCATTTTAGTTCACTGAACTCGATCTTGCCTTGTAACTTCGAAAATCAAGTTTTCTCCCTAATTTCTTTGTTTCTGATTTTATCTCTGTGAGGCTTTCCAATTATACCTCAAAGGAAATTCATCTCTGCTGCCTGGGTTTTACTATCCCATTTAGTTGTTTTCCACGTGCCTGCTGCGTATACCAATATGGGTGTGTAATGTTGAATACAAGATTTATTTTACATTTCTTGGGAACTTCCTGGTTCTACACCAGACCCCTCACACTCTGGTAAAACCCATTTGCTTGTTGGATCCTCTTATCAATTTTCTCACTTATCCTTCCATCATCCGCGAGGATACTCCCTAATTATTTGAAGCTTTTCACAACTTCTAATGGTTTTCCATCTACTACAATATTCTCCCTATAATTTTGCACATTTCTCGTCATCACATCAAAAGATGTATGTCATTAAGGCAACACTGAAATATGGCTCCAAAACTCTCTAAAAGCAATAAATACCATTCTCTTTGTAATTCCCGTATTGATGTACATATGTGGCTTCATTAAATATAGAACTGCAATGAATATTCAGAATGAAATATTCAAAACTATGGAAGATGCAGTGAGGAAGATGAAAGGAGGGAAGGCACCGGGTGTGGATGAGTTGAGTGTGGAGATGGTGAGAGCAGCAGGAGAGGTAGGGATACAATGGTTGTACCGAGTGATGAAGACAGCATGGAAGGAAAGGAAGACCCCAGAGGACTGGAAAAAGGGAATAATTGTCCCGATCTTCAAGGAAGGTAGTAGAACAGATTGCAGAAACTATCTGGGAATAACACTGATGAGTCATTGTGCAAAGATGTTTGAGAAAGTTTTGGAAAGGAGAATTAAGACAAGGATAGAAGGAGGGATGAGGGAAGAACAACATGGCTTCAGAGCAGGAAGGTCCACAGTGGATTTGATTTTTGCTGTAAGGCAGTTTCAAGAACAGCACTATGAGTATGGAACAGATCTACTGAATGCCTTCCTGGACATTGAGAAAGCATATGACAGTGTATGCAGAAACAAAGTATGGAAGTCCCTGGAGGATAGAGGAGTAGAAAAATGGACTATAAAGAGGATAAAGGAGATGTACAAGGGAAGCGTGAGCTGTGTGAAAGTGGGAGGAGAGAGATCGGACTGGTTGGAACAGAGAAAGGGCCTGAAACAAGGAAGTGCACTGTCACCATTACTTTTCATTGTGGTGATGGATGACATAATGACCCAAGTGGCACAAGTAATTGGGGAAGGAAAGATGAAAGCAATGGTGTTTGCAGATGATTTGATGATTTGGGGAACAAGGAGGAGGAGGTACAGGAACAGTTGGGCGTGTGGGAAGGAATAATACAAGGATATGGGATTAAATTTAGCATAAATAAGAGTGAGATGGTGATCACAACAAGGAAGAAGGAAAGAACCACAACGGGAATAACAATTGGTGGGGAACAGCTGAAGAAAGTGGAGAGTTTCAAGTATCTGGGAAGCCTGATACAAGATAATGGAAGAAACGATAGAGAAATAAATGAGTGGGGGAGGCAGGTAGAAGCATTTCGGAGGAGTGTGAGAAGCATGTTATGGAGCAAGGATGTCCCTCAGAACAGCAAAAAGATCATATATCGTTCGTACTATGTCCCTATCCTGACGTATGCCTCGGAGACCTGGGTTATGAAAGGAAGGGAGAAGAGCAAAATACAGGCCAGTGAGATGAGGTTCTTGAGAAGCAGTATTGGAGCTACAAAGATGGACAGAATAAGAAATGAGAGGACCAGAGAATTAAAGAAGGAGGAACCATTACAGTATGGTATAGAGAAATCTAGACGTAGATGGTATGGACATGTAAAACGAATGGAGGAGAAGAGGATACCCAGGAGGATATACGAGACGAAGTGGGAAGGAAAGAGACCGAGAGGAAGGTGGCTGAATGGGGTGGAAGAAAGCGTGAAGAAGAGAGGAGAAGACTGGACAAGGGTGGAGGCTGAGAGATGGTGGGAAGACAGAAGACGTTGGAGAGGCCTGTGTTCGAAACAGACCCGGCCAGTGGCTGGAAACTGTGCAAGATGATGATGATGATGATGATGATGGTTCTGTTATCCACATTCATTTGCTGTCAGATTCATGCTGAGCAACAAGGATGAAGGCAGAGGCTGACAGAAACTGTACAACAGACAATGTGCCTACAGAAACAACATACATAAATTGCCTGTGAAAACTGTACAACAGGAAATTCTATGCAATTTTAAAGTATGGGAGACTTCATTCTCATCCCTATAGTATGATAACTTTATCGAACTTGATGAAAACTTGACACCACTACGTTTAAATCCAAAGTGTCTCAGTGAACAGCTAGCAACTGAAATAAAGGAAGCTGATACTTGCAAGCAGCATGTATGGCAGAACAGGTAGCTATGAGCAAGCACTATCGCATGCTGACAAGCAAGTAATTAACACAAGGTTAACTGAGGTGTCCTGGATGCCAAAACAGAAGTATTTATGATAGCCATTCAAGACATTGACACAGAAACATAATTTAAAAAAATTATATTATCAAAGACAAAACATCAATGCATACATCCTTAAAGTGCCAAAATTAATCTGAAAGAATTGATCACATACCATACTAGCAGCATGCTCAATACTTGTACAAAGAGACTATGTACACAGGCATGACTAAAGTACTCAAGACAGCAGCGACTATTTATGAAAGAAAAGAAAGTTAGTGCATTCGTTTTGCATCAATATGTGCAAATAATTGGCAAATTGTTCTGTTCTGCCTTGTCAATACAAAAAAGAAAGGTTTTTATTTGAACATGTTTCAAACTGAAATTAGCTCATCATCAGCAATAACACACATACAGCGAGTAATACAGGTAGTACATAATGCAACGCGCCTATAATGGCAATAATTAAGACACTAGTATGTTTATATAACAAGCGGAGTGAGTTTTATAATTTCCATACGAGTGTCTTAATTACCAGTATAGGAGAGTTGCATACGACTGTTTATGTTCGATAATTATAATTTTATTGTATGTTCGAATAGAAATATTCATAAATATCTGTCGAGATACAGTCACTTGAATTTAGTGAACAGAGTGCAAGCGCTGGGTTTGCTGTCTGTGCTTTACAAGTTTTCTGACCCACAACTGCACTCTGTCTGCTTGGCAATGTCATATGTTTACAGCCTGCAGATGTTCTAATGCCGATCAGCACCAGCATTTACTTAAACTGTCCCCAAAGTCGTACGAAAGCAATGCCCTGTGTAGAAATTAGAGTTGGGGATATTTTAGTGCAGTACTATTTCTTTCCTCATATACGCCAGTTTATTCACACAAACATATGGGACAGTGCACTCTCCATGTCGGTAATTTATATAGAAGGATGCTGTGTTGCAATCTTCTCGACGTAGATTCATAAATTTCTTTCATATGTTGTAGTATTTTCTTGTTACCGTAAAGGTTCGTGCTGATTTGTCTTAGGGTTTGGGATTGTAACTACAATGGTTGATCCGATATTCTTTAGATTGTGAACTTTCAAATCGTGTAATTCATGTCCGACATGTTTGATTTTGAGTGCGTTGAGTGCATGTGTGAAGCTATCCTTACCTAATTGGTCAAGAAACTGAGTTCTGATAGGGTGCAGAAACTGTATCATAATGAAAACTTGGGCTCATTATAGTACAGTTTTCTGGCATATAATATTTACATTTAGCCATGGTTGAACATAATAGTACATTATGCAACGAGCCTATAACGGCAATAATTAAGACACGAGTATGTTTATAAAATGAGCGTAGCAAGTTTTAAAATTTCCATACGAATGCCTTAATTACCATTACAGTATAGGCGAGTTGCATACGACTGTTTATGTTCGACGATAATTATTACTATTTTATGTTCGAACATAAATATTCATAAATATCTGTCGAGATTTCACCAGTTTTATGTACTGAACAGAGCGCTTGGGACGCAGAGAATACCTTGTATTTGACCATGGCCTCCTGGAATACCTCACTATGACACTCGCCACGCAGTTAAATTTAAAATAGGGGGCCATGGAAGTGAGCGCAGGTGCGATGCTATCCTCACCTAATTGGTCACACGACTGTTTCTTGAGCTCTGATTGGTGGGAGAAACTGTATCATAATGAAAACTTGTACTATAATGAGCCTCATTATAGTACAGATTTCTGACATATAATATTTACATTTCGCCAGGGTCGAACATAAAAACACAACACTGAATAACAAAAAATGGTCAAGTTAGTCTAAAGGGAATTAAACATGGAAAATTTTAAAGTTAGAAGTTAAGTTTTCCAGGTTTAATTCTTCATCTTCTTCTTCATTGTCCTATTATTATTATTATTATTATTATTTTTCTTCTTCGTCTGGCGATCACACTCCTCCCAAAACATGCTTGGATAGTACCTTATTTCAAGTCATGGGGCACCAATCCTAGATCCAAACAATTACCCTTACCCACTCCATTATATTCATCACAATAACACAGGTTATCAGACAGATGTGATACTTGCACAAGTACATAGGTCTAATAACCAAAGATTTCTCAAGTACCTAAGTGAAGAAGCAACGAAGCAAACCATTCTTAATGACCAACTTCAGATATCTAATGTTTAATAATTTAAGCCTGCTTGAAAACCATGTGACATTTCAAAATTGTAATTTGGAGTAGGAATAGTGTGGGAAGTGTGGAACTGAGTTGCCATTATTGTATATTTCAAACTTTGGAATAAGATTATGATTCATTTTCAGTATGGACAAGCAGACAGCAACTTTCGTAAGGTGATGGAGATTGCTCACCATATGCGAGTTTCTGAAGATCCAACATTACGATCTCTTGCTGGTTCTCTATCTACAAGACAGCTGTTAAGAATTGCTCGTCGCATGGCCGCATATCCAACTGACAACCCAGCAGATATTATCCACCGAGCCTGTTTGACCAGGTATCCATCATAGTTTATCTAGGTTCTTTGCTTAATCTAATTTTTGCACATAGCTCCAATAACTTAACGAAATTAAAGTGTTTGATGGTCCTTATGAAATGTATAATATAATTTCCAAGAATTGGATGTTATCATTTTTTCACAACCTCTATGCTGACAAGTAAATGAGACTTTTCAGGTTTTAAAAAAGTGAGTTAACTCGTGCCTGAAGTTAGTGCCGACAGCAGTGGCGGCTGATGGATAATATTGTTCTTAGTGTTGCACTGTTTTTACCATTCAGTGCAATTTATGTGGGTGTATGTTTTATGCCAGGATTGGTCTGTTGAGTCATCGGAAACACATCCACAAGCTGGTTTGAAAAGCTCTCTGCAGGAAGAAGTATGTGTACTCGGAATCGAGTTACAGCCGACGACTATGAAGGGATGAGTTACGGTAAGAGACTGCTTGATATCGGAGAGACGATATAGCCTACACATGCACAGTAAAAGTGATGTTGCTTATTCGTCACTAATGCCGTAGTCCAGAGAACATCATATTCAACTCGGGATTACATGAATTATAAGTTATTTGAAAATCTTCACCACAACAAAAGAGCGTGAGCTATACAAAACGGTGAGAAAAAATGACAAGTGTCGGACTCGCGCGCAAATTGCATTGCAAGTCAATGGTATCGGTAGTAGACGGAGCTTTTCGTCTGTCCCTTTCCTTCCTTGTTGTAATCAGCAGGCAACAATCAGCTGAGCTAACTGTTGGAATAGGACTTATTTGGTCTAATATCTCTGCCATACCCTCCACTGTTGAAATCTGGTCGGTACTTAAGCCTGACAATGACCACATGGCGAGTGTTCCTGTACTGTTGGCGCACTTTGTTTTCTCAGTTCACAGTGCTACAAGATTTCCTGAATTATTTAAGAACAAACGTATGAATTCCTATGCACATATTAAGAAACTCATAGCTTTTTATTGCAGTGTTATTATTTATAGAAAAAATCTGGTCATTGTGCAACATTGCTGCACCAGGAGGGCTGGGTTTGGTACCCTGAGGCCAAAGTGGCCCGAAGACAATTAACCTAGTATTATTCTATGCGCACAATGAAACATGGACTCGAACAGCAATAGGTAAAATAAATATATATTCTCAAGGGAAAAGAATACAAGGCCGAATGGCTATGGGAGGGAACACCAAACTGCACTCCTACTATATATCAAAAATGGAGGTCAAGCTATACCCCAAATTATATGGCAACGCTGAATAATTAAAACAAGTTACATTTACGTGATTTAGAAATCACCACATATTAAACCTTTTCTAATTCTTATCCGAAACTACTACAGTCTCATTTCGATTCATTTCAATTGGTTACTCATTACATTCTTTCAAATAGGCATCCGAAAATGTTTTGCAACCAGCATGGGTGCTGTGCTTACGCGTCCATAATAGAGAGAAAGATGCCATTTCAGACAAACGAAAAGCAAGGGGCCGTTTGTCATTATAAAACTATCAAGTTCCCCACACCAAAATCCTGACAATTACATTCTTGAAATCATTTAATTTCACATTAGCAACATGGAACGATTAAAAATGAAACCAAACACATCTCGAAAGATGAAGTAAAACAAACTCTTTTTCGCTGCTTAAATAATAGGAGGCGTGTTATGAATATAAAATAATCTTAGGCCACATTATAATAGACCCATTAAAATATAAATTGAACAAATTAGCAAATCAAGAAAACGCCTTGGTAAAAGGAGAATAGCGTCCTTTTGGAATCGAAAGTTATTTCAATGCAACCGGCCAGACGACACTTGGCCTCTTAAAATTCGCAAACTTATTTCCCCTTTTCATGAAATTGTCATAAATGTTTTGTCTGACGGTTCTAGAGTTCCAATTAATATTATCTAACAGTTTTACCTTGTTCTCGGACCAAGATTTAGGTAGTGGTCCGAGGCTACCACAAACCGCGTCCTTTCACCACAAGCTCACATTATGTTCTCTTGTTCTCACTTAGCTTGGCTTCAATTCGACAATGGGACGCCATTTTGCGCATGTGCAGAAGTTCATTTTAAAACCGATGACAAATGAAGAACGCCTGGCACTAGTTTTAATGCCAACTTTTATAATTAATTTTCCTTCACCTCTTAAATGATCAAAACGTCCCTTTTTAACCAAATTTAATTTGGCAATAGAATTTTCATCGATGTGTCCGTCAATGATTGGCTATCAGACTTTAGATTATTTGAACAAATACCGCCAAATCCAGTACAGTCCCAGCATACATATTATTCACTAGACAGTCAACAATGGCTATATTCAATCAATGCAGACCGGAGTAATTAGTTAATATATTTTCCATTAAAAGACAATGGTTATTTAAGTTATTTATGTCTTCTTCTTGTATCCAGAAATGATTCACAATTAATGCCAGGAGCGTTGGCAGAAGAATGGGGGGGGGGTCACATGGGGGCGGCGACCGGGGGCGGGGCACATGGGGGCGGCGGCGGCGAAGTATTGTGAGTCGAAACCAATCGGCTCAGTCTCCCCCTGCGATTCCACCTGTAGGGGGTCAGATGATGATCCCCGATGGTAGCTGCAAGCAGGATGGAACCAGCTCTCCAATACAGCCTCTCCGGACCGTTACAACTGGACATCTCACGAAGTTGTAGTAAATGCTTCCACTCTGACCAGCAGAATGGCTAACACCTCCACTAGATGTTATGTCGTGCATGGTGACAGTAACCTGTGCACTGGCCACTGCCACGAGTGGTGAGTGATCACATCACTCACGTGACCAACCGGAACAGATACCAGATGGCAATAAGGATCACATGATCGCCATCTCACCGATGATATTCCATGTAGATTCAGTTACCATGTCGTTGTTATAGCAAGTGACATTCCTTGGCTTTTTGGAATAATCGCAGTGTTAGACCAGGTAAGACTGTTAGAGCTTAAACCGACAGACGATGTTTCAATTTAAATAGTTAGTTTACAATGTGACGAGTAATTACTAATATGAACATCACAATTCGATGTTCTGTTAAAATTTCTAGCTTGTTCCCAGCCAAAATAAATCCTGTTTTCACATTCTAAGGAAATTATTAAGTGGACGCAGCGTCACTTAACAACATGCCATCCCTCAACAATCATGGCAATCGGCTCTCAATTTATATAAGGTACCAAGGTACCACAGTACCTCCCGAGTCCTCTCAAACAGCACAGTCATGTAAGTTACTTCTGATGTACAATTACATCCAGTACAAATATACACACACAGCTCTCAAGCATGGCTTCAAACTTTATTAAGGTAGAACAGCAGGCGCAGAACCGCTCGAACAATCTCAGCAACCAAACAGCAATCACAATTTCACGTGAACCAAACTTCAACAGGACTACACACACGTGCTCAACTTCAGATAACGCAGGAATCCATCTCACATCTGCGACCAATCACCATCAAGCAGCAGTTACTACTGACATAACCTCACTATTGAACCAAACTCGCAGTCAGCTTACTACCAGAATCACCCAAGTTCACTCGCACGTTGCCCTCAGCAATCTTCTAACCTCACTGTCACAATGACAACACGCAGGATCTCACTCAACGAAACCAATCAATTCACTCACAATCATACCAAGTAAACTTCAATCAACACATTCGCAACCATCTCCACGATGGGCACCACAATCAACTTACCTTAGGTCACTTCAGCAACCTTTCTAATTTTGGGTTACTTAAGAGTAACTAACTCTTACCTTGGGTCACTTAAGAGTAACCAACTTTTACCTAGGGTCACTTAAGAGTAACCAACTCTTACCTATGTGTCACTTCACGAGCAACCATTGCCTTACCGTCCGTAGGTGCCAACTGACTACGTCTGTAGAACCAGACAAATAAATTCCTCACCTAATCAATTCAGAAAGAAAACCTTCACCTGTATCGCATACACAATGCAGCTTACAGTTTGCTCCCAAACTGGCCTCCACACCTGCCACGTGTTTCAGCGACAAGAAATATCCACCTGCATATACCTTCCCTTCATGAAAAGGCTCCCTGCATATACCTCTTCTAATTAATAAGTCAAAGCACCACTCGACTAACTCAATCACAAACTCACCATCAGATCACTCATTAAAACCAACCGTCCGTAGGTGCCTAAGTCGTCTGAAATATCAGACAAGAAATATTTCCAATCCTCCTAATTCCATAACAGAAACAGTTGCCAGCCATCTCCGGAACTAGTCTGGAACACCTGCCACGTGCGCCAATGAAAGGAAACATCGCCTGCATACGCCTCTTCACCAAAACCACCTGCAAACGCCTCTTCACAAAGACCACCTGCATACGCCTCTTCACAAAGACCACCTGCATACGCCTCTTCACAAAGACCACCTGCATACGCCTCTTCACAAAGAAAAGGCCACCTGCACTTTCACTTAAGGACATTAGGCACCACTCGACAATCCATCACACATCATCAGGGAATTAAACATCCTGGTATCACCGACGAACCTAACCTCTCGAAGCACAAATACTACTCCGAGTACTGACAAATTACACAACTCAATCCCACCAATACCAACACGGTACTAACAAAACAAAACCTAGACACTAACCGAAGAAATCTCAAATACTCAACCGAGTACCAACGCACAAGAAAATAAATAAAAACACTAACCCTAATTAAATCTCAACTAGTACCAACAACGCAGTACATGGATCACAAATCCACAAATCACAAACAACAAAACACTCCCTAACAAGTACTCACTCGAGCACCAAGTACCAACCAGGCACTAAACACACCTGAAATAAAACAACAAAATGTACCCTCAAAATACTAAACTACGATGTGCGATCATCACCAGCCCGCACGACATCAAGAGTCAGAGGAGCATAGCAATGTCGACATCACCAACCATCACTGAAAGTACCAGAATCATAAATAGACAGAGACTGGCTACTCCCGCTAGGTTGGTATCACTCGACGATCTCCGCATCAACTCCTCACTTCTCAATTGGCATCCTGAAATGCCCTAACCTCACTCGCTCAACCACACGCACACCAACACCAACCATACGTGCAGTCCTGGCACGTCACTCGTTCGATTCCTAACTCTAACCAAACCTGAAATAAATTTCAAAATTTCTATCTACCGACTGAAGATCAAAACTTCACACGACCAAAATACGATCACCTAGATCAGCTCTTCTTATAACTGCTTTCTGCTTCCTAATTTTCGACCGCACGTCGCACGAACAGCTACAATCACAACAACTACACACCCAACACAACGGGGCTTCACGACTCCACAGCTGACTTAACACCTGACCTCGGCCTAGCAATTTTAAAACTCGCTGTTTCACCACCTGAAAAGCTTCAGCTCGACACTGCTGTTGTATGTACTCACAGTACATTACTCGTCCACCTGCATGTTCACAGAAAACATCACTTATCATGTCACAAGACATTACACATTCAACTCGATGACAACAATTATCTGCGCACAGATGTTTCTCACAGAATACAGCAAAATAATTGACTATTCAGTTCACTAAATTTCATTAATGCTTAGATGACTTAATCACATTGGCAACACAGCCAGAACAAATAGCAATTCAAAATTTTGCAACCATGCCATAATGATTTTCAGCAAGAACTCAACGCGCGAATGATATCACTTTTCACACAACTTGACAGGAACACAGAACGATTAGCCATTAGCACTTTACTTAACAGCTGTGCATAGATAACTTTCTACCATGAATCAAATAACTACTGTACTGGTTTGATCCTACCTTGGAAGTAGCCTGTAGTACGGAACATCACAGAGCGTGATAACAGAGAGAATCCATCAGCCAATTTTACCATGCTTACAGAGAGACCATGTTCTTGAGTGCCAGTATTAAAACTGGACTTGACTCGTCGTCAGTGCGTTCACGCACTGAGGAATGCCAGCAACGCTTTGTCCATTCACAGCCATGAAAAGAAAATCATAATATTAGCCAGAGTACCACAGTAGGCATCCTACCTAACCTTAGTTAACCCTCAGTTACTCACTTCTCCCGAGCTGCTCGAATCCACGTAAGTTAATTCAACAATATACCACGGCAAAAACAACACCAGGCAACGGCTCCAGAAAATCGAACCACGATCTATAGCTACCATAAATCTGCACCAGGAGGGCTGGGTTTGGTACCCTGAGGCCAAAGTGGCCCGAAGACAATTAACCTAGTATTATTCTATGCGCACAATGAAACATGGACTCGAACAGCAATAGGTAAAATAAATATATATTCTCAAGGGAAAAGAATACAAGGCCGAATGGCTATGGGAGGGAACACCAAACTGCACTCCTACTATATATCAAAAATGGAGGTCAAGCTATACCCCAAATTATATGGCAACGCTGAATAATTAAAACAAGTTACATTTACGTGATTTAGAAATCACCACATATTAAACCTTTTCTAATTCTTATCCGAAACTACTACAGTCTCATTTCGATTCATTTCAATTGGTTACTCATTACATTCTTTCAAATAGGCATCCGAAAATGTTTTGCAACCAGCATGGGTGCTGTGCTTACGCGTCCATAATAGAGAGAAAGATGCCATTTCAGACAAACGAAAAGCAAGGGGCCGTTTGTCATTATAAAACTATCAAGTTCCCCACGCCAAAATCCTGACAATTACATTCTTGAAATCATTTAATTTCACATTAGCAACATGGAACGATTAAAAATGAAACCAAACACATCTCGAAAGATGAAGTAAAACAAACTCTTTTTCGCTGCTTAAATAATAGGAGGCGTGTTATGAATATAAAATAATCTTAGGCCACATTATAATAGACCCATTAAAATATAAATTGAACAAATTAGCAAATCAAGAAAACGCCTTGGTAAAAGGAGAATAGCGTCCTTTTGGAATCGAAAGTTATTTCAATGCAACCGGCCAGACGACACTTGGCCTCTTAAAATTCGCAAACTTATTTCCCCTTTTCATGAAATTGTCATAAATGTTTTGTCTGACGGTTCTAGAGTTCCAATTAATATTATCTAACAGTTTTACCTTGTTCTCGGACCAAGATTTAGGTAGTGGTCCGAGGCTACCACAAACCGCGTCCTTTCACCACAAGCTCACATTATGTTCTCTTGTTCTCACTTAGCTTGGCTTCAATTCGACAATGGGACGCCATTTTGCGCATGTGCAGAAGTTCATTTTAAAACCGATGACAAATGAAGAACGCCTGGCACTAGTTTTAATGCCAACTTTTATAATTAATTTTCCTTCACCTCTTAAATGATCAAAACGTCCCTTTTTAACCAAATTTAATTTGGCAATAGAATTTTCATCGATGTGTCCGTCAATGATTGGCTATCAGACTTTAGATTATTTGAACAAATACCGCCAAATCCAGTACAGTCCCAGCATACATATTATTCACTAGACAGTCAACAATGGCTATATTCAATCAATGCAGACCGGAGTAATTAGTTAATATATTTTCCATTAAAAGACAATGGTTATTTAAGTTATTTATGTCTTCTTCTTGTATCCAGAAATGATTCACAATTAATGCCAGGAGCGTTGGCAGAAGAATGGGGGGGGGTCACATGGGGGCGGCGACCGGGGGCGGGGCACATGGGGGCGGCGGCGGCGAAGTATTGTGAGTCGAAACCAATCGGCTCAATTGCAACCTTATTACCACGTGCCACTGACTGGCAGTGGTCATACTGAATGTGTTGGTTTACTTTTTTTTTCACACTCCTCCTGACAATTGCTGAGACAGTACCTTATTTGAAGTCCTTATGATTATTTAGAAATGTAACTATTCAATTTTGGTCCATATTGACTGTTAATTATCTGAGGAAATTTTAACTGATAGTGTACCATAAGTTATATAAAACCTTTTTTTATAACTTAAACCTAGTAACATCCTGGATTTATGCATACTTGAGTCACCAATGTCCTGGTGCAAGTCTTTGAAACTGACACCGCTTGGGTGACTTGCATGTCAACCGTACCATTCCAATACATCAGTTTAGATTACATATTTTGGCAGAGCTGGGAATCAAACCCAGGCCTCCATAGTAACAGCCAAAATCACTAACATTTACACCATGACACATGAACTATTAGATCTTTTTGTGTTCATTGATGCCATGATAAATGCGGAACTTTGCAACCAATTGAGGTAATGCAGCAATCGTCTCTCTAGGCAATAAGACCAATGTAGCTAGTGTATGCTAACACAACCACTCTTGTCATTATTGGTCTGAATTCCAAGAATTAGATTTTTACGTTTGCATTGCTTGTACTCAACAACTCGTCGTTGGCTATGGCTCGTTTTAAGAGTACACATTTCCTACTGCAAACTATAAAATCACACTCAAACCAATAGGTGGAAGTGCCGTCAATGACTACCAACTGGCTAATCCTGCCATGAAATATGTGACCACACAAATTGCATCGATGTATGGGGCAGACATGGTTGAGTTTTCCAGAGCTTTCATGCTTATCACTTTGTCTGGAAAGGAGTGACACTCGAAAGCTGTGAAACGCCTCGATATTTGGGAATCAAGCTTGATTGTACCCTGAGCTTCAGGAACATTGTAGAGAATTGAAGTGCAAGATCAGCTCAAGGAATAGCATAATGTGGAAGTTGATAAGTTCAACACGGGGAGTGAACCCTCAGGTTCTACGTTCAACAGCTTTGGGACTTTGCTTCGCAGCAGGAGAGTACGGATCATCAGTGTGGGGAGCATCTGCCCATACCAAGCAAGTGGAAATAGCTCTTAACAAGTCCACCCGTATTATCACTGGATGTCTGAGACCTACTCCAGTGCAGATGATCTACCATCTCGCTGGCATTGCACCTCCAGCTATTCGACGTGAGGTGGCAGCAGAGAAAGATAGACAAAAGCTTGAGGCAGATCCCAGACATTCCATGTTCAACCACAAAGTGACCACTCCTCGCCTAAGATCCAGGAAGAGTTTTATTAAGAGAACAGCACCTCTCCATACCAAACCAGACGTCTGGCGTTTGTCACTCTGGAAACAAATAGTACCAGAGGGGTTTACCCCTAAAGAAGAACTGAGCAGTGGTATTCGATTGCCTTATACCACCTGGAGGTCCTTAAACCGGTTGAGAACAGGAGTGCCTACAGTAAGTATCGTAGCAACTTGTGAAGTGGGGTTATGCAAAAGATCCAAGATGTGACTAATGGAGAAATCCAGACTCCACAAAACATGCTCACGTGCCAAGATCTGAATGACACCTGCAGCCAGGAAGACCTTATGTTGGCCACAGACCGAGGGATAAGAGCTGCCGAGTTCTGGAAAGGAAGAATTTAGTGTCTCTCCCGGACACGGAAATATAAATACAAAATTATACTTAGCTTCTTCATTTCTACGGCATTCTCTTTGAATTCAATCAACAGTAGCGGAGATAGTGTGGCACCTGGCTTAATCGTCGCACCCTACTTTTCAAATGCAAAATTTCATACATTATCATCACATAGCACATTCATATTTGTGCACTGATCGGTTGCACACGCTGCTGCGAGCAAATACCCAAGCATGTCCTTGTCAGAAGAAAGGAGTCTCTGTGCCTGCGATCTATGATTCGCACTATGCAAACGACCAGCACACAATACGGTAGATACCGGCCGTTCTCGTCGCCAATCCAGGGAAGTGAAACTTCAATAGATACAGCTTCCTTGAGCTGGCCTTGGAATGACAATTTTTTCTGCCATATGAAGCGCTGCTAGCCCCAGTCCACCCACGTGAAGAGACGTGATGGTGCAATGGTCAAGCAGCTTCTCCCACCAGGCAGAACAGGTTTGATTCCCAGTCAATGCATGTAAGATTTTCTAAGTAATAATAATATCGTATGGCCTCGGGTGCCTGGTGCAAGCTTTGTTAATTGACACCCAGAGGGTAGCTTGCATGTCGAATTTCGTCATTCCTTTGAACGCTATGAAAGTCAAGGAGGTTAGATATCTAAACTCCTTGACACTACAGCGCTTTCTAGTAGAGAATGGAGGAACTTTCTGTTGGCGGAAAATCCCGAGATTAATTTTGCCATTGAACACGGCCTACTGAATTCAAATGGGTTCTTTAACATGCCAACAACGTATGACATGAGTATCGTGATTTTTGTCGCCTTCAAAAATCACTTACCATGGCCAGGGGCGAACCTGCAATCTTGGAGTTGGTAGTCCGACACTATAACCACTCACCCACCGTGGCAAGTGAAATATACCCTATGGTTTGGATTCCGCATAAAACTGTAGGTCCTGTGACTCATAATCACAAAATGTGATTGTGATGAAATTATAAAGTAACAGAAAGAGGTGGAGAAACTTGGCATCATGCGGTTCGATCAAACATCATATCGACATACCAAAAATCAAAATTAGAAGTGTACAAAGAAATGCAGTAAAAAACATTGCTTGCTGTTAGACAGAATCAACTACATGCAGATATAGGCTAGTTAGTTATTGGAGTTTTAAGTGGCTGAATAATCTGCCCCTAAGATATAGGCTAATGATTAACAGGATAGCAAAGAAAGTTATTATTTTGGATTCAACAATCTGCTTAAGGAGCAACCTTCATGAAACCAAACTTGATTGTTTTTAGTTAATTTAAAAAAATCTTCAAAAAGGCAATTACTATTCTTAATTCTAAGGTTGCATCACTACGGATTTTCAAATAATGTTACTGTAATACGACTCATTACTTATTCTTGCAGATTTCTTCCTACTTTGGCCAGGCAAGCTCTGGACAATGTCTTGGCCAATTCTGCTATTGATTTCCAACCACCTCAAGAAGAGTCTGTAACTCCAGCCTGCCGTGTGGATGGAGATACATTGACCATAGGACACACTACTGCTCAGCGGTACCAAACTTCCAGCAAGACAAAAGTGCCCGATGTGCTCTTCTATGATATTCCACAGGTAACTGCAACAGAACTAGCTTTAGCAAATTTATGGAGACAGGAATCAAAACAAAAGTTCGGTGCTTTTCAGTCAGTCAACGCTAATCTACCCAAGAAGAGCTGGGTGATGCCCTAATCCTGAAATAAATTACATGAGATTAATAAATACACTAGGATGACCAGTTTTGATCGTCAAGCGATCATCATCAGATCCATTACACTTAGGCTAAAACATCTATGTTTGAGAATACAGGTGAAAAATATTTACAATATGTACAATTACTTAGTTGCAGTATTGGTATTGCAACTGTCGGTGTATGCTAAATGTAGTATATCTAATGCAGTGGTTCTGAACCCGTAGAAGTCTGCGGACCACTCAGCGTGAAATTGAATCATGTAGGGACCCCCTCTCCTCCCTCCCTCCCCCCCACCCAATACACCTCATCAGTTGTAACACTTCCTCAATAACACTTATTTTGAAGATATTTCAAAACCTGATAGTCATCGCCGCGAATACATTCGGACGATTCTCGTTCAACGCACATAGTTTTCGAAATCCCCATTTATTGGCCACTTTTTTATACGTGCTGGTGGACCCTTTTCTCCCGCGGACCACTCCCGAGGCACTCGCGGACCACCGGTTAAGAACCACTGATCTAATGTTAGGTGAAATGCTAAAATGGTGATAGAAATCCGGAGTTTGTCTGTTTGGGGTGATTATATGGTTGTAAAAAATCGACTATGGTTATACTGTAATAATACAGGCTGATACTTATCCGATTGTCTTCCTGGCTGGAACTTCGAGCAGTTTCGTGTTCACTCTAGCACCAGTTGTGGTCGACTGAACCCGGGTGTTAACTGGACGAAACTGGTTTTTCCTTTCTCCCCCCTTTGCTCCTAAGTGCTGTCTGAGGTCAGTGCAATGTTTATTTGTGTGAGGTTGCCAAATCTAGATAAGAATGTATGTTATTGAATACAGGAAGATCTACAACTATTAAAGACCGTGGAACTGTCTTCGCCACGCGTGGACTAAAAAGCCATTCGAACCAAGCGCTGCCCGGTCAATTGAAGATGTCCCGGCACCTTTAATACTGCCGCGCATACCGGCCTAGGTTTATTGCAGAAAAAAGTACATAGTACACCTGATCCAGATAACATTTACCTATTAACTATGTGAATACGAACACACATAAAATCACTAATCTTTTCAAAAAGCAAGGCCTAAAAATAGCATTCACAACGAACAATACAACCGGTAGACACCTGCAAAATAGTCATCTAAATAAACAAGACCCGTATTCAATGTCAGGGGTATATTCTATTACATGCCAAGACACTGGTTGTCAAGCTAATTACATTGGACAGAGTGGAAGACGAGTAGACACACGTTATAATGAACATAGGAATGCGATAAGATACGGAACACATTCAGCCGTATGCGAACATGTGTGTGACACGGGGCACAGCTTTACTAAAATAGAGACTGTCCTAAAAATAATTCATCATGAATCGAAAGGCAGAGCTCTCGACATAAAGGAAGCAATCGAGATTCGCCTAGCCAAACGAAACAATCCCAACAATCTAAATGAACGCACTTTTATGGAGAGTTCACCCCTTTTCACTCTACTAAAAAACACACCCTGTCTGAAACAAGACACAACTTAGCGATACAGCCAAGCTAGATTTTTAAAAAAAAGGGGGGGGGGGGGGAAATAGGGGTGTATGTGTACTATGTACTTTTTTCTGCAATAAACCTAGGGCGGTATGCGCGGCAGTATTAAAGGTGCCGGGGCGTCTTCAATCGACCGGGCAGCGCTTAGTTCGAATGGCTTTTTAGTCCACGCATGGCGAAGACAGTTCCACGGTCTTTAATAGTTGTAGATCTTCCTGTATTCAGTAACATACATTCTTATCTAGATTTGGCAACCTCACACAAATAAACATTGCACTGACCTCAGACAGCACTTAGGAACAAAGGGGGGAGAAAGGAAAAACCAGTTTCGTCCAGTTAACATCCGGTTTGTCGACCACAACTGGTGCTAGAGTGAACACGAAACTGCTCGAAGTTCCAGCCAGGAAGACAACCAAATAAGTATCAGCCTGTATTATTACAGTATAACCATAGTTGATTTTTTACAACCATATAATCACCCCAAACAGACAAACTCCGGATTTCTATCACCATTTTAGCATTTCACCTAACATTAGATATCCTTCATTTAGCATACACCGACAGTTGCAATATCAATACTGCAACTAAATAATTGTACATATTGTAAATATTTTTCACCTGTATTCTCATAGATGTTATAGCCCAAGTGTAATGGATCTGATGATGATCGCTTGACGATCAAAACTGGTCATCCTAGTGTATTTATTAATCTCATGTAATTTATTTCAAGATTAGGGCATAACCCAGTTCTTTTTGGGTACATTCGTGTTGACCAACTGAAAAGCACCAAACTTTTGTTTACTTAGGCAACACTGAAAATGGGCTTCAAACCCCATAATGGAGACAGGAATATTAATCAGTGGCAGTAAAATGTGTCCTGGGCCCACAAACTGTTGTCTGTATGCTGTTGTGATGGTGTTCGTTTGTTTCCAGACATTAGTCTACGTTTCATTTGAACAACCCTTATGTATTCAGTGCAGTTAGTTTCAAATATTTCAATAAGGTTAGTCATCATCATCATCCTAAACCAACTCCAGTTGCCCGGGTCTGGTATATGAGCCCCCTCCATTTCATCGTGTCCTTCTACCACTCCTCCTCCACCAACTTGTCCCAATCATGACCTCTCTGCAGTACATCGTTCTTAACTGTATCTATCCACTTCTTTCGTGGCCTTCCCATGGGTCATCTTCCTTCTACTTTTCTCTCAAATTCCTTCCGTGCAGTTCTGTTGTCTGGCATCCTCTTCATGTGACCAAACCACTTCAATCTTGAGATCTGGATCTTATTGAGGAGAGAATCATCTATTCCTACTTCTTCTCTAATCTTCTCATTCCTGATCTTGTCTTTCCTGGTTTTCTGAATCACGGTACGTAGGAATTTCATTTCGGCTGCCTGGAGTTTAGAGTTTTCTCTATTGGTTAGTGTTGTGGTTTCTAGACTGTATGTAAGAATCGGTGTATAATAGGATTGTACAATGTCGTCTTTATTTTCATGGGCATTTGCTCATCCCACAGCAGGTGTCTTATCTGGTGGTAAAATTGTGTTGCCTTATTACGGTAATTCAATTGTGTACCTCATGTTTTGCTAGGTTGTCACTTGATAGAATGCTACCCAAGTACTTGAAAACTGGAACGCTGTCCAATTTGGCTACATTTAGCATGACTATTGGTTCTACTCCTTCCTCATACACTTTCATCACCACCGTCTCGTTGATGTTTAAACCATATTTCTTAAACTCCTCATTCCAGCTTTGCAGCCTCTCACCCAGTTCCTCCTCTGATTCACTCCAGATCGCAACATCATCTGCAAAAGTGAAGGCTCTAATATCTCCATGTTCTTTCCTTTAAATACATTTCATTACCACATCCATCACAATGATGAATAGAAACGGTGACAATGAGCTGCCTGCTGCACTCCTCTCTTTGTTTCAAACCAGTCCGATAAACCATGTCCTACTTGAATGCAACTTCTATTCCCATTGTACAACATTTTCACTTTGTCTATGAGGCTGTCTTTCACTTGAAGTTCCTTCATGCATTGCCAAAGTGTTTCCCTTGGTACACTAACATAGGCTTTCTCAAGGTCCAAAAATATTAGAAATAAAGGTTTGTTCTTCTCCCAGTGTTTTTCCATTAGCATCCTAAGTGCAAAGATAGGTCTATAGATGACCTTCCTTGTCTGAAACCATACTGTTCTTCCTCCAAAATTGGCCCTACAATATATCTGATTCTGTTCTCTATTATTTTTCCAATATTTTCAGAGCATGAGACAGTAGTGTAATACCCTGATAGTGCATTTACGTTGGCTTCCTTTCTTGAACAGAGGGACAATGATGCCCATCTTCCAGTCCTCTGGGATAGTATTTTCCTCCCATATCCTGTTGAGCAGTCTGTATAACCATTGGATTGCTGGAATTCTCGCCGCTTTCAGCATATCCGCACTCACTTAGTCTATGCCCACTGCCTTTCCTTTCTTCATGCTCTTGAGCACCTTTTCAACCTCCAGCCATGTGATTAGTGGTTCAGTCGTGGTTGTTCGACTTGACTCTTCTCTGTCTGTTATGTTTTCTGTGTCTCCGTTCAACAGCTTTTCAAAAAAAATCTTTAGTTCTTGTTGGATTTCTCCCTCTTCTTGTGCCCGAGTTCCATCATCACGTTCTATTGCTTTTATGGTCTCTTGATCCCTTCTCTTGTTTTTCACTACTTTATATAGCAGTTTCACATTTCCTCTGCTATCCTCTTCCAGTTTGTCTGCAAACTCATTCCATTTTTTCTCTTTTCCTTCTCTCACAATGTTCTTAACAGCAAGTTTCTTGTTCCTGTACATTCCTTGGAGTCTTAGTATTTCTTGTTCAATGCGTTCTTGCCCCTGATTTTGTTTTTCCTTGCCTAGTGCCTTCTTTATTTGGTTTCTTTCTTTCACAGCTGTTCTAACTCTATCTGTGTGGTGTCTGTTTCTTTCTTTTGATGGAACTTGTAACTCCACATAGGGTTTTGGCCTCTCCCACAAAGGTGTCTTTGAAGGTCTTCCTCTCTTCATTAACGTTGGTTACTTCACCCTTTGGCAGATTCTGTTGAATTCTTAGTTTATATTCTTCCTGTAGTTAAGCTTCTTCCAATTTCCATGTTTTTACCCTTGGTGTTTTCATAATAATTTTCTGCATTTCATTGGTCGAATGTTTGAAGTCTACTACCAGCAGTCTATAGTCGCTTTTCATACATTCACTAGGGATGACCTTTACATCTGTGATATATCTGCCACCATCCTTATTCGTGATTACGTAGTCAATCAGTATTCTATACTGGCCATCCCAAGTGTACCGTGTTACCCTGTGACTGTCTTTTTTTTTTAAATGTATTTTTGATGATAAGACCATTTCTTCTGCACAAATCTAATAGTTGTTCTCCTTATGGATTTCTTTTTCCAAATCCATGTGGGCCAATGATGTTGTCGTATCCATATCTGCTTACCCCAACTTGCGCATTCAAATCTCCAATAATAATAACGGTTTCCTCATCAACTGCATCTTCCAGGTCTTGACGAAATTACTCCTTGTCTTCCTCACTGCAGCCTGTCTGTGGGGCATATACTTGTATGACTGTTTACTTAGTGGTCTCCAGTTGCATGGACAATTTTATGATTCTATCACTTTTGCAGATAACTTCAGCTGTGGCATCAGTCCCCTCGCTTATTAAGAATCTGACACTATTCTTTGCTTCCTTCCCCTGTCCACTCCAGTACAACTTGTATCCTCCCTGAGAGTCTTACTTCCTATCCCTTTTCATTTGGTCTCACTTAATCCCAATATCGATATTTTTCTTCTATCCATGATGTCTATGAGTTCTTCTGTCTTTCCCGTTAATGATAGAATGTTCATAGTTCCAATTCGGTATTTGTGTCTCTTATTAGTTTTGGGTTTCCTCTCAGAATATTGTATATCATCAGCCTTACGGTCATCATACTTTACAATTGTCTGAGAGGACGCGTAAGTCCGGTCTATTCTTTTTCCAAGGCTCTCGTTCTTGTTGAAAGCAATCTTCAGAAAACTCTTCTGCTGACTTGCTAGGCCTAACGCATAGGAGGATTTTCTTTCGGGGTTTACTCTCTTAGCTTTTGGCAGTCCCCTGCCACAACTACAAGGCAGCAGCTAATGAATTTATGCAGCATTTCCTCCACAAAGGTTTCATCAAACCTCCTAAGAAAGAACTCCTCCGCCCAAAGCCGTTGGTTTTCTTTAAGTTTACCAGGTTTGGCAATGAAAAGAGAACAAGAGGTCTGACCCCTCGAAGAATGAGGGATCAGGAAAGATGAGACAAGGGCCAACTAAGGCGGGAAAGTGAAAGACTCCCTAGCCCTCTTATACCCTAATACCGTCGGGGTCGGAAAAGAACGAGTTGACCAAGGGAGGTCGACAGGAAGGAAGACGAAGAGAAGCCCGGCATAAGTAAGTGGAAGCAATGCCGGACTCAGCTGGAGTCCCGTGGTTGCTAACCCACGTCCCACTAGATGTGAGCCCCTGAGGTTAGTAAAGTAATCAAATTTTACAGCATTTAGGAATGAATCAAAATGTTAAAATTCAATGCCAAAAGACGCACACACATGCAATAAAATTAATTTTCTGAAAATAACACTAAGTGGAAAATGAATGATTTAAAACCAGACATCTCATATGATTAGATTAGATTACATTTTTATTTATCCATTTTATCAATTACCTACATACAATACAATTTTGATATAGGTCATATTATTATAACCGATCTTAGGAGATACAATCTTATTGGACAACTATTTGCACCTTACTCTATTATCACAATATGAAAACTTAATTCTATAAATACATCAACTTACAGTATATGCTAAGATATTCAACTACAGATTAAAAACAATGGCACTGCAGATAAGCTTTCAACATTCTTTCAAAGGTTTTTATTTTTTGGAGCAAATTTTATATACAGTGCACTCCCGATAATTCGCGTGCGGATAATTCGCTTTGCGGTTAATTCGCGGGTCTCCAAATATATTTTAAACAGAAATTCTCACGGCAACTAATCATCATGCTAAGTAAAGCAATCTCTCAGTCATTTAAAAGAATTTTCGAGCGACGCAATGCGTAAAGACGAAATCATTGACATTTGAGAAGACTGAACTGCGTTTCTCTGTGATGGAACAGTAGGCCTACCGTACTTGCGCAATGTTCGAAACATACGAGCAGGTTGCCGCGAGTGGTACCATAGCAAAGATTTCCTTTATCTTCGAAGCCCAAACAATACAAGAGGAATGCGCTTTCACTGGGAACCTACCCTCCCTTTCCCAAACAGCCACACTCAAAGGTCGCTGACCTGTGAGTTGTGAAGGGTGGATGCGCGGACAGCGTATTGTAAACAGCGATTATTGCGTAATGACGTAAACTTTCGCGAGACCGAGAGCGTGTTTGTTGGATGCTCTTTATGCAGTCAAACAGTCATGAGAGAAAAATACCGCTACAAAAGCAAGCTCTTGCCGACATCTGTAACGACGATATTTCGAATGGGCAAGTGAGACGCCGATAAAGACGATTATGATTTAAGACATGAAAGCAAAGATGAAATAGCACGGAATTTGACTGTTGGTGAGGAAAACTGAGATCCAGTTGATATCGAGTGCGGGAGTGATGCAACGGAAATCCCGAAAGTTTCCCACAGAATCTAGTCACACTTATCTCTTATATAGAAAAACGAAATGAATTTTCGTTCTCTTACAACGTTTTCTTCGGAAATGTGCACTCGAAAATTAGAATAAACGATCTAAGAAACAAAACGGGATGACTTAAAAAAATATATTATTGTAGGCATAATCCACATAGGCCTGCCTCTAGCCTAGCATGTCTTATAAGACACTACAATCAAGTGGTTTAATTATTATTTTGCGTTTCAAGCATATTTCAATATTTTAATCAATAGTTTTGTTTTTACTAGGCTTAAAAATAACTGCGGATAATTCGCGGTTTTCAATAATTCGCGGAATTTCGTGCATTAATTACCGCGAATTACCGAGAGTGCACTGTACAGGGTAGAACTTGGTAGAACTTGTGCATCCTCTTGCACAACAGTGGTATTGTTCCTTAAGGAAGGGTCTCTTACACAAATGGGGGTAACTAATATGAGTTCCAGATGGTATTCACTTTATTATAGATGTGGAAAGAATACATTAAACTGGCCTTTCTAGATGTCCTGGTTCTCAGGCAACTTGCTTGGACACAAAGATAGAGTATTGGAAAATCTGTGTTAACTGATTATTACTTGCAAAACAATTTCAAAATGCTGCCATCAACAGAAGGAAATGGTGGTATAAATTTTCTTGAGATTAATAAATTCACTTGGATGACCAGTTTCAATTGTCAAGCGATCATCATCAGATCTTTACATTTCGGCCATTAAATCTATGTCTACAAGTATGTGGGTGACGATGGTATTTACAATATACAGTATACATCGTCGTCGTCGGCTGTAACTCGATTCCGAGTAAACATACTTCTTCCTGCATAGAGCTTTTCAGACCAGCCTGTGGATGTGCTTCTGATGACTAAACAGGCCAATCCTGGCATAAAACATGCGCCCACATAGATTGCACTCATTGGTCGGGGGAGGGCGGGGTTGCAATTGACGAAGCTTTCTTGCTTGTCGCTTGGCCTCTTCATGTCTGCGATGTTCTTCTTCAAAGAAGTTGACAGCCGTCGATGTAGTGTTCCGCCACAGTAAACGGTCCGCAGCAGATGTTTCCCATGAGTGGATGTCTATACCAGTTGTCGTCATGATGTGTTTTAATTGGTCTTTAAAACGCTTCAAAGGGGCCCCATGAGGTCTAGTGCCGGAGCAAAGCTCACCATAAAGGAATTGACGTGGAAGCCTGGTATCACTCATACGGTGAACATGGCCTAACCATCTCAGTTGATGAGCGATGATAGTTGTCTCAATGCTATCGAGATGCGCTCTCTCGAGAACTGCAGTGTTGGTCACGTAGTCCTCCCACTTGATGTTCAAGATGTATCTCATCTTTTGTTGGTGGAAACGCTCAAGTTTCTTGATATCACGGCGATAGAGTGTCCAAGTTTCACAGCCATACAGTAGCGTTGAGATGACGACAGCTTTGTACACCATGAGTTTGGTATGCATCTTTAGGTCTTTATTCATGAAGACTCTGTGCATTAAACGGCCAAATGCTGCATGGGCAGCCCCAATTCTTTTGTCAACATCCTGTTCGCAAGTATGAAAAATGATCAACCTGCTCCAGTGTTGAGTCTAAGATGGAGATATTGAACTCACGAAGAGGTAATCCTGGGGCAGGTTGTGCATGCACCTTTGTTTTCTTTGCATTGATGGTGAGACCAAAGAGATCACACGCAGTGCTAAAGCGATTGACCGATTGTTGAAGCTCTGCAGCTGTCGGAGCAGGAGATGCGGTGTCATCGGCATACTGCAGTTCTGTCACCCGGGTAACTTGGGTATGTCTCTGTGAACGAAGTCTTGCCAGATTGAAAATACCTCCATCGAAGCGAAACTTAATCTCTATGCCTGGGTTGTTGGAAGATGATTCATACATCATGGCAGCCATGTACAATGCAAAGAGTGTTGGAGCAAGCACACAGCCTTGTTTCAAACCGTGAGAGATTGGAAATGGATCGGATACAGAGTCACCATGAAGAATCTTCCCAGACATTCCATCATGAAGAGCTTTAACTAATTCCACATAGCGATCGGGACATCCAAAGTGCGTTAATACTTTCCACATAGCAGGTCTTGGTACAGAATCAAAGGCTTTTTCCAGGTCATAGAAAACTAAATACAGGGGCTCCTGTTGCTCTCTGCACTTTTCCTGGAGTTGTCTGGCACAGAATATCATGTCTGTTGTGCCCCTGGAGGTTCGGAAACCACATTGAGACTCGGGCAAAATCCTCTCCGAGATACTTTGGAGCCGGTTTAGGAGAATTCTTGCTAGAACTTTACCTGCAATGGATAATAGCGATATACCTCGGTAGTTCCCACACACGCTACGATCGCCTTTCTTGAAGATAGTTATGATGGCAGCATTCTTCAAGTCGTCAGGTACTTCTCGAGTTTCCCAAATTAACAGGATAAGTGTAAAAAGTCGAGTCTTCAAGGCCATACCTCCACTTTGTAACAACTCCAGAGGGATGTTATCAGGACCAGTATACATATATATAGCAGATTTTCAAACAATCTATGCACAGAATCTATAACTAAAGGCCCTTCATTTTTCTGCAGTATGTTGTTGTTTCCTATGGCTAGCCCGGATTCCAATCCATCAGCTTTCTTGTGTTCCAATAGAGTATTTCAACCCATCGAATTTCTTGCAGTTGATTTTTAGACCCTGTCTCCATATATACCTTCCTTAATCCAGTTCCTTCCTTTTTCCTTCACCAACAGTGATGGCAGTCTACACACCAGAACTATTAGAACTGTGGAATGCATTCCTAAGTCTTTTTGGGAATATTTAGCTTCGTCTACGAAATGAAGCTGCTTACTGGGTAAGTTAAAGTATAATTTTCCAGTTGCACACATCCTCATAATTCACCTTTTATCTGAATGAAGCTATACAGTATTTTGTGAACTTAGAATGAACATTGAATACAGACATGATTCTTGAATTTCATTTCTTTTGACAAGGAACTTCGAGTCCTTACAAATGTAAGAAGAAACATGATTAAAACTTGACAAATCTTCCACTTTCTTGCCGTGCCTTTTGCGAAGTTTTGCCTAACTGCACCAAGTCAGGCTCATCACCGGGCTCTAGGTGACATTGCACGTAGACGAAACCTCCCAAAAGACATGGCAAAAAGATTTGCTGAGTTTCAATTACTTGGCTGTGAAAGCAGCACATTATATTTTTAGAAACTTTTATAAGATGGAAGATATACAAGTATTTCCTCAACAGTAAACTTGAGGAACTGCCTTCCATGATTCACTCATTCCTGTCTTTAGAATAATAGAAGGTATAAAAGAAGACGTCCTATCTCCATGCACCACTCTGACAACGAATTTCTGCCAGCACCTTAAAGGTGTATAGCAGTTTTGCCACAACAGTTTGTATATCAAAGAAACTGGAAACCTCACATAGCATAATAATAAGAATGACACCAAAGTTTCTCTTCTGTAAAATTCTTTCAACAGTCTAGAATTGCATCACAACAAAATATATTTTATTTTTTAATTTTTTTTTATTTAACTCTCCGAAGCCTCCGTGGCTTAGGCGGCAGCACGCCGGCCTCTCACCGCTGGGTCCGTGGTTCAAATCCCGGTCACTCCATGTGAGATGTGTGCTGGACAAAATGGAGGCAGACAGGTTTTTCTCCGGGTACTCCGGTTTTCCCTGTCAAATTTCATTCCAGCAACACTCTCCACTATCATTTCGTTTCATCTGTCATTCATTTAATCATTGCCCCAGAGGAGTGCGTCAGGCCTCGGCAGCCGGCACGTTCATATCCTCGCCATTAGATGGGGGCTTCATTCATTCCATTCCTGACCCGGTCAGAGACTGGAAGCAGGCTGTGGATTTTCATTTTCATTTAACTCTCCATTAGGCTACAAAATCACAAGTTTGGAAAATTGACAGACATTGAATGTACGAGGCACGTCCAGAAAGTAAGTTCCGTTTGGTAATAAAATTAAATTGTGTACAGATACAGAAAAATTATTTATTGCACAACATTCTACACCTCTTAAACTACTTTTCCACATAACTGCCGAACTTTTGCAGGCATTTTTTCATAGCGTGGCACAAGTTTTTGGTTACCTTCTTCATAGAAGTTTGCCTCCTGTGTCTTCAACCAGTTGGAAACATCTTCTTTCAGCTCGTCATCATTGTTGAAGTGTTGACCGCCAAGGAAAGACTTGAGATGTGTGAACAGATGAAAGTCGCTAGGAGCGAGGTCAGGGCTGTACGGAGGGTGGTCAAACACGTCCCAGCCAAATCCCTGTAGGAGGTTTTTCGTCACATTTGCAGTGTGTGGTCGTGCGCTGTCCTGAAGAAAAACACCACCTTTTGACAGCAACCCTCGGCGCTTATTCTGTATTGCACGGCGCAATTTCCTAAGTGTCTTGCAGTAAGCATCTGCGTTGATTGTTTGACCACGCGGTAAGAAATCAATGAGTAAGATGCCTTTCTAGTCCCAGAACACTGTGCACATCATTTTCCGAGGTGTCAAGATTTGTTTCGGCTTAACCTTTGCTGGGGATAAAGTGTGCCTCCATTCCATTGATAGCCGCTTACTTTCAGGGGTGTCGTAAGAAACCCAAGTTTCATCTCCTGTGACTATCTGTGTCAGAAATTCCTTGCCGCCTTCATTGTAACGGGTCAAAAACTGAAGTGCACTACCCATCCGTTTTGTTTTGTGTTGCTCCGTAAGAATCTGTGGTACCCAACGTCGGAAAAGTTTACGAAAGTTCAGTTTTTCGGTAACAATTTCATGAATTAGTGATCGTTAGATTTGGGGAAATTCCATAGCGAGAGCACTAATTGTAAACCTGCGGTTTTCCCGGATCTTGTCATCAATTTCGTGAACCAGTTCTTCTGTAACCAAAGATGGACGCCCACTTCGTTCTTCATCGTGCACTTCACTACGTCCTTCATTGAACTGTCGGACCCATCTTCTCCCCATTGAATCACTCATCGCATTTTGTCCATACACTTCGCAAATTTGCCGATACATTTCAATTGGTTTCACTTTCCTAGCATTCAGAAAACGAATCACAGATCTGATTTCACAAGCGGCGGGATTTTCAATCAACACCGACATTGTACGAGTAAACATGCACAACAACGCGTACGTGGCTGACAGCGCTCTCCAAATGGCGCACGTTTCTTCTCCTTGATACTCGTACAGAGCGTCTACCGCGCATATGCGGAACTGTGCTGCAGCGGTACGTACAACTAGTTGAAGACACAGGCAGCACACGTCTATGAAGAAGGTATACAAAAACTTGTGCCACTCTACGACAAATGCCTGCAACATTTCGGCAGTTATGTGGAAAAGTAGTTTAAGGGTTGTAGAACTTTGTGCAATAAATAATTTTTCTGTATCTGTACACAATTTAATGTTATTACCAAACGGAACTTACTTTCTGGATGTACTTCGTATATCATCCAAATGTGAATGGGATTTCAACTAGTGTCACTTGTCTGTTGCCATGAACGATCCTCTCTTAATGTCATCTATCACTCATCATCATTAATACATTGCTGATTTGGCACAGCTGGGAATCGAAAATAGACCTCCGGTGAGACGGCCAAGAATGCTAACTGTCACCAATAGGCCTGGTCTGAGGGCTGGAAAGGGGTACACTCAACCTCGTGAGGCAAAACTGAAAAGAGGCAGGTTTGATTCCCACACCTTGGCCATTCTAAAAGTGGTTTCCCCATTTCTACTCCAGGAAAATGCTGAGATGGCCCCTATCAAGGCCATGGCTGCCTCCATCCCAATCCTCATCTCAATTACAATTCCTCCCCAGGGGCTCACGACTAGTGGGACGTGGGTTGGCGACCACGGGATCCCCTGCTGAGTCCGGTTTGCTTCAACTTGCTTGTGCCGGTCTCCTCTCTGACATCTTTCCTGTCGACCTCCCTTGGTCACCTCTTGTTCTCTTCCGACCCCAAGGGTATTAGGGTATCCGAGACATAGAGTGTCTTTAACTTTCCTGCCTTAATTGGCCCTAGTCTCATCTTTCCTGATCCCTCAATCTTCGAGGGGTCAGACCTCTTCATTTCTCTTCTTGATGTCTCCTGCCTTCTGCTCGAGGCCCTAAAGGAGGCAGGGTGTGTGTAGCCCCACCACTTATGGTGCACCCTAGATAGTGCTACACGCTCAAGGGTTCACGGCTGGTGAGTTTGGGAGTTAGCAACCCCGAGGGATTCCTGAGCTGGGTCCGTGTTTTTCCCCTTCTTCCATTGCCTCCGGGACGGACTTCCTCCTCTTTCCCTTTCCTATCTGCCTCTCAGGGCTCTTCTTCCATCCAAGTCCCTCAATCCTCGAGGGTTGAGGGCATTCCTTTTTCTCCTGTTGTTTATTTACCTTATTCTTCTTTTGTTTTCTATTTCTTCTAGTGTGTAAGTCCGTAGTTAGTTTTAGTTGTGTGTAGTTAATTTTAGTTATAGTTTACATTATCATTTACCCTAGCACCCAAACCATTAGGGGCTGGTAACCTATATGTTAGTCCCCTTAAAACAACAATCATCATCAATTACAATTGCAAATACATGAATAGAGACCCCATAATAACACAGGATATCAGACAAATTCAAAAAACCACATACTACACAGGTCTACATGACCACGATGTCAAAGCCCGTAAGTGATTCAACAGCTGACTGAGACCTTCCATACTGCATCTCATGCTGTAGACCGGATGACTAGCATTCACCTTGTACAAAAGTTAATTCTTGATTATAATACTATACATTTTGGGAAGGACTAAAATTGTGGCATTCTGGTTGTGTGACTACTTGGTGCAGGAAAATATTTGAATTGAGAAAAAACAATCATTTCGTTATCCATAACATCTTTCCATTGTTCTCCAAAACTTGACAAAATGGCTGTCCTTCAAAGTTGAAAAAGGCAGATATCCATGTAACTTGAAATAATGAATATTATATTGGTAATGCCATCAGTTATTTCTTCCTGAAAAATTGGAAAAATGGCCCTCCCCTAACCCCAAAAATTGAAAAGATGCCTAACCGAAATGTATGGGTACTTGTAGATGTGTCTGATCCAATACTGTCGTTGGTTAGCACCCTGAGGGTATGTCCCTCTCAAAACTGGTATAGGCCTAATGGCTCCCTACACCCCTTCCATCTCCCTGACAGTAAAATGGAGAAGAATGTGCTCTTGAAATAAACTTAAGTTCACATAGGCCTTCATATACACATCTATAAGAACCAACATAAATCTGCGTAGACTGTCATCGATGTGTTATGTGCCTGAAGTCAGCCACTACATTGTGCAAGCGGGGTGATAAGGTCTTTCATGAGGTAGGCTATAGACAACATTATAGAGCATGGAATAGCTCAAGCACCCAATTGAATGATTCTTGTTGCATTGTCATGAGTAAGGTTCGGATGTTTAGGACCTAAAGAAACTAGAAATATGCAGACAAATATGCCCTAAAAATACTGAAATATGATCCATAAAAAGGTACAATATGACCTAATATATTTACATGCTTTCTAAAAGCAAGTGTTAATGATGTAGTGAAATGTTATCTTAATTATTAATTCTACATTCAAACCTAAAAATTCGTCAAATCTACGCTAATTTTCATGAATAGTCCTACGATAAAAATGTTTTCCTCAAATTTTTATTGCAGAATGTTTCCAGAGACTCGCGGAAAGCAGCATATTCTTCACCTTTTCTCGCGTTAAAAACTGCGACACAAATCACATTTCCAGTAAAAGAGAAAGAAATTGCCCTAAGTTAAAAATACTACCAAGTTTAGTTACAGTTAAATATTTCTGATAGTCTGCAACAATTGGCAAGTTTTGAATTTTTTTTAGCGCCGCTAACGCACAGAAACCTTGCAGCGGCCATCGGATACCATATTTTATGTCTACCACCTACTCCTAAAGTATTACCAAAATATGACCTTAAAACATTAATAATTATGAAATATGACAATAACTATGAAAATGGCCCAAATATGCATTTATATCTATATATAATATAAAGCTCAATATTTGTCTGTCTTGTCTGTCTGTTATTTATTCAAATCTACACGGTTTCACCGATCTGAATTTTTTTTTACATACTTACCCTTTGGAACCCTGCGGGTAACACTGGCCACTTTAATTTTCGGACAGACCACTCCATTCCCTGCATTTAGGTTCTTTGGCACAAATCTACACCGTTTCACCGATCTGAACCAAATTGTACATACTTACCCTTTGGAACCCGACGAGTAACACTGTCCACATGAAATTTTGGACAGACCACTCCATTCCCTGCATTTAGGCCCTTTAGTGCAAATCTACACCATTTCACCTAATTGCACCAAATTTTACATACTTGCCCTTTGAAACCCTGCTGGTAACACCGTCCACTTGATATTTTGGACAACCTTCTCCATTCCTGACATTTAGAATAACAGAAAAAATGAATTTGAAATCCACGTATTAACCCTCCGTCGGGTGCATGTTTGCGACTCCCGAGTTCAGGCACAGTGTGCCTGACAGGCGCCTGTTACAAAAACGTCATTAACACCCAATTAACACATTTATTTTTAAGTTATATGCGGTATTCATTAGGATATACATTGGGAGTTTATTCAACATCAGGTTTTAAAAAACTTACTGTAATTTATTGCTTACAAATGAACTTTCAAAAATATCTCACACTTACAACCCAACATCAAATTGCGTTCATTTTTCATTAGAAAAATTCAAACAAACATTAAAATTATAAACAAAACCTTAATAATGTTTCAATTACAAAATAAAATACTGCACAATAGATTCATTTTTACTTGGAATCACCGTTGGAATGCTCAGCAGTAAAGATACATTGGCCCAGTAATATGCAAGGTTGGCAAGTCTCAGCACAAAAGAGAATTCGCCAACAAAAAGAAACTAAATTTGACCTATTCGAGCCGGGAGACAGAGTCTTACTTAGAGTGCCGAAACAGTCAAATAAGCTAGAGAAAGTCATGTCCAAGTTCTTTTATCTCTACGAGGGCCCATTTATAGTTTCCAAACGTATTGGGAAAACAGCATATGTGCTGGAGAATAGTGAGGGAAACAGATTATACGGGACGTATAATATACATAGTCTACGAAAATATGTGTCATAAAGTGAGTGTGTTTAGCTGGCGAGCCAGCCTATCAAATGAGTAAGTGTAGTATCTGGTGCGTGGAGGATCTGGTCTTAAGGCAGGCGTATCAGAAGTCACACAGGGGGGGGTAGTATGTAAGTAAATGAGAGTTTTTAAGGTACAGGGAAATATGACGGGATTGTCGGATGCTGTTGAGCACTAAATTGTCTCGATGCACCAAGGCCATTTTGGCAGCGCTGATGGGTTCCCATTTATCTCCAAGAGATGGGGGAGCGCTTGAATAGGGCTTGTTAGCTTAAGGCGTCCACGAGATAAAAGAAGGGCCATCAGAATGCGAGACAGTCCTTCATGAAACTCATACATATCAGCACACGTGATTTCTGTTTACGGCCTCGCCATGTAAGATTTGTAAGTGTGTAATTTAAGATAATTTGTACAATGGTATTATTTGTGTGAGGAGAAATGGTCTGTGTTGAGAACTAGTATTAAGTAGAATATGGTTAACGGGAACTTAACAAGACAGGGCGATTACGGCACAGAAATATTTGGTGTTATATGTAATGCGCATTTACTGTTTTATTTTCAGAAGTCAATATTAATTTAATCTACTTTAAAGAGAGATTAAGTATTATGGTCACGAGGCGCTGCCACAATAGTGTGATCGTGTGCTCAGTGATAAGTGGAATTAAATTTCACCATAAGGAGGGGACCTCCAGTGAAATTAGGAAGTTCTATGGTGATATAAATATATCAGAACACCTTAAATGCGTGTGATATGACATCATAAATACATAGTGCTCACACATTAATTATGTCTATTTCTCCAACATAGAGAAATTTGAGAGGCGGAAATATCCGTGGAACAATATTCTATACGTAAAACATTGGACTGGTTGCAAAGTGCAATCCATAGTGACAACAAACTTTGACGCAAAGTGCGTGAAGAAAAAATATGAGTGTATATATCTGTAATTTAGGGTGATTTCATTTATGTAATATGTATTTTGGATGGGGTTTATTAACGTGTCTGGGATAATCGGATAATGGACTGTCGTCACGGTAAATCATCCGATAATCCGAGGCGAATATGTAACGTGTTTTTCGAGGGGTTTTATGCAACTGGCATAAGTCAGTAGGAAGCCATTCTATATTTATTTACGCGGCAAATTGTTCAGCCAAGACAATTTTTCATGGTAATTTATTATTATTATTAATTTATTGTAATTATTATTAAGGTATTTTCGGAGCATTTTATAAAAATTATTAGCATTCAGATAGGTTTTCTATGTCTTAGAAAACGCTATCAAGCAAATTATTACGAACGACGATATCATAGAAAATTATCTGATTACGGAATTTTACGGAGTTTTCGTCAGTTAGGGTATATCGAGAGACGTGACTCACTGGGATTTCAAGTACACGCTTAATCTTGTCGAGAAGCATGACGGAATCTTGGGTCGCAAGGTCTAGAAAAGACGAATTGTTGGAACGGAACCCTCCCGCCGAGTGTAATGACCCGGAGGAGGAGAAGATCGCGTGGTGGGGTACAGCCAATCAGCGGAGACGACGTAAGCTAGTTGGGACTGAAGAGGGGGGAGCCAACGTGTGGATATATCGTTCGACGCGCCGTGAAACAAGGACTATCTGTGTAGAACTTGCGGTGTACGGTCGCAAGTGCGTGTCGCTCCGATGTTCAGTGGAGTTAGCAACGAACTTTTGTAAAACGTAACCAGTGCGGTTTTACGCGAGTTTGGGTCCGAGGTACGGACCATAGAATTATACAATCTACCAGGATATCATCAAATTTCGACGGAGATGACGACGTCCAGGAGACTGTGGGAAGCACACAGCATCATCAAGAACGAGGGAGATGCTTTGGCAATTTCCAATGGTAAGCGCACATGACGCAGAAATACGCAATCTCTCATTTTTCTTTGTTTTATATTTCATATTTCAGTAACTTCATAGCTTGGAAATAAGAGTAAAATCAATTTATCAGACTCCGTTTTCACGTAATTTTCTATCGGTAATATTCAAATCACAACGCTCCAATTTAAATTTTAAACTTATTATTATTATTAATTTTGCTATACTTGTTTTATATAATAAATTCATTTCTTTTACAATGCAATCTTTGCTTTCAGTAGGTAGCATTAGATATAGACCAATTCCTTCTCCTGATACAATTGTTTGTTGGGTTAATGATCAAATCATACCACGATCTGAGTGAATAGAGTCTTGAAGGTGTTCTGCCAGAGCTAGACGTTGTTAAATACAAATTTAGATTTCAACATTGCATTGAGGTCTTGGCGCCCATTAAAACAACATAGCTTAGGCAAAGGTAAACAGTTACATTTCTCACCCAACAGTGTGGGCTAGCGAAACCATTACATTACATACTATATCTGTATGGGGCAGGCAGATTGCTTTGTGACATTCATAGCATTCATAATTCGACACCCGTTTATTCCATGAAATAACCACAATCTACGTATTTCTAATTCATAAAATGAGTAAAATAAGCAATATTGCTATGGAATAATAAGGAAATACCACCCTTCCAAAGTCGAACAAGTTCGGGCACAGTGTGCCTCACAGGCCTGCAGGGTAATTACTGCACTTAACGCAGGTGACAAGAAAACGAACTGGGAGCATTTGGAACGGGACCTAGAGATAGGAAGGTACTAAAATGGACAGCCATATAGACACCCTTGGGGAGGAGGGATGAGCAAGAATAGATTTGCGGCGCCTGTCAGGCCAGCCGTGCCCGACGGAGGGTTAAGGCCCTAGAACCATTCATGTCCATAGTAGTGTAAGAATATTATAATAAGTCTATTGTTAGCTGGCAATGCGGGCTGCATCACGTCGTCCCTACCAGTGTTCTGGTGCAGAATTGCGAAAATAGTTACATCTTGCTCTGCTTATAAATTGCAGTCAGGGGGAGTAATTAGTGCAAAAAGATTTCTTAGGACCCTTAAAATAGTTATCTTGATGAAAATAGTATGCCTCTGTATAAGTGCGATGGTGTTGGTGCAGTACATTCAGGTTATCAGCTGAATAAGCATTGGTGCTTTCAAATTTACTTTCATTTATTCCGATCCTTATCCTTGAACGCTGTGTGGCGATAAATGACACTATTGCTACCTCAGGAGCACGGGACAGACAAAGTTTTCCAAAGTGCTCCTATTATTTGCCTACGGCGCTATGCGACAAAAGACGACACTATTGGTCTCTACTTTTCTAACAGCCAATGTGATATAGGCCCTACCTAGGCAGTGTCTTTTATTTCACTTACTCCTCTTTCTAATCATATTTTTCAATTGGTTTCTAAATTACATGTGTCAGTACTCTGGTTAGTAAATAGCCATTACCCTATTCATTATTATCATTATCATTACGGGAAATTTACCTGAATCTTATATCCATTATACTGTACTACTTATCATCTCCACCAGGCGCGGATTCAGGGGAGAGGGGAGGTCACGGGAGTCATGACCCCCCCCAAAACCAGAGACCAAATTTTTTGCAAACTCAAAAACGAAAACACAAGAACCAGACAAATAAAACTTAACGAATTTTAACATACTGAAAATATCTTTATTGCAATTATTATGTTCTTTTACAAGTGTACATATTTACAACTTCATACCTGTTATATAAAAACCATTATTTATATAACAAAATCAACTCGTCTATTTTGTTTAGCAAACCTTGTGATTACCGAATCGATGTTTATAGTGATGTCACGATGAATGTGCAGCATGGCACGGATAGGAATTCGGAGCTTTTTTAGCACCAAAATATTTTGCCGACATCCAAACTGCAAGCTTGGTTGGCAATTTAAGCTGTGACTTTCTCCCTTTGTTGGTACCAACTCGACTTGCTGAAACTGTAACATACCTTGATACTTTTCTCGAAGCTCGATGTAAAAGTCGCAAAACACACCGTTGCAATTTGTACAAATATTTTTGGTGCGCTAAATGCATCAAATTTCTATCCATGTAGCTTGCAAAAAAAAAATTGGTCTGGTTTTGTACGTTTGGTTATTTTGTGATTGCGTTTTTAGTGATACCATTTTTCTTAACAATTTCGATTCTCTGCCCCCCCCCCCCCCCCCCCCAAAAGCCAAACTCTAGATCCGCGCCTGATCCCCACTACCAACACCACCACAAAAAGTTATATTTTTAAAATTTAGTTTTTCTGTAAGTTTAAGTATCATGTGCCAGTTCTGTGGTAGTATTCATTATCACCCATAAAACAAATAAATCCACCAGGCGAAGTAGGTCACTACTGCTAGTGCTCTATAAAATTCACCTTAAACTGATCAGGAAGATTAAACTCCAGATTAATTACAGTTTTTAATGAAAATGTAGTCGAGGAAAAAAAAATGAAATTTCCTAGACATCCAAACCTTAGTCATGAGCAATGTGGCCATTATTTAACTTGCCAAATAACACTTCTTGACAAATTGCAGGTCTGAGTATTCCCATGTTAAGTCAAGGGATGGTTTCCATGTCATGACTTTTGGTACGTGAGTGTCAGAGTTGGGCAAAATACTCACAAAATGTATTTTCGATACAAAATACAAAATACTCACAAAAAAGTATTTTAGATACAAAATACAAAATACAGTTATAAAATTCCTGAAAATACAAAATACAAAATAGTATTTTAAAATACATTTCAAAATACAAAATACTTAGTAAAATATGCTTCTCTTCCATTCAAACTTTTCAAAATATTATTATTATTATTATTAATATTATTATTATTATTATTATTGTTATTATTATTATTATCGGTGATCAAGACGGGTGCGTGCATTAACGTGCAAGGCCAAAGGATTCAAATCCCACCGTCAGCCTCCATGAAATGGTACTTCCTGATGGGCCTTGGTCGCTGTTGCCCTGTTGTCATTTCGTTTCCCATCCAGCTCTGTGTTGAGGATGGCGTCAGGAGGATCATCCAGCCGTGAAAACCACTGCCACATAGAAATTTACCTCACTTTGTCCTCGAACCCACAACATGGGAAATATATACGGTATAGGAATTGTTATTATTCATTCACTCAATTTCCCTAATCGGCCAACTAGGGACCACGATAAGCCTCATCTTACATTCTGGCATTTGTTCACTTTTCGCTTGATCCACATTGTCTTCATGAGCTCACTGTGTTTAGCACGACGTTCTTCTGTCCATTTCGCACCAGTTGTCCGTTTTTTCGTCCCGGTAAGTCCCAAACGTCTTGATGGCTGCTCTATAAAGGTTTCGGTCTTGTGCATCTTCTGCTCGTATCCCCATTTCTTTCAGATCTTTCTGGACGTTAACATACCTTGGCATTGTCGTTTTTGGTTTTGAGTCGAATATACTGAAGATACGTTTCGTCAATCGGGAGTCGATCATCCGTCGTATATGACCGTAAAAGCAAACTCTGCGTTTTCGCATTGTATCTGTGATCTTCTCTATCCTCGAGTAAATTTCTTGCCTGGATTTTCTGATGTAGATGCCATTTTTGTAGTCCGGGCCAAGTATGATGTGTAGGATCTTTCTTTCTTTTTCTCTAACTTCGCGAGTAAATATTTCTCGGGTAGGATAAGGCATTCAGATGCATATAGCGGTACTGGTTTGATGACAGTGTTGTAGTGACGAATTTTTGTGTTCATAGAAAAGCACTTTTTGTTATATATGTTGCGGGTGGTTTGAAAAGCGACTTCCATTTTCTTGCTTCTTGCTTCTATGGCTTCCTTGTCAAGGCCATTTTGCTGGATCCTTTCCCCAAGATATTTAAATTTATTAACACGGTTTATCGTTCCATATTTGGTGTTTAGTTGTGCTGTATCATCCTTGATATTATTATTATTATTATCGTATGACCTAAGCTACCTCGTGGAGATGCGGCCTCGATGACGTAGTTGGTAGCATGCTGAGCTTCTATGACCAAGATAGCGGGTTCAAATCCGGCCGAAGCCATCGGATTTTTAAGAGCATTAAAAATCCCTCAGTATGCCTTCCTTCGGAGTGGAAGTTAAGCCGGCGGTCCCATGTCATAGATTTATGGCATGTTAAAGAACCTTCCACTAATTACACCTGTGTGAAGCTAAATTGTATAGGTTACGAATGTAAACAACGCTCTTAGGTTTCTACGTTCGTTGCGGTGGCGTCTAGTAGCTAAGTTCTGAACTAGGCCTTGTAGTCGTTGACGGTGGCGTTTGGCGGCAAAAGTAGGAACTATCTGAAAAAATCGAAGTTGCAGTCCACATGAATTAAAAAACAGATACACACACTAATACAGCCATCACAATTTACACCGGTTATCAGACAGATTCTACACACACCCAAAGTACACGGGGCTACATGACCGCGTTGTCGCAGCCCCTAAACTTAAGAACCAACCAATCCTTATAATGGTATAATGATGAGCACCACACAATATTTTGAAACTATAACCCCACCCTCGCATTGGTCAATCTTGGCTATACAACTGCCACAGTTGATGCTAACAAAGATATTGGTAGTTTTGCAGCATGGTGATGCCCACATCTGCCCTTCCAGGACGGCTGAGATGGGATTCGAACACACCTCTTCTCAGTTTGGCCTTCGAGGCTGAGTTTATCCCGTTCCAGCCCTCAAACCAGAAATAAATTCCTTGCCAGAGTCGGCAATCGAGCCCGGGCCTCTGTGGTGACAGCCAAGAGTGCTAGCCACTACGCAACACGTCGAACTTATATATATATATAGTGTATATGTGTACTGTTTAAACAGGATGAAACTATTGAGAAAACGCTATCATTCAAAGATTATCTAACAAAGACTGCCGACAACCGCAAGACGTAGAATGACATTTTGTGGAAGCTTTGTCGTTCCACTTAGGGTCCAACACCAATATTCTCTGTTGTTCAGCTGTTGACTTCGTATAATCTGTCACTGAATACTGTGCACCAGTTCGGATAAAGAGCTAGTTGTCGTTGCGATATTGTGTTCATGTCGCCCCGTGTACTTGGGCGTGTGTGGAATTTGTCTGATGAATTGTGTTATTGTGATGGCTATATTAGTGTGTGTAGCCTATTTGTATTTCAGATAAGGATTGGGAAGGAGGCGGCCATGCTCTTAATTTAGGTACCATCCCGGCATTTGCCTGAAGTAGAAGTGGGAAACCACTTGCAGGATAATTGAGTTGCCTCAGACCAGAATTATATTTCTTGACAGATTCGTGAATCGAAACCGACCTCAGGAGTGACAGCCAAGAATAATAGCCACTGCACCACGAAGTAGTCGGATAAATAGCTCTCGTGCCAAGATAATAGGTGTACAGCTTAATAACTAAGGCCCGGAAGATCATGCAAAATCATATTTTTGCATATTTATGCATATTTTGGTTATTTTGGCACAATGCATCATATTCTTCTCCTTTGCCTGTTTAAGTGCATATCTATGCTGGAGAATAGTGTATATTTTAATTTCCTATTGTTTTGAAGCGCTTTTTGTTACTTCATGTTCAGTCGTATATTTCTATTCGGACTCCAAGAGTTTCTTGGTTGGTTAGTCAAACCTGAACATTTCCTTGTTAATGATAAAGTTGCTTTCACCTCCCTTAAATCACCCCGAGTATTTGTATATTCTGATAACTAGTAGTCTGCATTGCCAGTAAGGAAAAACCGGATTCTCCAACAACTGAAATACCTTCGTTCCATTCATTTATCACCAGTTCACAATAGGGGTTCAGCTTATGAATGACCAGGGATTTCCACAAATATTACCTGGACCTATTATCTCAAATTCCTTAATTCCAACCTTCAGTGAAATACCAAGCTGCTTACTGTCAACCACAGCAAGCACGGAGGTATGACTCCAATAAAAGCTAACGTCGTTGTTAAGTTGCGAAATTTTTTGAAAACATTTGGGAATGAATTATATTCTACCGACGATAGTGTCCTTTATTGTAAAATTTGTGAAGGAAATGTAGGGAGTTTCTGGAAAGTTTTCTGTGGCTGAACATTTGGAACCCGCCAAACATAAGAGAAATGTCGTTAAAAAAGAAATAAAAAAAGAAAAACACACATCAATTCAGCCCTTGTCAGCAAGAAGAAATTTCAGGAGACTATCACAGGATAATACTGAAATTATTTCAATACAGTCCCTTTTGCAAGTTAATATCAATTATTTTTAGCCTACTTTTCACATTTTGCAAAAATGAGGAAAAAGTCTGTCTGTCTGTCTGTCTGTCTGTCCTTCTGTCTGTCTGACTGGCTGTGTGTGTGTCCCCCCCTATCAACTCCTAAACGGCTGCAGCAATCGAAACAAAATTTGGTAGGAGTAAAGATCTATACCTGAATATCTTACGGCCATATTTTAAAATGATGTCAGTGCTACCAACTGCTAAAAAATCGCAATTGAAATTTGAGCTCCATGTTGGATATCTTGGAAAGTATGAATGGGAGCTATTTCAAAATTGGCACACGTACAGATCATAATATTTCAGTTTAATTTCCAGGAGGCCAAACATGGCAGTGTTGCCAAACTGATTATAAGCCTCCTGATAGGTCCAATTTTTAAATGCATATAACTTCTACACTATCAAGTGGAATTCAACCAAATTTCGTATGTTGTATGTGTACATAACCAGATATGACTGAGCGTATTCTTAAGACCTACCAGGGCTGCCAACTGTTAATAAATGCTCCTAATTTATTTTATCCAAATACCAATATATCAGAAAGTATGCAAGCCGACAGCTTTAAACTATGCACACATATAGTACCTGACATTCTATATTAATTTGGAGTAACTTATATACGTCAGTGCTACCAACATGATTCTAAGCCTGCTGACAGGTCCAACTTTAAATACATGTAACTTCCATACTATCATTTGGATTTCAACCAAATTTCGTATGTGCTATGTGTACCATAACAGATATGACTATGCGTATTCTAAGGAGCAACCAGGGCTGCCAACTGTTAATATGTGCTGTCCCTATTTTTGTTACCCTAATATCAATATATCAGAAAGTATGCAAGCCAATAGCTCTAAACGTTGCACACGTATAGTACCTGGCATTCTAGACGAATTTGGAGTAACTAATATACGTCAGTGCTGCCAACATGATTCTAAGCCTGCTGATAGGTCCAATTTTAAAATGCATGTAACTTCTATACTAACTAATGGATTTCATTCAAAATTGGCACAACAATAGATCATATTATTTCAGATTATTTCTGACCAATACATGCATGACATTGTTGCCAACATGATTTTACGCGCGCTGTTAGATCCAATGTTTAACTGCATGTAACGTCCATGCTATTCATTGGACTTCAACCAAATTTTGTATTTAGTACCTTAAGAGACGGAACTAAGAATATATTCAGTCATCAGGGCTGCCAACTGTAGTGCTCTATTAGGATACATTATGCCAGGTATACAGTATTTCGAACTAATTGGAAATTTCGATATTAGCAACTTAATTTCGTCATTATTCTAGATAGGTTCATATTCTGTAGAATAATCATTGGCATGAAAAGTAGGATGTATAGTTCTTCACGGAACTTCTTGTTTATTCTGAATTCACTATGTAAATATTGTAAAATTATTTTCATTTTTTTAAAATCAATGGGTATTTTAATTGTATACGAGTTATACTTAAAAATGAACATAATAAAATAATTATTGATGGTAAGACTGCTTGAGGATCCATAAAATAATATTTCCTACTATTTAGAACTGTTTCTTAGTTGAGATGTTTAAAAAAAAAGGTGTATGCCCTAGTTATATGTCCGTCTGTTCATATTTTCTTTATAGCGCTGTCAGGCAAACAGTGAGGCATTTCATTCAGACTACTCTCTGATATCCTAAAATGGTGATGTAAGAAATCAGCACCACGGGACACTACAGTCAATTGACTCAACATGTTTAATTTGTACATTCCGTTATAAATTATCCTTTGTAAGTAATACCGTACCGGTATGCCACAAAAGAATAAAAAACATAATTAATGAACGAAGTTGGGTCATTTATAATTATTAACAACCAACCAACAACGGCAGCTGGTGCCCAGATGTCTGTGGTCTCGGTAGACGTGGGTCGAACCTCACCGCCGGCCGTCCGTGAAATAGTTTTCCGTGGTTTCCCATTTTCAACTACAGACAAATGCTGCGACGGCACCTTCGAATGTGCCACGGCCGCTCCCTTCCAAATCCGTGCTTATTTTCATTCACCTTCATTCATATCATCTCTCATTAACTCCTCTCATGAGGTTGGCACCGGGTGAGTTAGCCGAGGTCGTTTCGGCATGACTGCTGGCAGTCGCTCACATCCGGGAGGCGAGGAGGTTCGAATACCCCGCCGGCAACCTTGAAGATGGTCTTCTGTGGTTTCCCATCTTCCTTCTAGGCAATTGCCGGGGTTGGTCCCTAACTATAGGCCACAGCCGCTACCTTCCAACTCAACTCCTCGTCCTTGTACATTCCCACTTTCCTCCCCAACGGTACTTGTAACTCACCCATTGGGTGTCCGTCTCGAAGTAGCTACAAAAACTGGCGAGCCGAACATGTCCTCGGACACTCCCGGCACTAAAAGCCATACGCTAAAAAAAATGAGGTTGGCGACAGGAATGACATCCGACTGTATAAACTATCCACCATAAGGACGCGAAATTATATATTATCTCATTTCCGTCCCAGTTGAAACAGGAATCATACGCATTATAGTTATTATTACCGTATTATTATGGTCATCTTATCACTACCGACAGCGGTCACCCGCTAACGCACAGCGCTAGGCAATGTGGCCATGCTCCATGTGGACTTGGTAGACGTGGGTTTGAACCCCACCGTCGGCCATCTTGGAAATGGTTTACCGTGGTTTCCCCACTTTCAATTCTAGGCAAATGTTGGGACGATCCTTCTGACAGGCCACGGCAGCTTCCTTCCACATCCTTGCCCAGCTTCATTCATCTAGATCTCTCATTAACTCCTCTCATGTTGGTGTCAGGAAGGGCATCCGGTCGTAAATACATCCGCCACATAGCGTTTCATCGCATCTCATCCCCGATCCCGTTAAATAGGTAAAAGTAAGGGGTAGACATACATCGTCATCCATCCTTATCGTAGAGGGTGTGGTGGAGCAGCGGTCAAGCTGTTGGCCTCTCACCACGGCGGAGTGGGTTCAATTCCCAGTCAATGCTTGTGAAATGCCATATTCAGTGATTCGGATTCCATGTAAAAAGGAGGTCCCGTGGCTCATGATCTCGAGATTAACGGTCACGTAAAACTACAATCTTCCTTCTTCCTTCCATCCTTAACGTATGCAACTACTGTATTCAAGACAAATACAGAGATCCAAGTTTCTTTTTCTGGCACTGACAGGGCATCTGCTCAATCCTAGACCATAATAAATACAGCCATGCATACTACTACAAAAATCACACAAACACAGGTTATCAGACATATTTAACACACACCCAAATACATCGGGCTGATGATCAAGATTTATTAACAACAACCATCATATTTATTTTCGTCTGGCTCGTGGTGCAGTGGCTAGCAAACCTGCGAAGAGCGGAAGTGGTTTTCCTCTTATACTTCAGGAAAATGCCGGGATGGTTCCTAACTTAAGGCCACTGCCGTCTCCTTCCCCAAATTAAATATAAACCCACTACGGTACTACTACAACATTGACCCACAATAACACGGTTATGAATGATATATATATATATATACATACACACATAAGTACACGGGACAAAATGATCACGATGTGATACAAGCTCGTCAAATGAAAGAACAGCAACTTATTTGTCAATTCAAAGTTTTATACAACTCTTACACTACTCTTACGGGAGACAATTGCCGCATTTTGTACAGCCCTTATGTGAGCACTTCCAGGAATTTTCGAACAATACTAGTTAACAGGTTCAGACAACCTCATGCGTTTGGGAATTTCATACTACGTAGCTTGAGGCTACTGCTTGTGGAAAGGTTTCCAAGATCAAACACACTGATAACAGAACATCGGGAGACATCCTTCGGAGATTTTGTTCTAAATGCATCCTAAATAAATAGCATTGCACATGGTCTTACTAGGTCGCTTTATTGCTGGAAGAGTTGTATTGATCTAAAACTTAATGTCTACCAATTGACTTAAATTATTAAAAGCGAAAATAATGGAAGATAAAACTGAAAATTACCTAATGCAGTGATTGTATTTTGATTGTATTTTATGTATTTTGAAAATACAAAATACTCATGAAAAGTATTTTCGATACAGATACAAAATACATGTTCAAAAATGTATTTTCGATACAAAATACAAAATACAAAAGTATCGAAAATACGTATTTTAAATACATGTATTTTCGATACTGCCCAACTCTGGTGAGTGTACAGTAATTCGTTTGCATGTGAGTAGGTGTTGAGTGTATCTGCTTGTAGCTTTGTACCTAACATTTTAAATTGCTTTCAGCACGTGACTGCCCTGGAGTGGCTCCTTCAGGACTTCTGTTTGGGAGAGCACTTGTTGCTAGTTGGAAACCAAGGAGTAGGCAAGAACAAACTGGCTGACCGGCTTCTGCAGCTCCTGAATCGACCTCGAGAGTACATCCAGCTTCACAGGTGAGGATGACCCAAGCAAAGAGCTGCTCCTATGGTGGGAGGAGTTAAACCTAAGTATGATGCTAGGAAGAAAAGTAGGAGCACAAGGAGGAAGCAATTTATATCAATAAAATCACCCACCAGTGTAACTTATCAGAAAAAAAGATCCCTTGTTTACTGCCTCCAAATATTTTAACTTGCTGCTCCTAACTCTAAGAAATGTCAGCACCATTTCCACATTCAAATTAAATTTTTTTAAATGGCTCACAGACAAGGCAATATATTCAGTAGAAGAATTCGAGGCAATGTGCATAGAGATGTAAGTGTTTGTATATTGATTATTGTATTTACCTGTACCCCTGTAATTATGTATTTTATGTATAATTATGTATTTTATGATTTGACAACTCCCATATGTATATTAACATATTACCATTGAGAAATAAAGAAATGAATGAATGAATGAACCAAGTGGACCATACCTAGACTAGGCAGCTATGCACTGTACTGAGAGATGCCCATTGCCAGAGGCCCACTTGGCAAATGTCAGGATGATATTTTACTTCAAGTCCCAAGCATCTACTCCAGTCGACGACCCTATATAATTACAGTCGCACTCACTACTACAATCACCCCAGTTATATAGGTCATCGGACAACGCCTTTCAGTCGTTCAACACAAATGTACCCAAATAGATTGGGTGGGGATTACGGTGTGGAGTAAAGTGTAGTGGACATTAATACAAGAACCTCCAAGAATCAGCTAAGTCTATACAACCACATTGCTTTCGGCACGTGACTGCCCTGGAGTGGCTCCTTCAGGACTTCTGTTTGGGAGAGCACTTGTTGCTAGTTGGAAATCAAGGAGTAGGCAAGAACAAACATTACATTTTGTGTAATTTGAGATATTCCTCTGCTATATTTTAAGTTTTTTTTTTTTTTTTTTTTTTTTTTTTTAAGTGATTAACTCAGGGGTTCTCAACCTTTTTCAACCATCGTACCCCTTTAAGAAATTTAAACATCCTGCTTACCCCCTACTAACCTTTCTTAGGTAGTAATAATGGTTATTAAAAATGTAAAAGGTAGTTAGTTAGTATGGTTTAACCTTTGTAATTTTATAAGGAAAGTTATTTTAATAAAACATAAAATATAGTTGTTGTTTTTCAGTTCCTTTTCCCAAAGGATGATTTTTGCAATCATTGCGTTAGTTTTCATTTCAACATAGAACATATCAGAAACACTACCTTGCATACACTTATTCCAAATATTCAGTTTTTCAAAAATATCACTTAAATAGGCCAATTTTAAAAGCCAAGCAAAGTCATTGAGTACTGATGATAAATTAGAATTGTGCTCGGTAAAGAAAAGATGCAATTCTTTGTGGAGTTCAAATACACGCGCCCTAAATAACTCGCACAGTAGTCAAGGCAGGAAGCTCACTGCGCATGTGGATCGAGTAGAATGATGGCCTGCCGCGTACCCCCTGAAATGTTTCGCGTACCCCTAATGGGTTGAGAACCCCTGGATTAACCTAACAAACTACAAAAGTTAATTACATAAATAAGACATTTGAATAGTAACGGTTACTAAATAAATTGAAACGCAATCATTTCAAAATCTTGCTTTAGTAGAAATTAAGTACGGTACCTCAAAAGTCTTTCATACTTAAACACATGAAAAGTACTAACAAAAAACGCAACTCTTACAAAAGTGTAATAGGCCAACGGAATAAAAAATAATTGCTTCAAGAAATCTGACTCTTTACAAGTTCAACTAAATACTTCTGTACAATAGTATTTGCAATTGAAGCATATGCGGGAACAAATGTCTATGTTACATTTTGTGTAATTTGAGATATTCACGGAACAAACATCTACAATGTTTTCTGAATACGTATTTGCAAATAGTTCGAGCATATCTCAAAAGATGGCTTTAGTATTCCCGAAATTGTGAAGCGAAATGCACTTTAGAAATAACGGAACAAAAGTCTGTTACATCACTTTCCGCTCGAACGTGGCAATATTGTTACGAAGTGAATGGATATAATGAACACATTCTCTTCAAGAGGCTATTCTGGTGTTATCAGCTGTGTATTACTAAGCTTATTAGTGCAAATTATTGTGTTGAATCCTAAAGGAAAAGCACAATAGTTGTATTTTGAAACTTAATAAAAATTCCTTGACCATGCCAAAGAAACGAGTTCATTTGCGTTTTACATTTAAAGGAAAATTATTTTCACGGACTAATACATTATAAGTAGGTTCAAGCAATAACATAAAACTTAAAATAACTCTATTCTATTGTGTATGCTTCCATTATGGGCGAGTGAGTCAGAGCGTGTACTGTAGTGTGTTGGTTTACGGAACAAAAGTCTATGTTACATCTTACCCCATAGCCCTGTCCCACGGACAACAGTCGCCTTCATTGCTGTTTTACTCAATAAGTAAGAAAAAATCACCCCATTTGTTATGAAGTGTATTAAGTGTGTGAATAATTCATGTATTTATTTCAGGCATTAGGAAATTAATTATTAAACCCCGCCAATCAAATTGGGTAATCTCGCATTGATCGACTGAAAGGTGTTTCTACTAATAGGCTAGATTACTAAGCAACACTGAAAACTGGCTTCTAATACAGTATTTCAATGTCCATGGGTTGTCAGGGGTCAAATCACATGGGAGATATTGTTTCAGTGCAATAGTAGTTTTGCCTTAAGTCCAGTTAATATTTTAATTGTTACATAATTTGAGATGTGAAGAATTTGCTGAATTTATACTAATCTAGACATAATCATGAATATAAAAACTGTTGAGTTATAGTTTGCATAACTATCTTGCATATAATGGAATAACTATGAGACTTGTTCTCAAACTAAACTGTCGCTTCGGTGACATCACAACTCATACCAGCGAAAGCTACACAACCTTAACAAATCGAACAAATCAATGAATATAACTACTTATATATACTGTAATGCTAAACTTAATGATAAATACGATAATTTATCAGGATATGAAGACTAGCAACAAAATAAAGGCAAAAGAAACCCCTTGGTGGAACGATAGGGTGAAGAAAGCCGTAAAAGAGAAGAATGAAACCAGGAAAGCCAGAGATAAAGAAATGCAAAAAGGAAGTGGAAGAAATGAATCCAGTGTGAATGAATTACAGCAGAAATACAGAGATCTGAAGCTACAAGTTAAAAGAATTGTGGCCGAAGAAAAACATAAAACTTGGACCGATTTCACAGATAAACTGGAACAGGACAGCAAAGCCAACTCTAAACTACTGTACCGAACAATAAGAAATATAAGAAGAGACTTTGAATATAAATAACAGCAATAGAGAAACCAGATGGCAACATAGTCAGGGAAGAGACAGAAATAAGGAAGGTCATGAAATCTTATTTCGAAAAATTATACAGCAGTACAGGAGTAGACCCCAACGATGGAACCACAAAGGTTAGTTTATGCTGTAATGATGAACTTGATCAAGAGAATCCACCAACATGGAAGGAAGTATAAACAGCCCTTAATAGTATGCCCAAAGAAAAATCGACAGGATTTGATGAAGTCAGTGCGGACATGATCAAAGCAGCTGGTCCACTAGGAATACAGTGGCTTCATAGAGTAATAGGTGCAATATGGAAGGATGGAAAAGTTCCAGATGATTGGAAAAAAAGGAATAATAGTACCTCTCTTCAAAAAAGGAAGCCGAAAGAAATTTGGCAATTATAGAGGGATCACTTTATTGTCTCATGGCCTGAAAATATTTGAAAAAATACTTGAGAAAAGGCTAAGGAAAATAATAGAACCTCAACTGCAGGAAGAGCAGTATGGATTCAGAGAACACCGTGCAACTATAGATCTCATATTTTCCCTCAGAATGCTGCTAGAAAAGCACTGGGAGAAGGGTAGAGACCTAACACTTGTATTTTTAGATCTTGAAAAAGCATTTGATAACGTCCCAAGAAAGACTATATGGGAATGCCTAAGAAAGAAAAACGTACCCGCGGGGCTAATCCAGAAAGTTAAAATGCTTTATGAAGGTTGCCACAGTTGTGTTAAGATAGGAAATGGTAGTTCTGACTGGTTCCAAACAACTAAAGGAGTTCAACAGGGCAGTGCCCTCTCGCCATTACTTTTTATCACTGTAATAGACGAAGTTATGAAAGGAATAAAGCATAACAACAATACAGAAATCAGCGCATTTGCATTTGCAGATGATGTAGTAATTTGGGGTAATACAGAGAAAGAAGTACAGGAGAGGTTGGCCACCTGGAATAACTGTCTAAAAGCTCACGGATTAACAATAAACAAATCAAAAACGGTAGCGATGTCAGTCAACAGACAGAACAAGAAAGGAGAAATAAGGCTTGAAGGTACACAGCTTGAAACAGTAGACCAGTTTAACTATCTTGGGTGCATTATTTCAAGCAATAACAGGATACAGCATGAGATCAATAGCCGAACCCAAAAAGCAACCCAGTTCTACCATCAAGTTCGGAACTTACTCTGGAACGAACAAGTCCCCTTGAGATCAAAACAGACTCTCTTTCAATCATACTTTACCCCCATAATAACATATGGCCTAGAAACCTGCACAACAACCAGACAGATAGACAGCAAACTACAAGCTGCAGAAATGAAGTTTTTACGAACAATGGTACAAAAAACTAGGAGGGATAGGGTAAGAAATGAACAAATTAGGGAAGAAGCTGGAGTGTACCCAACTTTGAAAGAAAAAGTGACAAGGGCCCGTTTGAGATGGTTTGGCCATGTCAAGCGAATGGACGAGGGGAGGATAGCAAAACAAAGACTACACACAGATGTGGTTGGTAGAAGGCCAGTAGGAAGACCAAGGAAGAGGTGGCTAGACCAGGTGAAGGAGGACATAGGAACAAGGGGAGTTAGCTGGGATAGAATCCTGAAAGAAGAATGGTACATGGACAGACGCAAGTGGAGGGCGCTCGTAAACTACACCTGGGCAACTGGAGTAGAAGACAGATGATGATGATGATGATGATGATGATGATGATGATGATGATGATGATGATGAAGACTTTTACTTGACATCACCCCAAAAGCAGATATGGGTCACATACAATCTAATTCTGTTATTTCACTGCATGATCTATCGTTATTTTACGGATATTTTGCTATTGTAAATTTGTTTCCTAGTACTGTATTTGTTTATACCAAGGTTGTGAGTGTGAGTTGAATGTTGTGACAGGGACACGACAGTGCAGACACTGACCCTGCAGCCCACAGTACGGGATGGTGTGGTGATATACGAAGACTCTCCCCTTGTGCAGGCTGTGAAAACTGGACATGTGCTGGTAGTGGACGAGGCTGATAAGGCTCCCACTCATGTCACCTGTATTCTTAAGGTACTTACTTCACTATTGCCCTAGAACACTTCATTATTTCAATATATTGATTTCCTTAGGTAAAGATGCGCTAATGCTTACTTATGATGTAAGTAAATATAATCTTACGCACGTTTTTTTTTTTTTTTTTCAAATTTAGGGAAGCGCACATATAATCGGGTAAAATGGTGTTGACTGACTGAAAAGCATTAATTTTGATTACAAAGGCAACACTGAAAAATGGCTTGCTACATGATAATAATATCCTTTAGCTCCTAACTTGAATAAATAGTTCATATCCTTTAGAGCAGGGGTGTCAAACTCAAGTTTGCAGAGGGCCATATATTAAATTTAGAATGTGTAGGCGGGCCAGATTCAAATAAAAAAAATGTACTGAATTATTATAACATTTTATTTATTTAATTATATAGTATATAATATGCGGTTGTTAAAAATCATATAAAAGTTATGAAAGAGGGTAATTATTTTGAGCTCGAGGATCCAGATACCTGACTTCTCTTGTTTTTGACAAGCTCATTGATGTCGGGTATCGTATTCGTTGTAATTATTTTAAGAATTGATTGGAGATGTTCATTCGTAAGTCTTGTGCGATGTTTGTTCTTATTTATTTTCATGACGGAAAACATCTGCTCACATAAATAGGTGCTACCAAACATGCACAGAATGCGTGCTGCATTCTTTTTTAATTGCGGGTAGTTATCCAAACTCTTGAAATATTGTGTATAAAATGTAAGAGCGTTAACCTCTTTAAATTTTTCTTTCAAAATACTGTCTGATTGAAGACCTATCAACTCCATTTGCAAATGAACTGGTGCCTGTGAAGCTTCAAAATTGAATGGATTGATGATTTCATTCATTTTGTGGACGTCTTCAAAACGATTGTTGAATTCCGTGATCAGATTTTGCAGAAGTTGAGAATATTGATCCAATTTATTTTGGTTCACCGTGCTAAATGATTTTAAATGAGGAAATGATCCAAAGTTTGATTTTTTACCTGATTTTCCCACTCAACTTTGTTTCAAAGGCTTGAATACATGAATACATTTGAGTGACAATCAGATTTTTACCCTGTAACTTTACATTCAGATCAGTCCAGTGTTCATTCACATCTACTAAAAAGGCACAATCAACCCACCAGTCATTGTCATAATCAATTGGGTTGCCTTTTTCTAACATGGAAGCTTGAATTGGGTCACGTAATGCAAAAAATCTTTCTAAAACTACTCGACTGAGCCAACGAACTTCGGTGAAATAAGTGACATCAGGAAACTCTTCGTCCAAATCTTGTAAAAACTGCCTGAACTGTCGGTGATTTAGTCCTCTGCTCCTTATAAAATTTACTATTTTAATTATAGGTTGCATGACATGGTCCATTTTTAAATGTTTGTATGCCAATGATTCCTGATGAATTATACAGTGAAATCCCACAATATTCCCTGATGTTTTCTGTTTTAACTTAGTTACAACGCCCGAATGTTTGCCAGCCATGGCAGGAGCGCCATCCGTAGTTGTGCTGCTAAGTATATTCCAGTCGAGTTCATATTCTGCTATCAAATGCTCAATTGCAGAATAAATAACATTTGCTCTTGTAGTACCTGTCAATGGGATGCACTTTAATAGTTCTTTAGTTATTTCAAAGTTACTGTTAATACCTCGTATAAAAACAGCAAGTTGAGCTGTATCCTCAGTATCAGCCAGTGAAAAGTTTGTAAATTCCTTAATTTTCTCCTTCAGTTGAAGAACCAAATTTTGAGATAAATCATTTATTCTTGAAGCAACAGTGTTTCTTGACAGCGAAATATTTTTAATTATTGACTTTTGAAATGGAAATGAAACATCGGCCACTTTCAACATGCAGTCTTTAATAAACTCACCATCAGTGAAAGGTTTTGATCTCTTCGCGATTTCTAATGCAATAATAAAACTTGATTTCAGGGCATCTTCGCTCTCAGTATTAGCTTTAGTAAACATCGATTGTTGACCTTGAAGTTTAGATTTTAAAGGTGACAATGTGTCCATTCTTATTTTTTCAGTGTAACATCGAATTTTGATTTATGATTCGTATCATAGTGTCTCTTCAAGTTAAACTCCTTACAAACAGCAACTGTTTGATTGCAAATCAAACACAGTGGTTTACCTTTCCATTCTATGAAAAAATATGCAATTTCCCATTTAGACTGAAAAACTCTGCACTCACTATCAACTTGACGTTTTTGTGACATTATGCCAAAATCGTAACAATTATGGAACTCGACACAACAATTATGGATATCGCATGCGCACGACACAAACCAATGCACAATACCGTCACAATCACTGGACTTCACAATCACTATGTCGCAGTACAACTAAATTAACTAAAATCTTTCTCCGTCCGTATCGCTTCGATTACTCGACTCAACTGACTAACGTCGTGCCGACGCACTCCTTTTATATCATTAAGGAAGGTTCTAGTCTAGACTCGAAGCGCGTGGAAGATTCTAGCCTTCGTAGTATTTCCGTTTTTTGCTAAGAGGTGGCGTTACTGTCTACCTCTCTCGCTTGTCTAGGCACGCGCTGCCCTTGAAATTACTTATAAATGTTGTAGTGTGCGCATTTTAAAACTTCCGTAGAGGAATCGAGTGAAGTCATGATTCTTCTGTCACACATTGCGATCGCGGGCCGTATCTTTGACATCCCTGCTTTAGAGAGTACTCCATGTACACAACACGACCATAGCAGCTACCCCAATCCTTTACCATAATAATTACAGCTACGGCCACCCCAGATGCAAAGGATATCAAAGTTGATACACATCAAAGTACATGGGAAGGATTATCTAAGATGTCGGACTTTTCTTGCTGATCACAATATAGTTTTAACTCAATTTGAAACTTCTTAAACCTTCCCCCTAGATTTCATACAAAAGCTGGATAGAAAGTAGTAATTTATGCTTGTTATTGTGTGTCTCACCTGATGGCATGGACTTCAGCTATAGGCAGTTCAGGTGTTTTGTAAAATTATTGTATCCTTCCTATTGTATCCTTCCTGAAACCTTCAAGCAGGGTTTTGAGACAGCTCCTGTTATATTACGAAAAGGATGGGATTAGGGCGTTCTTCTATGAATAAGGGAATACTTAACGTTAGCTTAATGCTCAATTGAAGCTTAACGTCTTAATTTATTAAAATTTGAGAGTTTTGAAAACTGCCACCAATCAAGCATTAATACTGAAATTAAATTAAGTCGTGAATTGAAGTAAAAGAAACTGATTCTCACCCTCAGCTTTTGCTGTTCAGACCACCTTGTGGTATAGTAGCTAGCATGCTTGGCTGTTGCCTCGGAGGTCCGGGTTCGATTCCCGACTCTGCCAAGAAATTTAATCCTGGTCTGAGGGCTGGAACAGGGCACACTCAGCCTCGTGAGGCAGGTCCAATTCCTACCTCAGCCATCCTGGAAGTGGTTTGCCATGGTTTCCCACTTCTACTCCAAGCAAATGCCAGGATGGTACCTAACTTAACCTTTCCAGTGTCTCTGAAACATGTTGAACAATTCTTTGAGTGATATTTTTTAAGAAAATTTTAAGCCTTGCTTATTTTTATTACTTTTTAATATCGTTTAGAAAAACATTTAAAAGAAGCAAAGCAGTGGAAAACATGAATCAGTCCGGGGAAATCATGGAATTTTAACGCGGAAAGCAGGCATACTACTGCTCGGTTCCAAACTCTGTGAACTTGCGGGATGAAGAGCAGAGGCAGGGTAGAAGCAGGCGAGAATTGAGAAGCCTGTCGACAGCCCGCCGTGTTACCTGACATTCTCGTCTAGTCCAATACTGCTAACATAGGGTCTTTTCTGAAACCAATGTGGTGTTACGAATAAGTCAGTGAGTCACCGTCCAATGTATTTGGTTCGGTACTATGCACGGACCGAGAAACCTCATCACTCGTCAACACCATTTCTCATAGTCCGCGATGCACATTCCTCTCTGGTTCACGCAGCTTAGACTCTTGCAGTACACTTGTGTCTGCATCACCATTGCTCTCATAAGTTCAATTGGCACTCTCCTGTTCGATTTGTCCGAATACTTTGAAATCGTAGACATATTTTTATTGTACGAGCCCGATATTTCACTGTTTACACCACACATCATCTGATACTGTCAAAATAAGTTTGTTGTTCACTAATCCTTAAAAATGAAGTGAAATGATTCGCGTATTCATTTCCGGTTCCAGTTGCGTTCGTAAAGGTGACATAAGACATTTCTGCCACCTACCGTAATTAAATGTAAACTTATGATAGCCTGCGTAATATTCCGTACGCGACCCAGTAAGGCAGGAATTACATTCCGGAACATACCGTAACCAACACGCAAGGCAAAGGTAATAACGCGGAATATCCCGTAAAAGACATGGTAAGCGTTATGGCCATGGACACTTCCTACCCAAATCCTACTTCATTTACAAGTACAGATATTACAGCAACACAGGTTATTGGACAAAATCTACACACATCCAAGTACATGGGACTACATGACCACGATGTCGCAAAGCCCCTAAAGAATCAACAACAGTTTTTTTTTATCCCTTGGTCACTCAAGTGGACATAAACATGGTCCCACTGATGGCTGTGACCTTTGATGACCAATCCTCTCACCAGCAATTGACTGACTCATGGCCTGAGCCAGCAGCTTTTATACTTGAGAACTGTGGCCTACTGATCAGGTTGAAGTAGGATTGATTATCCCATACAGTTTTGTTTCGAAGCGAAATCGGTACATTATATACTGTATATACTAAACCATTTATTGAAGAGCCAACATACTTTTACAGGCCTTCAATGCAATCCCCTACAACGTGATGCTGCCAGAATCAGACATGTGAAGGGCACAGGATACCAGTAGCAGTGCCGTTTTTGTTCATGTCCACAACAGAGTACCGGTACCTTATGTCCTGTGTATGGAAACACTTCCATGGAGTTATTCATTTAGTTGGGGAACAGATTGAAGTGACAGAGACCTGTGTGTGGTGTGAAGGGTAGATGCTTCAGGACCTATCACTTCCACTGTAGCTTGCCACGGTGGGTGAGTGGTTATCATGTCGGATTACTAACCCCAAGCTTGCAGGTTTGCTGCTGGCCGTGGTAAGTGATTTTTGAAAGGCGGCAAAAGTTACTACGGTTGGTTGGTTCTTAAGTTTAGGGGCTGCGACAACGCGGTTATGTAGCCCTGTGTACTTTGGATGTGTGTAGAATCTGTCTGATAACCAGTGTTAATTGTGATGACTGTATTAGTGTGTGTTATCTGTTTTTTAATTTAAGTACTGCAACTTAGAATTTTTCAAATAGTTCCTACTTTTGCCACCAAGCACCACCGTCAACGACTACTAGGCCAAGTTCAGAACTCAGCTACTAGACGCCGCCGCAGTCGGCTCTTGACAACGAACGTAGAGACCTAAGAGCGTTGTTTACATTCTTAACCTATCCAATTTAGCTTCGCACAGGTGCAATTAGTGGAAGGTTCTTTAACATGCCATAAATCTATGACATGGAAAAGTTACTACACGCATGTCATACGATGTTGGCATGTCAAAGAACCCATTTGAGTTCAGAAGGCCGTGTTCATAATGGCAAAATTTATCTCGGGATTTTCCGTCAACACAAAGTTCCTAATTTCTCAACTAGAAAGCTCTATAGTGTCAAGAATCATAGATATCTAACCTCCTTGACTTTCATAGTGCTTCAAGGAATAACAAAAAATTCGGCATGCAAGCTGCCCTCTGGGTGTCAAATAACAAACCTTGCACCCGAGGCCATACAATATTATTATTATTATTATTATTATTATTATTATTATTATTATTATTATTATTATTATTACTTCCTCTGTTCCAACAATTCCCTCATGGAAACAGTTTGTGTCAACAGACAATGAACCAGTTCCTGTGCAGTGCAGTACAAAGATAATTTTCCAGGTGCAAATGAAAGTATTGCTGATAGTGGTGTACGATGTGCTTCATGCAATATCTTCATTGGGCATTGTGTAAGAAACTGGCCCATTTCAGACACATTCAATTTATTGTCCTGTAAAGGAATCGTTGGCAAGGAGGAGGTATACGAGTCCTTGTGGCTTCAAAGTTTACCCTAAACTAAAGAAACCACTCAGAAGTGTTCTCATACACAAATCTTCATACACAAATCTTCATACTTCAAGCTGTAGGGTACTCCATTACAGTCACTGCTCTTGGTGTCCTGCATTTTCCACACACCTGGTGATGTTACAGGCGATTACATTGAAGGCCTGAAGAGGTATTGTGGTTCTACAATAAATGCTTAGCATATATACCTCTACTTTCTTTCTGACCCTAGTACACACATCAAAAAAAGTTTTGCATCACCTCGGTTCCAAGAGTTCCGGAACCGTTAAATACAAAGGGAATAGAGATCAACACAAACAACATTTCAGCTCGTTTTATTGCTCATGAGACCCACACATTGCATGTTGTACCATCATACAGCTAGACTTTCAGCATTTGTGGTCCAGATTGCAGTACACACCACTACCTCTAATACCCAGTAGCACGTCCTCTTGCATTCATGCATGCCTGTATTCGCCGTGGCATACTATCCACAAGTTCATCAAGACACTGTTGGTCCAAATTGTCCCACTCCTCAACGACAATTCGGCGTAAATCTCTCAGAGTGGTTGGTGGGTCAAGACGTCCATAAACAGCCCTTTTCAACATATCCCAGGCATGTTCGATAGGGTTCATGTCTGGCGAACATGCTGGCCACTGTAGTCGAGCGATGTCGTTATCTTGAAGGAACGCATTCACAAGATGTGCACGATGAGGTCGAGAATTGTCGTCCATGAAGACAAATGCCTCTCCAATATTCTGCCGATATGGTTGCACTATGGGTCGGAGGATGTCATTCAGGTATCGTAAAGCCGTTTCGGAGCCTTCCATGACCACCAGTGGCGTACGTCGGCCCCACATAATGCCACCCCAAAACATCAGGGAACCACCACCTTGCTGCACTCGCTGGACAGTGTGTCTAAGACGTTCAGCCTGACCAGGGTGCCTCCAAACACGTCTCCGACGATTGTCTGGTTGAAGGCATATGCGACACTCATCGGTGAAGAGAACGTGATGCCAATTCCGTGGGGTCCATTCAGCATGTTGTTGGGCCCATCTGTACCGCGCTGCATGGTGTCGGGGTTGCAAAGCTGGACCTCGCCATGGACGTCGGGAGTGAAGTTGCGCATCATGCAGCCTATTGCGCACAGTTTGAGTTGAAACACGACGTCCTGTGGCTGAACGAAACGCATTATTCAACATGGTGGCATTGCTGTCAGGGTTCCTCCGAGCGGCAATCCGTAAGTAGCGGTCATCCACTACAGTAGTAGCCCTTGGGCGGCCTGAGCGAGGCCTGTCATCGACAGTTCCTGTATCTCTGTACCTCCTCCATGTCCGAACAACATCGCTTTGGTTCACTCTGAGACGCCTGGAAACTTCCCTTGTTGAGAGCCCTTCTTAACACAAAGTAACAATGCGGACGCGATCGAACTGCGGTATTGACCTTCTAGGCATGGTAGAACTACAGACAACATGAGCAGCGTACCTTCGTCCTGGTGGAATGACTGGAACTGATCGGCTGTCGTACCCCCTCCGTCTAATAGGCCCTGCTCATGCATGGTTGTTTACATCTTTGAGCAGTTTTAGTGACATCTATGAACAGTCAAAGGGACTGTATCTTGGATACAATATACACAGTCAACGTCTATATGCCGGAGATCTGGGAACCGAGGTGATGCAAAACTTTTTTTGATGTGTGTATATTCTTCTCTGCTGCTATCATGGTTGGTGAAATACACTGTATGTTGATATGGATAATGAATGATACATGCGTATTCTTTACTTTTCAGACACTGGTGGAATCTGGGGAAATGATTCTCTCAGATGGAAGACGGATTGTTCCTCACACTGATCCCCGGTCAAAGGTCACTTCATCTGGGATTGTTCCTATGCACCCTGACTTCAGGATGATTGTGTTGGCTAATCGTCCAGGTTTTCCTTTCCTTGGCAATGACTTTTTTGGAGCATTAGGTATGCTACTTATGTGTTGCACTTAATGCATTCACTAAGAAATAAAGTTTAGAAACAGAACACCTAGAAAAAATACAACCTAGTGCAGAGGTAGATTATAGTGCATGTCTCACTGCAAGTATACCTATTATCATACAGTATGAAAGCTTAAGCAGATTTTCTGCCAGCTAGCCATGCACCCACCCACATAAACATGGCATTCCAAGTGGTGGAGAAGATGAGTTTTACTAACATCCTGTATTCTTTGCTCTCTTGTCTATAACAAAATTATTGTAACACATCTCTTATGATTTTGATCATAAGGACTGAAAGTCTCAAGTTATACAACAATTAAATACTCTGTTACATATTCATCCCTAAGCATTAAATAAATGTTGATTATTTGTTACAAATAAACACTCACACATAGCCAGAATAAAAATAGAATAACTCCACTTATTAAATACAAGTACGGCACTACATATTTTTTCATGAATAAAACATTCATGAAATTTGAATCACAATTCAATTGTACTCCACTGTGTGAAATTTCAATTAACCAAGCTGGAAGCGAATGAAAATAAAGTATTTCATGGTAGCATTACTGTATTTCAGCTAATATTGCGAGAGACTCCTGTTTCACAAGAAAAATCATAAATTCATCCAAAACATTGAAAATATTCTAAATTTACAAAAATTTACAAATTTACAAATCAGCTCCTTTTACTTTACATTTGTTAATGTATGCATTTTTAGGTAAAAATATGAACATTTGTAAATAAAGCATATGGAAAACCTGAGTGTCCCTAATTATCAGTGAGGAATATTCAAATAACTACTTTGAATTTTGAAATATCATTTATCATTGCAGGGGATTTGTTCAGCTGCCATGCAGTGGATAATCCCAGCCCAGAGTCTGAGCTATCGTTGTTGAAGCAGTATGGACCCAACGTACCAGATAAAGTGATAACACGTCTGGTGAGAGCGTTTGGTGAACTGCGGAGCATGGCTGACCAAGGTTTAGTCCAGTACCCATATTCCACCAGAGAAGTGGTTAACATTGTTAAACATCTTCAGGTAAGATACCACGAATTATTCTGTAAACTACTAATCTTGATTTAGAATCAGATGACCTAGATGTTCCACCCTTAAAACGGTAAATACCACTGCCACCAATTTTGGTTTATTTAAGCTGGAAAAATGTCTGAGAAAAGAGCTGTATCAACAGATACCTCTTTCTAAAATAGCTTCACAGTGTGTGTTGTGTTAATTCTCACATAAAGTTAGCTTGGATTAGTTGGAAATTTTAATACCAGATGCAACAGTGTGTCATGCTCTTGAACAGTACCATAAGTTTGTCAAAAGTTTCTTTTCAAAATAATCATCATCATCATCATTAGCTTGCCACGGTGGGTGAGTGGATAGCGTGTCTGTCTACCAACCCCAAGATTGCAGGTTCGCTCCTGGCCGTGGTAAGTGATTTTTGAAAGGTGGCAAAAATACGACACGTATGTCATGAGATGTTGGCATGTCAAAGAACCCATTTGAATTCAGTAGGCCGTGTTCATAATGGCAAAATTAATCTCGGGAGTTTCCGCCAACTCAAAGTTCCTCATTTCTCTACTAGAAAGCGCTATATTGTTCAAGGAGCTTAGATATCTAACCTCCTTGACTTTCATAGAGATTCAAGGAACAACGAAATTCGACATGCAAGCTACCCTCTGGGTGTCAAATTACAAAGCTTGCACCAGGCACCCGAGGCCATACGATATTATCATCATCATCATCATTTTCCCCCATATTCAATATCTTGGATTAGGTTGTGGATAATTTGTGCTCCTCTCTCCACCATTCCTTTTCAAAGACGTACGAAGAGAAGTGTACACTTCTCTTACTATTGAAACGTGTTGCTTAGGCTGGGATGACAAGTGAAACGGTATTTACTTTGCTCCACGTTGAGCGTACAAATGAAACGTTTTGCTAGCCCCTAACTGTTGGGTGATAAATGTAACTGTTTACCTTTGCCTAAGCTATGTTGTTTTAATGGGCGCCAAGACCTCAATGCAATGTTGAAATCTAAATTTGTATTTAACAACGTCTAGCTCTGGCAGAACACCTTCAAGACTCTATTCACTCAGATCGTGGTATGATTTGATCATTAACCCAACAAACAATTGTATCAGGAGAAGGAATTGGTCTATATCTAATGCTACCTACTGAAAGCAAAGATTGCATTGTAAAAGAAATGAATTTATTATATAAAACAAGAATAGCAAAATTAATAATAATAACAAGTTTAAAATTTAAATAGGAGCGTTGTGATTTTAATATTACCGATAGAAAATTACGTGAAAACGGAGTCTGATAAATTGATTTTACTCTTATTTCCAAGCTATGAAGTTACTGAAATATGAAATATAAAACCAAGAGAAATGAGAGATTGCGTATTTCTGCGTCATTAGCGCTTACCACTGGAAATTGCCGAAACATTTCCCTCGTACTGGATGATGCTGTGAGCTTCCCACAGTCTCCTGGACGTCGACATCTTCGTCGATATTTGATGAGATTCTGGTAGATTAGATAATTCTATGGTCCGTACCTCGGACCCAAACACTCGTACAACCGCACTGGTTAAGTTTTACAAAAGTTAGTCCTCCAATCCACGGAACATCGGAGCGATTCCCGCGTACAACCGTACTCGTTAAATTCTATACAGATAGTCGCTAACTCCACCGAACATCGGAGCCACTCGCACGCGCACCCATACTCGTCAAGTATTTCACAGATTCTCCTCGTTCCACGGTGCGTCGAACGATATATGCACCTGTCGGCTCCCCCACTCTTCAGCCGACTTGTAGCTTGCGTGGTCCTCACTGATTGCCTGCACCCCACGCGCTATACTCCCCTTCTCTGGGTCATTACACTCGGCGGGAGGGTTCCGTTCCAACAATTCGCCTTTCCTTGACGCTGCGACCCAGGATTGCGTCAGGCTTCCCGACAAGATTAAGCGTGTACTTGAAATCCCAGTGAGTCACGTCTCTCGATATACCCTAACTGACGAAAACTCCGTAAAATTCCGCAATCACATAATTTTCTATGATATTGTCGTTCGTAATAATTTGCTTGATAGCGTTTTCTAAGACATAGAAAACCTATCTGAATGCTAATAATTTTTATAAAATGCTCCGAAAATACCTTAATAATAATTATAATAAATTAATAATAATAATAAATTACCATGAAAAATTCTCTTAGCTGAACAATTTGCCGCGTAATTAAATATAGAATGGCTTCCTACTGACTTATGCCAGTTGCATAAAAAACCCTCGAAAAACACGTTACACTATGGTCAGGATAAATTCAACCACATTCTCCAAATCTCTTAATTTAATATGTAAATACTGTACTCTTATTAACACAGTACAACCACAATTTTTTGTTTGGTGGTTTATCAATCTTCTTTCCTTTTTCCATTTTTTTATTTATTTATTTAGTTTTGCTGCCTGGTGATGGGATTGAACCATATATTTTCATCCATTGACTTTCCACATATGATAACACTGCTTTTAAAATTTTGTTTTATTAGCCTGTTATCAAGCTTTCCCATTATTTTATTTTTTTAATATATACTTCTGCTAATGAACAGCCTCTCGAGGCCGGATGAAAAGAGAGAGTTCACTGGTTTCAAAATCTATTTCCAAGAAGGTTGAGCAGTATGAATAATATTTTGATTTTACCATATTTCCTGGCTTAATCTTCACATATTTTTAGCCTAGTATTTGTAGCATAAAAGCAGAGCGGGACGATTATGCCAAGAATAATTATTTTAATATTTTGAAATATATCATTACTGTATTTGCATAATTTGTAATCCTGTGTATTTTAACTTCAAGCTCGCCGTATAACTATTGTATTTTCTCATTGTGAATGCCATGTGCGTACCATCACGCACTGATCATTGTAGTGATGTTTCCATGGAAGTGGCTGATGCTAGACTTGCGTCTGTCATATTTTGAAGTTTAACCGGGGGCCCTTCCATAAATTTTTGCCAATAACAGTCGGGCCTGTTTTCACGTGGTGAACTGAGGCTTCTTATGGTGGCTTATGGAAGCTCGTCATTCCGAGGCCAGCTCACAGAAGTGATGCGTCCATACAAGTTTTACTCCCCTGGACAAGTACCGAGCATGGCCCCTGAATTATTCTTAGGATTTTTCTTAAAATGATTTTTCTAGCTCTTCTATTTCTCTTGTTTTCATGGAGAACATACACTCAGACATTCTGGTTTTATTACTGTATTGTAGCACCTGATTTTAATTCTGATCGACAGATTCTTCTTATAGTATAGGTATCCTTGGTCAGTTGATGAGCATGTTCCAGTAATTACCTGTAATTCGTATGAAGTTACATACCAGGAATACATTTTTTTCATTGCAGGCACCCAAACTGTATCCATGACAAACATTCAAATAGGATTTTCTTTATCAAACACCTATAGCAGTATTGTATATTTAATTGTGAAAATATTTTGTCTCATCCCAGTGACAGATATTTATATCCACTCATTACCTTTCAGGAGTTCCCTCATGAAGGGCTGGGTGGAGTCGTGGGCAACGTGTTTGACTTTGACAGCTACACGCAGGAAGTGCAAGAAACATTGATCCAGACGCTCCACAAGCATGGCATTCCTATTCGTGTCAATCCAGCCCATGTTAGCCTAGCCAAAGAGTAAGATATCTAAAGTATATGTGTACTAACATGAGTCCACTGCCAGAAATATTTTACACAAATAATGTTTACTGTGATAACTATTATGACTTTGAAAAATTCAGCTCATTGTACATAATGTTACAATATTTTTAATGTAATGATAAGTAATTAGAACTACAAATGACATTGTGCATTATAAACAGTACTCTCCTATTTTATACTAAACAATAAATATCTTTTGAAGTAACATAGTAATTTATTTGAAGGCTATTAGGAAGAGAGAACCCACGGCGTAACTGTGTGCATTAAATCGCTCACCACACCTGCAACGGGGAGCTAAAGCAAGTCCAGAGATTGGAGGAACAAATCCCACTGCTGACAGCGGCTACCCCTTGGGTGTGGTTTTCCCCCGGGTTTTTTCCGACTCCAGACAAATGCTAGAATAGTTCCTTATTTCCAGTCCCAAGGCATCTACCCAATTCCCCACCTTAATAATTATTGCTACATACATAAACACAGGTTGTACATTTGTACGAATTAACAACTTGCAACATAATTAGGAAAAAGTCATACTTGCTAGTGATTTTACCCATAGATGCCAGTAGTCTATTGGAAGAAATGGAGCTTGTTGCTGTTGTTTTGTGCCAGATTGTGGATTTATTCCAATAGAGCTATGGTAGGTAGTTTGACTTCAGACTGGTTTGGTCCAGTTTTAGGCCTATGAGGTGATCCTTATTCATTGTTGTTCTCTCACCATACGGTACATTTGCTGTTCTTGAAGATTTTCATCTGGAGGAGGTGTGCAGCAAGGCAGTCGTGACCTGTTCTGAGACTAAACTCTGACATGGTTTTACTTCTTTGTTTGATTTCACTGTCTTCCCATGTGTATTAATTGTATGTCTTGGTTTAATTTCATTGCCTTCCCATATGTACTAATTATATGTCTTGGTTTAATTTCATTGCCTTCCCATGTGTATTAATTGTATATCTTGGTTTGATTTCATTGCCTTCCCATGTATACTAATTATATGTCTTGGTTTGATTTCATTGCTTTCCCATGTGTACTAATTATATGTCTTGGTTTGATTTCATTGCCTTCCCATGTGTATTAATTATATGTCTTGGTTTGATTTCATTGCCTTCCCATGTGTACTAATTATATGTCTTGGTTTGATTTCATTGCTTTCCCATGTGTAATAATTATATGTCTGGTTTGATTTCATTGCTTTCCCATGTGTATTAATTGTATGTCTGGTTTGATTTCATTGCCTTCCCATGTGTAATAATTATATGTCTGGTTTGATTTCATTGCCTTCCCATGTGTATTAATTGTATGTCTGGTTTGATTTCATTGCTTTCCCATGTGTAATAATTATATGTCTGGTTTGATTTCATTGCCTTCCCATGTGTATTAATTGTATGTCTTGGTTTGATTTCATTGCCTTCCCATGTGTACTAATTATATGTCTTGGTTTGATTTCATTGCTTTCCCATGTGTAATAATTATATGTCTGGTTTGATTTCATTGCTTTCCCATGTGTATTAATTGTATGTCTTGGTTTGATTTCATTGCCTTCCCATGTGTATTAATTGTATATCTTGGTTTGATTTCATTTCCTTGTGTATGTGCATCCTCTTTTCTTTTCTTTTGCTGAGTTAGGCTGTGTCAACTTTGGAGAATCTCTCTAGCATATTGTTTATATTGTTGGTCTTCTCACTCTCTTATAGTTAGACGACACTTACATAGTTTGTACTGCAGCACCTTTTTTTTTTTCTTTCATAAGTCAGTATTTTATTTATCTTGTGGTGTGATCAAATCCTTGGACATTTACAATGTTCATCACCTTGTCCTACATGCAGAGACATGAATGTTCTCCATTTGCAACATTTACAAGGTTAAGTAGAACCATTTTATATCATAATTTAATGGTCTACCTCATGGCACAGAGGTCCGGATCCTGGTTCTATTCCCTGCAATAAATTTCACTCTGCTCTGAGGGCTGGAACAGGGTTTACTCAGCCTTGTGAGGCAAAACTGAGAAAAGGTGGATTCAGTTCCTATGTCATCCATCCTAAAAATGGTTTTCCATTGTTTCTTACATCTACTCCAGGCAGAATGGTACCCAAATTAAGGTACCCAAATTGTAGCCCTAGTTACAAATGCACATGCTAGTATAGCTATCGGAGGGGCTCAGGTTTTCAGACAGGCTCTACACACACCCAAGTACACAAGACTACATGACCACAATGTCACAATGCCCCTAAATGATACAACAACAACAACAATCATAATCGTGACTAAATAGATGTGATTTCATAGGAAGTTATTTTTAAGTGTAATATTGTACATGCAAAAAATGCTTATTTGGACATGAACTCAGTATTTGATGTATAGAAATGGAGTAAAGCCCATTCTTAATAAACCTGATTTCAGGTTTTCTTAAAGAAAATTGCACCAAACTATTTCATTTCTGAAAGAATGATATTGGTGCCAGAAGTTTCTATCTTATTACATAATACGCTAAGGTGTATGTTTCACAAAACTCAAGCTCCCAAACCAGAGGGAGTTAGGTGTGGTTTGTACCAAAATCTTCCAAATCGTCTCAATAGTACAGGAAAAATCATGCATTTCTTCATAAGTCAATGGAAATTATTTTATAAAGTGCTTTTAAACAAATAAACAAGAAATAGCCCTTGGCAGAACTGTGTCGCATACAGCCCACATAGCACTAGAGCCAGGCGGGTAGTCTGTACACATGGGGCGCACACAACCCATTATGCGAGAGTTCTCGCACGGGTCCACCAGTACATACTGAATGTAATTTGTAACTCATAAGTTAGTGTCTGAATGTTACCATATTTTCCATGAGATTAAGAGGATCATCAAGATTCTACAGAGGGAAATTAATTTGGATGAGAAAGTGGGCTGTTGAATGAACAGATTTCTACTGGCACTCTGCACTATAAAGATGCTGATTTTTAGTTTTCATTCATGACTCAAAATATTCCCCAGCTCAGAAGCTAAGAATTATCTATGAAAAGCAACCATTCTACCTAAAAAGGGCAAACACTAAATAAAACATCCTTTCCATGAAAGGCTAAAGGAAAAAATATTCATCAACAAAATGTAGTAAGTGATAGCTTAAGTTTGGGAAATGCATGGACATCTTTCTCATATTTCTAATATCAACAGACCTTTAATAACTATTAATGGTGTCTGCTAGTAGCAATGAGCCCCCAAAATAAAGCTACCATATAGATACCAATAAGTAATATTTGTCTATGATGTGATATGTAAACTTATCTAGTTGTGTTCTGCTTCTGAAAGCTGTTGAATCTGTGCTTTGGCATTGACACCCACAGATTTACTTTGACAAAGCTATGATTGCCTGTATTGACTCATCACTTTCTGTTCTTTGATATAACCTACAGTGCACTCCCGATAATTCGCGTGCGGATAATTCGCTTTGCGGTTAATTCGCGGGTCTCCAAATATATTTTTAAATAGAAATTCTCACGGCAACTAATCATCATGCTAAGTAAAGCAATCTCTCAGTCATTTAAATGAATTTTCGTGCGACGCAATGCGTAAAGACTAAATCATTGACATTCGAGAAGACTGAACTGCGTTTCTCTGTGATGGAACAGTAGGCCTACTTGCACAATGTTCGAAACATATGAGCAGGTTGCCGCGAGTGGTATAGCATAGAGTTCCTTTATCTTCGAAGCCCAAACAATACAAGAGGAATGCGCTTTCACTGGGAACCTACCCTCCCTTTCCCAACAGCCACACTCGAAGGTCGCTGACCTTTGAGTTGTGAAGGGTGGATGCGCGGACAGCGTATTGTAAACAGCGATTATTGTGTAATGACGTAAACTTTCGCGAGACCGAGAGCGTGTTTGTTGGATGCTCTTCATGCAGTCAACCAGTCATGAGAGAAAAATACCGCTACAAAAGCAAGCGCTTGCCGACATCTGTAACGACTATATTTTGAACGGGCTAGTTAGACGCCGATAAAGACGATTATGATTTAAGACATGAAAACAAAGATGAAATAGCACGGAATTTGACTGTTGGTGAGGAAAACTGAGATCCAGTTGATATCGAGTGAGGGAGTGATGCAACGGAAATCCCGAAAGTTTCCCACAGTTTCTAGTCACTTATCTCTTTTATAGAAAAACAAAATGAATTTTCGTTCTCTTATAATGTTTTCTTCGGAAATGTGCACTCGAAAATTAGAATAAACGATCTAAGAAACAAAATGGGATGACTTAAAAAAAAAAAAAATGTAGGCATAATCCACATAGGCTTGCCTCTAGCCTAGCATGTCTTATAAGACACTACAATCAAGTGTTTTAATTATTATTTTGCGTTTCAAGCATATTTCAATATTTTAATCAATAGTTATGTTTTTACTAGGCTTAACAAAACTAACTGCGGATAATTCGCTGTTTTCAATAATTCGCGGAATTTCGGGCATTAATTACCGCAAATTACCGAGAGTAAGAATCTCCAGCCTTTGTTTGTTACGACAGGTTACCTTTGCCCGCTGCGCAACTAGCAGGAGAGTGGATGATAACACATCCATCTCCCCCTCTTCAGCTGGCAGTGGAAGAACGATTTCTGAAGACTAAGCAACCTGTAGTATTATGTCGTCAACAGCATCCTCTGGATCGTGTAGAAGCACGGGCTGCAGTTTTCAGCGAGATGCAGTCCTATTGGACCATTCCTCTGGTCGAGTCCAGCATTGTAGTTGGTTTGGCAGCAGGAAAAAGTGAGTACCTATTATTTTACAGCATTATCATTCTTTAGTTAGTGATTACATTTAGAATTTTAAAGAGTTTTCTTAGACTGGCAAGTTTAATATTAAAGGTAGAATCCAACTGTTTAAGGAAAAGACATATGATTCTTTGCCACAACTATAGACTTTAGGCAGCATCAGTAAAGCTTCTGTAACCTCCCACATATTGCCTTTCTCGATGCTGATTCTGCATCATTTGATAATGCAAAATGATATCTCTTGTGATGTTTTTTCATCCTTGAAAATATATAGAAGTTGCAAGGCACTCAGTCAGGTAAATAGACAAGATGTTGAGGCTCAGAAGTTTCATACAGGATCATAGCAAAGGGACAGTGACTCAGGAAGTTTTTTATTTTTTTTTATTTGTAGGGTTTCATCCTCTCAGAATTCGTTGCTAAGGACAAAGCAGTTTGCAAGGAGATGCACTAGGTTATTTTATGTCCTTTGTGGGAATCCAACCATCGTCAGTGGCCTGAGATGTAGTGAAGTGGTCAATGGTGCCTTCTCCAATACAATGTGGCTACACATCAGACCCCATGAGTCCAAGAGTTTCTTACCAAACATGGAACTTGTGTGCTTCCACATTTATCTCCCTTCAACTTTTCTCTATTCTCAGGGATGAAAAGACACCGAACAGAATTTAATTTTGCACCAGTAAATGAGGTAATGATAGCATTGAAGGAGGCATTACTGGAGGCTGCAGAAGATGTACATCCTTCCATGGTCAAATGTTTGATGTAGTTGCTAGAATCTTGCCTGCTGTGCCCAATCCTGATGCAGTCGGTTTGCATTTGAGGGTGATTACTGGTAAATACAAGAGATTTACATGTTGAAGATCCCCTTCAGGGAAAAGAATTCCAGCATCCTTGCATCCCTAAAGATGCTGTATTTAAAAGGGATGTAGAACTCATATAAAGCTCATAACTCATGTCATAACATCATTATGAAAGACTTCATCATCATTTCATCCTCATCACAACATTCTCACAGGCATCAACAAGAAAGCCCACTAGGCCTCCCAGGAGGCATTTATTTAGATAGTTTCCAGCGATGTTTCCTGAAGCTTTACCAGCGCTGGCAAAAGTGTATGGTTACCCAAGTTAGTGAATCATTATTTTAAGTGTAATATTTATAGCTAGGAGCTATATGCCTAGTTCTTAAACTTTTATGTCGTACCATGCAAATTTCCAGAAATATCATCGAAGTTTTTTTTTTTTTTTTTGTTATTTTATATTTTTGTGTGATGGAATGTTAAACACAGTAAAGCCCCACTTAAGTGCTTTTCAAGGAACCATATCAGATCAGTTATGAAATGTTATACCGTATTTACTCGAATACGACCCGCCCCCGAATAAGACCCGCACCCTGATTTTGAAGAACAAAATTAAAATAAAAAAAATGTACTCAAAATTATTTACTATCTTAACTAAATAAACAGAATAGCATTTATCCAAAATAGTTTCCAACAGTTTTGAAGTCGTCCTGAAATAACACACATCAAACGATTAAAAATACAAATAAAAGTACACAAACACTTCATTCATCGTCATCAGAAGTACCAACTTCGGAACTTTTATCACCATCACTTTCCCACTAAATGTCGTCATCACTGCCAACCATAGCATTAGAAATACTACATTCCTTGAAGCTCTTCCGTATGAGATCTCCAGAGATACGATTCCATGCCGTCATAATCCACGAACACAGCAGCTGAACTTTCGGGCGCTGAATACGACCCAGTTGGAGTCGGTGTGTGCTTATCGGCCGCCATCCGCTCTGTATACAGCTGTTTCAAGGCTGCTTTGAACGGGCGGTTCACGCAGACATCCAGTGGTTGTAGCATAGACGTCATCCCGCTCAATCACTAATACATGACTCGTCAATATCATATTTCCTACCGGGCACGATTTCCAATAACTTCAGCTTCCCTCACAACTTTCAATTTCTCACTCACAGTAAATGACCGCAAACGTTTCGTAGCATTCATGTGTACACTCAGAGAACGTGCGCGTGACTGTATGACGCCGCATGCTTACGGTAAAACAAAGTTATAGCCGGAAGAAGGCTAGCACCATCTAGCGGATACTCGCAACACCCGATATCGCGCGCGGCGGGCAATTTAGATCTTTCAGATTTGGATGACTCAAATAAGACTCGCACCCCAATTTTTCACGTCCGTATTTGTTTAAAAATGTGCGGGTGGTATTCGAGTATATACGGTATTTTACAATTGCACTGAAGATTTGACTCCATTCGCAGGTACTGAAAATGACCAATTAAAGGATTGGATACATGTCCTAACTTCCAATCCCCTGCGACTATTCACAATGCAACCTAGCAGTGACAAAATCCAAGAGATATCATTGCAAGGCCTTTTTAGTCCGGCACGTGGTTCACGACCTCAGTTTACGCTTGCACCTCTGGTCCCCGATGGAAGTTCATTGCTCGTTCATGAAGGGACAGTAAGTATTGCCTATTGAGTTATTGGAAGCTGATGAATAGTGACTGTTGCTCTTTTGTTTAATGAAAAGGATACTGAAATTGTACTAGTACAGTAGTTGTGTAGTAATTAGTGATTTAAATTCGTCACTTTTGAATAACCCTGTATTTTAAATCAAAACGTCATCTGGTTCAACAAATAATACTTAATGAGCGATCCCCCTTACTGGCTTGGGGGTGCATATTGATATTCCTGTCCCAAAGAGTTTTGGTTTGATTCCCGATTCAAATTAGAAATTTAAATTCTAAATTCAATAAAATATGATTCTCACTTGTACATTTTTCACACTTGATTAAATTGATGTATTGAAAATGAAAAAGTGAGGTTGGACTGTACCTCTAGAGTTACGCTCTTTTTAGACTATTTTCAATTTTGAAAAAAATAGGCTTATGAGATCACCTTTTGTCCGTGTGTGTGTGAGAGAGGTGTGTGTGTGTGTATCCCCCATTAACTTCTAAACGGCTGGAGCAATTTCAATGAAACTCGGTAAGTTCATAGCACTATTCCGGACAACCCTGACCGTGCCCTTCAAATTTTGTTACGTCTCACCAATCCAACATGGCGGCTGTGCGAAATATTTCACCAGCATTCAATATCTCCGAAACTCCGATATCACCCTGGAATTTTTTACGGTGTTAAAGGGAACTACTAGAAGTTCACCTATGTGACGTTTGAAAAACTGGTAACTACAATACCAACATGGCTGCCACGCAAATTTGCGACTTTTAAATAGACGTTTCTCACGATTTAACCAACCAAACGCAATAAAACTTGGTACAGTGTATGTTTATACACATTGTAATGCATCGACATCTAACTTGGTTCAATTGTTTACATAACCACAAGATGGCGGATGTGCGACATATTTCACCGGCATTCTATATCTCTGAAACTATTAGCGGTATCACACTGAAATTTTGTACGGAGATAAAGGGCACTACTTTAAGTTCATCAATAAGACTTTCAAAAACCGGTTAGCTACAAAACGAACATGGCGGCCAAGCGAATTTGAAAATTTTAAATAGACCTTTCTCGCGATTTAATGTTCCAACCGCAATGAAATCTGGTACAGGAAATGTTTATACACATTGTAATACACTGGTATCTAATTTAGTTCAATTGTTTACATAACCTCAAGATGGCGGCTTGCGAATTTTAAAATTAAGTTTTTATTTCTTGTGTCGTAATCATGCGATCGATGTGAAAGTTGGAATAATGAACCTACGCAATAATTTTCCTTTAATGGTACATGACTCTATGGCCTATGCATTTAACAATCCAACATGGCGACCATCCGAAATATTTAGACGGCTCTGAATATCTACGAATCTATTATAGCAATCAAACTGAATTTTTTTTATGTTCTTAGGGGCTTTGAACTTAAGTTCACCTATAGGACTTTAAATAACCTGGTGGTCACAAATCCAACATGGTGGCGACGCGAAGTATAAATATTCACATGGACATTTCTCGCAATTTAACCATCCGAGTACAGTGAAACTTGGTACTGTTAATCCTTATACGAATGTTAATCCACTGGCATCTAATTTATTTCAATTGTTTCCGTAACCACAAGATGGCAGCTGTGCGAAATTTAAAAACTCCTTGTTACTTCTTGTGTCCTAATCATGCGATTGAAGTTTGAATGCTACACGTACACAATAATCTTCATGTAACAGTACATAACTATAGGACCTACATATATAAAATCCAACATGGCGACCATCTGAAATATTTAGTCGGTTCTCAATATCTACGAATCTATTACAGCAATCAAACTGAAATTTTGTATGTAGATAAATGCAATTAATATAAGTGGGATACATGAAAATAGGCTGTATAGTTCTTCACGGAACTACTTGTTTCTTATGGGACAGATAACCTTGACCTTCTGCCCTTTAAAACATCAATCAACATCACCACGTTATGTTGCCTTGCTTGTAAATTACAGCTATTACTGCCTTCCCATTGGATCTTTTCTTGCCAAATTTCATCTTCCTCTGGTACTCCATCTGATTTACCATTCTATCTACTTCAACTCTTCCATTTCAAGGTACTGTAATTCCTTACCATGTATTCTTTGGTTTCACATCAATCATTTCTATGTCTTTCTGCAGAATTTCCTTGTCTTCAATCTTTTCTACCTTAATCTGTCATGAGACACACCTCACGTTTTGTAGATCGCTTTATGATTTTTTTCATCAGAGAAACTTGATCCTGATAGCTTCAGCAAATCAACATAAAAGTACACTGATAATAAAAATTAATTACCTATGTGCCACTCCTTGGCCTGCAAATTATGGAAACCAACAAACCATGCCCTTTCAGCCAATTTGTGTCGCAATCACCACTCTTCCCCTTCCCGAGGGGTGACAAGAAAGTAGAAAGAAATGAGGAAGGAGGTTGGAAACCCGCTTCAGGTGGTTGGCGGGATGACTTTAGGGGTGAGGGTCATTTCACGGCTAACTATGGCAATTAGGTGATTTGGGGTATGCAAAATATATATATACTAGCAGGTACCCGCGGCTTCGCTCGCGTCATAGTCATGTCATATTGTTATTCAATGAAATGCAGGTTTAACCCCATTAACACCCCTTTAGAACCTGGATATCCAAAAATCCCTCCTTAGTGGATGTTTTCGACACACAACAAACAAATCCCCAAAGTATCATTCTTCTAATTTTAATAGTTTGGTTGGTCGATGAGAGTGAACATCCAAAAATCCTTCCTTAGTGGACGTTTTTCTTCCAGAATTTCACCCCTCCTCATAGGCCCCTTAAATTGGATTTATGAAAAAAAAGTCGAACACCTATTAATTTTTTTTATTTTTTTTAAGCTGATTGATTTCTCCGAGTTTCAAACTCCTCGCCTATGTCGTCTAAGAGATACACGCTCTGTTAGGAATCCTTCAACCCCCACTTTTCACCCCTTTCACCTCATAATATACACCACATCGAAAAACCCTCAGACACGTGTCTTCTTATTTTTAATGATGAGTTTATATGCAGAGTATCACATCCCCCAATGAAACCAATTGGGGGATGTCGCTATTCAATGAAATGCAGGTCTACCCCCTTAACACCTCTTTAGAACCTGAGTATCCAAAAATCCTTTCTTAGTGCGCGTTTGCGGCCCTTGAGGAAGCGGCATACCAAATTTCATTCCAATCCGTTTGGTGGTTTCTGAGATTTCGTGATGAATGAATCTGTGAGTGCGTGGTATTTGAGCTTCATATAGTAGATAAGCATGGGTCCTAGTGGAAAATAATTCTATCACCTGAAACCAAAAATGCATGGGACGAAAAAAAAACATCAAAATATCATGTTGGTTTCGGACCCTAAAAGACTTGAAAAATATAATAAAAGTATTAATAAAAGATATTTTTTGAAATTTCATTCGAATCAATTTTTATGTCATTCCTGGGACTGAGAAAATTCCGGCCAAAAAGTACAAAATCATTAATAACTCCCTAAGTATTCGTCGTATGATGAAATAGCAAGAGAAAAAAAAAGATGAAATGTGTTATTGTTAGGGATTGGAATTTTTCAGTGATTTCAGAGTGAAGAAAGTGGTATTTTAAAGTGGCAAATTCGGTGGTTTCATGTGCACTTTTCGGTACTTTCAAAATCATAAATTTTAGGTGGGTTTTATAAATATCATGGATAACATGCATAAAGCTCAGCAACTTGAAGTGTGACCCTGCGTGAGCGCTAGCTCCGACAGCCAGAGTGACAGAGAGTACAGCGGGCTTGTAATTAGCATTTTTTCCGGGGTTTCAGTTGGAGTTGCTGCGCTCTAGCATAACACATTTCAGTCATCCTTCAAAGTATACTTCAGTAAAGAGATCAAAATTCTCTTGTGACAAACGGTGACGCATATCACTTAACGTGCTAGTGTAAACTGAAAAACAAAAGTTCACAGGGTTTGAACAGGGGATCCAAATGGTTTTCAACACCGATTCTGCGAACTTAGGAAATACAAATGTCATTCTTTGCAAAACTCCAACAATGTCTGTCTTGGTTCTGTCATGCATCTGCTTCTTGATTAAAGTTTGCAGTTCTTTGTATCTCTTAACACCTCACTTTCTTCCAGTGTTCCATAGAACGGCAACTTCTTAATTTTCTTTGCAGGGTCCTCATTGATGTTCATTGGCACTATTTCTGCTGGATCAAACGCACACATTTGTAAATCCTGTTCCCAGGATCAACAGATCTCAAGCTGATTCATTTTCCAAGAGCATGGGACCCAGCATTTACTAAAACTGAATGTATTTTCCCTCTTTTTAACACATTTCCACAACCCTCCAACTGCTCCTTAATGTTGGTACCGTACTTTCCAGAAACAGCAAGTTTAAGGGCTTGCTGAATTCTCTGTAGATGTCCATCAAGAAGGTGAACAGTTGGATGTGGCCGTCTAATAAGGGGATGAGTTCAGTGATGTCTGTGCCAAATTCTTTGGATCTAAAGTATTTCGTCATGTGAAACATTGTTGAGAAAATCAACACCAGAGTTATCAGTCCCTACTACTTCACTCATAAATTGCAAAATATCTTTCAAGTACTCTGGCAGGCACACTACAGAATGACACCAAGAAGACCACCTGGTTAATACTGGTTCAGGAAACAGTGGCACATTTTGATCTGAATACTTGCCATCTAGATATTCATGTCTGATAGGCGGACTACATGACGCCACGCATCGAGTAGGTACTAGGATGAAGGGGCAGATAACCTTGCTGTTCCGGTCCTTAACACCTCAATAACTAAGTACTGTAACTTACTAGGATGATTTCCCAGATTGTTAGAGATCGCTGTATGCAGAAAGTGAGGCCCGCCATCGACCGTTAAGTTTCCAGTCTTTCCGTGTTTGTTGGATGCTCTCCATGCAGTCAAGTCATGGGAGAAGATTACCGCTACTACACTCGCACAAAAACAAGCGTTTGTCGGCTTCTGTGACGACGATATTTTAAACGGGCAAGGTGGTCTCACTACGATGACATTAGGGCAAAACCTGGATGAATGTCAAGATGCAGAAGAAAGTGACATCCAGTAGTTAGACTTCGATAAAGACAATCATGGTTTCAGACATGAGGATATTGTATGGAATTTGACTGTCGGTGAGGTAAACTGAGATCCAGTACATATAGAATGCAGGAGTGATGCAACGGAAATTCCGAAAGTTCCCACAGTCATGCTAGTGTGTCTAGTCACACTTATCTCTTACATAGAAAATCAAGATGAATTTTCATTCTCATATATTGTTTTGAATTCTTCAGAATTGTACAATCTAAAATTAGAAAAAATAAACCAACTAAGAAACAAAAAATGATGACAGTCATTTTTCTTAAGTTTTTAATATTGGTAAAATCCACAGTGTGTCTTACAATACTATGTTATAAAGTATTATATATTTTTTTGCGTGTTCATAAAATACATTTCAATATTTTTAACCAATAGTTTTCTCTTTGCTAGGCTTAAAAACATTACTGTAGATAATTCGCAGTTTTCAATATTTCGCGGAAATTCGTGCATTAATTGCCGCGAATTATCGGAAGTGCACTGTAAAAAAAACAAAAAGCTAAAATTCGCGTTTTCAAGCGAAATTTATGCATAATTCGCGAAATTCGCGTCTTCAAGCGAAATTCGCGAAATTTCGCGACTTCAAAAACAATTTTTTTCACCATTTTTAGGGTTATTAAAACACATTACCATCTATGTATTACTTCATTTAATAATTCGCGAAATTCGCCATCGCGAATTTTTCCAATCCCTAGTTATTGTCTACAACCTAGTCCATGTATAATTTTCCATATTACCTGTTTTTTTCCCCCCAGAATTTCACCCCTCCCCATGGGCCCCTTAAATTGGATTTATGAAAAAACTGTGAAACTCCTATTTACTTATTTTTATGCTGATTTTTTCCCGCTGAGTTTCAAACTCCTCGCTTATGTCGTTTAAGAAATACATGCTCAGTTAGGAATCCTTCAACCCCCACTTTTCACCCCTTTCACCCAGTGATTTAGTTGGAAAAAAATATTTACAGGAACTCACCTTATTAATTCAGCAATTTCCAAATGGACTCGTATTGGGTGTCAAAATCAGCGGCCTCGTGTTTCCGACAAGTTGTTTCATCTGCTGCACGTCTCCCCTTTCGTACCCATCAACCAGCAGCCTATTTCTCTTTTCGGTGTGGATCTCATTCATGGTACTGAAAGCTCTTTCAGCTTCTGCTGAAGAGATGGGAATGGTCTGTACAGTCTTGATTAAAGGCGTCAGCTCCACTGGAATTTCCTTGGTCTCGACATACTTTCTAAAAGCATTAATGTACCTCCTCTTCTTCTTCTTCTTTTGAGACCACAAAGGATCACTTTACCCAACCATTAGTTCGTCGACTTGTAGGAACTGTACGAGCCTTGCGGTCCTCCCAGTACTTCTTCATGCGTATTGATCGTCTTGCCCGTTCTTCGGCGGAAAATATTCTTGTAGGAATTTTCTTCTTTGTGAGTGGAAAATGAAACGTCATATTTTTAAGTGCTGTAGTTAAACTTTTCTTATTTGCAGCATCTTCTGTTGTTAGGCCAATTTCTTTTAAGTCCTCTCTGATTTCTTTTAACCATCGGCATCCAGTTGTTGTGTTTTTTGAAGCAAGATTGTACTGCACTAGTTGTTTTAGAAGACGTGAATCTGGCATTCTCATGATGTGCCCAAAGAATCCTAGTCTTTTCTTTTGCATGGTATCAGTAATGGGTTCTAGGTTGTTATAGACCATATTGTTAGGTATTATTCGCCATTGCCCATCTTTTTTATATCCTTTATTGATACAAGTTCTTCCAATTCGCCTTTCGATCTTCTGTAATCTGTCGGTTTTAGAATGTTCATTTAGATGGAATAATGTTTCTGCTGCATATGTGGCTCCCGGTTTTATGACTGTATTGTAATGTTTAATTTTTGCATTAATTGATAAGCATTTCTTTTTGTAAGTTTCCCATGTTAATTTTTGTGCCCTAGATAACTTGTTGGTTCTTATTTGAATTGACGCTTTCTCATTTAAATTGTTTGTTATTAGCTCTCCTAGATATTTGAATCGTGTTACAATTTTAATTTTTGTATCATTTCAATTTGTTTCCTTTAATGGTGTTGGTTTTTGTGGCATGATTTCTGTTTTTTCGAATGATATCTTAAGGCCTAGTCTCCTCTAGTCTGACATGTGGAAAAAGTCACAAAGGTGACTCATCACCATAGCAGATATCCAAAGTAGAAGTGGAGGGCCAATTATTTTTGTATAGTACCTTTGAATCACTGATAACTTTTGTCATTCTCTCATGACTCTGCTGACTAGAGCTGGAACCAAGATGACATCTGCATCACACGTTTCAGCAACATTTAACCCAGGGTCTATCTCTATACTCACGTCTTTAATGAAACTAAAGTTCTCGGAACTCCATTCAGTTTCGTTTTTACTTGAGCCATCACACACCTTTTAGTATTCTTTGATTCTTCATCTTCATCCCCAGCGCGTTTTTTTGAACCCAGCCACTTAAGTAAACTCATTGTCACAAGTTGTGACTCACAACTCACTTTCACAGTCACTGGAAAACTTGAAAGGTACTACGGGGCTACTGATGTTCATTAACTGCAGAGAGATTCCGTAATATCTGCTTCACAGCAACACATCGAGCAAAACATAAAATAAAACTTGGATTCACACAAACATAACGAGCGGAAGAAAGTTGTTGTGCTCACTTCCCGCTCTCCGTATCCAATAGCAGTGTAGCCAACCTTAGAGAACCAGAAAAACGCCCAGGAGTGTAAAAGCGACCGTATTTTATGAACATAAAACCGTAAGGTTCGATATTAGTCCGCTAGAGTACACCCGTGACGTTTCAGTGCTATGTATAGATTATAAACGATTTTCTTACTGAATGTAAAATTGTTACGTCATTCTAAACCACTGCTTTCACCTCATAATATACACCACATCGAAAAACCCTCAGACACACGTCTTCTTATTTTTAATGATGAGTTTATATGCCAAGTATCACATCCCCCGATGAAACCAATCGGGAGATATTGCTATTCAATGAAATGCAGGTCTACCCCCTTAACACCCCTTTAGAACGTGAATATCCAAAAATCCTTTCTGAGTGGGTGTTTGCGGCCCTTGAGGAAGCTGCATACCAAATTTCATTCCAATCCGTTCGGTAGTTTCTGAGATTTCGTAATGAATGAATCAGTGAGTGAGTGAGTGAGTGGTATTTGAGCTTTATATAGTAGACTAGCAGGTACCCGCGGCTTCGCTCGCGTCATAGTCCTATCATATTGTTATTCAATGAAATGCAGGTTTTACCCCGTTAACACCCCTTTAGAACCTGAATGTCCAAAAATCCCTCCTTAGTAGACGTTTTCGACACACAACAAACATATCCCCAAAATTTCATTCTTCTAACTTTAATAGTTTTGGTTGGTCAATGAGAGTGAATATCCAAATATCCTTCCTTAGTGGACGTTTTTATTCCAGAATTTCACCCCTCCCCATGGGCCCCTTAATTGGATTTATGAAAAATCTGTCGAACCCCTATTTATTTATTTTTAAGCTGATTGTTTTCCTCTGAGTTTCAAACTCCTCGCCTATGTCGTTCAAGAGATACACGCTCCGTTAGGAATGTTTCAACCCCCACTTTTCATCCCTTTCACCTCATCGAAAAATCATAAGACATGTGTCAACTTATTTTTAATGATTGGATCATGTGGCAAGTATCACATCCCCAAATGAAACCACTCGTGAGATATTGTTATTTAATAAAATGCACGTTTACCCCCCTAACACCCATTTAAAACTTGAATATCCAAAAAGTTTCCTTAGTGGAGGTTTTCGACATACGGTACAACGAACATATCCCCAAAATTTCATGTTTCTAACTTCAATAACTTTGGCTTGGCGATGATGAGTGAGTGAGTCAGTCAGGACATTTTCTTTCATTTATTTTTCAGAATTTCACTCCTCCCCATGAACCCCTTAAATTGGATTTATGAAAAGAAAAAAAAAACGGTCCAACACCTATTTACTTATTTTTAAGCCGTTTTTCCCCCTGAGTTTGATGAGTCAGTGAGTGAGTCAGTCAGGACACTTTGTTTTATATAAGAGATATATTATAGCTTAAGATTCATGACACATTATGATACTAGTTTTGTGCAAATCGTTAGTTTCCAACATGTTACGCGGAAATAAATTTTAACAAGATGTTCAGGAAAGCCTACTTTCTCCTAAATGTATTGGTATAGTTATGACTCTTTGTCCTTATCACCTCCTATTTTCTTCCTATTCGAAGTGCCAATTGGCACACTGGATTTGAGTAGCGGCTTTCAAACTATAGTTTAGAATTTACCCCAGTATTTTGCAATTTCATCAGCAAACACTCCAAACAATGTAGGAATTCAGTATATTAACACAGACTACTTACAATAATTGAAACATCGTTGGTCGAAACGTATCGCTGGGAGAAACACATTTAATATACCTACTGCACAGCTAATTTTTAATCGTGCCTATCCATGGGGGTGAGTACGCTCTATCAGCAACAAGAGGAAATATTTCAATTATAACCTAGGCATGGGTTCACTAACTGGCCGGTATAGAGCACAGCTCACATCTAGTAGGTCGTGGTTAGCTCCGGTATAGTTCAAATGGTTGTTAATAGATGTCACTCATGCAGATCCAGTGGAAAATGTTGTTTTAATTAAATATATATTTTCCGTTGTAAAATGTACAATATAACACTCAATTTTATAACATCTCAGTACTCAAGAAACAATAAATATAAAAATAATCAAGCAAAAAGATACAACTCTGATAGGTTCTGAATCCCGACCGGCCAGGTGAAAGACCACAGAGCCAAACATGTCCTCCCAAGTTAAACGTTATCAATTAATTTACACACAACGTCTTAGCGAATAATGACTTTGACTAAACGATTTCTTCACAGGAGTATATATCCGTTATAACCCATTTCATACAAAGTTCATATTATTTCTATCAGTAGGCTATATTGCATGCAACATACTCAAATTAGTGAAATATAGGTCAGAACGAGAGATCAGCTGCCATCTTATCTTGTAACCGAAGACGACTCAGCTTTTTAAAGCCACTTCTGCACTATTATTTATTTATTTACACTGTTTACACCCACATTGGAGCACCAAAAATCAAACCTATATACAAAGTCTTCAAATACTCAGTTCATTTCTTAATACTTGATATTTTTTTTTTCTTTCCCAATACTTTTTCATTCTGGAAGATCTTTCAGCTCGTTCTTCTGCTGATATAACATATTCCTTACGCTGTGAAATTTTGAATGTTAGTCGAGTGTATTTGTTCTTCAGAAGCCGTTTCTCTTCTCTATGTTCAATTTGATGCTTAGTAATTTTCAATTCATCTAAATCCATTTGTATTTCTTTAAACCATGTGATTTTTGTTTTACTATTCCAAAAGAAGTCAAAAAGTTGTTTCAGGAGTCTAGTATTTGGCAAGAGGGATATATGTCCAAAAAACGCAGTTCTTCATTTTCGCATCGTGTCAATGATAGATTCACTTTCCTTGTAAATTATTGAATTGGGCAAAAGTCTCCACTGGCCCTCAATCTGGTGGTTTTTTTTCTTATTATTATTGTTGGAAGAATACGTCTATCAACCTTCTGTAGTTTGTCAGTTGTTGATCGGGTGTTTAGTTTAAATAAAGTTTCACTTGCATATGTTGCTTCTGGCTTAACGACGAAGATATAATGTCAAAATTTAGCATTAATCGAAAGAGACTGTTTCTTATATGTTGGCCATGTAATCTGTTGTGCTCGTCGTAATTTTAGTGTTCTACTATCTATTGATGCTCTTTCATTGGCATTCCAAGTGATGATCTCACCACAATCTTTATTTTCTGGGCATTATGCAGTACAATATGTGATATGTCAACTTGAGAAGATGACATCATTTCTGTTTTCTCAAAATAAATTTTCAACCCAACCTTTGTTGCTAATCGTTCCAATTCCTCTACCTGAAATTGAGCTTCTTCGATACTAGTTGCTAATAATGCTAGATCATCTGCAAGGGCGAGACAATTTAGTCGAATATTTTTTCCAATCTTAACATTCGGTGGACAAACCTTATTCCATTGACGCATAATTTTTCCCAGCACACAATTAAACAACAATGGAGATAATCCATCTCCCTGCCGAAGACCAGTATGGATTTCAAATGACTCGTAGGTTTCACTTCTAAACCTAACTCTAGATTTAGTGTTCTTAAGAGTGACCGCAATAAGGTTAACAAGTTTTCGATGTAAACCAAATTCAGTAAGGACATTTAATAAAGATTCGCGAAGCTTTTTGAAAATCAACGAAAGTAATCACTAAATCTTTGCTCCAAATCCTGTGATGTTTTATAATCCATTTGAGACTGATAATTTGATCTGGACAGCTTCGTCCTGGCAGGAAACCACCCTGATATTCACCAAGTTCATTATCAAGTTGTTCGTGAATATATTCTGGAATATAAAATCTTTGAAAAATCTTATACGTGACATCCAGAAACGATATTCCTCAATAATTGCTAGGATCTGATCTATCGCACTTTTTGTGTATGGGGTGTATAATTGCAATATTCCATTCTTCAGGGAATTTTTCTGTATTCCAAATGTCAATAAGATGTTTATGTAGATTATGAATATTCAGTACATTAGCATTCTTCCAAAGTTCTGCTACTACTTTATTCTCTCCTACCGCTTTAAAATTCTTAAGTGAATCAATCGCTGTACTCAATTCATTTTAAACCGGCAGTATGATCTTTTCCAGGGCTGTTTTGTTTCTGGGATAGGGATCGAATTCAAAATAATCATCAGGTTCATCACTATTAAGTAATTTCAGCCAAAATTATTGCATTGTCATAATCATTATGGGCCACCTGCCCGTTCGTATCTTTCATCAAAAGAGTAGGGGGAGTAAATTTTGATTGGTATGGATTTAGACAGCTCCTTAACCCGGTCCATGAGTCAATCCTAATTGGCTACATGGATAATTCTTGCCAGGCGCGTCCACGTCGCGGGGGTGGGCAACGGTACTGTAATATACCATGGAACTACAGTACCGGCTAAGTTCTGGTGAGGACCCAGTCCTATGGGGTATAACACAGATCCCGTGCACAGGTTACGTGCGAAGACCTCAACGGAATCTACAGCGGAGAAGATGGACTTCGGAATGGTGGAGATTGCGGAAGAGGCAACCCAGTACTCAGGGAATAGTATGAGTACAGCATCAATCGGCAGCGTCTGTTTCCCATGTTAGGGGCGGCTGCAAGGGCGTCTGTTCTCCATGTTAGGGGCGGCCTGAATAATAGCTGGCAGTAGCTTCATAAAATGCCTTTGGGAGTGGCGACCCCATCGTAATAATAGCCTAAAATGGAAATGGCACTTCCAATGATTCGGAAAAGGTTAGGGCGTACCCTGCAGGCGACACGCAGTTCCTTTGGTACTGGGGGAACTGTGAGAAATGGGCGACCAGTAACCGAAATGAAAGTGGGAATCATGAATGTCATGACCCTGACAGGCAAGGTGGAGGAGGTGGTAGACTTCATGGAGAGGGAGAAGGTTGGAATGATGGGGCTGAGTGAAGTGAAATGGAAAGGTAAAGGAAGGAAGAAATTGAGGAAAGGATATACTTTATACTGGAGTGGTGGCCAAGAGGCAAAAAATGGCGTGGGACTGATAACCTCGAAACAACTGGAGGAGTATGTTGAAGTGGTAGAGTGTGTGAGTGACAGAATAATGAAAATTAGAATGAAGATGAAGAATGATGTGATGGACTTCATACAAGTGTATGCACCACAGACTGGAAACAGAGAAGAAGATATTGAAGTATTCCTGGAGGATGTAGAAAAAGTAATCTCAGATGTAGAAGTGGTGATCATGGGAGACATGAATGCACAAGTCGGAATTGAGAGACAAGGAAAGGAAGAAGTGGTTGGACCATATGGATATGGGAAAAAGAACCGGGAAGGAGAGGAACTTGTAAACTTTTGTGAAAGGAATGGACTGATAGTGGGTAATTCATGGTTTCGGAAGAAAAACAGCAGGAAAATTACGAGATATGGGTGGGGTGATAGAAGAACAAAATCAGTAATTGACTACTTCCTGGTGGAAAGGACAAATCGCAGAAAGCTAATGGATGTGACAGCTTTACCAGGAGAAGCATTTGATGGGGACCATAGAGCTGTGGTGGCAAAATTTAGATGGGGAAAATTGGAAAACCTAAAGGAGATCAGAGAAAGTAAAATAAAAGTATGGAAATTGAAAGACAAAGCTGTACAGGAAGATTTTCAGGAGAGATTGAAGCAACAAATCCCAGTTACTGAAGTGGAAAATGTAGAAGAGGAATGGTCCCACTTTAAAAAGGCATTTGCTGGTGCAGCAGAGAGTGCTTGTGGTAGGACGTCAACAAGAGTTAAAGAGAAGGAGACACCGTGGTGGAATGAGGAAGTGAGGAAAGCAGTGAAAGAAAAGAAGTCTGCGTGGAAAGAATGGAACCGAGATCAAACAGAAGAAAGCAAAAGGAAGTATCACGACAGCAAACGGAGGTGTAAGAAAGTGGTAGGAGAAGAAAAGAAGAAAAGTTGGGAAGAATTTACACGAAGAATGGAAACAGATGTAAGTGGCAGTAAAAGGATGCTGTATGGGCTTCTAAGAAGTAAGAGGAAAGAAAGAGTTACTACAAAGCTGGTGAAAAAGGAAGATGGAGAGTTGTTAACACACCCAGAAGAGATAAAGGGACGATGGAAGGAGTATTTCAATAAGCTATTGAATGTGAGCAATTGTACTGGTGAGATCGAAGTGACACAGCCTGACGACTCTATAACAGAAGATGATATAACAATGCTGGAGGTGGAATTAGCAGTACAGAAAATGAAGATGGGGAAAGCAACAGGGGTGGATGAAATCAGTGTAGAAATGATAAAGGCTGCTGGACCTGTTGGTATGCAATGGCTGTATCGACTGCTAAAGTGTGTGTGGAAACGGAAATGTGTACCAGAAGACTGGGTGAAAGGGCTAATAATACCAGTGTTTAAGAAAGGGGACAAGAAAGTGTGTGATAACTATAGAGGGATCACCCTCATATCACAGTAAAAATACTGGAAAGGATATTAGAAAGAAGAATGAGAAGAAAGGTGGAAGGAGAGTTGCAAGAGGAACAGTATGGCTGCAGGAGTGGAAGATCCACAGTGGACCCAATCTTTAGCTTGAGGCAGGTGATGGAAAAGAACTGGGAATATGGAGAGGATTTGATCATGACTTTCATAGATCTAGAAAAGGCATATGATAGTGTCCCCAGAGAGAAGGTATGGGAAACCATGGTTAAGAAGAGACTGGGAAGAGAAATGTTGGAAATGGTGCAAGCAATGTACAACAACTGTGTTAGCAGGGTACTGACCCCAGTTGGAAAGACAGATTGGTTTAGGAACAAGACTGGACTAAGACAGGGGAGTGTGCTGTCACCTCTTTTATTCATAATGGTAATGGATGAAATTGTAAAGGAAACAAAGGAAGCATATGGACATAAAGAAATGAAGTTACTATTATTTGCAGACGATATTGTGGTCTGGGGAAGGAACACCGAAGAAGTGCAAAAACAACTAGATGCACTGAACGAAAATATTCAGAAGTATGGCCTGAAAATCAGTATAGAGAAAAGCAAGACCATGGTGATGACAAGAGGGGAAAGACAAGGAAAGGGCACTGTGAAAATTGGAAGTCAGAGTTTGGAAATTGTGGACACGTTCAAATACCTAGGAAGTGAATTGATGCAAACTGGTAGGTTGGACATGGAGATTGGCTGGAGGGTACAGCAGAGCAATGCATTCTATCAAAGTGTAAGAAAACTTGTTTGGGATAAGGAAGTACCAAGGAAAAGCAAGGAGGTAATGTATAAAATGTACTATGTACCCATATTAACTTATGCAGCTGAGACTTGGACCCTGACGAGCAGGCAAGAGAGTAGAATCCAATCCAGTGAAATGAAATTCCTAAGAAGTATGATAGGTAAGACAAGGAAAGACAGAGTGAGGAATGAAGATGTTAGGAAGGAAGTTGGGATGGGAAAACTAAATGAGAGAATTGAGAAGAATAAACTAAGGTGGTTTGGACATGTAAAGAGGATGGAGGAAAATAGAATACCAAGACAGATGCTGGAGGCCAAGTGCAAGGGCAAGAGAGCAAGGGGAAGACCTAGAACAAGGTGGATCGATTCAGTGAAGAACAGCGTGAGAAAAAGGAATATGGACTGGGACAAGATCGTGGAAGAAGAATTGTGGAAGGAAAGAGGAAAGTGGAGAAGTGCCATAAATACCCCGACCCGGCAGGAGCTGGATAAGGGGAAATGATGATGATGATGATATAGTCTCTTGTTTTATGGTGATTGAAAGGTTCATCAATAGATCTTAATGTTTCTTTCTGATATTCCCTTATAACCCTCCTGATTTCTTTGGCCGTTAACCATCTAGCATTGATTAATTCTTCCCTAGAACTTTCAGTTTTTTGTTGTTGGTCATTCAACCAAGCTGTATGCCGGCATAAAATTGCTATATCACAATCCTCATTCCACCATGCATGTTTCTTTCGTTTTTTAATGGGAGCAACCTCTTCTGCTAAGGCTTATAATTTGTTAACAGTGGTCCCCAAGTTGTCACTTAAAAGCGTGATGGATTGCTCAAAATATAGTGGATTATTGATAACTGAACTAGGATCATACAATCTTTTGTTATTGAAATTTTTTTGTGGTTTATTTTTCCTTTTAGGAGTCAATTTGATCTTAATCTTGGAAATGTAATGATCCGAATCAACATCAACACCACGAAGGACTTTTACATTATAAATTCATTTTGAAATTCCCGATCCATGGCCACATGATCTATCTGAAACTCTCCTAACTTAATATTAGGACATTTCCACGTCATTAATTTATGTGGTCTCCTCTTGAACCTCGTTGTCTCCATAATTAGACCATGGTTAGTACAAAATTCAATTAACCGTTCACCATTCCTGTTTGTCAAGTTATGTGCTGGCCATCGCCCCACCACTAGACGAAATTTCCTATCACGTCCAATCTTTGCATAGAAATCTCCAAGTAAAATTTTAATATTAGTATCAGGTATATTAGTTACCAATTGGTCAAGTTCATCCCAAAATTGATCCGTTCCCTCATTACCAGTTCTATTTTTGTCATTTGTTGGTGCATGAACATTTATCAATGTGTATATCTTGTTTTCCACTTTAACTGTTAACAATGCCACTCATAAGGAATTTGAGGAAAGATCCGTAATGGAATCTAGTATTCTATGGTGTACCAAGTAACCTACTCCAATTTGAGGGACATTTTTCATTACCCTTTCTCCTGGAGGCCCTTCATAGAGACGATACCCACCTGATTCAATTGGGTTCTGATCAGTATTACGTAATTCTTGAAGAGCAGTGATCACAATTTTGTGTTGATCCAAGATATCAGTTAGATGCTTTAACTTACCAACCTTCATCAAAGATTTAACATTTAATGTTGCCAAATATGAGAACTTTCCTGGCTTGTTGAATTAAAGTATGTTCATAGTGTGATTAGTCTGCATGTTTGGTCATTGTATCTTTAGGCGCTCCGACTCGCCTTAATCCTCTGACACCCCACTGTATCCGAATGGTGTCTTCGCTTGGTTAATGATGTAACCGTCCAAACCGGTGGATTTTAATAGAAGACTCTCCATATTCATTTGATTATCAGATCAATGATCAAGAATCTGACCGTGGTCAAGGTTTACAATCCCAGATGTGATCTGGGAAGGGGATGAATGAAATATGATATGATGAAACATGAGATTGTGGAGTGTGTTTGGTCCGCGAGAGCTATTTTATTTCGCTCAAGTCAGCCGGTAAACCGGTGAGGATCCCCTATCCGCCACCTGGGACGCGCCACGTCGGAGTATCACCTCTCTGCCTGCTACGACAAGGTAGTAGGTTCGTGGTTCTGCACTATTATATTACAATATAAACTTTTGATTTCGAACGGGCCACGTCCTTTAAAACACTCTTTAACGATTCTCGGTTCGATAATCAGAACTGGAGGGTCCCATGTTATGGATTATAAAGTTTGCATAATTCACACAGCCGCCATCCTGAAATGGTACGGCTGATGACCTTGTAGTTTGGGCACAAGATTCGTCCCATATGAAGGTATGTTTTTACCAAATTTGGTAAAGATCCGATGTACCAAATTTTGTTCAATTCGGAATCGTCGTGTTTGAATTGATAGTGGAGGGAGAGATATGCAGAGTACATACATATATACCCACAGACACACAAAATTTTGGCCCTGTGTAGATCTCATAAGTCTACTTTCATTTTTTTGCAAAAATCGAAAGTAGGCTAAGAACCCAGAGGAAAATAGAATGAAGATACAATAAAGCAAATACTAATTTAATGAAAAGGACTACTTAATCAAAACCTATACTAAGCCTAGCCTACTGGATCCTTCCTATCCTAAACCAAAAAGCAGAAAAGAATTTAATAAGAGAAACTAGCTAGCCTAACCTGTACCAAAATTAAGAAACATTTACTGAGCGTTCAGCTTTCAGATTGCTGTTCACGAGGACTTAAATGAAAGTGATATAAGAAATGTGAGAAAACCTTCTAAGAATCTACGAGGAGATCTGGAGGACATCTCCCAACCTGACTGACCTGCATCGAACCCACAATAACACTAGTGGAATACAAGAATAGATAAAATCCTAATAAAGGAAATAAGATTGTAGTTGTACGTGACCGTGAATTTTGTGATTATGAGCCACGGGACCATCTTTTTACGTGGAATCCGAACCCCAGGATATGGCATTTCACATGCATTGACTTGGAATCCCAATAATAATCATCATCATCATTTTCCGTTTTCCAGCCTAGGCCGGGTCGGAGCAAACATGAGTCCCCTCCACTTTACTCGGTCTGTCCACCACTCTTCCTCAAGCACTGAACGCCACTCCATGTTCCGGTTTATCACGCTGCACTTAACAAGGTCCAACCACCGACCTCTAGGTCTTCCTCGTCCTCTTTTTCCCGTCATTCGCCTCTCCATCACTTGTTTTGGCATTCTTTCATCATTCATCCTCTTCACATGTCCATACCATCTCAATCTGTTCTGTTCCAGCTTTTCGTTCAGCTTCTGTACATTCACTTCCTTTCGAATGTCTTCATTTCTCACTCTATCTCTTCTAGTCTTCTGTAACATACTCCTCAAAAATTTCATTTCGGCTGCCTGCATTCTACTTTCATCCCTCCGGGTCATAGGCCAAGTTTCTGCTCCGTATGTCAATATTGGTAAGTAATAAGTCTTGTACATCACTTCTTTAGCCTTCATTGGTATGTCTTTATCCCAAATTAAATTCCGAACTTGATAGTAGAAGGCACTCCCACCTTTTATTCTCTTGCTAATTTCCATATCCAGTCTTGCATTTTCCATCAATTCACTTCCCAAATATTTGAAGTGCTCAACTACTTCCAGATTTACATCTCCAATTTTAACAATTCCTTTCCCTTCTTCCTTATGTCTTGTCATCACCATTGTCTTACTCTTTTCTACACTGATTTTCATTCCCCATTTCTCAATATTTTCCTTTAAAACATCCAGCTGTTCCTGGACCACTTTCTCATTCTCTCCCCAAATCAGAACATCATCCGCAAATAAGATTATGTTCATTCTTGTACCTGTGTAGGCTTCCTTTGTTGCCTTCAGTATATCATCCATCACCATTATGAATAACAGTGGTGAAAGCACACTCCCTTGTTTCAAACCAGTTTCAATTTCAAACCATCCTGTTCTACCTGCTTGGGTCTTCACACAACTGCAACAATTACTGTACATTGCTTTTGTCATTTGTATCATTTCATCTCCAATACCTTTCTGTTTTAAGCTTTCCCAAACTCTGTCTCTAGGGACACTATCATATGCCTTTTCTAAGTCAATAAAGGTCATTACCATGTCTTTTCCATATTCCCAGTGTTTTTCCATAGTTTGTCTTACAACAAAGATAGGTTCCACTGTTGATCTTCCCCTTCTGAACCCAAATTGTTCCTCTTGAATTTGGTTTTCAACCCTTTTTCGGATTCTTTCCTCTAGTATTCTCTCCATGATCTTGGCAACATGCGAGATAATAGTAATTCCTCTGTAATTTCCACACACCTTCTTGTCTCCTTTCTTGAATATTGGTATAATGATACCTTTCTGCCAATCTTCTGGAATTTGTTTTGCTCTCCACACACTCTTGAGTACTCTTGAAGTCCAATATATTCCAATGGGTCCTGCAGCCTTTATCATTTCTACTGCCACTTCATCCACTCCCACAGCTTTTCCCATCTTCATCTTCTTAATGGCCAATTCCACCTCTGCCATTGTAATGTCCGCTTCCATTTCTTCTTCTTCCACATCCGGCACTACAGTAACTTCTGTGTACGTTACATTCCTGACATTTAACAGTCCATGAAAATATTCTTTCCATCGGTTCTTAATCTCTTCTGGTTCCTTCAATATCACTCCTTCTTTGTTTTTCACAAATCCAGCGTTTACATGTTCCTTCCTTCTACTCTTAACTACACTAAATAATAATTTCTTTCCACACTGACAATCATCTTTAATTTCCTGTGCGAATAACTCCCAACTTTTCTTCTTCTCTTCTGCCACTACTTTCTTGCAGATTTGTCTAGCTTCTACATATCTCAATCTACTTTCTTCAGTCCTTTTTGTTTTCCACTGTTTCCAACTCTTCTTCTTTTCCTTCACTTTTTCTTTAACTCTTTCATTCCACCATGCTGTTTGTTTATCTTTCATCTTCCCCGATGTTCTTCCACATGTTTTCTCTGCACAACTAACAAATGCATCCTTAAATTGCTTCCATTCTTCTTCCACATGTCCAACATCAGTCTTTGGTACTAGTTGTTGCAGTTCCATCTTAAATTCTTCTTGCACCTGTTTATCCTTCAATCTCCATGTTTTTATGTTTCTTTCTTTTCTTTCCTTCAGTTTTCTAATTTTTCCAACTTTCAGCTTTGCTATTACTGCTCTGTGATCTCCACCAAAAGCCTCGTCCGGCATGGCAGTAACATCCATCAGGTTTTTGCTTTTGTCTTTTTCTACCAAAATGTAGTCAATCAGGGTTTTAGTTCTTCTCTCTCCCCATCCATATCTGGTAATCTTTTGGCTGTTTTTCTTTCTGAACCATGTATTTCCAACCATTAGTTGGTTTCTCTGGCAAAAGTCAATTAATATATCCCCTTCTGGATTTTTATTTCCATATCCATAGGGTCCCACGATCTCTTCTCTTCCCAGTCTCTCTGTACCTACTTGGGCATTCATGTCGCCTATTATAATGGCCTCCTTGTCTTCAATGTACTTGTCTACTTCTTCAAGGAAACTTTCTAACTCTTCTTCCTTGTTTCCAGTTTGTGGAGCATAAACTTGTATTAGGTCTTTTGTTCCTGTCTCAAACTGAATTCTCATGACAATAATCCTGTCACTCACGTTCTTTATCTCTTCCACATATTCCAGGATATCTTTCCTCACAATTATTCCCACTCCATTTTGCTTTGCCTTTCCTCCACTGTAAAACAGCCTGTATCCATCTGTCAGGGTTCTTTCTCCTTTACCTTGCCACTTTGTCTCACTCAATCCGAGGATGACAATTTCCTTCTCTTTCATGAAATCTACGAGTTCCTCCGTCTTGCCATTTAAGGTCAATACGTTAATGGTACCAATTTTGATATGTTGTGATCCTGGTCGCCCACTTCTCACAGCTCCCCCAGAGTCCAAAGAGCTGCGCGTCGCTTGCAGGGGACGCCCTAGCATTTTCCGAGGCCATATCATGTTTGCACTCATTTTAGGCTATTATTACGATGGAGTCGCCAGGTCCAAAGGCATTTTATACCTACTGCCAGGTATTAACTAGGCCGCTCCTAACATGGAGAACAGACGCCTTCTGTAGCCGCTCCTCTGGAGTACAGACGCTACGGGTTTGCCTCTTCCGCCATCGACGCCGTACCGAAGCCCATCTTCTCCGCCGCCGGTGCCGTTGAGGTCTTCACCGTAACCCTGGCAAGGGGCCCTATGACAGGGTGCTACCATCCGGAGCCAGATGGACCCTGTTTTTTTAACGAGGTTGATACTCCTCCCGCTCCTCCTTCCTCATCGCTTGCGAGATGAGGCCCCGGGCTTGCGACCGGTAATAGCGGAAATGATAAGGGAATCATCCAATTTGGATGAAATATCATGTTTCTGTAGCTTGACATGAAATGAACCACGCTCCCCTGCCATGCCCCCCTGCCCAGAGAAAAATACAACTTTTAAGAAGACAACTTAATAGTTTTTCTGTCTATATCTTCTTACAATCCCAATAATAATAATAACAATAATTTTTTCCATCCTTTAGGATCTAACTAAATAATAAGACAATTACATTTATGGCATGTAAAAGAACCTACCACTACAATTGATAGTGTGTAGCTTATTTGTAAGTTATTTGGTTGGAAACACTCTGTCAAGTCCCAATGTTTGCCGCTACATGCCGGTGTCAGTGGCATCTTTGGTAGCCAAAGTTGGAACTACTTGAAATTGAACTTGATGGGGAGCTTACGGGCGTTCAATTAAAAATATTCCGCTATGGCCGTTGGCTGCAATTCAAATACAGGGTGATTCTTTTGCTGGAGCGGGACGGGCAACCGGCTGCCGGGTGTGCGCGCCTTCCGCCAGCCAACCGAGCTCGCACCGCAGATTGTGCGCAGGTGGAAACCGTAACAAAGTACATTAATTAATGGTAAATTCACCAGCAAATCATGACTAAAGAACTTACCTTGCTGAAAATGTTCTCCTTCAACTGACAGACAGGCGTTGTACCGTGTAAATAAATTAGCGTTTTCACGTTGTAATTCCCTTCTGTTGTGAGGGATATCTACTGCCGTATATTGTTCTCCAGCTCCACTAGAGTACGGGTAATTGAATGTTAAATTAACCCACAATTGAACAACAAACGGGCTTAGGCCCGTGCTTCGATTGATTACAGTAAACACGCAGGGGGTAGGGATGCAGGAGTAGCGACATAATGTAACCATGTCTGTCAACTGAAGGAGAACATTTTTAGGATCTTCGGTGAAAAGATAAGTTCTAACCTTTAACTGGTGAGGTGAGGGCATCCAGATTCCCAAGAAATAAAAGAACATCTGTGCTTCTTTAATTAAATCTTGCAGCTGTTGTCTATGCTACCTTCTTATCTGTGCGCTGACACTACACACCCTCGTTGATGAAAGCCTGCTGCCGGTCCCGCTCCAGCAAAAGAATCTCACTGTATAATAAATAATAAAACGAGGATGACTTAAAATTTTTACTAGTTTTGACGTGCCTTAGGAATTGAGAGAACACCGGCAAACCCCATTTAACAATGGCTCGAAAATACAAACTTATATCCAACAATGTGACTAATGGGGGAACCACTCTGGACTGATAAAACTTAATCACATCAAAACACCAAAAGCACTATTTCCCTAATCCCCAAAACATGACAATCTCTGTCGTAAATTAAACAAGATAGCAAAAAGGTTACTCTAGGATACTATACTTAGGCTGGGCCAAAAGGCCTTAAGTGGTCTTTGCAAGTCGTCCTCTGGAGCAGTCGGTTCATCGACTTTCTAAATCAAAAGGGGGTGAATGTAATTTTGCATGGCCTTGTATAGGCAGAAATACATGTGTGCACAAGAGTTTTAGTTCTGCAAGTTCAAGCTTTTAGGTTGGCACTAAAACAGTTGAAATCACACCACCGCACACACATCGTCGTGCTTGCCGGAACAAGAGTGACATAGTTACAACCACACCAAGGACAGTTACATGATCTATAGAGAGTTATGTTTATGACCAAAATTTCAAAGTTCAAATGTTTGCCCAGAAGCATAAGTTAGGATTAATGATGCCCCATTAGGTGAGGAATATCGCCAGATTTAGTACCACCTCAACAGGTATTTCAGAATAAAGGTGTATAGATCGAAATGTCCCCCATGTGCTACTTTGGAATGCCCCACTTTCAGAGGTTAAAAATTGCCGAAACAGGTAGTCTTCAAGTAGCAATCCGTAGTTTTGACACTTGAGTATGATCCAGATACTATATATTAATTGCTGGGGCACCATGATTCCCAACAGCATCATCAAGTTTCCACTCCAGTTTCCCAGGTGTGGTTTACGAGCGCTCTCCATTTTAGTCGATTCATGTACCACTGCTCCTTCAAGACTTCATCCCAGTTGATTCCCTTGGATGTGATATCTTCCTTCACTTGGTCCAGCCATCTCCTCCTAGGGGCTGGCTGCGTGGCTCAGGGGTAACGTTCTCGCTTGCTGGGCCCAAAGTTGCAGGTCCGTATCCTGGCGCAGTCAGCTGGCATTTGAGGGTGCGCAAATGCGAGGGAGTCGTGTCCGTAGATTTACTGGCATGTTAAAGATCCCCTTTGGGGCAAAATTCCGGCACCCCGGCGTCTCTAAAAGCCAGTGTAGTTAAAAGGGATGTAAAACCAATAACAATATTATCTCCTCCTAGGTCTTCCAACAGGTCTCTTTCCAGTAATCTCAGTATGTAACCATTGTTTTGCAATTCTTCAGTGATACGTTAGACGTGACCAAACCATCGCAAACGTGCCCTAGTTATGGTCTCCTTCAGGGACTGATTTATTCCAGCTTGTTCTCTTATCTTCTCATTTCATACTTTGTCTTTCCTAGTTTTTTTAAGCATGCTTCTTAGAAACTTCATTTCTGAAGCCTGAAGTTTGCTGTCGTCTTTTTTGGTAGTTGTGCAAGTTTCCAACCCATAAGTCAATATAGGGACAAAGTATGTTCGAAACAGAATTTGTTTTGATCTTAGTGGCACTTGCTTATTCCAGAGTAGATATCGAACTTGCTGATAGAATTGACTTGATTTCTGAACACTGTTATTTAATTCAAGCTGTATTCTGTTGTCATTTTATACTAAGCATCCAAGGTACTGATACTGGTTTACTGTTTCCAATTGTACACCCTCCAGCATTATATTACCTTTACTTCTCTGTCTGTTAACAGACAGTGCAGCAGTTTTTGTAGCACTTACATTCAGTTCACATTTTTTCAAATGATCATTCCAGACGTTCAGCCTTTCCTGAATTTCCAGCTCACTATTTCCCCAGATAACTATATCATCTACAAAAGCAAATGTTTTAAGATCTATATTGGTGTTCTGCTTCCTTTATGATTCCATCCATGATGGTGATGAATAGTAATGGTGAAAGGGCACTACCTTGTTGCACTCCTCTAGATGTCTGGAACCAATCTGAATATCCATTTCCTGCTTAACACAGCTGTAGCAGTCATCGTAGAGCATTTTTACTCTCTGAATGAGTTCCATAGACACATTCCCAACAGCAAACAAACAAAATATAGGACATGGGCAAATGGAGATACCACAAGCATGCAGTATTCCAGAAGGACCAGAACAGGGATACACGGGGAGGAAGGAGAATTTTTGAGTGAGATTACAGGGGTGGGGATTGATACATGTGACCAGTCATCACAATATACACACATCAAAAAAAGTTTTGCATCACCTCGGTTCCCAGATTTCCGGCATATAGACGTTGACTGTGTATATTGTATCCAAGATACAGTCCCTTTGACTGTTCATAGATGTCACTAAAACTGCTCAAAGATGTAAACAACCATGCATGAGCAGGGCCTATTAGACGGAGGGGGTACGACAGCCGATCAGTTCCAGTCATTCCACCAGGACGAAGGTACGCTGCTCATGTTGTCTGTAGTTCTACCATGCCTAGAAGGTCAATACCGCAGTTCGATCGCGTCCGCATTGTTACTTTGTGTCAAGAAGGGCTCTCAACAAGGGAAGTTTCCAGGCGTCTCAGAGTGAACCAAAGCGATGTTGTTCGGACATGGAGGAGGTACAGAGATACAGGAACTGTCGATGACAGGCCTCGCTCAGGCCGCCCAAGGGCTACTACTGTAGTGGATGACCGCTACTTACGGATTGCCGCTCGGAGGAACCCTGACAGCAATGCCACCATGTTGAATAATGCGTTTCGTTCAGCCACAGGACGTCGTGTTTCAACTCAAACTGTGCGCAATAGGCTGCATGATGCGCAACTTCACTCCCGACGTCCATGGCGAGGTCCAGCTTTGCAACCCCGACACCATGCAGCGCGGTACAGATGGGCCCAACAACATGCTGAATGGACCCCACGGAATTGGCATCACGTTCTCTTCACCGATGAGTGTCGCATATGCCTTCAACCAGACAATCGTCGGAGACGTGTTTGGAGGCACCCTGGTCAGGCTGAACGTCTTAGACACACTGTCCAGCGAGTGCAGCAAGGTGGTGGTTCCCTGATGTTTTGGGGTGGCATTATGTGGGGCCGACGTACGCCACTGGTGGTCATGGAAGGCTCCGAAACGGCTTTACGATACGTGAATGACATCCTCCGACCCATAGTGCAACCATATCGGCAGAATATTGGAGAGGCATTTGTCTTCATGGACGACAATTCTCGACCTCATCGTGCACATCTTGTGAATGCGTTCCTTCAAGATAACGACATCGCTCGACTACAGTGGCCAGCATGTTCGCCAGACATGAACCCTATCGAACATGCCTGGGATATGTTGAAAAGGGCTGTTTATGGACGTCTTGACCCACCAACCACTCTGAGAGATTTACGCCGAATTGTCGTTGAGGAATGGGACAATTTGGACCAACAGTGTCTTGATGAACTTGTGGATAGTATGCCACGGCGAATACAGGCATGCATCAATGCAAGAGGACGTGCTACTGGGTATTAGAGGTAGTGGTGTGTACTGCAATCTGGACCACAAATGCTGAAAGTCTAGCTGTATGATGGTACAACATGCAATGTGTGGGTCTCATGAGCAATAAAACGAGCTGAAATGTTGTTTGTGTTGATCTCTATTCCCTTTGTATTTAACGGTTCCGGAACTCTTGGAACCGAGGTGATGCAAAACTTTTTTTGATGTGTGTATCTTCTTTGGTATAAGTATTAAGTTATTTAAACTGCACTGTTAGGAAGTAAATTTTCTCTTAGGAAGGTTTCTTATGAAAATGTACAATGAAATGGAAAATTAATGTTTTGTTATTTTTTTATTTGTAGTCCAATACATTGCTACTGGTAGATACTACTGCTGGACGTTTGCATCCTATACCTCTGTTATCAACTTTGGAACATGCCACTGACACCCTTGCACGTTCTTTGAATTTTGTCTCCAGTTTGGAAAGATGGAGCATGCTTTCCAACTTACTGGAGCAAAGCAATCAGGTGGTGAGTATTGATTAATTATTACAGTTAATTTGAGCTACAGTAAAATAAATATAAACTTCTAAATGTAGTTATTATGAGTCAAACAATAATGGATTAATAACTTTTTTGGGCTTTAATGTTGGCTCCAATGTTGAAATTGTCTATCTAAAAGCATTTTTTTTTTCAATGCGATACATGAAAAAACTTATTTTTCATTCTTTGACAGTATGCAAATATTTTGAGTAAACTTCACTTGACAGCAATTTTCTCAAAAATTATCAATTTTCAAACCTAATATAGGTACTGTACTGTAGTAGCCTACAAGCATGAAAATTACTTCCTTTTTCATTATGTAATCACTCTATTCAAGTCCACAAGCAATGACCTAAAATCAAAATTTTTGGCAAAAAGAAAAAGCATACACAAAAGTGGAACTTATCACTTTACAGGGTTTTTCTTCTTCTTCTTCTTCTTCTTCTTCTTCTTCTTCTTCTTCTTCTTCTTCTTCTTCTTCTTCTTCTAGAGTAACTGTTCGAAGGCTGATAAGAATTCTAAAACTTTATTTCATAGCCTCTAACAAAAGTTTGATGCTTTTCAGTCGGTCAACACGATTGTACCCAAATGAGATGGGATATTCCCTAATCCTGAAAATAATTACATGAGATTAATAAATACATAAATAAGTATAATAAATAAATACAAAAATACAAAATACAAAAAATTACATGAGATTAATAAATACATAAATAAGTATAATAAATAAATATGGATGTATTTATTAATCTCATGTAATTTTTTTTAAGGATTAGGAAATAACCCATCTCATTTGGGAACAATCGTGTTGACCGACTGAAATGCATCAAACTTTTGTTTACTAAGGCAACACTGAAAAATGGCTTCAAACACCATAATGTTCATAGCCTCTCTTGTTAACCATTCAGTCTGTGGTATTATTGGTATATGGGATATGTTCTCCTCACTTCTTCACTCAGTGATGCTTGCCTATAAATTATCCAAATTCTTATTTTCTTGTATTTTTTCCATCATTGTTTGATTGATGCAGAAACTAAACTAATTACAAACCCCTATTAAATAGGTACTATTTGAAGTTGGTGGCTCCAAGATAGATGTAATTGACATAGAAGCTATGAAGGCTTATTCTACTACCCTTCCTGTATCCATTAACACACTCATGGTTGCATCGCCAGACAAATGGTTGGTTGAGGATACAGACAACAGGTATGAAGCACCTCAATCATTATCAGAGGTTCATATTTATGGAGAGAATGTTTTCTTGTATTTGTAGCTGCCTTTCCTCGTTTAAGAAATAAAAAAGTACTGTATGTTCATGAAGTCTAGGGTGAGATGTGCATGCATCTGTGTATAGGTGTATGTTTGTGTTTCCCCACTATTAACTTCCGAATGGTTGCTATAGTGTATGATGTAATTCCTACTTACAGTTACTCAAAATTTGCACATGTTAATGAAATCAGTGTTACCAACACTGTCATTGCTATACAATTGAAATTTGAAAGCCCTTCTCAATAACAGACTACGGAATCTGTTCCAACCATCATTTGTGTGATCGAAGTACTCCTCACAAAGATCTAATCTGATCAGTATTAAGGAGTTCAGTTTTACCAGCTGCTGATGGTACAAAATAAAATTTTGACAGTCTAATTTTCTTACATTTGAATTGCAGATCCAATTCCAAACAAACTTTGTGTGGTGTACAGGTATGTTCTCCCAATAAATATTAATGTTTATCAGTTTTGAGGATTACTACCAACTGCTGATGGAATTTATGATCTAAATTCTACAGTCTAACATGTATAATAATCAAACTGCAGATCTTATTCTAGCTAGTCTAGTTTTTTTAGTTCTTCATGGAACTTCTTCTTCCCCTTCGGCTTTTCCCAATTAATTGGGGTCGCCGGAGCCAACCAGGCTCATTTTGGTTTGGGCCGGGGATTTAAGGCCGGATGCCCTTCCTGACACCACGTGATTTTCCAGGTGAAAATTCCACCCCGCTGTCTCCGGGATTCGAACCCCGGCCGTCCGGGTGAAAGGCGAGAAGCTAAGCCACTGCGCCATCACGCTCCCCTAGTTCTTCATGGAACTACCTGTTAATATTAGTATCAGCAGTAATTTTTGATATTGAATTCTTCTGGAGGAGATTGTTGAAAAAGGAAAAAGTTATTTTTTAATTAAAGCAACTTTGATTGTGATAAATGTACATAACAATTCTCTAACAATCTTACAACAGATGTGAAAATCTGTAATGTAATGTTCCTAGAATGTCAAATTGGCAACCTACCTTGGAGAGAAAGATATGAAAATCATAGTGGAGTTATTTAGTATTTATGCACTTTGTAAAAAGCAGACCCAACCTGTGGATGGAAACTGCTCTAACTTAGATGATGATGATGCACTTTGTAAAATTTGCAATATTATATTTGTACTATTTTTCTTTCTAGGATATATGTGCTCTCAAAATCTGCCCCAACTGATCCATGTCCCAGTCTCCTCTTACCAATAGAAGTGACAATGGGCACTGGAAATAAGCTGAGCCATCTTGCTGCATGTGACTTACGTGGTCTAGCTCCTGGGGCACTCAGTCAGGCGTTGGGACAAAAGATGGACATTCCAAACCGCATCCTCAGTTCAGAGTTCTACTCGGCAATACTGGCAGTTGGCTTTCCTGAGCTAGAACTTAGTAAAAATGAAATTTTTGTGTTCCCTCGCCTGCAAGGAAGAAGTACAAAGGATAGTCTTGGAAAGACTGTGATATTGCCAGATTGTGGTCAGGTAAGGAGAACATTCTTACATCACCCAGCTTCTACATTATTTTTAGTGCAAAAAGTTAAACAATTTGACAAACTGATGTAAAAATTAAAACAAGACAAACAGCAGCAGAATGGTAAGGGCAGTGGTAGTAGTAATAAGGAGAAATGAACATTAACAGGACAAATTTCACAGCCGGACATAATGTACTGCCATTTTCAACCCCCAGCTCTTTTCAGGATGGCAACAGCAACTACAGTAGTTATTCCATTACTCAAAATACATTCTTCATAGAGATTGTACACCTCAAAGAGAATGTCATCTTTTTCAGAAGAAACTATATTTGGTTTGAAGCACTTCTGAAGTTGTTGTGTTATTATTACCAGTATAAGTAAGTAATCTAATGAATTATTATTGCGATGAACTTCGGGTATGATATCCACACTATTTTATGATTCCATTTCAACCGTTCCTATTCAAACTGGTGATGTATTGTAATGTGATTGTCTTGTCAAAACACTCTAGTGCAGCGGTTCCCAAACTTTTTCAGTCACGGAACCCTTCAGAAGTCATGATTTTCCCGCGGAACCCTAACTCTATCCCTGATTTTTACTGAGCATTGCGAACCCACAACGTTCTTCTTGCTTTCACCTATACTTATTGCCTGGGTGTTTTGTATAGCCTAACGCTAACGTGGTAGGTTTGGAAACAAAGAGAAAACATTTTAAATGTACATTCGAACTTTTATTTTGGTACAAAAATATAAACAATTATTTTAGAACAATAAAAATTGGATTTCCATCTAATTTCTAATGTGATGAATGAAAATGTTTCATTTTCGTTCTTAAAATACTGTAGTTTTGAAATCGGGTTTTATGCCCGACAGCTGAATACGTTAATCCTAGGCAGCATTCAACTTACTCCTAAATTTGTTTTTGGTGTAAGCATAAGCAGAAAAGCCTGCTTCGCAACGATAGGTGGACTCAAAGGGGTGCAGAGTTCGGATAGCCTTTCGGCTACTGACGGGTATTATGTCTATCAGTCCTACCCAAAAGTCATTCAGCAGCACTAATTCATATTTCGTTTTGAAATTCAATATGATCTTCATAGTCAGGCACGGACATGTGAGGTTTATTTCGGTTGGCAAATTGATTTTGCGCCCACTCGATGTCCCCTATTATTCTGGTATCTGTGAAGTACTCCGTCATAGATTTCGAAAGATTTGTTAAATGCTCACAAATATTTTTGTGCACATCAGCTTCGATTTCCATCTCATTTTCACTCAGAAATTGTGCCAGGAGAGAAAAGCATTCAAAGTTTTTCTCATTTACACATTCGATCCAAAAGTTGAGTTTGATTTTGAATGATGTTATTTTGTCTCTGAATGTGAATGTACTGCAAAGATGTCATAACTTCAGTCAGTTTCCCGAATATGTCGGCGAGGTAAGCACATCGAATGAGCCACTTTTCGTTGCGTAAAAATTCAGCATGTTTGCTAGGTGCGGAAAGGTCTTCTTTCCCTATGAAGAAAACCAGAGGCTCGTTGCGCAGCTCAAAAAAGCTGGTGGAGACTTCGCCTCTTGAAAGCCATCGAATTTCTGTGTGCACTGTAAGCGATTGATGTTGACTTCCAATTTCTTCACAAGCCTTTGCAAAAAGTCTACACTGGAGTGGGCGTGACTTTACACAATTGACAATTTTTACAGCCTCATTAAGGACGTCCGTCAAGTCTGGTGGAATGTTCTTCGCCACAAGGGCATATCGATGCCAGATGCAATGGCTACTGGTACAATTTGGCGCCATATTTTTAGCCTACTTTTCACATTTTGCAAAAATGAGGAAAAAGTAGACTTATGAGATCGGGAAAAATGTCTGTCTGTCTGTCTGTCTGTCTGTCTGTCCTTCTGTCTGTCTGTCTGGCTGTGTGTGTGTCCCCCCATATCAACTCCTAAACGGCTGGAGCAATCGAAACAAAATTTGGTAGGAGTAAAGATCTATACCTGAATATCTCACGACCATATTTGAAAATGATGTCAGTGCTACCAACTGCTAAAAAATCGCAATTGAAATTTGAGCTCCGTGTTGGATATCTTGGAAGGTATGAATGGGAGCTATTTCAAAATTGGCACACGTATAGATAATAATATTGCAGTTTAATTTCCAGGAGACCATACATGGCAGTGTTGCCAAAATGATTATAAGCCTGTTGATAAGTCCAATTTTTAAATGCATATAACTTCTACACTATCAATTGGAATTCAGCCAAATTTCGTATGTTGTATGTGTACATAACCAGATATGACTGAGCATATTCTTAAGACCCACCAGGGCTAAAAACTGTTAATAAATGCTCTTAATTTATTTTATTCAAATACCAATATATCAGAGAGTATGCAAGCCGACAGCTTTAAACTATGCACACATATAGTACCTGACATTCTATATTAATTTGGAGTAACTTATATACGTCAGTGCTACCAACATGATTCTAAGCCTGCTGACAGGTCCAACTTTAAATACATGTAACTTCCATACTATCATTTGGATTTCAACCAAATTTCGTATGTGCTATGTGTACCACAACAGATATGACTATGCATATTCTTAAGAGCAACCAGGGCTGCCAACTGTTAACATGTGCTGTCTCTATTTTTGTTACCCTAATATCAATATCTCACAAAGTATGCAAGCCAATAGCTCTAAACTTTGCACATGTATTGTACCTGGCATTCTAGATGAATTTGGAGTAACTAATATACGTCAGTGCTGCCAACATGATTCTAAGCCTGCTGATTGGTCCAATTTTAAAATGCATGTAACTTCTATACTAACTAATGGATTTCATTCAAAATTGGCACAGCAATAGATCATATTATTTCAGATTATTTCTGACCAATACATGCATGACATTGTTGCCAACATGATTTTACGCGCGCTGTTAGATCCAATGTTTTACTGCATGTAACGTCCATGCTATTCATTGGACTTCAACCAAATTTTGTACTCTGTACCTTAAGAGATGGAACTAAGAATATATTCAGTCACCAGGGCTGCCAACTGTAGTGCTCTATTAAGCTACATTATGCCAGGTATACAGTATTTCGAACTAATTAGAAATTTCGATATTAGCAACTTAATTTCGTCATTATTCTAGATGGATCCATATAGATTAATCATTGGCATGAATCTTAAATTTTAAGAAAAGTAGGCTCTTTAGTTCGTCACGGAACTTTTTGTTTATTCTTGATACAGTCCTTTTCAATTTTCCCACTATCGCTGCAGCTCCAACGCTGCTTACGTTAACACACTTTTCCCAATCAAGATCATGTTTACGCATGTAAAAATCTCTGATTTAAAAAAATTCTTCCCCAGTTGCATTGGTCTCCAAAGGTGCTCATAGAAACAAATCTCCATCCATACTTTCTTTGAATGGTTACCTCACGGAAACAAGCAATATCGCAAGTCCGGCAACATCTGTACTCTCGGCATTGCATATGCTTTACAATTTTCCAGTCTCTGAATTAATTCGTCTTTGATATAGTCTGCGATTTTATGTATACGGTCGAACACAGTGTTGTTATATCATTGGATCTCTGAAACTTTTTTTGCCGCTTCCACGCCAAGCACACAGCCGACTATTTCTTTGGCGAATAGGTGCTTGGATACAACACGAACTCCACCTAACTTCGCATTCGAGACAATCTGATAGTTAGCCTCGTGTGGTTTTATTTTAAAAAATCAGTTTTAAATTTGATTTTTAAGATTTATTGCGGAACCCCTGCGATGCCTTCGCGGCACCCAGTTTGGGAACCGCTGCTCTAGTGTATCATTTGTGTATTCACCACATTGACATGTTCATGGGAATTAAGTGAGAAGAAAAATGCTGTGACTTGATCTGAATTAAGTGGCATAGGAAGAGGTGAAAACCAGACAAAGGAAGGAAACTTGTTGTTTTACATGACCATTAATCTCACAACCATGAACCAAGCCATGGGACGTTCACTTATATGTGGAATCCAAACCACAGGACGTGATATTTCACTCAGAAAATTGCACATGCATTGACCAGGATTGACCCTGCCATAAAAGAAACACACACACACACACACACACAAAAGGACAGAGTAAGATCTTGTTGTCCACCCTCCAGAAGAGACTGTAAAGTGAAAATGAATGTATTGAAAGCAATTGCTTTTGTCAGACTGTGAAGTTCATCCTTTTCATTTGGTTATGTTGTCTTTTGTGTTTCTACTCTTCATTTTGTAAGTTGTTGGCATAGCATATGCGTTGTGTACCATGCTATACCGAATTTACTCTGCTATAGGAAACCCTTTTTTCCTAAATTTTTAGTTCCGAAATTGGGGGTGGGGACTATACACGTGAACTTCGCAAAATCCATTATTTTGGAATGGGGGAGAGTAAAAATAAGCCATTTTATTTTGATGCTACATAGTACGATATATTTAATCAAAATAAATGAAGTTTATCAGCAATGATAAACCACAACATCCGCGTAGCATGTTCCGCAAAGACCGAAGATAATACCATAAAGTGGTGGATGGGCATGGCCAGTAGGCTGAATACAAAATTGCTACCTATAACGCGTTTTTTTGTTTCGTAAACACCACAGAGTGTAGACTGGCATACATATGCCGGCCGGCCACTAGCGTCTCATCCTTACGTGAATGCGGCAGCAGCGCACGTGTGGCCAGCCGGCCACCTCTTGCATGATATTAGTAGGTTTAGTCGTGGTTCCGTATTGATCGTCAGTTAAGTATAATAGAAGGAAGAGAGAATCCGCCTGATCAATACTTATAATTTAACACTAAAGGGTTACATTAGACCCATATGGTACGTAATATGTTATTTTAATGTGTATTTTATCCTATGTGCTGTACTAATTTTATGTCCCCCTTTTGGATATGTCTGTTCATACTTTTATCGCCATATCATTCCTCATTTGTATCACATTCATCCTCATCAATTTCTTTCACTCATTTCATGTTAGACTTAACTTTTAAGATATTTTTAATGATATTGATAAGTGCTTCTCAATGTATGGCTGATGAAGGGGCTAGCATAAGCTCCGAAACATGTACCATATGGGTCTAATGTAACCCATAAGTGTTAAATTATAAGTATTGATCAGGCGGATTCTCTCTTCCTTTTATTATACTTCACCTCTTGCATGGCGTGGGTATGTCGGCCGGCCACCTGTCGCATAGCGTGAGTCATAGCCCATACGCACAGAAGGAAAGACAGAGACTTCTTCCTTCAAACAAGGTCACGCCTGTTTAGCAACAGCGCTCGCGTACAATTGTATGGTATGGCCAAGCAGCCAACAATGATCCAACATCTGGTATACAAAGACAAGTATATTCCATGATTATTGCCAACCGCCTCTGAAACGATATCACACTTTTCCCGTAATATCCACACCATGTTTGTTTGACAGAATGTCTCAGAAGCTTGAGACAGTGCTGCCGCAATCAGAATAACGATAGTAAAGAATTCGTTAATTTCCAAGAATGTTGTATTTTGACTCTCGATGATTAAGGAGGGGATTTGGCTTTCGAAAATTAAGAGGGGTACTATAGCCGAGTAAATACGGTTGAATATACGGTATTGTTTTTCCCCTCAGTTAAGAATAGCATGAGCATGATCATGGTAATGGTGTACATATTTTCAGATTCTGCGCCCTGTGCCAAATTCTCATGTGCCATCTGAAGTTCTTCCACCAGATAATAAGGTGAACAGTGAAGTGGCTGGCTACCTAGAGGTGACAGATATAATCAACCACAAGCTGCGCTACATCCCCATTCCACAGTAGGTGGTAATTGTTGACTTTACTTCAAAAACGGAGCCACGTTCATCTCAAACATCACCATAAGTGTCACTACTCTTTTCTGTTGGTTGCCTTCCAAAGAAACCTTTGAACATATGAAGTATTGTAGTAGTCATAATATTATTTCCATAGTATAGAGCTTAGGTGAATCAAGCAATCATTCATTTTCATTGTAAACAGTTACCGTATTTCCTCGCATAATTGTCGCAGATTTTTGGCCTAATATTTGTTGGGGAAAAAAAGCGGAAAAAAAAAAAAGATAAGTAATCTTTTAAAAAATTATTATTTGAATAACTATTTACTACACGTATAAAATTAAAATAAACTAATAAAAATAGGTCATCTATAGGTTATCTTCATCCATGGCGGCCATCTTGCCTATCTGAAAAAAATGCCGTGATTATGTTACCGATTTTTGTTGAAAATTTTATATTGCAACTGTTATGGTGGATTATTCAAATTTAGAGAACTTACCAGATCTAATCATCTGCATCGGAAGAATTTTCAGTCTCTTCGCTGCTCCCCGAGAGCGTTTGGTCGTCGTCTTGCTCCTCGTCACTGCCATAATTTGTCGTCCTCAGTGCCATCTAAAGCGTTCGAAATTCTGGTCTTCTTGAAGCCCTTCACAACTGTTTCAAGTGGAATAAGATCCCAGCTCCTAACAACCCACGTGCAAATGCATTCCAAGGACGGCCGCTTAAATTTTCCTGTGGGCGTCACCTCGTGGTTGTCACTGATCATCCTTTCATTGTAAAACCGGCGCAGATTGTCCTTAAAAGGTTCATTTAAACAAACGTCCAATGACTGAAGGATGGAAGTCAATCCGCCGGGAATAACCACCTGCTGAGTATTGGTGTCCTTCAGGATCTCTAACACCTCATTCACAAGGTGAGCCCTAAAACTGTCCATTACTAGCATCGCTCGTTGTTTTAGCAGCGCACCTGGTCGTTTGTTCCACACAGTCTTCACCCAGTCCACCATGAGTTCCTGGTCCATCCAACCTTTATGTTGCACGCGCACGTGAATGCCACGTGGAAATTTCACGCCCTTCGGCGCCGTCTTTCTTTTAAAAATGACGTAAGGCAGCAACTTTCTCCCGTCTGCGGTAACCGCGAGCATAACCGTGCAGCGAAGTTCTCGTTGCCTGTTGTTTTAAGTGGTATGCTCGCAGCACCTTTCTCTGCAATTGTCCTACTGCGAGGCATATAAAAAAAACTGGCGTCTGGTCAGCATTTCCAATTTGCGCAGAAGAAATGGAGTTTCCTGGCACTGACGGATCACAAACCGTTGGAACTCTTATCACTTTGTCCGTGTAGTCTGACTGCAACTTCTGACAAACAGTCGTCCCCCTTCGCACAGATAGGCCTTCTCGTCGCATAAACCTCATTACCCAGCCACGACTAGCTTTGAACTGGAGTTCGTGACGACGTGCTGCTTCACACCCCTTCATTTGAAGCATATCGTACGTAACACTGCAACCGTTGTTGCGCACTTCTCTAACATACTCCAGCACTTCCTTATCAATTTCGGGAAATTTTCCAGATTTCGGTCCTCGAAATGCACGTCTGTGCGGGTTAGTATTTTTCAACTTATTTTTTAAGTTTCCGCCAGTCCCGAACTAATTTTTCATTAACTGTGAATTCACGTTCTGCAGCTCGGTTCCCGTGTGTTTCAGCGTACGTTATCACTTTTAATTTAAAGTTCGCCGTATAATTATTATATTTGCCCATTGCGAACACCTATACAAAACACAACTGAGAAACTGAAAAAAGCACACAGTGATCCTCGTTACAAGAGTCCGCAAAAGTGTCTGAAAAGAATTCAAGAATGTGGCGGGAGCAATATCAAATGACCACCGGCGAGCTCCGGTTACACAAGACATTATGTCGATTATTCAGTCGAGTATTAGCCATTGTTTCCCGTCATAGTGTTCTAATATTACCGCCTGACATCCAATACCACTCGACAATGCAAAAACACGTCACCAATATCGCCACAGTGTAAATATTCTTTTACCAAACTTATGTTAAGCGATTATAAGCAGTGAAGATTATGACCCGTTATTTCTGTAATATTATTTTCAACTGAGTCGGGGATGGGATGTTCTTTGTTTCAAATACACCAGAGTGTAGATACGTGCGTATGCCGGCTGGCCGGCTACCTGCCGCATGGCGTGAGTCATAGGCCTACGCACCGAAGGAAAGAGAGACTTCTTTCTTCAAACAAGGTCCCGGCTGGTTAGCAATAGAGCTCGCGTACGATAGAAATACGGCAGGGTGTGTAACGGACTGGCGCGCAAATACAAATGTGCTATGCGCCGAGTACTTCATGAAATGTTATGAACCAAATTTTCATTCGAAAGGTAGGGTGCGACGAATATGCGAGGAAATTTTATAAACCAAATTTTCATTCAAAAAGTAGGGGTGCATCGATTACGCGCAGGCGACGATTATGCGAGGAAATACGGTATGCCTTTCAGCAATCTAGATTGCTAGCCACTAGGGGTAGACAAGATGCTTCCAAGATCTCCTATTTGCAGTTAGCATTACCAGATATATCAACTTAAAATTGAGGGGCCCAGTGGAAAAGGGGTGCATGCCACCTTTGCAGTGATGTTGTGATTTTGGTACAGGAAGACAGGCAATGCCATCTAGTATCATCAGTGGGAACTTCTAGCACAATGGCGTGGTCCCATTCTTTGAAAGAGAGCATTATAGATGTGTTATTATGCATGACTATCCTGACAAAACACACTTTGGTCACATGTACCTCTTTTCCACTGAGCCCCTCAATTGTAAAATGCAGAGCCTAATCATCATCTCCTAGGAGTATCTCTGCTACCCTTGATTCCACTAGTTTCCTAGGTAATCTCTCCTCATACATTTGTATCACATCTACAAATAAGGCCAGCCAACATGTTGAGTCTTACCTATTCAATACAGTTTTCTTCCTACCATTGCTCCCATATATTAATCCCAACAATCATTCACACTACTTTCTTGTCTGTTACCATCTGGTTGTGAATAACTTAACCTGATTCCACCCATCTTACACTCTTTTACAACAATAGTGATCAATCTACTGACACATTACTACATTAGTTTTGTTAATCTTTGAATCACTCTCTCATTTTACAGACATCCTGGGGGAAGACCTAATCTAAGTACTGTATTTGATAAGGTCCACCTGTTATAATTTAGTATGTCCTTCCTAGAACTCAATCTTTTTATCACCATTGTTTCCGAAATACAGGTAGCAAGCACCTCCTGAAGGTTAGTCCTGACCAGTGTGTGTTCAACAGTGAAACAGGAAGAGTGAATCTTCTTCACCTATGCATGGAGTAGAGGGAATATGACTGAGAGTTTCCAAATCCTGAATTAGCAATGGGTTTGTCTACTAGACAATTCAGCAGAGACAGGCAGTGTAAAACATAGCACGAGAGTTAGTCGCCCTCACAGTTTGAGAACAGTGGCAATTATTAAACCAGTGATAGATCTTATCCAGCAAAATCCTATCTGGAAATAGAAGTAATGGCACAGGAGTTCAACATTTTTCACCTTGATCAATATCCAGGGTACTTTCTGAAGACTTAAGAATTAAAGTTTTTCAGGGAAGCATCAGACATTTCCTGACATCGCAGCTAAAGCAGCAGAGGAAACTGAAATCAAGGCAGCTCCTGCAATGTTACACCAACAATGCGCATCGGAGAATTCTCTTTACCAATGAGAAAGTCTTCATCATTGAAGAGATCTTTAAGCATGAAAACAAAATGGTGAATGCGACAAGTTCTCAGAAAGCTCATGAGAGAGTTTCTGAGGTCGAGGAAATACCACCCATCTTCAGTCGTGGTTTGGTGAGGGCCCCACCAGGCTTCATTTTTGTGAAACAGGTTCCAGTGTTTAAGTGGGAACTGCTCTGAATCATCTTGTGAAGGACTTGCGTAACACCATGTTCAACAATGAGCCCTGGATCTTCTAGCAAGATTCTGTATCATCCTGTCAGGCAAGGATTGCACGACATTGGTTGTAGGTCATTGCGTCAGACTGCAGATCTGATCTTGACCCGCTGGATTTCAAACTGTGGTCAGTGCTAGAGGGAATGGTTTGCAAGAAAAGACACCCTTTACTTGAAGTTAAAAGCATTCCTTGGTGGCAGCAGTGGCAAATTTTTCAATAGATGACTGACCAAAGAAACCCTAAACCCGGGTGCATGCTATGGTGGACATTTTGTAGGCTGATGGGTGCAAACTGTGTGTAATGGATGTGTGTATAACATATTGAAAGATAGTTGAAAAATCTCAAACCAGATCTCGCATATTCACGAACTTGGTGATAATATTTATGGGACAACCTCGTGGTGTAGCAGATAGTATTTTTGGCTGTTGCCCTGGTGGTCCTTAATCAATTCCCGGCTCTGCCAAGAAATTTTATTTCTGGTGTGAGGGTCGGATTAAGGTACACTCAGCATCGTGAAGCAAAACTGAGAAGAGGAGGTTTCGATTCCCACCTCAGCCATCCTGGAAGTGGTTTTCCATGGTTTCCCACTTCTACTCGTGGCACATGTTGGGATTGTTCCCAACTTACGACCTCGGCTGCCTCCTTCCTAATCCTACCCCCAATTTACAAATACACATACTAGTACAGTCATCACAATAACACAGGTTATCACAAAAATTACACACACCCAAATACTTGGGGCTGTAAGACCACAATGTTTCAGCCCCTAAAATAAGCAACAACGACATTATTTATTGCTAGACTAGGTACATTCCAACATACAAAGTATCAGCCAGTAAGCAAAGTTTGTAATTACAAGGTCATTAGTATAAAGCAAACTGCTTACATCCAGACAGTGAATGCTAGGGATCCAGGTTCAAATCCCGAGTTCAGTCTTATTTTCAACTCTTATTCTTCGAAGTATGAAACTATATTTTGACCTTGATTAGCTGAAAATTCTAAATTGAAATATTAGAAGCCATTTTCCAGTGTTGCTTAAGTAATCAATTATTAGAAGCTTTCCATTTGGTCAACACAACTAAATTTAGCACCCATTTATGTGAGAAGTGTTAATTTACAGTAAGTATATAAATAATTAGGAAATTAATTGTAATTCCCTGTCCAATCTAATTTGGGCACACTCATGTTGACTGACTGAAAAGCTTCTAAATGTACTGTACAAATTCAAGTTTCATTCAGTAGTTCAAAAGTTTTGTATAGAAGTACTGCTAGGTGACCTACAGGTGATCCTGTCATCTCTATTTAGTATAAAACAAGTTAGAAAGGAGAATAGTGAGAATCTGTTTAAATAAAAGTTATCAAGTAAATGGAGTCTGGAGACTAGCTTCCAACGAAACAGTTTATAAAGAAATAGAACCAGTGACGAGCACAATGAAAAAGAAACTAATATCATTCTTAGGGCATCTAATACGGTCACCAGAAAATAGATCAGTAGAAAAATTATAGAAAAATTATGGACGAGTAAGAGTGAGAACAATATTAGATGGATCACAGAACTTAAAGAAGACATGAGAGAGTTACATATTACAACAGAAGATTTAAAATACAAGACAGACACACTCAAGATTCTGAAAGACAAACACACTAGACTACAGACAAAAATCAACAAGCAGAGAATAGGAAGAGTCATTCCTGAAGCAGAAAGAAAATTACGTTCAGAAAGGAAGAAGAAATATTGGGCTGACAAAAAGAAGAAAAACCTTCATAAACCTGACTAATGTTGTCCTATGTTGGCTAAAAAATTAAAATAAATAAATAAATAAATAAAACAAAGTCCCTGATTCTTGGATGTCACGGGTAATCTCGAGAACCACTGGATGGATTTTGATGCGGTATTCACCATTCTGTAAAGGATATCTCGAGGAAGGTTTCTGTAGAAAATTATTTATTTATGGTCAAAGGAAGCCAAGCAGTAACGATTTCAGTGAAAAAGTCGAAAAGAAAATCAGGCATCTGTGTGCTTTTTAAGCTTACTCTGGACAAACCGTTAAAAATATCTATATACTTATGAGTGTAAGAATTGTTCAGCATGAAAAGTTCTACAAAAAAGTCCAGGAGAGCATATCTCTATCTTCAATACATTGCCCACGATAAGTGTTTTTATGGTTTCATTTCTTCCAACTATCTCCATTCAATTACTGAGGCGACAGTTTACGAGCTAGATTTCGTGTTCACCGCTGAAGAGAAAACGACTGTCGTATACAAGGAAATCTTATAAGACCTCGGTTAAAAGTAGCCTATTACCTTGCATTCATAACTGTTCCCGGGCGAAGCTGGAGTGGGTTGCTAGTAATGTAATAAATGATAAATTAATGAGCAAAATAGTTTGTGCTTTTTATTCATTGATTGATTTCAGACCTCAGTCTCTGTCTGCTTTAACTGCCTGGTTGTACACCACCAATGAGTTGCCTATCCTGCTGTCTCCAACTAGCAACCATGGTCTTGTCACAGTTGACGGCATTGGTTGTGTTCGTTTGTGGGAGACAGAATTGGTAAACTTGGAGAAGTCTCTTGTGGAATGGAGACAAATGATTGGAACAAGTGGTAAGTAAATACTCTGTTATGTTTGCAGTATTGTGATGAAACTCAGAATTATACCATGTTGACTACAGTTATAGGCTGCTCTAAAAGAAGAAAGTAATATTAATACAGTATAATTATTGATACTCAAGATCACATAACCAATTTATTTAATAGCCCTATTTCCTATTATTATACAAACTTGAAATTATTTCATGAACTACAGTAAGAATATTCTTTTTATTTATTCTTTTAATTTCTGATTGTAACACAGTACAATAGTGAATTCCTTGCAGACCTAACATGTAACAATTACTATGTTTTTGTACCTGCAGAATACAAAGTATTGCTTAACAGTGTAGAAATCAGTGGCATAACTATGCGGGGGGGGGGGGGGGGGTTGAATTGTGAATAAAACAATGTTTCAGATTTATAACTAATTATTGTATTATGTAAATTGTTACCTATCAAATATGAAAGCATTTCTTTCCACTTGTGTAAAATGTTTAGTGTCACCCTAAACTTAACACATACTCATCATCATCGAAGTCCCACTCCAGTCACCCGGGTGTGGTTTACAAGCCTCCTCCACTCCTTTCTGTCCTTTCATTTTTCCTGTTCCATCACTTCTGCCTCATCCAATCCAGCGTCTCCAATGTCCTTCAAAATTTGGTCCAACCACCTTCTTCTCGGTCTTCCAACTGGTCTCTTTCCCTTGACTTCTCTTTCTAATTCCCTTCTTGCTACTCTTTCCTTACCCATTCTCTTTAAATGTCCGAACCTACGTAACCTTGCTTTCTGTATCTTCTGATTTAATGGTTCCATATTTAACTCTTCTCTGATTTTAATATTTTGAATTCCATCCTTTTTTGTCTTTTTAACTGAAGTTCTTAAAAATTTCATTTCTACTAAAAAGATGGTATATTGGCTTTCACAGCCAGTGAATTAAAACTCAGCCGTTCTTCTAGGTTTGTGCCGTGTCTTGTGTGGGGTTTCGCGTAGGGCACCAAGCCGGCTCATCGGCGGGCTCTTGGTGTCCCCGCCCGGACCCCCACAGGAGTGACGAACTGCGCGCCACCTCCCTTTACATTAGGTGCAACTGCACCACTTGACTGCAAGAACTAAAAGCTCAAGCAGCCTTAACCTCCCTATGAAGTCTTCCAAAAAGATGGTATATTGGCTTTCACGGCCGGTGAATTAAAACTCAGCAGTTCTTCTAGGTTTGTGCCGTGTCTTGTGTGGGGTTTCGCCTAGGACACCAAGCTGGCTCATCGGCGGGCTCTTGGTGTCCCCGCCCGGACCCCCACAGGAGTGACGAACTGCGCTCCACCTCCCTTTACATTAGGTGCAACTGCACCACTTGACTGCGAGAACTAAAAGCTCAAGCAGCCTTAACCTCCCTATGAAGTCTTCCAAAAAGATGGTATATTGGCTTTCACGGCCGGTGAATTAAAACTCAGCAGTTCTTCTAGGTTTGTGCCGTGTCTTGTGTGGGGTTTCGCCTAGGACACCAAGCTGGCTCATCGGCGGGCTCTTGGCGTCCCCGCCCGGACCCCCACAGGAGTGACGAACTGCGCACCACATCCCTTTACATTAGGTGCAACTGCACCACTTGACTGTGAGAACTAAAAGCTCAAGCAGCCTTAACCTCCCTATGAAGTCTTCCAAAAAGATGGTATATTGGCTTTCACGGCCGGTGAATTAAAACTCAGCAGTTCTTCTAGGTTTGTGCCGTGTCTTGTGTGGGGTTTCGACTAGGACACCAAGCTGGTTCATCGGCGGGCTCTTGGTGTCCCCGCCCGGACCCCCACAGGAGTGACTAATTGCGCGCCACCTCCCTTTACATTAGGTGTAACTGCACTACTTGACTGTGAGAACTAAAAGCTCAAGCAGCCTTAACCTCCCTATGAAGTCTTCCAAAAAGATGGTATATTGGCTTTCACGACCGGTGAATTAAAACTCAGCAGTTCTTCTAGGTTTGTGCCGTGTCTTGTGTGGGGTTTCGACTAGGACACCAAGCTAGTTCATCGGCGGGCTCTTGGTGTCCCCGCCTGGACCCCCACAGGAGTGACATACTACGCGCCGCCTCCCTTTACATTAGGTGCATCTGCACCACTTGACTGCGAGAACTAAAAGCTCAAGCAGCCTTAACCTCCCTATGAAGTCTTCCAAAAAGATGGTATATTGGCTTTCATGGCCGGTGAATTAAAAAATTGGATTTCAGAATTTGATACCAACTTGTATTATAATGTACATAGAGAAGAGAAACGGCTTCTGAATAACAAATACACTCGACTAACATTCAAAATTTCACAGTGTAAGCAATATGTTATATCTGTAGAAGAACGGGCTGCAAGATCTTCCAGAATGAAGAAGTATTGGGAAAGAAAAAAATTATCAAGTATTAAGAACTGAACTTACTGAAGACTTTGTAAGTTATATAAGATTTGATATTTGGTGCTCCAATGTGGGCGTAAACAGTGTAAATAAATAAATAAATAAATCATGTAGTAAGTTTGCTTTCTACATCTACTAATCAATACCAGAAGAATGATACTTCTTAGTCTTAAAATCTCAAGTTTACAAGAGACTGAAAGAAATCTTTTAATGCTAACAATATGTGACTTGTAAATTATACAGTAGTAGTGTATATTCAGTGACGTTCTGACAAGGGGACATTATTTTGTTTACCTGAATCTTTATATTGTCACATATCATCATCATTTCCCCTTATCCAGCTCCTGCCGGGTCGGGGTATTTATGGCACTTCTCCACTTTCCTCTTTCCTTCCACCATTCTTCTTCCACGATCTTGTCCCAGTCCAGATTCCTTTTTCTCACGCTGTTCTTCACTGAATCGATCCACCTTGTTCTAGGTCTTCCCCTTGCTCTCTTACCCTTGCACTTGGCCTCCAACATCTGTCTTGGTATTCTATTTTCCTCCATCCTCTTTACATGTCCAAACCACCTTAGTTTATTCTTCTCAATTCTCTCATTTAGTTTTCCCATCCCAACTTCCTTCCTAACATCTTCATTCCTCACTGTCTTTCCTTGTCTTACCTATCATACTTCTTAGGAATTTCATTTCACTGTCTTGGATTCTACTCTCTTGCCTGCTCGTCAGGGTCCAAGTCTCAGCTGCATAAGTTAATATGGGTACATAGTACATTTTATACATTACCTCCTTGATTTTCCTTGGTACTTCCTTATCTCAAACAAGTTTTCTTACACTTTGATAGAATGCATTGCTCTGCTGTACCCTCCTGCCAATCTCCATGTCCAACCTACCAGTTTGCATCAATTCACTTCCTAGGTATTTGAACGTGTCCACAATTTCCAAACTCTGACTTCCAATTTTCACAGTGCCCTTTCCTTGTCTTTCCCCTCTTGTCATCACCATGGTCTTGCTTTTCTCTATACTGATTTTCAGGCCATACTTCTGAATATTTTCGTTCAGTGCATCTAGTTGTTTTTGCACTTCTTCGGTGTTCCTTCCTCAGACCACAATATCGTCTGCAAATAATAGTAACTTCATTTCTTTATGTCCATATGCTTCCTTTGTTTCCTTTGTAACGGTTTCTTTAGCCCTCACTTTGAGCGACAAATGTAACGGTTTGCTTAGGCTGGGATGACAAGTGAAACGGTATTTACTTTGCTCCACGTTGAGCGTACAAATGTAACAGTTTGGCTAGCCCACACTGTTGGGAGATAAATGTAACTGTTGACCTTTGCCTAAGCTATGTTGTTTTAATGGGCGCCAAGACCTCAATGCAATGTTGAAATCTAAATTTGTATTTAACAACGTCTAGCTCTGGCAGAACACATTCAAGACTCTATTCACTCAGATCGTGGTATGATTTGATCATTAACCCAACAAACAATTGTATCAGGAGAAGGAATTGGTCTATATCTAATGCTACCTACTGAAAGCAAAGATTGCATTGTAAAAGAAATGAATTTATTATATAAAACAAGTACAGTAGAACCTCGATGCATCGTTCCCGGAACTGTCGTTTTCCCGTATGCATCGTTCAATTAATTTAGTCCCGAAAATTTTCCATATAAACTAATGTTAAATTTCCCCGCATGTATCGTCCCTCGAACTATCGTTTTTTCGCATGGATCGTCAAAAAATCACTAGTCCTTGGCCACAATTTTCCCGCATTGATCGTTTATGAGAAAAATATATGCTAAAGTTCTTTTGAATTTGAAGCAGCATAGCGGCAACCTGTTACGCGAGAATGTACGAGGTACGAACGATTAGGAGTTCCTAGGCTTGAGCAAGTTTCTCGGCTGAAGCAAGTTCAAGTAGGCTGGACTGCAGTGCGCAGATTGTTTACGCGCAACCACACTATATAACCACGCCTACGAGCCTTCAGGCGCCAACGATTCTGCTCGAAGCGCCAAGCCGTCATTGTGCTGTTTCATTTCATTCTGAGTGGTTCCGTGTAGTATCTTGGTCGTGTGCGGCGATTACAATTTTATCTGTAGTTCGTAATGAAAACTTTACTTCACTGACGACGCAATTCTCGTAATCTCAATAATGTTACGCTGCGTTTGGCAATGCTTGGCTAACAAGTTAGATCACACAGAACAGCAATGAAAGCATTTAGACGGTCTTGAGCGCGTGACGTAATTTAGCCTTGAAATAGCTTGCCCGGTCAGAGACCCGCGAACACTCGGAACTGCTGTATTCTTTCATTCGGAACACCGGAAGTATCTCCCGCGGAGATTGGCGAGCTGTGCGATGATGGCGCGGGGCAGAGGAGTGATGAAGAGAAGACGATCGTGAGCCCCAAGTCGTCCCGAGTTTCTCCGAAGCGCATGCCGTCTTAGCGAAGATGAAATCCTTCATGTACTCGCATGTCATCAGTGATCGTGAAGAAGAGAACATTATGCAAGTTGAGAAGGCTTTGTTTCGTCTGAAACGTAAAGCTTTGACGAAACAAAAAACAATGACTTTTTTACTAAAAAGAGCAAGTGATAAAATGGCATATGAAATCATATCGCGTACATCGTGGTTGCAATATTTTGACGTCTCTATAAAGTTTACATGAAGAAATATGTCCAAATACAGTACCCGTACTTTCTTTATTTTTTTACTCAATTTTTTTTATGTTACCCGCATTTATCGTTTCCCGCATCCATCGTCATTTTCCCCCTCCCCCTTGAAAAACGATGCATCGAGGTTCTACTGTATAGCAAAATTAATAATAATAATAACTATAAAATTTAAATTGGAGCGTTGTGATTTGAATATTACCGATAGAAAATTACGTGAAAACGGAGTCTGATAAATTGATTTTACTCTTATTTCCAAGCTATGAAGTTACTGAAATATGAAATGTAAAACAAAGAAAAATGAGAGATTGCGTATTTCTGCGTCATTTGCGCTTACCATTGGAAATTGCCAAGGCATTTCCCTCGTACTTGCTGATGCTGTGAGCTTCCCACAGTCTCCTGGACGTCGTCATCTCCGTCGGAATTTGATGATATTCTGGTAGATTAGATAATTCTATGGTCCGTACCTCGGACCCAAACACTCGTACAACCAAGTTTTACAAAAGTTCGTCGCTAACTCCACTGAACATCGGAGCGACACGCACTTGCGACCGTACTCTGCAAGTTCTACACAGATTGTCCTTAACTGCACCGAACATCGGAGCGACTCGCACGCGCATCCATACTCCTCAAGTATTTCACAGATAGTCCTCGTTTCACGGCGCGTCGAACGATATATCCACACGCCGGCCTCCCCACCATGGTACCGACATCTAGCTTACGTCGTCCTCCTTGATTGGCTGAGCACGCCGCTAGTTCCCCTCCTCTGCCTCATTACACTCGGCGCGCGAGAGGGAGAAGTCGATTTCCGTTCCAATAATTCGCCTTTTCTAGACCTTGCGACCCAAGATTGCGTCATGCTTCTCGACAAGATTAAGCGTGTACATGAAATCCCAGTGAGTCACGTCTCTCGATATACCCTAACTGACGAAAACTCCGTAAAATTCCGTAATCAGATAATTTTCTATGATATCGTCGTTCGTAATAATTTGCTGGATAGCGTTTTCTAAGACATAGAAAACCTATCTGAATGCTAATAATTTTTATAAAATGCTCCGAAAATACCTTAATAATAATTATAATAAATTAATAATAATAATAAATTACCATGAAAAATTCTCTTGGCTGAACAATTTGCCGCGTAAATAAATATAGAATGGCTTCCTACTGACTTATGCCAGTTGCATAAAACCCCTCGAAAAACACGTTACATATTCGCCTCGGATCATCGGATGATTTACCGTGACGACGGTCCATTATCCGATTATCCCAGACACGTTAATAAACCCCATCCAAAATACATATTACATAAATGAAATCACCCTAAATTACAGATATATACACTCATATTTTTTCTTCACGCACTTTGCGTCAAAGTTTGTTGTCACTATGGATTGCACTTTGCAACCAGTCCAATGTTTTACATAGGGAATAGTGTTCCACGGATATTTCCGCCTCTCAAATTTCTCTATGTTGGAGAAATAGACATAATTAATGTGTGAGCACTATGTATTTATGATGTCATATCACACGCATTGAAGGTGTTCTGATATATTTATATCACCATAGAACTCCCTAATTTCACTGGAGGTCCCCTCCTTATGGTGACATTTAATTCCACTTATCACTGAGCACACGATCACACTATTGTGGCAGCGCCTCGTGACCATAATACTTAATCTCTCTTTAACGTAGATTAAATTAATATTGACTTCTGAAAAAAAACAGTAAATGCGCATTACATATAACACCAAATATTTCTGTGCCGTAAGCGCCCTGTCTTGTTAAGTTCCCGTTAACCATATTCTACTTAATACTAGCTCTCAACACAGACCATTTCTCCTCACACAAATAATACCATTGTACAGATTATCTTAAATTACACACTTACAAATCTTACATGGCGAGGCCGTAAACAGAAATCACGTGTGCTGATATGTATGAGTTTCATGAAGGACTGTCTCGCATTCTGATGGCCCATCTTTTATCTCGTGGACGCCTTAAGCTAACAAGCCCTATACAAGCGCTCCCCCATCTCTTGGAGATAAATGGGAACCCATCAGCGCTGCCAAAATGGCCTTGGTGCATCGAGACAATTTAGTGCTCAACAGCATCCGACAATCCCGTCATATTTCCCTGTACCTTAAAAACTCTCATTTACTTACATACTACCCCCCTGTGTGACTTCTGATACGCCTGCCTGGAAGACCATCTCCTCCCACGCACCAAATACCACACTTACTCATTTGATAGGCTGGCTCGCCAGCTAAACACACAACACACTCACTTTATGACACATATTTTCGTAGACTATGTATATTATACGTCCCGTATAATCTGTTTCCCTCACAGCACATATGCTGTTTTGCCAATACGTTTTGAAACTATAAATGGGCCCTCGTCACCTGCTTCCAACCTTGCAAGTGGCTCCCTTTAAATGAACGTCATCACGTTGCTCCACTAGCATATTTCTCAGTGTCTGTAACGATGCCCTGTTGCTACTGTCCACACCTGCTAACCCTACTTTCCTCTGGTGTCACACCTCTACTCGACACTCTATGACCTAAAAATGTCACTTCTGACTGACAGAATGACGACTTAGACAGCTTCAAAGTGAACCCTGCCTGATCTAGCTTCTGAAAAACTATATTTAAATGACATAGATGCTCCTCAAAACTGCGTGAACTAATTACCATATCATCTATGTAAATGGTTACAAACTCTCCTGTGTCATCCCCTAATGCGATGTTTAAAGCCCTAATTAAAGCTGCTGAACTACTCTTTAACCCATAAGGTGTTCTACAAAATTGATAAAGGTTATATTTATGACTAAAAGCTGTAAATGGTCTATCTTCGTACATAAGTGGCACTTGCCAAAAACTGGAACTCAAATCTACACAAGTGAAATACTTCTTCCCCTCAAATGTTTGCATTAATTCCTCTATTGACATAGATTTCAGCTGATCTGAACTAATTCTACTGTTAACCAAACGAGCGTCTAAACAAATACGAACCGTGCCGTCGGTTTTGGGTACTGTGATCAAAGAATTAACATATGGACTGTTAGAGTGCTCAATAATCCCATCTTCAAGCATCTGGTTAATTTGTGCCTCAACTGCACTCTGATAAGCGAAAGGTACAGGATAGCTATGTCCTGTGAATACTGACCTATCAATAACGTTCAATGAATGTGTATAGCAATTGGCCATACCAATGCGATCCTCAAAAACTCTCCTATTACACCATAACACATCATAGAGCCGAACACACTGTTCATCCTCTATATTTCCCTGAGATGCAGCCTCACGTAACGAGTCCTCTAGACTTCCGTTCGTAATCACACTGCCCACAAAACATGGAGAACCCCGCTCTACGGCTGGCGATATCTCATTTAAAGTACAAATCACACCTACAATACTACTCCTCTGAATATGGTCATTGAACGCTACTTCTACTTCAGAATCTCCCCATTTAAATTTCAAACTCCCTACATCATAACATAAGTTACCAGACACTCTACTTAGCCACTCTGAACCCAAGATAACACTGAATACTAAATTTGGAATTACAAGGCAAATCTGCTTCTCTACATGATTATTAATTTTAATGTCTACTAAAACTTGCTTAGAAATTACTTTAGACCTCTTCCCAACAGCTGTGATAACAAAAGTGCTTTTAATTGGCATCTCCTCAAAATTTACTCCAGTTCCTTTCATTTTATCATAAAATGCACTACTTATGCAACTCTTCATACAACCACTATCAATTAAAACATCTGTGTACGCCTCGGACACGTTAAATTTAACTATGGGGCTCTTACTAACCACTTCCTGAATAATACCTTCATCATTTAGTTCATGTAATAATTCATTTCTTACATTTAGGTCATAGGGTTCCTGTATAATTGTATGGACAGGGCATGCTACAGACTGAGATTCTGACCTTACTTCGCAGCCTGGTTCGCGTTTAAAGAACCGCTACAGCTGGCCGTAGTGCTACTAACTAACTTACTAAACTGGTCTGGTTATTCTGGGCTGTGTTGTCATTGTTTGGCTGTATATTACTACCACTAGGCTGTCCTCTTCCTTGACCCCTATTCTGGTTGTAATTATTGTCATTATAATTACTCCCTTGATTTCCCCTGAAATCATTGTTTCTCCCTTGATTTCCCCTGAAATCATTGTTCCTCCCTTGATACTGATTACCATAGCCATTTCCTCTGTTATGATTTAGCTGATTATTGTTATTTCTATTTTGAGCATTGGCCCCTTCGCCACCGTTCCCTTGAACTTCCTGATGCCTGGCCTCGTTAGGTCTATTATTATTATTACCCTGGTTCCTATTGAAATTGTCCTCATAACCCCCTCTCCCTAGTGCATCAAATGTGCTTAACAAATTTTCTACTTGTGATATTGTCTTTACATTCTGGATACAAGCAGCCTCCTTGATCCTATAGGGAAAGTGCCTAAGTAGCAACCTCACCACATCACTTTCCTCCTTCAAGCCATCCAGATATTTACACACTAATACCTGCCCTAAAAAGTATTCGGTCATGGTGGAGCTTCCTTTAGGGTTATATTTACCACACACTACTCCCTCACGATGCTGCGACTGAATAACCTCATTCCAGAACTTTTCACAGAATTTCATTTTAAAATCATTGATATCAGTAAACTTGTCTCTGTAGACAGCAAACCAATTCCTCGTTTCCCCCACAAACACTTGTTCTAAAATTTCAACTACCTGGCACCACTCAATACTACCATTTTCCAACCTTTCCCCGAATTTATTTTCTATAGTGTTCATGAACTCCATTGGGCACCCCTGTCGATTGCTGAACTTACCCAGTTCTACCTCCCTGTGTGTGCTATTCACAAAAACTGGCCTATTCTGACTATTTTCTTGCCTGATCCTAGCTTTTAATTTTAATTCTAATTCTGCGATTTTCTCCTCAGCCTTCCTCTCAATACTGTTTACTGTTAATTTAATGTTTCCTTCTGATTCTTCTACTTTATCATATAGCTTTGCTTGTTTCTCCTCAATCTTGCTAATGCTCTCTCTATTACTCTCTCTTAAATCATTTACTTCTGCAACTATTTGTGAGTGGACTTTCTCAATTCTACCCCCCAGCTGTTCCTTAACCTCTTTAGTAGCTTCCTGAATTTTGTCAATTTATCCCCCCAATTGCTTTTTGACCTGCTGTGTTTCCAGTTGCACTAGTTCTTTTAAATTTTCAGCCTGTGTACTGATTCTAATTTCCAACTCCTCCTGTACTTTTCCTAATTTTCTGTCTACATCTGCAATAATCTCTTTAGCCTTTTCTTCCATCACCCCCCTGATCTCACCTCTAATCAGTTCGAATTTGTCACTCATTTCCCTGCTGTTTTGTTCTAATTTAGCATTTAAAGTTTCAGTACTCTCTCTATATTCCTTACTGTTTTGTTCTAATCTGGCGTTGTTTTGTTCCAGTTTAGCATTTAAAGTTTCAGTACTCTCTCTATTTTCCTTACTGTTTTGTTCTAATCTGGCGTTTAAAGTTTCATTACTCTCTCTATTTTCCCTACTGTTTTGTTCTAATTTAGCATTTAAGGTATCTGTACTTTCTTTATTTTCCCTACTGTTTTGTTCTAATTTAGCATTATTTTGTTCCAGTTTTGCATTGTTTTGTTCTAATTTAGCATTTAAGGCATCACTACTAACTTTGTTCTGATACATAAACTCGAGAAGTAAAGTTTTTAATTCTGGTTGGCCGCCTACACTCCCTGTTTCAGTATCGGGATTTACCTCCGCTACCCCGGTACTACCATCACTCGACATACTGCTCGTATCATCACTCTCCCGTTGATGACCACTACGTAACCTCATCTGTCTTTCTTTCTCATCCCCCATAATGATATACACTGATACAGACAAATAACCCCCAAAATACAGGCATAGAAATATATACCCTTCTCCTTCCACAAATGTTATTAGGTTTTCAGCCCCAAGTTGTCGGCGACAAATGTAACGGTTTCTTTAGCCCTCACTTTGAGCGACAAATGTAACGGTTTGCTTAGGCTGGGATGACAAGTGAAACGGTATTTACTTTGCTCCACGTTGAGCGTACAAATGTAACAGTTTGGCTAGCCCACACTGTTGGGAGATAAATGTAACTGTTGACCTTTGCCTAAGCTATGTTGTTTTAATGGGCGCCAAGACCTCAATGCAATGTTGAAATCTAAATTTGTATTTAACAACGTCTAGCTCTGGCAGAACACATTCAAGACTCTATTCACTCAGATCGTGGTATGATTTGATCATTAACCCAACAAACAATTGTATCAGGAGAAGGAATTGGTCTATATCTAATGCTACCTACTGAAAGCAAAGATTGCATTGTAAAAGAAATGAATTTATTATATAAAACAAGTATAGCAAAATTAATAATAATAATAACTATAAAATTTAAATTGGAGCGTTGTGATTTGAATATTACCGATAGAAAATTACGTGAAAACGGAGTCTGATAAATTGATTTTACTCTTATTTCCAAGCTATGAAGTTACTGAAATATGAAATGTAAAACAAAGAAAAATGAGAGATTGCGTATTTCTGCGTCATTTGCGCTTACCATTGGAAATTGCCAAGGCATTTCCCTCGTACTTGCTGATGCTGTGAGCTTCCCACAGTCTCCTGGACGTCGTCATCTCCGTCGGAATTTGATGATATTCTGGTAGATTAGATAATTCTATGGTCCGTACCTCGGACCCAAACACTCGTACAACCAAGTTTTACAAAAGTTCGTCGCTAACTCCACCGAACATCGGAGCGACTCGCACGCGCATCCATACTCCTCAAGTATTTCACAGATAGTCCTCGTTTCACGGCGCGTCGAACGATATATCCACACGCCGGCTCCCCCACCATGGTACCGACATCTAGCTTACGTCGTCCTCCTTGATTGGCTGAGCACGCCGCTAGTTCCCCTCCTCTGCCTCATTACACTCGGCGCGCGAGAGGGAGAAGTCGATTTCCGTTCCAATAATTCGCCTTTTCTAGACCTTGCGACCCAAGATTGCGTCATGCTTCTCGACAAGATTAAGCGTGTACATGAAATCCCAGTGAGTCACGTCTCTCGATATACCCTAACTGACGAAAACTCCGTAAAATTCCGTAATCAGATAATTTTCTATGATATCGTCGTTCGTAATAATTTGCTGGATAGCGTTTTCTAAGACATAGAAAACCTATCTGAATGCTAATAATTTTTATAAAATGCTCCGAAAATACCTTAATAATAATTATAATAAATTAATAATAATAATAAATTACCATGAAAAATTCTCTTGGCTGAACAATTTGCCACGTAAATAAATATAGAATGGCTTCCTACTGACTTATGCCAGTTGCATAAAACCCCTCGAAAAACACGTTACACCTTTACAATTTCATCCATTACCATTATGAATAAAAGAGGTGACAGCACACTCCCCTGTCTTAGTCCAGTCTTGTTCCTAAACCAATCTGTCTTTCCAACTGGGGTCAGTACCCTGCTAACACAGTTGTTGTACATTGCTTGCACCATTTCCAACATTTCTCTTCCCAGTCTCTTCTTAACCATGGTTTCCCATACCTTCTCTCTGGGGACACTATCATATGCCTTTTCTAGATCTATGAAAGTCATGATCAAATCCTCTCCATATTCCCAGTTCTTTTCCATCACCTGCCTCAAGCTAAAGATTGGGTCCACTGTGGACCTTCCACTCCTGAAGCCATACTGTTCCTCTTGCAACTCTCCTTCCACCTTTCTTCTCATTCTTCTTTCTAATATCCTTTCCAGTATTTTTACTATCTGTGATATGAGGGTGATCCCTCTATAGTTATCACACACTTTCCTGTCCCCTTTCTTAAATACTGGTTTTATTAGCCCTTTCTCCCAGTCTTCTGGTACACATTTCCGTTTCCACACACACTTTAGCAGTCGATACAGCCATTGCATACCAACAGGTCCAGCAGCCTTTATCATTTCTACACTGATTTCATCCACCCCTGTTTTTTTTTCCATCTTCATTTTCTGTACTGCTAATTCCACCTCCAGCATTGTTATATCATCTTCTGTTATAGAGTCGTCAGGCTGTGTCACTTCGATCTCACCAGTACAATTGCTCACATTCAATAGCTTACCGAAATACTCCTTCCATCGTCCCTTTATCTCTTCTGGATGTGTTAACAACTCTCCATCTTCCTTTTTCACCAGCTTTGTAGTAACTCTTTCTTTCCTCTTACTTCTTAAAAGCCCATACAGCATCCTTTCACTGCCACTTACATCAGTTTCCATTCTTCCCAACTTTTCTTCTTTTCTTCTCCTACCACTTTCTTACACCTCCGTTTGCTGTCGTGATACTTCCTTTTGCTTTCTTCTGTTTGATCTCGGTTCCATTCTTTCCATGCAGACTTCTTTTCTTTCACTGCTTTCCTCACTTCCTCATTCCACCATGGTGTCTCCTTCTCTTTCATTCTTGTTGACGTCCTACCACAAGCACTCTCTGCTGCACCAGCAAATGCCTTTTTAAAGTGGGACCATTCCTCTTCTACATTTTCCACTTCAGTAACTGGGATTTGTTGCTTCAATCTCTCCTGAAAATCTTCCTGTACAGCTTTGTCTTTCAATTTCCATACTTTTATTTTACTTTCTCTGATCTCCTTTAGGTTTTCCAATTTTCCCCATCTAAATTTTGCCACCACAGCTCTATGGTCCCCATCAAATGCTTCTCCTGGTAAAGCTGTCACATCCATCAGCTTTCTGCGATTAGTCCTTTCCACCAGAAAGTAGTCAATTACTGATTTTGTTCTTCTATCACCCCACCCATATCTCGTAATTTTCCTGCTGTTTTTCTTCCGAAACCATGAATTACCCACTATCAGTCCATTCCTTTCACAAAAGTTTACAAGTTCCTCTCCTTCCCGGTTCTTTTTCCCATATCCAAATGGTCCAACGACTTCTTCCTTTCCTTGTCTCTCAATTCCGACTTGTGCATTCATGTCTCCCATGATCACCACTTCTACATCTGAGATTACTCTTTCTACATCCTCCAGGAATACTTCAATATCTTCTTCTCTGTTTCCAGTCTGTGGTGCATACACTTGTATGAAGTCCATCACGTCATTCTTCATTCTAATTTTCATTATTCTGTCACTCGCACACTCGACCACTTCAACATACTCCTCCAGTTGTTTCGAGGTTATCAGTCCCACGCCATTTTTTGTCTCTTGGCCACCACTCCAGTATAATGTATATCCTTTCCTCAATTTCTTCCTTCCTTTACCTTTCCATTTCACTTCACTCAGCCCCATCATTCCAACCTTCTCCCTCTCCATGAAGTCTACCACCTCCTCCACCTTCCTGTCAGGGTCATGACATTCATGATTCCCACTTTCATTTCGGTTACTGGTCGCCCATTTCTCACAGTTCCCCCAGTACCAAAGGAACTGCTCGTCGCCTGCAGGGTACGCCCTAACCTTTTCCGAATCATTGGAAGTGCCATTTCCATTTTAGGCTATTATTACGATGGGGTCGCCACTCCCAAAGGCATTTTATGAAGCTACTGCCAGCTATTATTCAGGCCGCCCCTAACATGGAGAACAGACGCCCTTGCAGCCGCCCCTAACATGGAAAATAGACGCTGCCGATTGTTGCTGTACTCATACTATTCCCTGAGTACTGGGTTGCCTCTTCCGCAATCTCCACTGTTCTGAAGTCCATCTTCTCCGCTGTAGATTCCGTTGAGGTCTTCGCACGTAACCCTGTGCACGGGGCCTATGTTATACCCCATAGGACTGGGTCCTCACCAGAACTTAGCCGGTACTGTAGTTCCATGGTATATTACAGTACCGTTACCCACCCCCGCGACGTGGACTCGCCTGGCAAGAATTATCCATGTAGCCAATTAGGATTGACTCATGGACCGGGTTAAGGAGCTGTCTAAATCCAGCCTCCAATCTATCACATCTATCACCTGTTAAATGTTTTGCACTACTGCCAGTGAGGGTTCTTTACTTGGAAAGAACCTTAAGTACTTCATTTGCCATGTACATTTATTTAGTTAACTGTAAGGATTGTATGCAGATAAAGCCATCAAGGTATGCAGATTTTGAGAGTCACTAGTATTAGCAGTAAGAACATGGAGAGCAAAACTTTATTCTTCACACAATATCAATATTACCGCAGATAAGTATCGACATGTTGATACCAATGCCTCTTTTCAGTTTATATTGGCGGTCCAGGTTCGATTCCCGGTCATTGCATGTGAGATTTTCGAAGTGAAATGCCATGTCCTGTGGTTCGGATTCCACGTAAAAAAGGAGGTCCCGTGGCTCATGATCTCGAGATTAACGGTCACGTTAAACTACAAGCTTCCTTTTTTCAGTTTATTTAGTTACTGTTTTCCATATTTTAAAAAATTAATTTTGCATATTTTTAATAGTGTTCGCAATTTTGTTTATTGCGCTAGAAAATATAATTAAAATAGTTTTCATGCAAAGAGAGTGTTTATTTGTTTACCATATTGATTTTTATGAATAATAATCGAAATATCATTTTAATTCAATGTAAAATGGCATATGGTTGCAAGTTTAGGAGTTATACCCTGTATTTCGAAAGAAAGAACCTATAGCATTTGGCAGGAACGATATAGAATGGCTGCCGCGGGCTCATATTGGCTAGATTTTGACATTCGTTCAGTCGCTTGTCGCTTGTTAAGTTCCTTTCATTGTCATTGTTTCGTTTACTTTTACTTCGCCCTGGTTCGTCCCAAGGACTGGACCCATGCTGTACAGCATGCACAGAAAGAAATACTGAAGGCTACTAAACGAGGAGTAGTTCTGGATATCACGGTGGATGAAATGATTATTAACCATGGCAATTCATCAAGCTCTGACGAAGACAATGATGGTGGTGATAAGGACAGAGAAGGGATGGAAGGTGTCGAACCCTTGCCATGTGACCAAGGATAATTTATTTATTGGTGTCAGTTTGCTTGCAGCAGTCGATGATAGAGCACAAGCTACGGTATTCTTTTCCGTCCTAGTGTTCAAATTACTGCCTGTCACCCAATAGCCTACAATGCGACAATGCAAATACACTGAAATAATACCTTCACAGAGTGGCTTGTTTTAGAGCTCAGTGCAAAATATTTCTTTACCTTAATATTACTGCTATTAACTGTGAAGAGTTGTGATGTAGTGAGTGTGCATGCTGTGAACGATATCCACCCACACTCGTGTTTCATATTGAAGGATTACATGCTGAGTGTTGATATATTCATGGAAAATACTTTGTATTAGCTGTAGAATGTTGGCCCTCCTTGTCGTATTTTAATGTCCTCGGTGTTGACTCTGGATCGACTTTTAAAATATATTATGTATAATTTTGCTGAAATAATGTCCGAAGAGTAACCTTGTATATTATTCGAACCAGCTGATGTACAACAACAATAAAAAGTTGGCAACACAGCTCAGCTTTTCCAAGCTCCCGCCATATCCTTCACGTTCTTTCTTTCGTAATACAGGGTGTTCGCATTTGCGAATAATTAATTTGTTAAGTTTCTGAAAGTGCCAAAGTCAGACCAGAATTTAATTTTCATAACCTCATTTTCGTCACCATGTGCTGATGACAGTTCATTTTGTATTTTGCTTCCTCGTTTAAACCAAGCATTTTTTAAATGATTTAATTACTTACTTGTTAGGTTATAGCCATAGCTCGCCTCGAAGACATTTTTCTAAGTGTTAAAAGGTTGTTCTACACTCTTTGAAACCTCGTGGCGAACTGGAATTCATAAGCTACGCGCTCATTGGCCGCCGCCATGACGTGGTCTCGTTCCAGCCAATCACCGCGCTTCTTCTTCACAACGTGGTCTGGATTCTCCAATCTCCAGCCTTCGAAGCTCCGAGAACAACGGCCTGTCAACTATTTAAGAGACTTGCTCTGCTAGCCTCTTCGTGCTTTCAATGTCAGCGACCATGCTGATCACCCGTCTTGCTACCGGACGATAAACTTCAACTATTCAACTTCTCATCTTTAATTTCTGCGCAATGAAGTGTTCATATAACCTTTGCCAAGTCTTCAAGACATTTTCAAAGTGATCTAACCTAGATCACATATTGCGTGTTCCTGCAACATGTCAACGAAATGTACATTAAGATGTAAACCTTACATCTCTAATGCCAAGGAAAACTATTCCGTGTGCATCTACTACTACGTAAATAGGTCATTACCTAAACCAATGCTGGCAGGACGAATGGTCAAACTCAACGTCTGGAACTAGTGCCCAGGAGATCAACCCAACGGTGAAAATACAAGGATTTGACCTTCCTAGAAAATTATGGTGTCGCCTCAATAGACTGAGAACCAGGCACGGCCGTTGCAATTACCTATGCCATAAGTGGGGTTGGATAGATTCCCCATTGTGTCAATGCAATGAGGAGGAACAGACCATGGACCATATCATCCAGCGCTGCCCTCTACACTCCTACTGCGGGAGCCCTAGTGATCTGTTTCATCTTCGAGAATGTACTGTGGAATGGCTCAAAAACTTAAACTTGGATTTGTGATTTGTTTTTATGTAATTCACCATACGATTAAATAAATAAATTACCTATTTAGGTCTTCAAAAGCTTACTATAAGCTCTAAGTTTGTGAACTCAACCACAACTTAACATAACCTTTGTCATCTTCTTCTTACTCAAGGATTCTACGAACATATGGGTTGCTACCCACACTTCGTCATTAAGCTAAGTATTTTGTACCATGTATTGTGTAATGTACTTTCTGCCTTATCATGCTAGATTTGTACAAGCTTAAAAAAGTTTTTTCAATCTTAATATCTGCTGGTCTTTGCTACTTTCCTACCGGATTACATACCGACTGGCTTTTGTCATTTTCTGCTTTGAAAATTATTTCATGTCCATATGTCATGTGAGATCATTCTCATTAATACTAGTGCATACTTGCATTTGCCAATTGCACTTCTTGTTAGAACATTTCATGGTTCACTTTCAAGTAATAGGCCTACTTGCCTACCTACTTCTGCCATCTCAATTTCATTGGAAATCTTTCATGGTCAACATTCATGCAGTTCACTTTTACCTGTGACTGCCATTGCATTTTCTTCGGAAGTATTTAGTTGCATCTTGGCAACTCCTCATGTATTTCTTCTTCATAGGGTACTGCAGGATTAAGCCCCTGTCAGCCATTAGCTCCCTTCATAGGCTATGTCTTTCTTGGTAACTTCTATAGTTTCCCCTACTTTCTTTCCTAAGGTATGGCAGGATTTGCTCCCTGCCAGCCATCAGCTTCATTCGCAAGCTGCGTTTCTGTTTTTTCTCTTTCAAAAACCAATTTAATTCAGTTGTGCTTAAAAGGGCTTACCTTTTCTTAATGTTAAAAAACAGATGCAATTATTATTTTGTTAAGAAAACATTGTTCTTTCAAATATTGTGTTAACCTGTAAAGATATGAAAATGAATGTCCTATTTTTTGAATATACATGTTAAAGCTACCTGCTCTCTCTGTTCTCTTTTCTTGTGTTATATTGTCTAGCCCATGTTCCTTAACGCTCAAACTTTGTTCTATTTTGAATTCACTCAAAGTACGTCTGATAATGGAGACGTTTAATTGGTCTATCCAATGGTCAGTGATAGCTCATCACACCACAGGGTATAAATTTGTACTGTACAAGCTTGGTCCAGTCTCTGTTTTCTTTACCAGTTGCCTGTGATTCTTCATGAAAATCTGATAATAACATTTATCTGTTCCTAATAATGACTCGATTTAATTTTCTTTTTCAGATCGAGAATATTTGCAGATGACGGTGGATAGCCCCAGTGGTTTGGGTGTTACTGCCCCAAAGCATGGCAAGGTTGATGAAACTGGAGCTCCTCATGTTGGTGGGAACACATGGGCTGGTGGCACCGGTGGCAGAGATACTGCCGGGCTTGGTGGCAAGGGAGGCCCATATCGCCTGGATGCGGGACACAAAGTCCATCAGGTTGTAGCCTGTGCTAAAGCATGCTTCACGTAGCAACTATGTAGCTGGACCTTTTGTAGATACAAAGTTCAAATCCTAGCATTGATCCTTTATATGGTTGTACATCAGGTTTTCTTTGCCCGTCAAACACTGAGTTTGTACCTTATCTCAAATATCCGGGCATTTGTCACAATCATAATCATCATCTAAGCATCATCATCTTTGATAAGGGACCTGCTCTATGGATAGATGAATGACTCTTGCTTCTGTCGGCTGCATCAATTGTTTCAAGTCACTATTGATAGTGTCCATCCAGTGCAAGTTTGGTCAACCATCAACATGAAGGTGCCCTTACAACATGTCCATACCAACAGAGTCTGTACTCACACTTCTTTTTATGAATTGCTGCCTTCCCAATCCGATGTCAGATGGTTATGTTACAGGCATGATCAAGTAGGGAAATCCCCATTGTCTTGTGTAACATACTCATTTATATAGTACAGAGAAAATGTTCAGCTCTTTCCAATGTATCCCAGCAAGTGTAACTGGTGTTGGTATTGTCCAATAGATCTTGAACTGCATGCAAGTTGGCATTTGTTTGTCACAAAGGACATCTATGGCCATGCTCCATCACGCACATTCTTCATTGATACTCGTGTTAATTTTTAAATTCAAGGACCCATTATTATGTAGACAGAATTCTAGATAGCAGAATGAGTCTACCTATTCCTTTAAAGAGGATTCTGTTAATTTGATGGAACCATTAGTTGGGACCATTTCTAGGTACTCCACCTTTTAAAAGGCGGCTTCGGTGGCGTAGTTGGTAGCATGCTGAGCTTCTATGCCCAAGATAGCGGGTTCAAACCCGGCTGAAGCCGTCGGATTTTTTAAGAGCGTTAAAAATCCCTCAGTATGCCTTCCTTCGGAGGGGAAGTAAAGCCGGCGGTCCCATGTCATAGATTTATGGCATGTTAAAGAACTTTCCACTAATTACACCTGTGTGAAACTAAATTGTATAAGTTAAGAATGTAAACAACGCTCTTAGGTTGCCACGTTCATTGCCAAGAGCCGACTGCGGTGGCGTCTAGTAGCTAAGTTCTGAACTAGGCCTAGTAGTCGTTGACGGTGGCGTTTGGCGACAAAAGTAGGAACTATTTGAAAAATTCAAAGTTGCAGTCCATACTTGAATTTAAAAAAAAAAAACAGATACAAACACTAATACAGTCATCACAATTAACACCAGTTATCAGACAGATTCTACACACACCCAAAGTACACGGGGCTACATGACCGCGTTGCCGCAGCCCCTAAACTAAGGAACCAACTAACCAACCACCTTTTAAAAAAGACTCAACCAAATTGACAAGAGACAGTGATCCATGTTTGAACCTGATCCTGGATATCTTCCTGCAAGGTGGCAGCAAGCATTACGTCATCGGCATACAACAAAGTCCATGACGCTTCCTAATGTAGGTTTCGTACCCAGGGGTAATGTGGAAAGGAGAGGAGACAGTGCTGAGCCCTGGTATGCACCTACTGTCACAGAGGAGCTCTCTGATAATTTTGCTGAACACTGTTCTTGACTGCTAGTACAGTCCTAGAGCAATTTTATCCTACCACTGAGTACTTCTGATACTCCAAGATTTTATTTCCTTTTTCAGCCGGTTGGTTCTACTGTGCTTGATGATGATGATGATGATATCTTGTGTGAGAAACTAAAATGCTGTGTATCTTGTTAGTTATAAGCTCCTTCCTTCTTTCTTTTTTTTATCATTTCAAATGATCTCGTCGACTTCGTCGTTATGCTTGGGTCTAAAGTTATGCTTTACGGAGACGGAAGTGACGTCATGCAGCCGTGCGGAAAGTGACGTCATGCAGCCGCGCGGGAAGCGAGTGCATGACGTCATGCTGCCACGCGGGAACCAGAAGCTAATGGTTAATGGAGTCTGTTGAAAGAGTCCTGGGGCGTCGAGCGACCTGGAGCTTTGAGCAAAGCGAAAAGAATACAGGGTGACTCCTAAAGAGGTGTGCAGGATGTCAGAGCAAAATACAGTACAAGATGCCAGATAACAATACAGGGTGACTCCTAAAGAGATATAAAAGATGCCAGATAAGAATACAAGGTGACTCTTAAAGAGGTGTACAAATTGGCAGAGAAGAATACAGGGTGACTCCTAAAGAGGTGCACAAGATGTCAGACAAGAATACAGGGTGCCTCCTAAAGAGGTGCACAAGATGTCAGACAAGAATACAGGGTGCCTCCTAAAGAGGTGTGCAGGATGTCAAGAGCAAAATACAGTACAAGATGCCAGATAAGAATACAGGGTGACTCCTAAAGAGATATACAAGATGCCAGAGAAGAATACAGGGTGACTCCTAAAGAGGTGTACAAGATGTCACACAAGAATACAGGGTGAATTCTAAAGAGATGTATAAGATGCCAGATAAGAATACAGGGTGCCTCCTAAAGAGGTGTGCAGGATGTCATAGCAAATTACAGGGTGACACTTAACGAGGTGTACAGTATGTTATATTCAATTCAAATACAGGGTGACCCTTAAAGAGGTTTGCAAGATATCAGATTCAAATAATGGGTGACTCTTAAAGAGTTGCAAAAGATGTCAAACTCAAATACAGGGTGACCCGTAAAGAGGTGCCCGCACGGGAAGCCTAAGTCTGTTGAAAGAGTCCTGGGGTTTCGAGCGAAGCAAGAAGCCCTCCTGAGCCTTTCTAACGTGTAGCATTTGTAGCATGCGTCGTTTGAAATGATATAACGTCTAGTCTTTCAGACTGACTGTAATTTTTTATTTTTTATCTTTCTTTCTTTTCTTACCATCTGAACATAGTCATTTATTTCATTACCATTTTATCCTTTACTGAAGTTTTAATGCTACTTCGTCAAGGTGAGCCAAGAAGAGAAGGATGCTGTTCCAGATCACGTTAAGAAAGCAGCTCGTGAAATGGGACAGAAGGCATTCAAGCAGCGGCTGAAGGAAATCCAAATGAGCGAGTTTGATGCCCAGCTTTATAGCCAGTTTTCTGATGCTGTGGGCAAACAGGTACATATTGATTTGAACTGAAACTTGGATTTTTTTCCATGTATTGTATAATAAACAAATTGTAGTTTCTAGCAATCTCAAAATACTGATTATTTCATCATATTGTTAAACTAAATGGCTGTCAGGACTGAGGGAAGTTTATTATACAATTTTCTTCCCATGTGGAAAGTTTCTTTCTCATTAATTGTTGACCTACTGTTACTGGGTAGTAAGAAATATTTTCATCTAGTGTTATGGTGAAATATGTTATTTCATTCCATATTCAAGATCATGGGAATGTATAGGTCACTTCAATTCATCCTTTATTGCACAGCTCTGACTGTGGAGTTTGTCCTTGTTGTTTATATTTTTCTGTCCTTATTGCTTTCCCCTCCTTTCTCACCTGCTTGACCTTGCATTTGTCATGTTATTTTTTTTCTAATGTTTCCATTCTTCTTTTCCTCTTCGATTTGTGTTAGTATGGTGTGTGTATCCTTAAATAAATTTAGACAGATGACAGAAAAATTTGAGATATGGGAACTGAATTAGCTGCAATGTTAACTCCCTTTAAAATCTGCACTGATATTTTCATTCCATGATAATTCATTTGTTGTAACTGTGTTAGGAAACCCAGTTTCTGTATTCTGATTCAGAAATGTGTGTTTAGGTGCAAGCATTGCGTGTTATCCTTGGTAACCTTCAAGCCAAATCAAAAGAGCGGCAATGGCTGCGTCACCAGACAACAGGTGAATTGGATGACGCCAAACTTATTGAAGGCAAGTCTATTTTACTTTCCATTATCCATATGGCCCACTACTTGAGCATTGACACTGAGGATGGGGCTTATGGAATGTTTTGAGTAGATGACTAGTGCTCCATTATGTTTCAAGATCAGGCAATCATGTAAGGAAATCGCTTTAGTTCCAAGATAGATCTTAAGTAAAAGGCAGAGCAGAAGTAGCATTATCAAGCTGGAGAAGGAAGAATGGAAAGGAAGTTTGACAACTAAGACATATTTCACTACTCAACTGGATTGCTGGAGTTTCGAGTCCGAAGTTCGAATCCCAGAATTCACATCGGTCATCCTGGTAAGGATATCCCTCATCCACTCAATCCAGATAAATGTCATGATGGACCACGCTCCAATCTCAGACACAAAGTGGGAACCATGTTCAATAATTTGTATGAATCTGACTAATTAAATTTTTTGTCAATATTTTAAGTACTTAACACTGCGTAGCGTGCGCCTTACGAAGTTACACGGATGGGCGCACGCCGCATGGAGTGCGGCTCCCACTAAATATCACTTAAATGCACATTTTCGGTAGTAATCAAGGGATCTACAGAAATTACTAAGTTTCAAAATGAAATAAGACACACAGTTTGACAAATTAATTTTATTCTGTGAAAAGAGGAATGCAGAAATGACCGTACCTAGAAGGTAAAGGGAAGCAATATTGAAATAAAGGAGATATTTACCAGAAAATCATAGCGAAGGTGCAAGAAACCTCAAATTTAACAAAATTTTAGCCTTCACTTAGAAATGTCGTGATCAATAATCGTCATCAAGTTCTGCAGTATCTTGATTTTTACACGTGAAACAAAGTACCTCCCGAATACATTGATTCTTGCAGACATGTAAGGCACACTCTTTGCACTTGATGGTTGTATTATTCCACTTGTGACGACCACAAAGATGACATGGCCCGGTTCTCCTCTCCTGCATATGCGTGGGAGCTGTCAGCTCACGATACTTTGCCAAAAACAAGCCGACATCCTTTGGCAGACTTTTCATGGCTGCTCTCAGTCGAAGGTGGCTTTCCATCAACTGAAAAGCCAGGTCATTTAGGAAGAACCTTCTTCTGCGCAATTTCTCGGGATCATTTGCGAAGAAAATGATCATTGAATTTATTCCTGCTATATCCAGATAGCGAAAAAATAGTCAATGGCCATCTTCTTGTGATTCAAGAAGTCGGGTAAGATGCTGACATTTGATCTACTGTGTCGACTCCTCCCTTCTTCGCATTGTAGTCAAGATTCACAACTGCCTTATTGGTGTCCTTGTCAATTTCATCAGAGTCGTGCATAGTCGACAAAAATAACACACCCCATGTAGGTTTTGCCATCACGGACAAAAGCGTCATGTTGTACTGGAACCCAAACATACAAGACTTCAGAGCTCTTGTTTTGCTCGGCATAAACTTAGGTGGGATTTCTTTTTTTTTCTTTCTCAGAGTACCTAAAAATGTGAGGCCATTTTCATGAAGATACGTTGCCAACTCATAACTGGAGTAATAGTTGTCAGTGGTAACGTTTCGGTTGGAATTTTGTATGGTCAATCTTTTTACAATGTTCAATGGCTTACTGGATGTCACAAAAGACCTGGTTTCTGAATTCCGCAATACAGCTCAAAATTAGACATGTAATATGTATTGCTGACACACAGGGCATATATTTTTATGCCATATTTGGCCGGTTTGTTTGGGATGTACTGCACGAAACTACAAGCATTTCGTCTACTGTGACGAACTCACTATGCGAATAATTCAGTTGACAATTATTCAGGAAGCTTGTATGCAATTCCCTAATAGCTGCTAGCTTATCACATTGATGTCGTTCTTGACGAGTGTGCACATTATCAAATCGAAGTGCTCGCATCAAAAAACGAAATTGCTTGAGACTGAATACAGCTCTTAGGATAGGTATGCTAGTGCCGTCTGTTTTCCATAGTTCTTCAGCGTTAGTGTGTCTTCCTTTTTTCACTCCAACCAGGAATAAAACCCCAAAGAGAGCCATTATATTTGTTCTCGTCATATCATTGCAATCCCTCTCTCTCACAAATTCGGTGGTAGAGCGCAATTTGTCAATAAAAATATTGGTGCTTGAAACAATATGGTCAATGATATGAAAATCAAAGAATTTTAGAAACGCATCTAGTTCAGTTCTAGTATCTCTTGCAACTCGTTTTGGACCGGGAAAGGTTTTTACTATATTTTTCAACCTAGTTTTGCCAGGTTCAATAAGTGGTTTGCTACACCAGATTGTATCTAAGTCTTTACCTAAATAATATCTGAAATAGTCTCCATTGATGTCTGGCGCACCTGCTCCCGAATCCACTGACTGATCCGTATCATTATACTCTTCTTCCACCTCAACAACTACGTGCCCCTGATCGTCGTCCTCATCTCCGTCCTCGTCCTCGAGAAATTCAGGTTGAAGTTCTGAATCATCATCGGAAAGCTCAAGAAAACATTGACGAATTTCCTCCACGTTTGCCAATCTTTCAGCCCTTTCAAAAGAAATAGAGAAGTAATAACTTTGGAACTATGTTTACAATGTAGAGCAAGAAACAATTCGCGGACAAAACAAAATGAAACCCTTATATGTATGGTAATGAAATCCATCTGAAACATATTTTCTGATGTGAAAAATATTATTGGAACATTCAGAGTGAAGACAGTTATACAAAATAATACTTACATCACAACGGACGAGCTGCATGAACTGTAAAACAAGCAGACACGGAGCGAACACGTCCTACACCAAGCGCGAAATAAACTGTTACGGGAGCGAGGGCGCGCTTCACTCAATGCGGCATCCGGTACCTGTCAACTTCCACAGCCCGTAGACTACTAACAAGGGTCAGATAAGCGGTCAATTGTGTTGAAACCTAGTGGTGAAGTAATGAACATAGCATACCTTGGTTCCCAAAGCGGAAAATAACTGCATTCATCAGCAAAGTGAAAATAAACTATTTTTCCGCACTGAGTGCGGCCGCACGCCTTCCGGAGGGTTAACTAATTACGACCTGACTTTAATATGCTTCTCTTTACTTGGTAAGTATTTTGTTTTATTTCATGCAGTCCGTTGGTCTGTACCAAATTATCACATTACCACTTATTTTCTTATTGGTCCTGTGTGACCATTCTTGATTGGCCTGTTTAAGTTTTGTATTGCGCCACTTGGCACTTTGACCACCTTTTCTCTGTCTACTTATCTTTCGGTCACGATATGAAGCAGTACGTGGAGAGGAAGGCTTTACCAACCCCAATACCTACATCATTTATCGTCAGTGTGTATACTGCACATACCACACTTAAATTCATTTCAATTTTTGGTCTTTTGCGTGTGTTTTTCTTCACGTTTTAGGATGCCACGTCTCTACTGAGGTGAGTGTTATGAACATACCTATCTCTTAGAAGTGTGTGTATCTCCTTATCTAGTGGCGGGAGCTGCTATGTACTGTCATACGTGCTAACCTGTTCACTTTACATGGTCTTTCATATAAAGTAAGAATGGCAAGCTGCAGTTTTGTTATCCGCTGTTGCGGCGGCCTTGGCCGAGCTTGTGGCACGCCGTGGTCCCTTGCTTTAAGCATGTGTACATCCTATATGAAATCTTACCTTATAAAAGATGCTGGAAGTGTCGTCTTTTCTGGGTTATAAAGGCATTGTATCTGGTAACCACATTCTAGCTGATGCAAGTGAGTTCTGCTACTGTAATGTTCCCTTCAGTTCTTCCAATGTGTGATGATTTGTTAAAATGTGTTAGAATAAGTTCCACATATAAAAATACGATGATGCAATGATAACTGTCTCACCATGTTAACAGTTGAGGTTCAGAATGGCGACTGAACACCTGCACGCTTATTGCAAGGTCAAGTATGTACTATGCGCGCGGTTTCAATACTACAGCAGGGGGCCGTGGCGCGCCACAAGCTCGGCCAAGGCCACCACAGCAGGGGATAACAAAACTGCCGCTTGCTGTTCTTACTTTATATGAAAGACCCTGTATGTTATCATGTTACTTGTACCTGATGCTTGGTTACATTGTACCCTGTCCTTGAGTATCCTGTTGTGTTTGGACGCTACCTCTAGGTTTGTTTGTGAATCCCTTCTTCATTTTATTGCTGGGGATCTCATATGTGGAATGAGTGGAATGCTTCTATACTTCCTTCCTTCTCGCACCTTCTAAGAGGCCCATACCTTTCGTGGTGTGTATGTGCCTTGCTCCCTGCTCCGTTTATATCCACGCCATATACCCTTGCTGGGCAGGTCCCATATATACCTAAATGTAAGACGAGGTTTTTTCCCACTTTTTGTGTTTAAAATTTGGGGCCGTCTTATATTCAGGGTTAAAAAAAAATTGATCAAGGTTTTTAAAAATTATTATTATTCGCAAAGTAGTATGTGGCGGCGGCATCTTGTAACATGCAACGAATCAATGCGTTAATGAAGATTAAAATATGGTTGGTTATGCTTAATTACCATGCATTTACGAATAGCATATATTTTGAGGTTAGGATTTATGCATACACGTCATTTTAATCTTATAAATTTTATGATCGAAAGCATACGGAAATATGTTTTAAAACAATCTTTACAAGAACAAAACCCGTCAGTTTTACGAGCAGTAATTGAGTGATCAATGTATCTTAATTTATTTATTTATTTATTTATTTATTTATTTATTTATTTAATAACGTCAGCGCTCTTTCTAAGTTGATCCCGGACATCTGAAGGTCGTATCGTAATTTAAATACTAAACACACCCCTTTTTTGCTGAAGCCGGTATGCGCGTATCATGCGTCTTGTGAGAAATGTTACGGGACACCAGAAACGTAACGAATTCTTGTTTTCTGTGTCGTGAAATTGTAGATCTATGATACCGTACAGATTATGGCAAGTTCATTAATAGAAAATTACGATTGTTCGTCATCTCAAATAGTTTTTAATTCTTCCTTCCGCAGTTGGTACACAGAAAATCACTGTACTTTGTTACAGTGGGTTGGCATTCGTGACTGCTTGCCGCGTTTCCGCTGTTCGCTTGTTTTCGTGTTGCTTCGGTGCATGCTGGTCTTCAGGTTGCATTTGCGTCTACTTGCATTTGCTTGCATATAACCCGCACTTTTCTAACCGAAAATAAGTGTGAAAATCTTCTGTGCGAGATATATGCGGGGATTTGTGAGGAAAAGACGTCATTCCCGAGAAAACGTAAAATTTGCATGATTGAAACAAGACTGGAATTGTCAACTGCTGCCAATCTCCAAGCTACTCTCCATCCAATGCATTTGCTATTCTAGTCTTCAAGAAGCTATCCCATACCCCTATATCTAATCATGCAAGAGTTCAACTGACGGCCTTCTCTATTTTGTTTTCTGTCATCAGCTTATCGTGACAAACAATACCAGATACGTGTTCTAACCTAACAATTTCCTATTTAGCGCCGCCACGTTTGAAAACACCTTGCATGTTGGGTTATTGGTTTCTAGCACGTCTTTCTGTTGACGCAAGGAGCGATTATCAAATTCATTCACAATGAATTCTCGACCGGCGGCGTCTGAGTATTTGATCACTTTGAGTTTAAATCCAACCGTATAACTTGCGTGTTTTTACATAACTAAAAGATCGATTTCCACAAGAAAACAATCACACTTAACTGAAAAACATAAATGGAACGTGAAGACAATATTGGTAGGCCTACTTATCGTCAATGCTACAGACGGACAACAAAAGCCGTGGAAGAAAGGAAAGCACCGCCGCAAAAACGAACAATACCATCACGGGCAAGACGTGTTTTAAAATTACTATGATCATCTTTATGCCGGCGTCAGAAATTAAGGCGAGATACGCTGCAAACTTCAAGTTGATAGTGATTTGTTATGCTGAAATAACATCAAATGATAAAGCAGGGCAGATGTACGGAGTGAGCGAGTGCAATGTGCATAGATGGCAGCAAACTAAGGACAAACTTAAAAGTGCGCATACAACAAGAAAATCTTTTCGTGGGCCTAGGAAAGGCGCTTCCCTGACTTGGACAAAGAACTTATAGAGTATGTCTTGGAAAAGGGGTCAGAGGGATTTCCAATAACACGAGACATTATAAAAATGAAAGCACAACCTTAAGGGCATATATTGTGCAAGTTATGAGTTAGCGAGTATTTTTTTGAAAAACCCTGAAGAGGCAGTTGATAACGAGGCCTCGTCTTATATTCAGGGTCGTCTTACATTCGGTTATATACGGTATTTAGTGCCAGGACAAGTGCTACCTCCCCACTCGTTGGGACCTGTGCAAGTCACTTTATTTACATCGTCACTCTGCATTTCTCAAGACTTCACTTATGTGAAATTGCCCTGTCAGGCAAGTCTGTCACATTAACTTATACGTATAGTTTCAAGTAGAACTTTTCTCCTACTTTCTTTTTCTATATGTAGTGTTACCGGTATGTGTGTTTCCCCGTAACAGCCCAGTGTTGTGATGGAACACAGAGTCTGTGTAGGACTCAGTTAGTCTTACTTCCTTGCGGAGCATGCTTGCCCCTCCTCTGGGTTATCTTTACTCAGCTCCACAATCTTGGTATGTTTGATCTCGTAAACTCAATGGACCCATCTACGACATCAAACTATCCTTCCGCTTCTTTACCATCTTACAGGATCCAGAAGTCATCATCGTTGTAGAAGTCTGATGCCGAAATTAGTTTTAAAAGTTTACTCGTGCATATCATGTCGTTCATGCATTACTATCACATGGTACCGACACTGTGAGGCGCAAGTGTAACCATTGCATTTTGACCAATTTGAAATAGTTATTTAAGCCTATTATGGAATTGAATTTGAATTTGTTTAATTTGAAAATATATCTCAGCCTTTGGATGGTATATTTAAAATATAAGACTCAATATTCTGAGCCTCTGTTTTGTCCGAAAATTAAAAAGCCTAATTTGTTGATTGAAATTAAACAATTATTTTGAGCTGGTTTTTATAATCTTCTACAGGTTTGACGGGAGAGAAGACTATTTACAGAAGACGAGCAGAGAAGGAACCCGAGTTGGGAGCCCCACAGACTAAACCCAAGAGACTTAAACTTGTTGTTGATGTTTCTGGGAGCATGTATAGGTATGAAATACATCCTATCTTGAAAATAAATACACTATCATCAGTCCTTATCATAAAATGTAGAAATACAGAGTACAAAGTAAGAAAATTTGTTGTGTCTCGTTCACCAACTCACAGCACCAAAAGCATTTCACATAAAACCCTTGCAATTTTACTGAGTACAACCCGTTATGTTTTCTTTCTTTCTTTTCTTCCTTTCTTATTTAGTTCTCAAGTCCAGTACCAAAACTGAAATCCCTGACAATACTGTTGGGACTTGGCTCAAAATAGTCACCATGATTTTGCTCATGCTTTGTTTGAGTGATTGTGCATTGATAGAGGTGTTAGGAATACATTTTTGAATGCATTTTTCTGATCACAGTACCTCTTAGGATATCTCACATTTTCAACAACTGCATCAACAACAGTGATTGGTATTAACCTACTTAGCAGGGGCATACCAATTAGGAGTTTTTATAGTTATTTCTTCTATGTTTCCCAAGAAAAATTTTCTACAGAAAAACTGCATGTCCTTCTATGGAGCATAAGCTCCATCAGGTCACCTTAGCTCAGCTTTAAAGTTTTTAGCTAAATTGGTTGTTACTAAGGAATGCACAGTTTTAATAGGTATGTGTTTAGAAGCTGGAAATTAAGGTACACCATGAAATATATATAAAATATATTGCCAAATCCAAGAATATATTATGCACACTTCTAGAAGTATCCAGAGAAAATATGAAATATTGATCAGAATTTCTCCATTTTATGGTATGTCAGAGAGGTCAACTTCATGAGAAATTTAATGCTATTGGAAGCACCTTAATTAGAGAATTTGAGTGAGGCCATGGATTTGTGTATCGGGCACTTATGTGCTCACATATTCACTGCAGGTTCAACAGTTATGATGGACGACTAGACCGTGAGCTGGAGGCTGTGGTCATGGTGATGGAAGCCTTCCAAGGCCATGAGGCTCAGATCCAGTATGATGTAGTGGGCCACTCTGGGGAAGATCATAACATCGTGTTTGTGAACCACATGAGTCCTCCCGTTAATAATAAGCAAAGACTAGACATCATCAAGGTAAGAGATTGATTTATAAAACATGCTCGTACTAGTCTCTGTCTCATATATGCATTTATATTGACATTGAACTTGCTGTACAGGTTTGCTTGGTAATAATGCCAGACAACATAACCATGCATAAAACATGATTCTCTATCAGAAAATATATTTTATTATGTTTAACTTTTCAGTTAAACAGTGTCTTGTGAATAATTTATCTTGCAAGAAAAAGAAAACCTTGGTTGGTTTTAATCCACATTTTTGATCTTTTACATTAGTCCAATTGACATTATTTATAAAAGTACTGTATTCTTCTATTGAGATCACACTTACAAAGATCAGACATGGAGGAACAAGAACCAACTCTAGGAGGACCAAGTTACGTTTGTTTAACACAAATGTCAAATCCATTCTCCTCTATGGCTGTGAAACTTGGAAGGTTACTCAGAAGACGACAAAACAAATGCAAGTGTTCATGAATCATTGCTTCAGACGCATCATCAATCGAAGATGGCCGAGCATTATATCAAATTAAGATCTCTGGGAGGAAACAAACCAGCAGCAAATTAAATTCCAGACAAAAGAGAGAAAGTGGCATTGGATTGGCCACTCTCTGAGGAAACCTACTGGAGCCATCGAAAAGGCAGCACTGGATTGGAATCCACAAGGGGCCCAAAATGCGGACACCAGAAAAAGACCTGGAAGAGGACAGTTGGGGAGGAGTGTCTAGGAATGGGAAGGACATGAAGCAAGGTGAAGAGGATTGCTAGCAACAGGACCCAATGAAGGTGTTTCACGGAAGCCCTATGCTCCAAGTGGAGCAACAGGAACTAAGTCATGTTCCCAGTCCTTCCTTGGCATCTTCAATGATTTCATTAGAAATTAACATGAATTGAAGAAAAATTATTACCGTAACAATAACTGTTCAATTAAGATAGTGGAATGATATAATTTCCCATTTTTTTTTCTTTTCTTCTCCTTTTTCTCTTATAAGATTTTAGGTTTACTATTCATTAAGGGGCTAGAAACATTTTGGTCATCAGTGCAGTGTATTTGCAAGATTGTAGAATGTAGAGTATAGGCCTTGAGATGGCCACTGTCAGCACCAGGATACAAGCCTTTTATCTTCCATCCACAATTGCTCCGTTCTTTACATAGAGCATATCTTAGCATGTCAGTTTCAGAGGTGGACCTCAAAATTGAAAGAAATGCTTCAATGCTCCTCATAATTCTGTGGTTATTGATATATTGTGGTATACTGTATGTTGCAGACAATGCATGCTCACTCCCAGTTTTGCATGTCTGGTGACCACACATTGGCTGCTACTCTTCACGCTGTCACTACGTTAAGTCGTGAAGATTGTGACGAAGCTATCATCATAGTACTCTCTGATGCCAATCTTGAACGCTATGGGATTGCCCCTGAGCGCTTTGCCAAAGTGTTGACATCAGACTCAAAGGTCAATGCATATGCCATCTTCATTGGCTCATTGGGAGATCAGGCAGATAGGTGAGGCCGCACTTCCTAGTATATATTTACAGCTGTAGTCTCTTGCATATTATGTTTTATTACCCATATAAACGAAAGAACAGAAAAAGATGCGGTGAAATCATATGTGCAGTTGAATTTGTCACCATGAAGCATTATTTTAACTGGCTCAGCTTCACACTGCTGTATAGTCATAATATCAAGCAAAGAATTACCATGTTAAATGCATAGTCTTACCACATGTGTTTAATCAATCTTTTTTTTCACAAGAGCATCGCTGATCCCACAGATAGACTTGAGAAATTATGACTATAAATTCAAAGTTATTTAGATTGTGCATTCAAAATAATTTGAGCTTTTAAATACTTATTCCATCTGTATATCTTTTGTGAAGTATTAATGGCATGGTAAAAGAAACTATCAGTATTTCAGAATAAGAGTGTAAAAGTTGGTCATGTTTGTTAAGTAGATCAGAATCACATTGCATTTTGTGGCATAATACATAATCAGGATATGATAATCGATGAAACTCGCTGAGAGACTGAACTGTTAAACCTCTTACTTTCATGTTTTGCCCATTTCCTCTCGGGAGTGTATAATATTAGGTATTGATTACTAAAAGATTGTTTCTTTTTAACAGGTTGATAACGAAACTTCCAGCTGGGAGAGCATTTGTATGCTTGGATTTAAAGAATATTCCACAAATTCTTCAACAAATATTTGCAGCTTCTGTCCTCAATACACGGTGACCATAGTCCATAATGCAATTATATTGGTGATATTCTTGTAGATAATTTACACTATAAAAAGGCCGTAGGTACACGAGGTATGGCTAGTGATTTAAGGCTCCTGAAAGATTCTATAAATTTCAATAACAATATGTAGAATCTAAATTGATGAAACATTTTGAAATGATTGTCTGTATCATCAGTCAATATGTTTGGCAATAAATTAATGTAAATAAATAAATTTATAGTGGTCTGGCCAGTCAATACACAAAGTTCTGGTTGTTTTAAAAGTTGTATATTTCTGGGTTTCTGCACCCTTACTCAGCAAGACACTTTCAAAACTCTTTGCTTGCATCACAAATAAGAAAGTAACTTAAAATTAACTGTTGAAATGGGGTAAACAGTTATTTGCATGCATGTAAGGTAACAATAGTTAAAATCTAGTAATTTTATCAACTGTAGTCTTAGTGAGGTGGTCATTTCAAACACACCTTTGTTCACTGTTAGGATTTAGATTACACAACTTATTGCTCTCCAATGACCTCTGTTACCCAAGTGGGGTATTCTGCATTTCTTGTTATGATTATTCTAGTTAAATTCTATAGACTTCTTTTCATGTTGATCATATTAAAGTCACATGCTTAGTTTGTTGAAATGTACATTATCTTAGTTGGTTAGAATAATAACATGCATATTTCATTCTTCGACTGCATTAGGAAACAATCTGCAAGTTTAGTATCGTGAGTTGAAATTATGACTTGATAATCTCTGATGTCGGTGTCAGTAAGGGTACAATTGACTACCGGTACCTTCTTTTAATCAAAACATTTCTATTTGATTGAGTTGAAATGTCAACATGTGACTATGATTGTTATTATTATAGTTGCATTGGATGAATAAATTTGAACTCTGTAGGTAATTCTGTATAGATGTTCTTAATGTAAAGACAAATCCTAAGTTGTTGTCCAAAGGTGACAAATGAAAAGGAGTTCCATGTCTGTATGAGATTGTCATATCTATGGAAGAACTGTTCACTTCATACAAATTTCTTATTTGTGATACAAGCAAGAGTTTTAAGTGTCTTTTGCTAAGAAAGAGTACAGGAATTACAGACCTTGTACAACTTTTTATTAAACAACAACCAATTTCATGAATTCTGTGTGTTAATAGGGGGTACACTATAAAATATATATTAATTTAATGCCAAGTTGATATGGATCCATTTTCCAATATGGTTTATTTTATATTATTCTAAATTTGGAACTGTTGATGAATATTTTTGAGGCAGGTACTAGAATCACGTTTGGCAATGCCCAATGATTCCCATTATTTCCCAGTGTAACAGAGCTGAATTGCTTTACATTGCAACAGCCAAGGCTCAGGCAGTCACAGCCTAGACATGGCTTACCAACCCTGACAGTTAAAATATGTTCAAGGAAGCTAAAATCCCATTCATGAAGCATTCACCCTCTTTCATTTTCCATGTTACCAGAAACACTGTGAGAGGATTAAGGTGATATTTTTTCTACCTCAAAGGTCATCCCTAATGGGGAATTAATGGTAATTCCATCATAGAGCAGCAAAGTGTGACAGCAGCAATGGTATCATCTACCAGCACATCAGTTCTTCCTCACAAAATTTCAGCTTGCTTTGTCTTATTTGCACACACTTCTTGACATTCTGTATGGAATTCATTCTAATGCTGCTGTCAGTGGTGAATGTTAATGTACAAGGTAGAAAAAAGTCCTCTCGGCATGCCGGAAGGCGGAGGTAGATTTCACCGCACAAACTTGGGGATAGGCGAAAATAGGCAGAATATGCAGGTTTTCGTAGAAGGATCAGATCTCATTTATTGCGAGAAAGTATTTTATAATTGAAGCTTAATTAACTTTGTTTTTTGTCATTTTATGCATATTTTAAACATTTTATTGTCTTATGGGGACGGTAACCTTCTTGTCATTTGGGGTCCATCTTTATACTTGTGGTCACACTGTCCTTATGCAAGGTTTCGACACTGATGTGTAACTTTGTAACGGTCTGTTACTTCTTCACGCAAAATTATATCTCCCGCAGAGATTTTGGTTGGTTCCTCAGTTTAGGGGCTGCGACAACGCTGTTATGTAACCCCGTGTACTTTGGGTGAGTGTAGAATCTGTCTGATAAACGGTGTGAATTGTGATGGCTGTATTAGTCTGTAATTCAGGTAAGGACTGCAGACGGTCAATTTCAAGCAGTAGTTCCTAATGTTGCTTCCAGATACTACCGTCAACGACACTTAGCTGTGAACCTGGCTACTAGATGCCACCACAACCAGCAACTCGCAACGAACGTTGGAACTTCCCCTCCAAAGGAAAGCATACTGAGGGATTTTTAGCGCTCTTAGAAAATCCGACGACTTCGGCCGGCTTTGAACCCGCGACCTTGGGCATAGAAGTTCAGCATGCCACCGTCTGATGGCTCATCCCTCATCAATTTAGTAGTGTTGCCATGGCAACCCCTGATAGCTCTTGGCATTTTCTTATAATTCCGAAATCATTTTTCTCATCCCTTGGTGTAATGGTGGGTCATATCAAAAATTCTTTCAGACAAAAGTTTTAGGTAATTATTAGGGGAATATTGTCCATTTTGTACGGTTTTGATATTGTGCCTATTAAGAGAGATATGATTAATGTTTCCCGAAAACCCCACTTTTTCCCACCCCTTTGGTCAATGGTTGGTGCTATAAAAAAAAACTCTTCAAACATAAATTTTTGGGATTTATCCGACACATAGTATGGACTTTGAATGGATTCGATATTTCACATATTAAGAGAGTTATAGCAATATTTCACTTTTTCAAAAAAAGCCCTCCATTTTTCACCCCCTTCGACCGATTTAGCCCAGTAACAAACTCAACCGAGATTTTATAGGTATACATATTTGGTAAAAAATTCAAAGTGATTGGTGCAAAATTACGGCAGTTATCGTGTCCACAAGAAACTGATATACATATATATACATATACATATATGTATATATACATACATAAATTATATATAAACTTTTGAACTGACGGTGGTTTTGGGGTCTGGGGGATGTGAAACGCGAAGATATGTCAAAATTTTCCGGAAGTCGAAACATGGTACCCATTGCAATAGTTAGCTTTCTAATGAAATCTACCTAAAATGTGTGTGTGCAAGGCGATTAATTTTATTAGTGGGCTCAACTCCCAGCATTTAACTTAATGTGCTGAGATACGGTAAATGGTCGGTTACTACCTACTTAAAAATATTGTTATACCATTCCTAGGCTCCAAATACTAATGGGTCATGTGGTCATTGACAAACTTCCCCAATTTTAAAGTCACAAATTATGACTGAGGTACACCAACATTGTTATCTTAAGAAGCAGGATTTTACAGAATAGGCTGTTGGAACCGTGCATATTATTGGCTAGCTTCTGCTATTCTTTCTGATTTTTCCTCCTCTCTTAGCTGGATGAACATTCAAATTTTAAACAAGATGAGTCCATCTATTCAGCCAAGTTTGTATAGTTTTTGGGTGGATGTTCTTTGTTAAAATCTTATTGAGGCATAATAGAAATGTTGGCAGAGAGAATAACTTGAATTTTAAACATGCTGTAACATTTTGATAAACTATGGATTTATCATTATACTTCAAAGTCTCCAAATAGACTGTGAAGGAGGAAATAATAAAATAATTGACAGTAATGGTTAAAATTTATGGACAAAGAAAGGAATTTAATCTGTGCATGCTGGTCATTGCTATGTTTGTAATATATTTAAAGAATAAATATTTTTTTAAATGATGTTAATATCTTTGTTTTATTTTATAAATTGTATGTACAGCTCCAATAAGAATGAGCTCTTCAGTGTATAGTATGATGTAAGATATACAATATTCTACACATTTCCAGTTGTATTTCAGAAAGTATGAGTATCAATTGTATTTCAAGAAGCAACAATTGTGTTTCAGATTAGAAACTTTGATGTCTATTTATTTTAATAGAATACTTTAAAGAGCTTTCTGCCTTGTCGATAGTAAGGTTTTTATAAAGTCGATACTTTCTTTTGTAAGTATTGGCAAGGCTGAAAGCTTTTTAAATGATTTTATTTGAATAAATAGCCATTTGTAATTAGTCAATGTGGAGCAAATACATGGCCATACATTTTGTTCCTTCTTTTTTTTTTTTACTGTAACTTAGCATGTGTATTTGTAATTGGGCTATGATTAGGTAGGAGGCTGTCGTGGCCTTAAGTTATGAGCCATCACAGCATTTGCCTGGAGTTGATGGGAAACCATGGTAAACCACTTCTAGGATGGTTAAGGTGGGAAACAAACCCACCTCTTCTCAATTCTGCCTCTCAAGGTTAAGTGAATCCCATTCCAGCCCTTGGATCAGAATTTAATTTCTTGGCAGCGCTAGAAATCAACCCTGGACCTTGGGGGTGACAACTGAACAGGAGTTGGTTTAGGACTTTGATCGTAGAACAGTTGTCAAAAGTGGTTTGGTGGCTGAGGATATATGGCCCTAGGAAGGTCAGAACTCATCAAGGACTGCAAGAGGCATGTGATGCAACTGCATTACCTTACTATACGGTAATAAGGTAAGTAGGAGAAAGCTGTGTTCTCACATCAGAGCCACCTGTGTATTACTATCAGAATTTGAATACGAGAATGTCCACGACGCCGCTTCATGGGGCCGTTTTCACCAACGTCAATTATCTCTTAATTCATCATAGAGAAATGCTCGTTAACTTACCACTAACAAGCAAATGGTCAAATCTGACCACCCAACACCCTAAAGCATTCTTGAAGTGGAGCGAAACAGCTGAACTCTACCTTGTGCATATTGCAATGTCGGAAGAATTTGCTTCAGAGTTTCACACAAACTTTCACCCATGTGAATATAACATATGTTTATTAGAATGACATTATAAAAGATCATACATGTTACTAATACCAAAAAAGAATACGAAAATTTAAAAAAACATCCGAAAGTGGGACTTGAACTCCACCCAGATCTGCATAATGAACTCGAAGTCTGCAAAGCAAACACTTACACTACAAAGACGTGAAGAGCGTGTTCTATTTAGCTATGTAAACAATGTATGAACACAACTACCAGTTCTCCAAACTACTTTGTTCATATTTTAAGTTTTTGCATGAATAAGCTCTTCTGTATTTCCCTTCCTTTATAATTATGCAGGAAGTGTCACAAACAATGGTCATTGCTACACACCTCTTGTTATGTTGCCATATTTCTCCATTTGAAAAAGTCTACGCATGCACGAGAGTCGTAAAGCATATTTAATTAATTACTAACCCGAATGGCCTCGTGAAATGCATCGACGATAACTATGCATTAACTTTCGTGAAATGAAAATCCACAGCCTGCTTCCAGTCTCAGACAGGGTCAGGAATGGAATGAATTAAGCCCCCATCTAGTGGTGAGGATATGAACTGTGCCAGCTGCCGAAGCCTGTCACACTCCCCTGGGGCAATGATTAAATGACTGACAGATGAAATGAAATGATAGTGGAGAGTGTTGCTCGTATTTAAGTTAAATAGGAATTAACTAACTAATAGTAATAAGTTGGAGAAAAAGAGTCTTTGTGCTCTCTTCATCCAGGGGCAGATGAGCTCGTAGTTCCGCCCCTTGAAACAATAACTACTACTACTCTCTTCATCCAAGACTAGGAAAAGAGTCCTCGCCGTAGCCTCATCCTCTGTCGTTACCTTATCTGATATTACTAAACATTCATATCTTGAATTTATGTATATCTATGACATATGTCATTTTTTTGTTTATTGATCATAATAATACTATAATTTTCTTCCACTATACAATACATATTACACTGACCGGCAAAAAAAAAGTGGAACACTTAAATTTTTAATGTAATTTCTTAATTTATTCCACTAAAATGTAACGATAGAAACGATAGAGAAATAAATGAGCAGGGGAGGCAGGCAGAAGCATTTCGGAGGAGTGTGAGAAGCATGTTATGGAGCAAGGATGTCCCTCAGAACAGCAAAAATATCAGGACGTACTATGTCCCTATCCTGACGTATGCCTCGGAGACCTGGGTTATGAAAGGAAGGGGGAAGAGCAAAATACAGCCAGTGAGATGAGGTTCTTGAGAAGCAGTATTGGAGCTACAAAGATGGACAGAATAAGAAATGAGAGGACCAGAGACTTAATGAAGGAGGAACCATTACAGGATGGTATAGAGAAATCAAGACGTAGATGGTATGGACATGTAAAATGAATGGAGGAGAAGAGGATACCCAGGAGAGTACACGAGACGAAGTGGGAAGGAAAGAGACCGAGAGGAAGACCGAGAGACAGGTGGCTGAAGGGGGTGGAAGAAAGCTTGAAGAAGAGAGGAGAAGACTGGACAAGGGTGGAGGCTGAGAGATGGTGGGAAGACAGAAGACGTTGGAGAGGCTTGTGTTCCAAACAGACCCGGCCAGTGGCTGGAAACTGTGCAAGATGATGATGATGATGAAAATGTAACGGTTTTCCAATATTTGCATTATTCATGTAAATTTTAGATGGTTGGCTACAGAAAATACCGAAACATGTTTTACAACACACTTTTACTCACAAATTTCGTTACATATTGCATATCTTACAATTTTCTATTTTTTAGAAATGTTCTTTTGGGCTAATTTTTATCAAACGTATTGCCAAACAAATCAGTATTAATGTTTGCACTGCACTGCACGAGAACACTGGTCACTAAAAACGAGTGTATCCACCCTTAGCATCTATGACAGCTTGTATGCGCTCAGGCATACTGTTCACAACTCGTCGAATGACATTTGCCGGGATGCGAACCCATTCCTCCAGCAGCGATGTTCTCAGTTGTGCCAAGGTGGTGGGGTCACACTGTCTGACGTTCCTTCCAAGCATATCCCATACATGTTCTATGGGGTTCAAGTCAGCGCTACGAGCTGGCCAGTCCAGGGTTTGAATCCCCACTTCTTGCAGATATTGTACAACACAGCGAGCAGTATGAGGGCGGGCATTATCCTGCATCAGCATGAAATTCTGACCAATGAAAAGCGCAAAGGGCATCACATGGTTCATCAGGATCTCTTTGATGTACCTTTGGGAATTGAGCGTCCCGTGATCGATGCACACCAACTCAGTGCGGACCATAATGTTGATGCCACCCCACACCATAATTGAGCCACCTCCAAACGGAGTCCTAGAGGAGAAAGCAACTGGGCTGTACCTCTCCCCGCTCCTTCTCTACACTCTTTCTCTTCCATCAGGAGATCTAAGATTAAAGCGACTCTCATCAGTGAAGAGAACAGAGGCCGACTGCTCGCGAGTCCATCCCAGATGCTGCCTTGCGAAGCGAAGACGCGCCCCTCTGTGATGTCGTTCAGTGCGGGTCCACATGCAGATCTCTTGGACGAAAGATGAGCTTCTTCAAACCTTCTTCTTACTGTTTGCTCACTCACTCTCACATTTCTGACATTTTTCAGTTGATTTTGTGCCTGGACTGCTGTGGTATGGCATTCACGCAGAACTTGCAGGGTGAGAAATATGTCATCCCTGGCACTTGTGCTTCTTCTACGGTCTGATCCTCGTCTCCTGTCGTATGTTTGGAGTTCTCTGTAACGTTGCACTGCATGGTGAATGCTACCGAGAGATGATCCAATGACCTCGGCAATATAACAGAAGCTGCGGCCATCCTCCACCAATGCAACTGCCTGTGCAGCTCCTTCATGGCTAAGATGCATGTTTTAGTGCGAACTGCACATGGATAACTTGCTAAAATGTGTGACAAGGGTCACACGTGTTCAACAAATGCCAGATGTTATTCCTAGAACAACAATAAGCGAGCGGCAACATTCATAACCCTTAAACGCTTACAGTGCGCTTCCCGCCATAAAACCATTAAGGTAGGCTCATCGAAGATTGAGGGTAATTGGTAGTAATAAACCATCCTAAGAAATATCATATTATCAATTTCTATTCACGGATGTTTCTGATGTTTGTTCTAATGCGTGAAAAGCTTTTAAAATGCGATTACATCTTTTTCATGGCTAATTTTATACTATTTTTTTTACTTTTTTAACTGTTCCACTTTTCTTGCCGGTCAGTGTAAAACTGAGCAATTTTTCTAGGTTTATGCCATGTCTTTTGCGGGGTTTTGCCTAGGAGCACCAAGCTGGCTCATTAGCCGGCTATTGGTGTCCATGTCCGGACCCCACAGGAGTAGCAAACTGCGTGCTACCTCCCTTTTATGAAGAGCACCTGCGACTCTTTACTGCGAGAGTTAAAGGCTCAAGCAGTCTTAACCTCCCTATGAAGACTTCCAGAAAAGATGGTAGGCCTATATTGGCATTCACGGCCAGTGAATTAAAACTCTGAAATTCTTCTAGGTTTGTACCAAACCTTGTGTGGGATTTTGCCGAGGAACACTACACAAGACTGCATAAACCTAGGAAAATTGCCGATTTTTAATTCACTGGCTGTGAAAGCCAATATACCAATACAGCCGTATTGAATTTACAACCTTTCTCACACTTTTTAAAGGAACATGTTTCTGTCTTATTGGACCTTCATTGGCCTTTGAATTTAAGAATTAAAAAAAAGGATTTAAATAAAAACATTTTTAAATTTTTTTCAAAGAATTTTTTAGGAGTAATCTTTTAGTTCATTTTAAATACCGTAATGTCTAAATAATTTTTAAATTAAGATTTTGTAAGCAATGGTATGTTGATTTTATTATGTAAACTGCATTGTTTGATAAGAGATTGCTAAATTTGAAGGCTGAGAATGGTCCAGTAAGACCGAAACATGTAGGCTGCCTTTAAAAGTGTGAAGTGTTGTAAATGTTGTATTGTAAAGTGGAAGAAAATTAGTGTTATATCTTAAGTTGTTTGTATTTTTGTGAGGTTTGTATTTTGTATTGACATGTAAAAGAGGAGTGTTTATTATCATAGTGCATTTTAAATTTTCTCCATCACAAGAGGGACTCTTGGTGTTTACAGTATTACCGTATTTTAGACCATCAAATTGCACCATATTGGACATTTTCAATCAAAATAGTGCGTAGCAGTTTTTTCCAGGCAAGTTATCTGTAATGGATTGTGTAAAGGACTGTAGTAACAGTGATGGGGACAGAGATAATGAGCACAACATGCTTAGCTTCAAAAACATGATCAGTCACTGTCTTTTTAATGCTGCAAGTTTTGTCACATTGATACCCCTAATAGTTCTAGAAATATCAAAGAGGTCTTTCATCTGAAAATAAAATTACTATAATGAAATAACATAATAATAATACATGTTAACATTAAGATTGAATATACATAGATCAAAATATAAAAATAAGTCGTCTTGTTCATTATTGTCATTTTGTGCTAGTCAGCTGGAGGCGAGGTCTTTTTGGCAGATTTTCTCTCTGGTGAAATGAGGTACATTGCCCGGTGTGTTGCAAGTACAGCATGAGTTGCAGCCTAGAAGAACAGAAAGAGAATGGTCAATAGAGTGTTATGCAAATTTTGCTTTGCTAAATCTTACGAGAGTATGTCTAGAAATTAAAGATATGAACATGCAAGTGTCTGGGCAACTGCCTATGATTTATAAAGTAACTAACTATTGTGCCCCGGTGGCATCTTTATATGGTATAGAAGCAGTGCTTTTTTTTCTAAAAATGATTTAAGGGCTACTGTCAGTTGTAGTCGACAAAACATCACGATCTTGCAATTTTCGGTAATTTGCGAAGTCCGGTCATTGTTTGTGTTCAAATCATTAACTTTCAGCTCTTTCGATGCCTGGGTGGATATAAAATAGTTATTTTCTTCATCCTTCAAAACTAACCACACGCACAAAATAGCAACCTACAGATGACCTCGTAGTTCCGCCCCTTAAAACAACAATAACTAATTCGCCTCTAAACACTAGCATGCGTGCTTATACGAATGGAGTGCCGAGTTGCCGACCAAAAGAAACTGATTCGATAGATCAATTTAAATCGAAGATTACTCGAAATATCCTCCAGCTGTTGTGAACAGTGCTTTGACGCCAGTTCATCAATGAACTTTCAAGTCGGAAGTTATATTTGCCGGACTATATACAAATTACCAATATTTTTTCTTAAACAGTTTTCAAATGTTTGAGGGGTACGCATACCCCCATGTTCCCCCTGAAAAAAAAAGCACTGTATAGAAGAATATGTGTTGATAATTACTATGGCTGGCTGCGTGGCTCAGTGGTAACGTTCATGCTTACTGTGCCCAAAGTTGCTGGCATTTGAGGGTGCGCAAACGCGAGAGAGCCATGTAAGTAGATTTACTGGCACATTAAAGATCCCTTTTGGGGCAAAATTCTGGCATCCCGGCATCTCTAAAAGCTGCAGTTGTTATCAGGGACATAAAACCAATAACATTATTATTATTATTATTACACAGTGTACAATTCACTTCACCACTGAGTTTAGAACATAGTTATCCTTGCCTCTGATGCTGCCCAAGTAGCATGAACTCTCCCTAAATCTAGCCAAACAGTATAACACAATGAAATAACATGGAATGCAATGGTTTAGTGGACTAGGACATGGATATGATTATACAATTCTTTAAAGCTCTAGTCTTACAATTACTTTTCCAATAGTATTTATTTCTAGCATAGCAGCTAGCATTTTTGTATGTCGCCCCAGAGGTCTGGGTTCGATTTCTGGCTCTGCCAAGAAAAGTAATTCTGGTCTGAGGGCTGGAACGGGATACACTCAGCCTCCTGTAGCAAAACTGCGAAGAGATGGGTTCAATTCCCAACTCAGCCATCCTGGAAGTGATTTTCTGTGGTTTACCCACTTTTACTTCAGGCAAATGCTGGGATGGTTCCTAACTTAAGGTCATGGCAGCCTCCTTACCAATCCTCATCTGAATTACAAATACACATAGTAATAAAATAGGTTTTCAGACAAATTCTAAGAGCACCCAAATACAGGGGGCTAAATGACACTATTTATTTGTGATGTACTGGGGTAATCAAAATGTCATATAGCTGTCTTGCCAGTTTCAGTGAAATCTTTCGATTGCTTTTAATTCATCTATTACCCTTCCATTTTGAAAGGAAATTATACTTAAATTATTCAACATTTGTGAGATAGGGGTGAATTTTGGGAGTCCAGTTTATGCTTCTCACAGATCTTAAATGGCCTGAATAATGAGAAATTACTTATTCCTATATATGGTTCAGCAGGAACATAATTATCAAGAAGCAATATTGCTGTAAAAATTATTTTACACACATGTTATCTCCCCCTCATCAAGTTGAGAAATGAAGCAATGTGCAATCCCTGAATATGAGCAGTTGAGAGCCTAAATGGTGTAACTTTTCCCTAAATCGCAGGAAAGTCTAATCCTTATGGCAATCAGGCGTAGCTCAGGGCCAGTGAAGTGAGCATTGTGTCTTTCAGCCAGAAAGGTTAGACTTGCCTGTTATTCCAAGAGAAGTTGAACCACTTGGGCTCTCATATATCACGTTGTGAATTCATAATGAAATTTGAATAAACCACTTATGTTCAAAAAGATGCTTGGTTTCCAAATATACTTGGGTTGATTTTTAAGTACTGTAGTGACAACTTATTTATTTTTATTTTTTCTTGATGCATACCAGTAGCATTCATACATGGTTCTAAGTTTTGCAGGCCTTCAATGTGTCATGCTCCCTCTCTTCAAAGCAAATTAACTTGTCCTCCCTAAATGCGATGCCAGGCCATATGAAAGAAGAAAAAGAAATTGCAGTTCTGAGCGAGTGTTTGCAGAATACAATCGCAATTATTTTCAAATTAAGTACAGAGAACCTGGATAAAAATCAATTCTCTATAGGATGCACAGCATTAGAGTGTCATCAAGGAATGCCAGAAGCATGTGATGCAACTGCATTACCTTACTATACGGTAACAAGGTAAGTAGGAGCCTACAGAGGAGGATGCTAAAGTGTCCACGTTAGTTAATAGATTTTATCAGGATCTGAACACGAGAACAGTCTTATCAACAATTTCATTCAGTTAATATCCAGGAATCCGCTTCTCAGCACACACTTCATCCGTGTTGGAAAAGAGTCCTGGTCATAGCCTAGTTGCATTGGATAAGTGAGTTTGCATGCTTGCAGGGAATTCCGGTCCGAATCTATTAATATATGAAAATAGTTCTTCACAGAACTACTACTTTTTGTCCATTTCTTCAAGTATGTACTGTAAGTCGGTGGTATTCATCTTAAAATTCATGTTATTATTATCCATATCATTAGGGGCAGACTACTTAGATGTTTTTTTAAACCCTTAAAATAACAATGAACACCACCACTAATAATAATTGGCAATTGGTAAATCTGCCCCAGCACCCTGGCCATGGATAAATTCTTTTGTGCTATTAACTAGTATTAATTATAGAAAGCCATACACTTATCCATGTCTGTTAATGTCTAAAGTGTCTGTATTGATTTAACCTTTCAAAATAAGTTGTCACCAAATGCTGTACGGGATCATCTCGTAGCTGAAGAAGAGCCAAATTCCGGCTCAAAACATGTCCTTACAAATCAAAGAAAGAAACAAGGAATATTGTATGTATTGGTAAGGAGGAAATGAATACTTAATTACGATACACATTTTGATTAAAATGCATTAAGTTACTACTGGAAATATTGTTCTCTTTTATTAATTATTTTATGTTAGCGTTAGGAATTTTAGACAGTAGCAGGAGTAATGCAGCAATATTTGTATACATCAGGAATCATTATGATTTGTCGATAATAAAGTGATGGTGGTATTGGTGATTGTTGTTTTAAGGTGGGAGAACATCAAGGTTATCTGCCCCGGTAATGACATGAGGCAGTTCCACCATTTGTTACCAATAGATTGTTATTACTTGAGACTTGGGTCATGAAAATTTTAGTCAAGGGATTTGCTAATAATGGCCAAAATGATGAACTGCTAAGCCTCAGAAATATATAAACAAAAACTTACTCGGAACTTTCTCCTGGCGTTGAATTCACGAATTCGTTCAATAGTACTGTCCATATGAAGCCATCTTGTGGTCTCGCCTTGAACCCATGGGTGGTCTAAAGCTTCACTGGCTGTTGGTCGGTTGGATGGTTCTAACTGCAGGAGCTGTAAACATCACAACATGCTGTGTGTGAATTTACAGTAAAGGTTGCTCAATGGAATATATCTTGATGACCTGTGTTATTTTGGTATCCATAGTTGTATATATACTGTAGGTGCAAGACAATTGTCAGAGCCAGTATTTGAATTTTGGATCACTGAACACTCGTCTAAGGAGGTTCATGACTCATGAAGTGTAAGTATGGAACCTAACCAAGTAGCAGGGATTGCTTTAGAGAAATATTGTTGGTTAGTTTGGGGGCGATTGTTAAAGGGTCATAATCTTGTTCGTTTGCTAAAAGATACCCTGTGGCACCACAGCTCATGAAGAACCGTGGCCTACCAAGCGACCGCTGCCTGGCCTGCAGATTGCGGGGTGATGCGTGGTTGACACATTAGGTACCTTCGGCCATTTATCTTAGTTTTCTTGACCAGGGTGCTGTCTCGCTGTCAAAAAGCTATTCGATTGTACTCACGAGACTGAATGCACCCAGTTCCAGCCCTCACATTAGTTTCTAAAATCTCCACAAAGTCAGGAATTGAGCCCAGGGTCTCCAGGTGAGAGACAGGCGTTATTAGTTTGTTACAAGAATACAATTGCGCTGTTTCTGTAATTTACAGGTTGTATATCTGTAACACTTAACAGATTCACTATATTCGGTTGTGGAACTCTACTATTAATACTAATTTAAATTAATTTTTATTATGGCCCTGTTTCAAGATAATTAATAAGCAGGACAGTTGATTACTACGAATCATCTTTTTGACTCATAGAGTCACCCAAATTACTTTGGAATGGAAACCCTTGATCAATTTCGTAAACATCATGAACTGAACTCTGAAAACCTCAAGATAGACTAGTAAACCTTCAAGGGCTTTGCAACGTGTGCTTACCATAATTTTAAAACCTTTTAAGAAAACTTTTATAGTACTTACTTTCCGTGTCCGGGAGACACACTAAATTCTTCCTTTCCAGAACACTGCAGCTCTTATCCCTCGGTCTGTGGCCAACATAAGGTCTTCCTGGCTGCAGGTTTCATTAAGATCTTTGCACGTGAGCAGGTGTTGTGGAGTCTGGATTTCTCCACAGGCACATCGTGGATCTTCTGCATATCCCCACTTCACAAGGTTGCTACGACACTTAGGCACTCCTGTTCTCATCCGGTTTAAGGACCTCCAGGTGGTATAAGGCAAATGACTACCACTGCTCAGTTCTTCTTTAGGGGTAAACCCCTCTGGTACTATTTGTTTCCAGAGTGACACACGCCGGACGTCTGGCTTGGTATGGAGGGGTACTGTTCTCTTAATAAAACTCTTCCTGGATCTTAGGCGAGGAGTGGTCACCTTGTGGTTGAACATAGAATGTCTGGGATCTGTTTCAAGCTTTTGTCTCTCTTTCTCTGCTGCCACCCTGCATCGAATAACTGGAGGTGCAATGCCAGCGAGAGGGTAGATCTTCTGCACAGGAGTAGGTCTCAGACATCCAGTGACAATACGTGTGGACTCGTTAAGAGCTATGTCCACTTGCTTGGTATGGGCAGATGCTCCCCACACTGATGATCCGTACTCTCCTGCTGCAAAGCAAAGTCCCAATGCTGTTGAACGTAGAACGTGAGGGTTCGCTCCCCATGTTGAACCTATCAACTTCCACATTATGCTATTTCTTGAGCTGATCTTGCACTTCAATTCTCTACAATGTTTCCTGAAGCTGAGGGTACGATCAAGCTTGATTCCCAAATATCGAGGCGTTTCACAGCTTTCGAGTGTCACTCCTTTCCAGACAACATTCAACTTTCTCCGGGCCTCTTTGTTGCGAAGATGAAATGCGCATACTTGTGTCTTTCCAGGGTTAGGTTTCAGGTGATTCTGGGTGTAATAATTGTCTAATCTCTCAAGAGCATTGGACAGTTTTCCCTCCACCTCCTCAAAGCTCCTACCCTGTACAGCAATAGCAGTGTCATCCGCATAAATAAATCGCCTGGCCTCTAAATATTCTGGCTGGTCATTTGTATAAATGTTGAATAGTAATGGGGATAACACACTGCCTTGAGGTAACCCATTTTTCTGGTTCCTCCATCGACTTTTATTCCCTTGAAGTGTAACATAGAACCTTCTGTTCTGGAGCATCCCACGTATGACATTTGTTAGATTCATGTCCTTAGTGATGTTGTACAGCTTGGCTATGAGCTTCTTATGGTTCACTGTATCATATGCAGCACTGAGATCTATAAAGGCGACACCAGTGATAAGTTTATTCTCATAACCATCCTCGATATGCTGTGTCAGGTTCAGAATTTGGCTGGAACATGATTTCCCTGGCCTAAATCCAGCTTGATCTTGAATTAGCCGGTTATCAATGAATGTTGCAATTCTTTCAAGGATCAACCTTTCAAATGCCTTGTATAGGTGGCAAAGAAGAGAGACAGGACGGAAGTTCTTTGCATCCGTTGGTTCCTTGCCTGGTTTTAGCAGTGCGACCACATGAGCTTTCCTCCATAGCTTTGGTAAGTGCAGGGTCTCGATACATCTATTCATCATATTCACCAGCCACTGGATTGTACCTGGTCCAAAGTTCTTGATTTGTTCTGTCCTGATGTCATCCGGGCCCGCAGCTTTGTTGACTTTCATCAGCTTGATGGCATGTTCTAATTCTGCTGATGTGAAAGGACGACCGAGAAAATTATTCTCATCTTCACTAGGCTTCAGCTTCACAGGCTGAGTCTTCGTGATGGTTTTCCCGTTACGGAGCAGCTGATGAGCTATTTGATTTGGTGTAACCTTGGTGAGATCCACTGGTGGACTCTTAGGGTCGTTGCTCAAGTTTTTGACCAGCTTCCATGCTCTTCTACTGTTCTGGGCCATGTCAAGGTTTGCTAGTAAGTTCATCCATCTTTCCTTTCTTCCGTCAGCGATGCTCCTCATGAGTTCTTCACCCGTCTGAATGGTGTCATCTGCAAAAGGGTCTGTCTCGTATTTCTCCTGATAATCTTTTAACAGATCCTTAGAATCAGCATTGAGGCCAGAAATGAACTGGGTACGGCAGCCTCGGGGAATATGTCTACGAGAGATCTTCTTCACAAGGTCAACAAAGTCTTCATAATGACTTGGCTCTGGTTGTAAATTGGACAGTTCCTCATCCAGCTCAATGGAAAACCCCTCCCAGTTTGCCTTTTTAAAATTGAAACGTCGTTTAAAAGGGACTTCCTCAGGGCTGACCACTCCTCGAACTGAACATGTGATTGGGCTATGTTGTGTCCTAGGGATGGGTTCCTCCACCGCTTTAACTACATGTTTTATCACTTGCTCACTTATGAAAATGTTGTCAGGGTTGTAACCTCTATGCCATCTACCGCTGTTGAAAGATGGTCTCAGTTTGGGGTTGTGAATCAATCTCAATCCTTCCCTCTCTGCCCATTGCTCGAGTTCCTCCCCATTCTTGTCTGTGATATTATAACCCCAACTGATGCTCTTACAATTAAAATCCCCCAGGACAATTTTGATATTCTGCTTGTCAAAGTTACTTGGCCTTTCAAAGAAGAAGAGTTCATTGGGTGGTTTGTAAATGGATGTTACAGAGCAGGATTCCAATTCTACAGTCAAGATTTCTATATTGTTCCTGAACGTCATTTGAGATGACTTGACATTAATCTCTGGTCTGACAAAAACAGCACTGCCGTATTGTTCATGGGGTCGTTCGACAACCAGTCGCATTCCTTCTATTTTGGGTCTGTTGTTGTCGATCCCTCTGTGAGTTTCTTGCATCACTAGGATGTCGATCTTTAGTCGGTTGCACATGTCAGCGAGTAAGAGTGCTTTATCTCTGGATAAGCCTTCGATGTTTATTGAAGTTATTGAAAGTCTTGAAAAAGACTGGTCGAAAATGTAATATCTCCCGGTGGTTTTATAGTGTTTCAGTGTATATGTGATTTTAATGTGTGTTTATGTCAACATTTTATTACACTCGATGTTTTTACAAAGTGATTATTAAGTGCTGCCAATACACTAATAAGGCTGATGATGATGCCTACTTATAGGCATCAAAACATGTACCGATGTAGAGTGTGACATGTGATTGTATTACGAAATTTTGAATATATTGTATTGACGAGGCGGAACTAGGTAAACTTTTGATTATTATACTACGAAACATTCATGAATGTTTTCTTGCCATTTGTAGCAATTCCTCGTAATTTCTCAGATTGAATTAGTTGCAGACGTACCTGAGTAATAAGGTCTTTGGCACTATCAGAGATATCATCCCACCATGGCGAGGGAAAGCTGAACTCGCATTCTGTGATACGTTGGAACATTGCCATCTCCCCAGTGTCATCCCAAAATGGCTCAAATCCACATAACCTGCAAATATATAAGCAAGCAACAATATAATACTTCTTTCTGCCAATCTTGTGATTATTTCTCATTTAAGGATCGACTGGTGCTGTAGTAAGATTCTGCAATCAAATATTGGCACTGACGGCATTTGAGGGTACTCGCATGTAAGATCCCATACCCTTGTCAGTAGATTTACTGGAATATCAAGGATAATGTTGTTGTTGTTGTTAATGAAGAATGAAGTATAAAAGAAACTACTGTATAAGAATACTTTTTAAATTAAATAAGATTCATAAATTGCTTAATTGTTAGCAATATTACTTACATGATGTAAATGACAACTCCTAGGCTCCAAAGGTCCACTGGAGAGTCACATTCTTTTTTCAGGAGAACTTCTGGAGCTATAACAAAAGATGCCATTAAATTAATATACTGTAAATAGAATCTGATAAGCTTTACATATCCCATTGCTGGGGTAGTGGACCATCCACTACATCCCATATATGAAACAAATCGCACTTCTTTCCTAGGGGCAACTAAAGAGTTCCATCAACATTACCTCCTCCCTATATCACCAGGCAAAACACAGCAAACAGGGGCCGATAACCTAGATGTTAGGCCCCTTAAAACAACAATTATCATCATCATCAAAACACAGCAAAAGCCTGGAAGATTTTCTAGAGTTTTATTAATTGGCCATGAAAGCCAATATTCTGTCTTTGGATATTGTATTATCGTACATTCAGGCAATATCAGCATCGGCCAGCATTATTTGGTATATCACAGCATTGCATGAGATACACTATTGCAGTTTGAATTCGGTATCGATTATTAGCGGTAAGATTGTGTTTTTTTCCCAAGCGAATTGACCACTTAGGATCACGCAATAACTTTATTTCTTTTTCTTTTCCCTTGCCTGTAGTTTCCTGTCTCCAATATTCCTTAATGCGTTCACTGGCGTGTTTCCTTTGATCTTTTGTCCAAGTTCGCCCACTTCTCTTAGGTCTTCCTTCATCTTGAAACCCTTCCAGATTTTTCACTTCACTCTTAAATTCACTTCCTTCTAGCATTTAAGACTCTCTAAGACTCTCTTTTCTAAATTTTTCCTAACTTCCTTAGTCCACGTTGTCGTGGTCTTCTTCTTTCTCCCCCAGGGGCTCACATCTCGTGAGACGTGGGTTGGCGACCACTGTACCCCAGCTGAGTCCGGAATTGCTTCCATGTACTTGCGCCAGGCTCCTCACCGTCTTCTTTCCTGTTGATCTCAATTGGTCAACTCTTGTTCTCTTCCGACCCCGACGGTATTAGGGTATCCGAGGCCTAGGGAGTCTTTCACTGTCCCACCTTAATTGGCCCTTGTCTCATCATTCCTGCTCCCTCATTCTTCGAGGGGTCAGACCTCTTGTTTTTTTTATTGTATTTCCTTTCCTCTTTAAGATTCCTGCACTTTTTTTGTGAATTGGCTCCCCGTGTATCTAAATTACTTTTAGCGAATTTTGTGTATCTACACTACATTTTGTAGGTATTTTCAATCTAAGTTGCATTTTGTAAGTATTTTCGATCTAAATTGCATTTTGCGAGTAATTTCAACCCCAATTGCATTTTGTCAAGATTGACAATCTAACTTGCTTTCTAGTAAGTCTTTCAATGTAGGAGGGGACACTTTTGTGAGTATTTTGAATTTCAATTGCATTTTGTAAGTTTCTTCAACCTAAACCCTGCTTTGCAAGTATTTTCAATCGAAATTGCATTTTGTATGGTAGGCATTTTGTAAGTATTTTGATTCTCAATTGCATTTTGTGAGTATTTTGAATCTAAATTATATTTTGTAAGTATTTTCAATCTAAATCGCATTTTGTAAGTATTGTCAATCCAAATGAGTATTTTGAATCTACCATACATTTTGTAAGCATTTTCAATATAATTGCATTGTGTATTTTCAATTTCAATTGCATTTTGTAAGTATTTTGAACCTCAATAGCATTTTGTATGTACCGGTATTTTCAATCTCATTTGCATTTTGTAAGTATTTAGACTCTACAATGCATTTTGTACGTATTTTGAACCTCAACTACATTATGTGCAGATTTTTCAATCTATTCATTTTGTATTTTCCTTCGAAATTCCCTTTTGTAAGTATTTCCACTCTCCTTTTCATGAGTCGTTTCAATCTCACTTAATTTTCGTTATGGTTTCAATTTCATTTTCGCTATCACCCAGTCCATTAGGGGCCGATAACCTAGATGTTAGGCCCCTTAAAACAACAATTATTATCATCATCTTCCAGAGATAGTTTGGTTAATCTATGTTTATTCATTCAGTATAAATGTCCGAGGAATGTCAGCCTACTCTTCCGCATAGTCTCTGAGATTCTTTCCACATTCTGGTAGACTTCTCTGCTGTTGCTTCACAGTAACCACCCGTCTTCAGTCTGAACTGCACCCATGCTTTCTCGTAGAATTCTCCTTTCCAGGACATATAGTTTTTCAAGAGGCATTCACTGGACAAGAGACATTCCGTTTTTATGACAGTGTTATAATGCCTTCTTTTGGTATTTCAGCACTTCTTGTTGTAGATAGTTTTTGTTAATCCATATGCTCTTTCCATTTTTAGAATTCTATCTCCAACAGCTGTTTTTTCTAAGCCATTCTCCTGTATTGTCTCTCCTAGGTACTTGCATTTTTGACCCTTTCAATCATCCATCTCCGTGTCAAGGAATTTGGGTCCATGTTTGTCATTTGTCATAAATTTTGTCTTTTCAACTGAGATCCTTAGTCCTGTTTGGCTCGCGATCTTTTCCAAGAGGTTGATTTGTATGGTTGCTTCCTCCGCGGTTTCCGATAGTACTGCAAAATCATCTGCAAACGCCAGGCAGTTGACTTTAATTCCTACCGACAGATTGGGTTTATCCCTCGCCTCTAAAGTTCCGAATTTTCGCAATCTTCTCTAGGACACAGTTGAATAGGATTGGCGATAGGCCATCCCCTTGCCTCACTCCTGTCGTAATTGTCTTATAAATAATAATTTGTTTTTTGTTCCAACTATCAATACAGTTTATTTCTTAATTTCTCTTTTGATCTTAATACAGGGTCTTTCACTCAAAGTGGGCCGCGCGGCGCGTGGTGGGTTGGACGATCACATGGCTTGGGGTCGAGAGAGCGCCCGTACGAATCGCATATAAATAACAAGCATACATAATAACACTAAATCAAGTACAATCAGTGTCACAGAAGATGTTGGAAAATGTCTTCCACCTGCATCTACACATTTCTGGCATCTTCAAAGAAAGTTTTCATTCACACACGTCAGTTCATCTACCGAGATAACCTCAATTTCTCTCGTCATATTTAGTCTGAGTTCATCTAGTGTGTTGTTGCATACACCTTATTTTTCAATTGTACCCATAAATAAAAATTGAAGCAATAGGCTTTAACACTCAGCAATACTACGTTATAAAATTTTGAAACACAATAACAATTAAACAACAAGAAGTTCCGTGACGAACTAAAGAGCCTACTTTTCTTAAAATTTAAGATTCATGCCTATGATTAATCTATATGGATCTATCTAGAATAATGACGAAATTGAGTTGGTAATATCGAAATTTCTAATTAGTTCGAAATACTGTATACCTGGCATAATGTAGCCTAATAGAGAACTACAGTTGGCAGCCCTGGTGACTGAATATATTCTTAGTTCCATCTCTTAAGGTACAGAATACAACATTTGGTTGAAGTCCAATGGATGACATGGACGTTACATGCAGTTAAACGTTGGATCTAACAGCGCGCGTAAAATCATGTTGGCAACAATGACATACATGTATTGGTCAGAAATAATCTGAAATAATATGATATATTGTTGTGTCAATTTTGAATGAAATCCATTAGTTAGTATAGAAGTTACATGCAATTTAAAATTGGACCTATCAGCAGGCTTAGAATCCTGTTGGCAGCACTGGTGTAGGCCTAAATTAGTTACTCCAAATTAATTTAGAATGCCAGGTACTATACGTGTGCAAAGTTTAGAGCTATTTGTTTGCAAACTTTCTGATATATTTATATTAGGGTAACAAAAATAGAGACAGTATTTATTAACAGTTGGCAGCCCTGGTTACTCTTAAGAATCGGCATAGTCATATCTGTTATGGTAAACATAGCACACACGAAATTTTGTTGAAATCCAAATGATAGTATAGACGTTACATGTATTTAAATTTGGACCTCCCAGCTGGCTTAGAATCATGTTGGTAGCACTGACGTATATAAGTTACTCCAAATTATTATAGAATGCCAGGTACTATACGTGTGCATAGTTTAAAGCTGTCGGCTTGCATACTTTCTGATATATGGGTATTTGCATAAAAATTGAGAGCATTTATTAATAGTTGGCAGCCCTGGAGGCTCTTAAGAATACGCTCAGTCATATCTGTTTATGTACACATAGCACATACGAAATTTGGTTGAAATCCAATTGATAGTGTAGAAGTTATATGCATTTAAAAATTGGACCTATCAGCAGGCTTATAATCATTTTGGCAACACTGCCATATAAGGCCTCCTGGAAATTAAACTGCAATATTAATTTCTATACGTGTGCCAATTTTGAAATAGCTCCCATTCATACCTTCCAAGATATACAACATGGAGCTCAAATTTCAATTGCGATTTTTCAGCAGTTGGTAGCACTGACATCATTTTCAAATATGGCCGTGAGATATTCAGGTATAGATCTCTACTCCTACCAAATTTTGTTTCGATTGCTGCAGCCGTTTAGGAGTTGATAGGTGGGGACACACACACAGCCAGCCAGACAGACACACATTTGCCCGATCTCATAAGTCTACTTTTTCCTCATTTTTGCAAAATGTGAAAAGTAGGCTAATAACCACGTACACACGTTATAAACTTATAACACGTAGGCCTATAACTTAAATTAGGCTATAAACGAAATAACTAAGTCACTTTTACTAGTCAAATCCTGCGTCGCAACTGTCTCAGCTCCGTGATGCAATGTGTTCGCCTGACCTTTGGCTCGACTGCAGTGCTGCGTGAGCCGTGCGACTGGCTCCACTTTGAGTGAAAAATCCTGTACATGTTTCAACATTTTTAGGTCTTCCTCAGCTATCATATTATATTATACTGTATACCGGTAGTAACCTTTATACATTTAAAAAGCATCCAACATCTTCTTTTATCCATTCTTGTAAAATCACTTATCTTGTGTTTTGTTACTTTCAGGAGTGTTTTCCTGATTAATTACTTTTTTTTCCATTATCGTAATAATGTTAAGAATTATTCGTGGTTTGATCTCTTCTGTCCAAAAATACACGAGATAATATAACATGCCGGTACCCTCTTAATTGAATACCAATCATCACACTTTATATACATAAATTAACTTAAATATTTACATAAATTACCGTAAATATTATCGCCCTTCATTGTTTTGGCTCTTATGCCCAGAGACCGTTTGGATGAAAGATATCCTGTTTTTCTGCTTGTGTAGATCACTCTATGAATAATGAAGTCTTCAAAAGTCTCCGAGCCAGAGAAATTGAAATCCCATGTCCCAACCTGGGGTCTTACGAAAGAAAGTTTAAGATACACTAATCCATGAAGCTCTTCCATACGAGTAGGCCTACATACCACAATATCCTATTATGCCACACAGTGTGTTCATTGCTAGATGACCATTGTGAAGAACCTTGTTTAGCCCAAAGTCTGCCAGTTTAAGACGAGAGTTCTCATCTTCTGTTTCGTACAGGAGGTTCTCAGGCTTGATGTCATGGTGTACAACTCCGTGTGAGTGGAGATACTGAAACAGAAACAAAACTGTTTATAGTCCCTTCATAGACAGTAGAGCCCCAGGAGCTCATAACTACTGGGATGTGGGTTAGCAACTGGGACCCACTCTTTCATATTTCCTGTCAACCTCCCTTGGTCAAACCTTGTTTTCTTCTGACCTTGACTTAACTGTTTATTTATTTATCGTATGTCTTTTAGTGCCGGGAGTATCCGAGGACATGTTCGGCTCGCCAGAGGCTGTAGCTGCTTCAAACGAACACCCATAGGGTGAGCTACAAGTTCCGTTCAATTTCAAGTAGTTCCAACTTTGTCAGTCCACACCATCAAGGGCTCATTGCTAGTGAACTCGGGATTCCTGAACTGGGGTCACTCCCCCTCCCCTTTGGAGCGGACCCTCCTCCCTTTTCCTTTCCTATCTGCCTTTGATGGCTCTACTTCCTTCCAAGTCCCTCATTCTTTGAGATTGAGATTTCTTCTCCATTCATTTTGTCCCCCCTTTTTAGCCTACTTTTAACATTTTTAAATTCTTTTATTTGTCTAGATATTGTAAAGATAATGAAACATTAGACTTATTAGATCAATCGTGGTCGATCTCTCTCTCTCTCTCTATCTGTGTGCGTGTCCCTATCAACTCTTAAATGGCTACAGCTATCAAAGCCAAATTTAGTAGGTCTATGAGAGAAGATCTGTGCACAAAACATCTCAAAACCATACCGTATTTGAAAATGTCATTGCTGCTAACTAATGAAAAAATACAATTGAAATTTGAACCCAACATTTTGATATCTCATAAAGCATTCATGGAGACTGTTCCAAAATTGGCATTCATATAAACCATAATATTGAGCAACCCATTCCTAACGGTGTTCCCAACATTATTTTACGTGTGTTACTAGACAGATGGTACAGCACCGAGGACTCTGTAAATATGCACAATAACCGTATGTCACTTAAGGCATGCATTGCACGTGCAAAATTTGGTAGGCCATAAATTTGTCGTACATGTGTTGTCAACAGACAATTGAGTGTTTGTTGTGTTTGATCGCGTTTCTGTATTCCTTGTAACGCGTATCAAACTTTCTTCCGCTCTGGCCTACAATACTTGCAGAGGGCTCAGAAAAGGCCACACAGTCGTTGCAGTGTATTTCTCAGAATACAGGCCGCAGTCTGTTCAACAATTTGCTCCCACAGTACAACATATTACTCGCAGAGCCCTCATCATCAACCAAACAGCCAATGCAGCGTGTTTCTCCGCGTACTGGTCGCAGTCTGCTCGACAATTCAACAGCTCTCACTCCCACAGTGTTCGCTGGGAAACGCTACCCACTGCGTATAGCTGCAGTAGGAAACGGCTCAAGGCAGGTAGGAGGCCAGCTTTCTACAAAGTTTGACCGTCAGCTGAGGTATTAATTAACAGGGATTGCGTGTTATAATTCTGCGTAATATATGCACCGTAGGCATTTCGCAGTGGGTTGTCTTCATCAAGGAAGCAGGTGGTTTGCATTTCTTGAAACAATGGGGCAAGTGAGTTGCGTTTCCCGGAAAACAGCCTACATAATACAATATAGTACCTGTAAAGCGCTCAACACCTGCCGCACAGCCACTGCAGCGTATTTCTCAGTGTATTGGCCACATCCCGCTATCCGCTCGAACAGCTCCTCTCCCGAGACAAATTCCAGGACTAGCTGCACCTCGTTCTCAGTCTCGAACACGTCTCGCAGCTGCACCTGTGGGACATAAGGGGGAACACTGTGACAACACAATAAAATACTAGAGCTGACTCCCACGAGCTACAGATTAACTACTGTAAACCATAGGTGAGTTCAATTCTGCTTATATTGATTACATTTTAGTATGAAAGTCACGAGTCAAAGCAAGAGGGGTAGCATACTCAAAGGGCTTAAACAGGTTTTGCCTAAGAAACAGTGTTGCAAGACGCAATAAACCAGTAGACAGTTTGTTAGTAGCTCATGTGCAGAACAATCTAGCGACACGGGTGCGAGGAGCCCCACATGGCAGTTTCCCCAATTTAGTTGTGAATAGTAACTAATGCATGTATTTTTTTTTTCAGGAGTGCATTTATGTATCTTTGTTTCTTGTACTCCGCCCATTTACTGGGCACAATCGTATTGACCGACTGAAAAGCTACAAAAAGTCAAGTTAGAGAATAATTGGCCATTCCGTTTGCTGGTAATCAGTAATCACGAGTCAACGATTTCTATCAGTGGCCATGGACGAGAGCAAGAAGAACTCCTGGAGTTGAACACACTACCCCCCGCCCCAGTAAATTATCCCCTCTCTTTTATACACCTGTCAGTACTACATGGACGAGAGCAAGAAGAACTCCTGGAGGTGAATACATTACCCCCTCCCCCAGTAAATTACCCCCTCTCTTTTATACACCTGTCGGTACTACATGGAGTTGCTTTTCTTTCGATGAGCCACCGATAATATGAAAAGGTCGTACATCGGTAAGTAGGTGGAAATTCAACAAGATTGCAGCGACCGCCTTAACATGTTACAGCCGGCAGCCGCGTCTACATGAAAGTTAAGTGGGCTGCCTACTCGTAGCTGTAAGCTAACTCGTTGGGCGAGGAATCTTCTTTTCAGCCTATTTTCATTTTATGAAAGAAAAAAAAATAGGCTTATGAGATCACCTTTTGTTCGTGTGTCTGTCTGTGTATGCGTGTGTGTGTCGTCCCCCACCCCACTAATAAATTCTAAACGGCTGGAGCGATTTCAATGAAACTCGGTAAGATCATAGCACCATTCGGTCGACCCCGACCGTGCCCTTCAAATTTTATTGTCTCTCACCAATCCAACATAGCGGCTGTGCAAAATATTTCACCAGCATTCAGTATCTCCGAAACTATTACCGATATCAGCCTGAAATTTTGTACGGTGATAAAGTGAACAACTAGAAGTTCACCTATGAGACTTTTGAAAACCTGAGACTTTTGAAAACCTGGTTACTACAAAACCAACATGGCGGCCAAGCGAAGTTGAGACTGTTAAATTGACTCTTCTCGCGATTTAATCATTCAAACGTAATAAAGCAACGTACATCAAATGTTTATACACATTGTAATGGACTGGCGTCTAATTTAGTTCAATTGTTTACAGAACCTCAAAATGGCGGCTGTGCGAAATATTTCACTGGCATTCAATATCTCCGAAACTATTTATGATATCACCCGGAAATGTTGCACGCTGATAAAGGGCACTGCTACAAGTTTATCTATGTAACTTTCAAAAACATGTAAAGTACGAAACGAACATGGCGGCCCAGCGAAGTTGAAACATTTTAATAGACTTTTCTCGTGATTTTACCATCTGAGCGCAGTGAAATGTGGTACAGTAAATGATTATACATATTGTAATGCACTGGTATCTAATTTAGTTCAATTGTTTACATAACCACAAGAGGCGGCTGTGCCAAATTTTAAAAATAAGTTTTTATTTCTTGTGTCGTAATCATGCAATCGAAGTGAAAGTTTGAATAATGAAGCTATGCAATAATTTTCCTTTAATGGTTCATAACTCTATGGCCTATACATATAACAATCCAAAATGGCGAGCATCCGAAATATTTTGACGGTTCTCAATATCTACGATACTTTTACAGCAATCAAACTGAAATTTTTAATGTTCATAGAAGCTATGAACATAAGTTCACCTATATGACTTTCAGTAACCTGGTGAGCACAAATCCAACATAGTGGCGACGCGAAGTATAAATATTTAAATGGACGTTTCTCGTGATTTAACCATCCGAGTGCAGTGAAACTTTGCACGTCAAATGCTTATACAAATGTTAATCCACTAGCATCTAATTTATTTCAATTTTTTTCATAACCACAAGATGGCAGCTGTGCGAAATTTTAAAATCTCGTTTTTACCTCTTGTGACCTAATCATGCGATTGAAGTCTGAATACCACACGTACACAGTAATTTTCATGTAATAGTACTGTACATAAATAACCCTGGCGACAATTTGAAATATTTGGACGGTTCTCAATATCTACGAATCTATCACAACAATCAAACTGAAATTTTGTATGTTGATAGAGGCAATTGATATTAGTAGGATATATGAAAATAGGCATTAGTTCTTCACGGAACTACTTGTTTATTTATTTATCTTGCCGGATGTCCTTCCTGGCCCCACTTGGACTTTTCCACAAGATCTCTTTGGAGTTGATCAATCATGTGGAAAGGATGGGGTCTCAAGTCTGACTGCAGTACTGTGAGTTCTCTTTGCGGGTGGCCAACAGATCTGACTAAACTATTGACTCCAATCCCTCATCTCGAGTATGATGGTAGCAGATTGGAGCAGTGAACATTATATTTAGTTTGAGACAGTCTGCACAGTAATAATTTATAAATAGTCCATATAGACAGTACTTGGCTCTGAAATGTTAAACACTCGTGGAGAAGAAAATTGATGAGGAACTTTGTTGTCAAGGACCAATGAGATAGAATATGATATACACTTCTCTTAGAATCCCTTCAGATAATTCTATGAGCCAATTGAATGAGTGATTACTGGAAATATGTTAAGAATACTTGTTCTGGTTAGAGGGATTTAATGTCTAAAACGGGGGATTTTTACCAAATCAGCCGTAATGGACTTTTAATTGAACTAATTCAGATGATGTTTCCACTCTAGCTTTTGTCGTATGTGGTAAATGTCTGACGAAAATTCTGTTTCTTTTGAAAGGTAATAGTATTCCAAATGCTTGCATTTGAAATGTTATTTGTATATTTTCTTTACAAATGCCACAATATGTTCGAAATCACATTATCTTTTCTTAAATGACCTGGACATTGTTTTACTGTTTAAATTGGAGCATCGTGGTTTGTACTTGAGTGAGCGTGGAATTTGTTTGATGTAATCCATGCTATCGTGATGACTGCCTCAGGCAGGACATCAATAAGATGGGAACAGAGTGTTGCTAACAATTGTTTCCTCAATGTCACTAAGACTTGGGAGTAATATAACGCTGAGATCTTGCAAATTAGTCAGCATAAGTAGGAAAGTTTTCTTAAATAACATCTCACTCATTTGAAACGGAAAGAAAATCCAGTCTCTTGTTTCTCCTGTGCCACGGTTGCAGATGGGACACGATGTGTCGCAGACTGGACTCTAAGAAATTTAATTTTTAATCTTGTGGAGAACACTTTGCGGAATTCAGTTCATTTTAGAATTATTCTTCAAAATTTACACAGGTTTTGCTGGTATAAAGTGTGGCACTTTTAATATCGAGTCTGTGGGGGGTATTTTGACTTTTATTAAGTTTATTTGACTAAATAAATGAGTTTCAAACATTCAAAATCTCTACAAAAGTCGCTAGGTTATTTTAGTTTGCATGGAATAATACCAATATTATCCTTGTATTGCTATGCATCTAACAACATTCTTGAGTTATTTCACTAATTTATATTATCCAGTGCCTGTGGCTATATCTCGATGAATGCAGTATTACTTGTATTTGTCTTTTGTCATAGTCTCATTCATGGTTGTGATTATATGGAAGCTACTGAGATATGGCTAGTGCTTTGAAATGGCATTCAGGGCATAGTCAGTGCCCGTGGATACTGTGAATGGTTCTGCTCCTAGGGTCAGTACTACAGTACTGGCTCAGTATGGAAAGCAATGACAAACAACATCACCTTACCTAGAAAGTCTCATTACAGTACTGCCTTGGGTTTTTGTGGGTTTCTACCCATATATTGTGCAGTGGCGCTTTTGAGGATTTGGCCAGTCTTCGGACTGAACACCTAACAGACAGACAGGTACTACAATAATATATTTTGCATAGAAGTCAACAAAATCCGCCAAACTGAAACACACATGCTACTACAGTCACCATAATAACAGAGGTTATCAGACAAATACATAAGTACACGAGGCTCATGACCAAAAATGTTTCTATTCTCTAATTGAATAAAAAGGCAACAATACTAAAATTAGTAGTTCGTTATTGCTGTTTTAAGAGGCGGAACAGCGAAGCCATCTTCCCCTGAAGTAAAATTAAGAGAATGTTTTTAGTAAAATATTGAACATTTAAACAAAACCACCACAAAATCTGTCGTTAACTGACCTGTCAAATCCAGTAGATTTAGTGTCTTGTGACTAAGGTTGCAACACTGAGAGGCGGAGTACCGGGGTATATGATAGGTGACTGATGAGTCATCCATATCAAGGCAGATTTTCATAACCATTTACTGCCAGGCTGAAGATAGTGCCAGTTCTTACGCTTAACTCACCTTTAAGTCAAGTTAATTATAGTCGTTAAATTAGGAAGATAACTAACAATTAGACGTCGGTTGTAATTAAAGTCCCTGCATACCAGTGGCGCCGAATCTTTTTTTTTTCAGGTCTAGCAGACACCCACCCCTCTCGTTCTGTGGGACCCCCCCCCTGTTAAACCGGACCCCTACCCCCAATAATTACGTTTTTACAGCTTATTTCGCACAGTTCTCCCCTTCCCTTCTCTTCTCTCTCCCTTCTTTCCTTTCCTCTTTTCCTTCTACTTCCCTTTCCTCCTCTATCCGTAACCTCCCAACGGAACCCAGGACCGGGAGACCCACCCCCTCGTCAGGTCAAGCGGTCGCTAGACCTCGACCATGGATTCGGCGCCCCTGCTGCATACTACGTTCTCATTCTTGAGCTACCCCTGTTCTTAACGAGGTGGTTCATGTGTCACACACACATGACACCTTAACTATTTATCTCAAATACTTATGTTATGTAATCCGCCTTGTCATTACAATGTATGTATGTCTACCCCTTATTATGCCCGTTTTCCAACGGGGTAGGGGATGAGATGCGATGGAAGTCTTTGTGGCGATGGTTTTTACGGCCGGATGCCCTTCCTGACGCCAACCTCATGAGAGGAGTTAATGAGAGATGAAATGAATGATGGTGAATGAAACTGGGCAAGGATGTGGAAGGAAGCGGCCGTGGCCTGTCAGAAGGTACCGTCCCAGCATTTGTATGGTGTTGAAAATGGGAAACCACGGAAAACCATTTCAAGGACGGCCGACGGTGGGGCTCGAACCCACGCGTCTACCGAGTCAGCAGAGAGCTTGGCCCCATGACCTAATGCTGAGCTTTAGCCAGCGTAGCCACTACTGTCGGTCCGCCTTGTCATTACAATAATATGTAGTTTATTATTAATTAAAGGAACATGTTTCGATATTCAATGGTATCTTCTTCAGCGTTCAAATAAAAAGCGTTTAACATTCATAAAATAGAATGGATATCCTTACAAATAATTTGATTAAAAATTAAAGTTCCAAATACCGTACATAAATAAAAAAATTCAAATATTAGAAAATGTTGCTTCTAGACTGGAGTTGCGCTGGATTGTGGTGAACTTGTCAACACTGATACAGGGAATTGAGACTTCTACTCTCCACATCCACCAAAATCACTAACTCACTTGGTGACCCAATCTCGCTGTATTTGTTCGAATCTATATATATAAAGCTCAATGTTTGTCTGTCTGTCTGTCTGTCTGTCTGTCTGTTATGTATACAAATCCACACCGTTTCACCGATCTGATCCAAAATTTGTATACATACCCTTCGGAACCCTGCGGGTAACCCTGTCTACTTGAAATTTCCGACAGACCACCCCATTCCCTGCATTTAGGCCCTTTGTCCCAAATCTACACCGTTTCACCGATCTCAACCAAAATTTGTATACTTACCCTATGTAACCCTGTGAATAACACTGTTCACTTAAAATTTCGGACAGACCACCCCATTTCCTGCATTTAGGCCCTTTGGCAAACTTCTACACCGTTTCACCGATCCGAACCAAAATTTGTATTCCTACCCTTTGCAACCCTGCGGGTAACCCTGTCCACTTGAAATTTCGGACAGACCACCCCATTCTCTGGATTTAGGCCCTTTGGCCCAAATCTACACCGTTTCACCGATCAGAACCAAAATTTGTATACTTACCCTTTGGTACCCTGCGAGTAACACTGTCTGCTTGAAATTGCGGACAGACCACTCCATTCCCTGCATTTAGGCCCTTTGGCCCAAATCCACACCGTTTCACAGATCTCAACCAAAAGTTGTTATTTACCATCTGGAACCCTGCGAGTAACACTGTCTGCTTGAAATTTCGAACAGACCACTCCATTCCCTGCATTTAGGCCCTTTGGCACAAATCTACATCGTTTCACCGATCAGAACCAAAATCTGTATACTTACCCATTGGTACCCTGCGAGTAACACTGTTTGCTTGAAATTGCGGACAGACCACTCCATTCCCTGCATTTAGGCCCCTTGGCTCAAATCTACACCGTTTCACCGATCTGAACCAAAATGTGTATACTTACCCTTTGTAACCCTGTGAATATCACTGTCCACCTAAAATTTCGTACAGACCACCCCATTTCCTGCATTTAGGCCTTTTGCCAAAAATCTATACCGTATCGTTTCACGGATCCGGACCAAAATTTTTATACTTACCCTTTCGAACCCTGCGGGTAACCCTGTCCACTTGAAATTGCGGACAGATCACCCCATTCCCTGCATTTAGGCCCTTTGGCACAAATCTACACCGTTTTACCGATCAGAACCAAAATGTGTATACTTACCCTTCGGTACCCTGCGAGTAACACTGTCTGCTTGAAATTGCGGACAGACCACTCCATTCCCGGAAAGAGGACAGGGTCCGTCCCAAAGGCAATGGAAAAAAGGGGTAAAACCGGACCCGCTCAGGAAACCCTCAGGGTTGCCAGCTCCCGAACTCACCAGCCATGAGCCCTTGAGGATGTAGCACTATCCAGGGTGCATCCGAATTGGTGGGGCTACACACACCCTGCCTCCTTGAGGGTCTTGAGCAGAAGACATGAGATAGTAAGAAAAGAAAAAGAAGGCTGACACCTCGAAGAATGAGGCTATCAGGAATGATTAGACAAGGGCTAATTAAGGCGGGAAAGTGAAAGAGTTGCTAGGCCTCGGATACCCTGATACCAACGGGGTCGGAATAGAACAAGAGTTTGACCAAGGGAGGCTGACAGGAAAGAGAACTGAAAGGAGCCCGGCACCAGTAAGTAGAAGCAATGCCGGACTCAGCTGGGGTCCCGTGGTCGCAAACCCACGTCCCACAAGTTGTGAGACATTGATGGGTGGAGGGGGGAGGGGGGGGGCAGGTGTGAGAATATCTTGCTGATTCATCGCGAGGTGACATGAGAGAAATGTCCCGACCCCGCCGTGTTACCTGGTATTGCTGACTATGCTGATGTTCATATTGCGTCTTTGCTCAAACCCCTGTAGTGTTACGAAAGAATGGGTGATTCACCGGTCAATGTGAATAGGACCGGGAACCCCCACCCGAACGTCTGTCATCATAATATATCGTCATCATCTGCGATATTCTCAGGTTAGTGCAGCTAGGACCCGAGCAGTACTCGATAAGCTCTTTCACTACACGCATCCAGTATAGGCCTAAGCCAGAAAATAACGTTCAGACATTGGAAGACATCGAAGGTAGAAATCTGAATTACCTATATCAGATTTAAAATTACACCATGTTCGTGTAGTAGTCATTTTTCATTACCTTATTATTATCATAAGGACAAATGACCTAGATGTTACGCCCATTATACCACTAATCACCACACACAATAACTCTTCATCGCCTGTGATTTTTGAAATATTTCTTTCTACCACGGTAGTTTGCAAGTTTCTCGTGTCAATTCAACAGTAGTTTTCATTACCATCCTCATCAAAAGGGCAAATGACCTAGATGTTACGTCCATTATACTACTAAGTAACACCACAGTCTTCATCGCCTGCGATTTTTAAAATGTGTATTTCCATTAGTTTTTAAGTTTGATATACCCGTTCAGTAGTAGTCGTATTGACAGGCTATGCCAAAGGAGAAGATATCTTCATTCCCCGAATTCCTTTGATCCCTACTGATATGCCTTTTGATTTCAAGCTAATGCAATTCCCTGCATGATCCCCTCTCATGATCAGTTATACGTAGCTTGCTCAAGAGTGGGCACACCTAAACATTTATTTATTTATACACCAGAGGGAAAAACAAGGAATATCGTTTATCCTAACGCACTCCATTAATTTCAATGTTAGCTACAAACATGTTAGTATTTATTAAATAACAACTGCGAAGTGAGATGAAACATTTCTCTGAAGTTCAACCATTACATCGTATATTAGGCCGTGTTACTTTGCGAGTCATCTGTCTAGGATACTATTTAATCTACTGTTACTGTATTCATTTATGCCAATGATCTGGTTCCTCTTCTTGAGAACCTGTACCGAAACATGTAAGCCGGTCACGTAGAAAATTCACAGCGAGTGTTATGGTATATCGTACATCTCTTTTCTATTGTATTCCTTTCATTCCTTTAAAGTATCAATTTTTCCCATTCGTTGATAAGTTATATGTGCCAGTAGTCGCTTCTATGTTCATCATCACTATGTAGAAGATGTTTTGCGTCAGAAGAAAAGACAACTGGATGCTCAGGAACGTTAACGATATAGCGACTGAGAAATCTGGAAGCTTCACTTGGAGGAATTGCTTCAGACATTTATCGTACAGTTTAAACCTTAACAAGACGAAACTTTTAACCAGATAGCGATCTAAGTGGGAGCTCTTTGGCAAAAAATAATCAAGTCTTTCCCGAAATATGAGTCCTAAAAATAACTTTTTCTATTATTTTCTAAGTTTCATGTCAGTTATGTAGTAATTTTCAATATCATCCTGATCAGTAGGGCAAATTACCTAGATGTTACGCCCTCAACGTCATTGGGGGCAAATGACATAGATTTTAAGTCCATTATATTTCTAATCACCACCACATATAGTCTTCTACGACTGAGATGTCACGAATTCTGGGACCGCTAACGACATATCTCGACTCGGACTGAAGACAAATATCACGAGAATGATCATTATTTTACAGAGCCTTCCCATAGTGACTTAAGTATACACATTGTCACTGGGTTTGATAATGTAAGAAATGAATACATAAATAAATATAATTTATAACGTTGAGTGTTAAGGAGACTGAAATATTATCATCATTCCAACGGGCGAAGCCGGGTACTACTGCTAGTAGTTTATAAAAACATTTATGTACCCCCACTAGGACCCAACACTTCCACGCTGATATATGAATGATTCCCTGTATTATTGAATTGTGTCTTGAGAATCCACTGTTCTTGTATGTATATGGCGTGGTTGTGATACTCATTTATCTCATTTAAGTTGGCGCCCGTCTAAATGATTATCTGATTACCTAAAATTTATTGAAGAAGAAAAGTTTACTTTTACAAATTATACATGAAGGATACACACTCTCTTTGGCGGCTTCGGTGGCGTAGTTGGTAGCATGCTGAGCTTCCATGCCCAAGATCGCGGGTTCAAACCCGACCGAAATCGTCGGGTAATTCAAGAGCGTTAAAAATCCCTCAGTATGCCTTCCTTCGGAGGGGAAGTAAAGCCGGCGGTCCCATGTCATAGATTTATGGCATGAAAAAGAACCTTCCACTAATTACACTTGTGGAAGCAAAAATTTGTAGGTTAATTTGATAATAATAATAATATCGTATGGCCTCGGTGCCGGGTGCAAGCTTTGTAATTTGACACCCAGAGAGTAGCTTGCATGTCGAATTTCGTTGTTCCTTGAATCACTATGAAAGTCAAGGAGGTTAGATATCTAAGCTCCTTGAACACTATAGCGTTTTCTAGTAGAGAAATGAGGAACGTTGTGTTGGCGGAAACTCCCGAGATTAATTTTGCCATTATGAACACGGCCTACTGAATTCAAATGGGTTCTTTGACATGCCAACATCGTATGACATGCGTATCGTATTTTTTCCGCCTTTCAAAAATCACTTACCACGGCCAGGAGCGAACCTGCAATCTTGGGGGTTAGTAGTCCGATACGCTATCCACTCACCCACCGTGGTAATTTGATAACGCTCTATTAGTTCCAACTTTTGCCACCGGGTGCTGACTGCGATGGCATTTAGTAGCTGCGTCCGCAGCTAGGTGTCAAGGATGGTAGCATTTGGTGGCAAAAGTAGGAACTACTTAAAAAATATTAATCGTCTGCAGTCCTTCTACCTGAATCACAGATAACACACACTAATACAGCCATCACAATTAACACCGGTTATCAGACAAATTCTACACACACCCAAAGTACACGGGGCTACATGACCGCGTTGTCGCAGCCCCTAAACTAAGGAAACAACCAACCAACACTCTTTTTGAAAAATTGAAAATACAATTATGAACCGAATCTACTTTCAAGTATAGAATATTTAGAAGAAAATTAAGTTATCATGTTGCAGAACCAAAACAAAGAATCAAATTGTGTTTCTTCGTCTTCGACTTGTGTATGGTGATCGCGCACGCTTCAACGATTGTAAACTAAGTGCGCTTCCACTTGTTACCATGGTGACTATGTGTTGGAAATTTATCGAGCAAAAATATCTACGCTAATCTCAGATAAACTCCCAGCCCAAAAACATATCCATTTTAAATTAATAAAGAATTGTACCAATTTATCCGCTCACGATCATAAGTACAAAAATCCGTCCCGTGGCGTAGCCGTGCTCATTAAATCGCGCACCATGTCGCAAGGGCAACTGTAGCAAGACAGGAGATCGCAGGCGCTGACAGCGGCTATCCTTAATGGCTTTTTCCCCGTTTCTTCCCACACTCGCCCCTGGAAAATGCCGGAATAGTACCTTACTTCAAGTCCCAGGGCACCTACTATGCCCGTCTATAAGACCGCACAAGGTTTGAACCAAGAACCCTTAAGTTGAAGATTTCACATATTGTAAAAACTTTCATATGAGAAACTTGGGGAGCTGAGTAGAATCTTACGATGTGTTAGCCAAGAGTTTGAGTCATCTGCAGCTGCACGATAATCTTATCAACAGCCGATAGCCATAGAGCACGTTTAAATTCAATTAAAGAGAGTTATCAAGACATTAAGTACCGTGCGTCCTCGATAGAAAGAAAACGCAGCTCCGCTGAGTCAAGACATTGCTCCGCGTGAAGGCGAGCGATATGAGAAGGGGAATCCCCGAGGTACAACGTGGTCAGCGAAATATTAGCGCAGGTAGTTTAATAGCACCGTCTTACAATAGGATTATTGGAAATAACTTTTTTAAAATCATTGGAGTTTGAGGACAAAAACAGCCCAGGGAATGTAAATTAGGATGCGAATTTTTGAAAGTATAAAAAATATTAATAATATAAGAGTATAGACGTGATGACGGGGCATTACGTAATGAAGTCATTCGCGTAGTGATCTGCGGAGAATATCGAGTTAAGAGTTCTTCCCACGCACAGTCTACGGAGCTAAAAGAATTAATTTAGGGAATATGTATGATTGAATTTCAAAAATGCTTAACGGACTATTTTCAGAGTAGTTTTGCATATAAGCTTGCAGGAGCGAGGCAGAAGTCAGTCAATTTGTGCATCCCATAGGGGAGGTCACGCTGATTCACCATCACGCTACAGTACGTCAGTTTGAGATCACGTTAAGTCGTAATCCCTGAGGGGACTTTACGAAAGTCAACCACCTATCCAGAGGGACAGAACGCTACGCAAGTTAAACAGTAGGTCTGGCGAGACCGCAACACGTTGGTCCGTAACCAAAATGTAGCTAAAGTAGAAGCCAGTTAGAATCTCATGGTCGCTGATGGAGAGCCATGCAGATTTAGAGTCAGGCACCGAAAGAAAGTGAAAGTACGTGTTCAAGTATAACTATACGCAAAGTATAAAGTAGTAGCTACGCAAAGAACACGCAGTTCTAGTGCGATAGACACATAGACGCGTTAAAATAGAAAACATTGAACATTGAAAAAACGAACAGTTCAAACCTAGGTGAAGGCAGAAAGTAGTTCGGAAATACGAGAGTTCGCAACCAGACGTTGCCGGAACTTGTAAGCAGTTACGTTAATAAACCGGTGTGTTTAAACTGTAGAGAAATTGACAGAACGTTGCCAGAACTTATATGAATGTACGTTAATAAACCGGTGTGTTTAAACTGTAGGCAAATAGACAGAACATTGAGTCGAGACCGGAGTGGTCCAAATTAAATAATAGTCGCAGGGACTAAGGCGAGCAGCCAGCACGAGTAGAGAAGAGAGATCGTCATCTAGGAACGAGTCGGGAGGTCATCGTTCGCGTCCTGAGATACGGCGAAAGACAATTACACATAGTGTAATCAACTGTAAATAACATAGGAGTTAAATAGGACTAGATCCTGAAGTGTTAAATAGGTGTGAAGTGTTAATAAGTAAATTGTAAAGGGTAATATACACACATCAAAAAAAGTTTTGCATCACCTCGGTTCCCAGATCTCTGGCATATAGACGTTGACTGTGTATATTGTATCAAAGATACAGTCCCTTTGACTGTTCATAGATGTCACTAAAACTGCTCAAAGATGTAAACAACCATGCATGAGCAGGGCCTATTAGACGGAGGGGGTACGACAGCCGATCAGTTCCAGTCATTCCACCAGGACGAAGGTACGCTGCTCATGTTGTCTGTAGTTCTACCATGCCTAGAAGGTCAATACCGCAGTTCGATCGCGTCCGCATTGTTACTTTGTGTCAAGAAGGGCTCTCAACAAGGGAAGTTTCCAGGCGTCTCAGAGTGAACCAAAGCGATGTTATTCGGACATGGAGGAGGTACAGAGATACAGGAACTGTCGATGACAGGCCTCGCTCAGGCCGCCCAAGGGCTACTACTGTAGTGGATGACCGCTACTTACGGATTGCCGCTTGGAGGAACCCTGACAGCAATGCCACCATGTTGAATAATGCGTTTCGTTCAGCCACAGGACGTCGTGTTTCAACTCAAACTGTGCGCAATAGGCTGCATGATGCGCAACTTCACTCCCGACGTCCATGGCGAGGTCCAGCTTTGCAACCCCGACACCATTCAGCGCGGTACAGATGGGCCCAACAACATGCTGAATGGACCCCACAGAATTGGCATCACGTTCTCTTCACCGATGAGTGTCGCATATGCCTTCAACCAGACAATCGTCGGAGACGTGTTTGGAGGCACCCTGGTCAGGCTGAACGTCTTAAACACACTGTCCAGCGAGTGCAGCAAGGTGGTGGTTCCCTGATGTTTTGGGGTGGCATTATGTGGGGCCGACGTACGCCACTGGTGGTCATGGAAGGCTCCGAAACGGCTTTACGATACCTGAATGACATCCTCCGACCCATAGTGCACCCATATCGGCAGAATATTGGAGAGGCATTTGTCTTCATGGACGACAATTCTCGACCTCATCGTGCACATCTTGTGAATGCGTTCCTTCAAGATAACGACATCGCTCGACTACAGTGGCCAGCATGTTCGCCAGACATGAACCCTATCGAACATGCCTGGGATATGTTCAAAAGGGCTGTTTATGGACGTCTTGACCCACCAACCACTCTGAGAGATTTACGCCGAATTGTCGTTGAGGAGTGGGACAATTTGGACCAACAGTGTCTTGATGAACTTGTGGATAGTATGCCACGACGAATACAGGCATGCATCAATGCAAGAGGACGTGCTACTGGGTATTAGAGGTAGTGGTGTGTACTGCAATCTGGACCACAAATGCTGAAAGTCTAGCTGTATGCTGGTACAACATGCAATGTGTGGGTCTCATGAGCAATAAAACGAGCTGAAATGTTGTTTGTGTTGATCTCTATTCCCTTTGTATTTAAAGGTTCCGGAACTCTTGGAACCGAGGTGATGCAAAACTTTTTTTGATGTGTGTATTATTGTAAGTGTTTTAAGTGTCCCAGTGTGATGGGAAATATAGAAGATATCCTTGTTAGGATAACTTTGTATGATGTGGAAAGAATTGATATGTCACATCACAGTGTTAGTAAAATGGTGGGAGTTACAACTGTGATGGGCGAAATTCTTCATGAGAGAGGTTCTGAACCGCCTGAAGTCGGTGAGTACTAATGATTTTATTATAATTGTATCATGATTGGAAACACCATTGTTGATAATCATTTGTGAAGTGATTGTGTTAAAATGTCAGTGCTAAAATGCATTTTTGTAAAGAATGGCCAGATTTTGGAAGGTCGTGTTAATGAATTAGGTGTTCAGAAAGAGATAAATAAACCCGAAATGAAAGTAAAGTAGTCAAGATTTAAATGAGGAAGGAACTCGATTTATGATATAATTGAAATGAATTTACAGTGAAGTTAAAATATCAGTGTTCAAAGTAAAGTAAATATTGAATGTTGAAACTAAATAATTAAAATACAAGTAAGCCATTATGATAGAATAAAATATGAGTTAGGAAAACCACAGTTAAATTTGTTTGTAGGAAAACCAGGGATGGTTAGTACACTAAAAGTAAATGAAGGTAATAGGACCAGATAACAAGTAGTTCCGTGAAGAACTATACAGCCTATTTTCATATATCCTACTCATGTTAATTGCCACTATCAACATACAAAATTTCAGTTTGATTGTTGTGACAGATTCGTAGATATTGAGAACCGTCTAAATATTTCAGATGGTCGCCAGTTTGGATTTTTATTTATGTACTATTACATGAAGATTATTGTGTACGTGTGGTATTCAAACTTCAATCGCATGATTAGGACACAATAAATAAACAAGATGTTCAGTAAAGAACAAATAGCCTACTTTCTCCTAAATGCATGGGTATTGCTATAACTCTTTGTCCTTTTCAAGGAGTATAATTGAATGTTGGTTGTAGTAGCTTGTTGAAATACAACGTGCTATAGGGATATTAAACATGAATATGAGGTGCCCTTTGCTAGTGCTACCTCTGTAAAAAATTCATTCAATTCGGTTTCACCGTGATTGAATTGATCTGGGGAATGGATTTGCACACATACATGGCCGCTATTTGCAAAATATTGGGCTGATGACCTTGTAGTCAGTCATAAGATGCTTTCCACAAAAAGGCATGTTGTTGCAAAATCCGGTAGAGATCAAATTATTAGGATGGTCGAAATTTGATTTAAGCTTTTAACATTTGGGTGGCCATCATTCCGTTTCCGTCAAGATGGCGGCGATATAAAACATGACACTGAGGTGCCTTTTGCTAGTGCTACCTCTGTACCTAATTTCGTTCAATTCGTTTTCACCGTGTTTGAATTGATAGGGGGAATCGATTTGCACACATACTTGGACACCATCTGCAAACTATTGGGCTGATGATCTAGCAGTTTGGTCAGAATATGCTTCACACATAAAGATTTGTTGTTGCAAAATTTGGTAGAGATTAGATTATTAGGTTGGTCGTAATTACATTTTAGCCTTTAACATTTGGGTGGCCGCGATTACGTTTCCGTCAGGATGGCGGTGATATAAAACATGACACTGAGGTGGCCTTTTCTAGTGCTACCTCTGTACCAAATTTCGTTCCATTCGGTTTCACCGTGTTCGAATTAATAGGGGGAATCGATTTTCACACAAAGATGGCCGCCATCCGCAAAATATTAGGCTAATGACCTATTAGTTTGGTCAAAGGATGCTCCCTCCATAATGGTATGTTGATGCAAAATTTGGTAGAGATCGGATGATTAGGTTAATCGTAATTTGATTTAAGCTTTGAATATTTGTGTGGCCACCATTACGTTTCCGTCAAGATGGCGGCGATATAAAACATGAAACTGGGGTGCCCTTTGCTAGTGCTACCTCTGTACCAAATTTCATTCCATTCGGTTTCACCGTGTTCGAATTAATAGGGGTAATCGATTTTGACACAAAGATGGCCGCCATCCGCAAACTACTAGGCTAATGACCTATTAGATTTGTCAAAGGATGCTTCCTCCATAAAGGTATGTTGTTGCAAAATTTGGTAGAGATCGGATGATTAGGTTAGTCGTAATTTGATTTAAGCTTTGAACATTTGTGTGGCCGCCATTACGTTTCCGTCAAGATGGCGGTGATATAAAACATGACACTGAGGTGCCCTTTGCTAGTGCTACCTCTGTACCAAATTTCATTCCATTCGGTTCCACCGTGTTCGAATTAATAGGGGTAATCGATTTTGACACAAAGATGGCCGCCATCCGCAAACTATTAGGCTAATGACCTATTAGATTTGTCAAAGGATGCCCCCTTCATAAAGGTATGTTGTTGCAAAATTTGGTAGAGATCAGATGATTAGGTTAGTCGTAATTTGATTTAAGCTTTGAACATTTGGGTGGCCGCCATTACGTTTCCGTCAAGATGTCGGCGATATAAAACATGACACTGGGGTGCCCCTTGCTAGTGCTACCTCTGCACCAAATTTCATTCCATTCGGTTTCACCGTGTTCGAATTAATAGGGGTAATCTATTTTGACACAAAGATGGCCGCCATCCGCAAACTATTAGGCTAATGACCTATTAGTTTGGTCAAAGGGTGCTCCCCCCATAAAGGTATGTTGTTGCAAAATTTGGTAGAGATCGGATGATTAGGTTAGTCGTAATTTGATTTAAGCTTTGAACATTTGTGTGGCCGCCATTACGTTTCCGTCAAGATGGCGGCGATATAAAACATGACACTGAGGTGTCCTTTGCTAGTGCTACCTTTGAACCAAATTTCGTTCAATTTGCGCTCACCGTGTTCGAATTGATAGGGGGGGACAGACATTCAGAGTCCACACACTCACACACACACACACACACACACACAGACTCACACACATACACACACAGACAGACACACTTTTTTTCGCCCTGTAGTGATCTCATAAGTCTACTTTCATTTTTTGCAAAAATCGAAAGTAGGCTAATACGAGATTTTAAAATTTCGCACGGCTGCCATCTTGTGGTTATGAAAACAAATGAAATAAATTAGATACCACTGGATTAACATTTGTATAAGCATTTAACGTGCAAAGTTTCACTGCACTCGGATAGTGAAATCGCGAGAAACATCCATTTAAATATTTATATTTCGCGTCGCCGCCATATTGGATTTATGCTCACCAGGTTACTGAAAGTCCTATAGGTGAACTTATGTTCATAGCCTCTATGAACATAAAATAATTCAGTTTGATTGCTGTAAAAGATTCGTAGAGACTGAGATCCGTCAAAATATTTCGGATGCTCGCCATTTTGGATTGTTATATGTATAGGCCATAGAGTTATGTACCATTAAAGGAAAATTATTGCGTAGTTTCATTATTCAAACTTTCACTTCGATCGCATGAATACGACACAAGAATAAAAACTTAATTTTAAAATTTCGCACAGCCGCCATCTTCAGTTTATGTAAACAATTGAACTAAATTAGATGCCAGTGAATGACAATATATATAATTATTTACTGTGCCACATTTCAATGCGCTCATATGATTAAGTCACGAGAAAAATGTATTAGAATGTGTCAACTTCCCTTGGCCGCCATGCTCGTTTCGTAGTTTACAGGCTTTTGAAAGTTACATAGATAAACTTGTAGAAGTGCTCTTTATCACCGTACAAAATTTCAGGTTGATATCATAAATAGTTTCGGAGATATTGAATGCCTGTGAAATATTTCGCACAGCCGCCATTTTGAGGTTATGTAAACAATTGAACGAAGTTAGATGTCGGTGCATTACAATGTATATAAACATATACTGTGCCAAGTGTCATTGCGTTTGGTTGGTTAAATCGCGAGAAACGTCCATTTAAAAGTCACAAATTCGCTTGGCCGCCATGTTAGTTTTGTAGTTACCAGGTTTTCAAAGGTCACATAAGTGAATTTCTAGTAGTTCCCTTTATCACCATACACAATTCTAGGGTGATATCTGTAATAGTTCCGGAGATATTGAATGCTGGTGAAATTTTTCGCACAGCCGCCATGTTGGATTGGTGAGGCGTAAAAAAATTTGAAGGGCACGGTCGGGGTCGCCCGAAATAGAGCTATGAACTTACAGAGTTTCATTGATATCTCTCCAGCCGTTTAGATTTTATTAGGGGGGGGGGGGGGGACACACACGAATCACACACACACACACGGACAAAAGGTGATCTCATAAGCCTATTTTTTCAAAATTGAAAATAGGCTAAAAATGAATGTAAAGGCAATTGGACCTTATAAAAGTAAAGTAATGTGGAAGGACCACCGTAAATAAATGTAATGAAAGGCAAAGAATAAGTAAATGTGAGTAGATACGCTATCCTGGCAAGGGTACCGTATTGTAGCAGATAAATAATTGGAGATCCTAGTTGAAAATAGATTTTCGCCGGATATAGGCTGACTTAAATGTAAACTCGAGCATAGGGTTATATGAACTAATGTCGTTTTCGTGCAGGTCGGAAGAAATCGTTAGACTGTGAAGATATCGTCGAAATATAAACCGGGGCTGGTGTTATACGCCATAATTGTATCAGAGTGACTGTAATTCTCACTACTGAAGTTGTGTTGTTATTCTCAAGTAGCAAAGGCACGTGAAAGAAATTGTATTGTAAGACTGAGGGGATGTTAAGGTATGTCAGGATGGATGCAGGATCCCCATTACTGAATTTGTGTTATTATTCTCACGTAGCCAGGGGCACGTGAATGAAGTTATAATTCCCACTGCAGCAAATTGTTAGAGCCAAAGCGGGCCATACGCTAATGTTATATCATTCTTACAACAGAGAACGTTCTCCAAACCAAAGCACGTGTAAACGAAGATATATTTGTTGGACTGCAATAAGTCAACTAAATGATTTTAAATATGAATAGGAAATGAAAATCAAATTGGAGACTCAATGCTAAGAATACTGCCGTTAAAGAGAAGTTAGGAACATATGGTTCGTGTGTTGGTTGTACAAGGTCGTGCACATAGACGGCAAGACTACTAGCTTTACCGCAGGTCGGGGTCGCCCTCCACTTGAGTAAATGAGGGAGTCTGATTTATGACGGCCGCAGAAGCGCCGGCTGGAGTAGTAATTATGTCACTGAATTAAAAAGTTGAGTAAAAATAAAAGTTAGATCTTTGTATCTTGTAGAAATGAAATGTTGAGAGGCTGAAGATTTGTTCCTGCTACATTTTATTATTGTGCGTGGAGTGGTCCTCCCGCCAATAATAATAATAAAGTTTTGCACTATTGTTAAAGTGCGTAAAATCAGTTCCTTACCTTAGAATACTGAAACGGGTTAAGTAATTAATGAATATAGGACTTAATGGAATGCGGGATTCCACGTCATCCTATAAATGAACGATACATAATTGGTCACAATTAAAAATGGTACTAATATTTGAAGTGTAGATATTGATGATTGAGGGATAATTTGTGTTTAAAATATGTAGGGAAACGAAGAGATTGAATACGAGTAAAATGAAAAGGTTTAGAAACCTAAAGTTAAGAGCCAAATGGAGGCATTGTTTATGTAATGTAAATGTCCTGAGATCGAAGCATGACAAGGTGGAGACTCAGCGAAGAATGAATTAATAATACCCACTATTGGAAGGGTTAATACTTTAAGTGTTGAACAAAGTAAAATAAGATGGTGTTAGATGGATCGTGGAATGATCCGAAATCATAAAGCAAGATGTGTGTAACAATTAAAGGGTTATTGTTTATTGTATTTGTTGTAATTTTTCACCATTGTTTATGGTTTTTATATTTTGTGTTTGGGTGCTTTTAACTAATTAAAGCATTTGTTACAGTAAACCTTGTGATGTTTTAATAGCTTGTACAACCTCTCTGTTTACATTCTAAATATATGGGTCATACGGTGGGAATGAACGCAACAACCCCGAAACTGAGCTAACTGGAAGATGACTATGTATTTTCCGCAGATAAGACGGGCACACTACCTCATCTCGGTCCCTAATACAGTTACACACAGTAGTACAGTCATCACAGTCATCAGGCAAGTTTAACACACAAACGCAACTATACGGTGATGACGACCAAGATGTCCCAAGCCCCTAAAATGAATTAACACAAAAATCAATGAAACGTCCTCGCTGGCTACTGACAACACCTGCCCACTTGCTCCGTTGCGCTCACTCCCAACTCCACGACTCCAGGGAGCTAGAAGGTTCGAATCCCGGCGCTATCGGCAGCCATCGTAAGTGTGGTTTTCCAGACTTTTCCCAAGAAAATGCTGTGATGGTACCTTATTTAACGTCAGGGGCAGCAACTAAAACCCTACACTCTAATAACTGCAAGCTAAGTGAGCTTGTATTTATTTTATTATGATCTTTCGTTATGTATTCAGTCTCTTCGGATGCCTGTCCAGTTGTTCCTTCTTTTTTAGCCTATTTTCAATTTTGAAAAAAATAGGCTTATGAGATCACCTTTTGTCCGTGTGTGTGTGCGTGTGTGTGTGTGTGTGTGTGAGGTGTGTGTGTTTGTTACGTCTCACCAATCCAACATGGCGTCTGTGCGAAATATTTCACTAGCATGCAATATCTCCGAAACTATTACCGATATAGCCCTGAAATTGTGCACGGTGATAAAGGGCACTACTAGAAGTTCACCTATGAGACTTTCAAAAACCTGGTGACTACAAAACCAACATGGTGGTCAAGCGAAGTTGAGACTTTTAAATAGACTTTTCACGCGATTTAACTATCCAAACGTAATGAAACTTGGTACAACAAATGTTTATACACATTGTAATGCACTGGAGTCTAATTTAGTTCAATTGTTAACATAACCTCAAAATGGCGGTTATGCGAAATATTTCACTGACATTCTATATCTCCGAAACTATTACAGATATCACCCTGCAATTTCGTACGGTGATAAAGGGTACTGATACAAGTTTACCTATGTATATTTCATAAACCTGTAAAGTAGAAAACGAACATGGCGACCAAGTGAATTTGAAATATTTTAATAGACTTTTCTCGTGATTTAACTCTCTGAGCGCAGTGAAATGTGGTGCAGTAAATGATTTTGCAGATTGTAATGCACTGCCATCTAATTTAATTCAATTGTTTACATTACCTCAAGATGGCGGCTGTGCGAAATTTTAAAATTAAGTTTTTATTTCTTGTGTCGTAATAATGCGATCGAAGTGAAAGTTTGAATAATGAACCTAGGCAGTAATTGTCCTTGAATGGTTCATAACTCTATGGCCTATACATATAACAATCCTAAATGGCGAGCTTCCGAAATATTTAGACGGTTCTCAATATCTATGAATCTTTTACAGCAAGCAAACTGAATTTTTTTTGTTCATAGAGACTATGAACATATGTTCACCTATAGGACTTTCAGTAACCTGGTGAGCACAAATACAACATGGCGACGACGCGATGTATAAATATTTAAATGGACGTTTCTCGCGAATTAACTATCCGAGTGCCTTGAAACGTTGCACGTTAAATGCTTATACAAATGTTGATCCACTGGCATCTAATTTATTTCAATTGTTTGCATAATCCCAAGATGGCTGCTGTGCGTAATTTTAAAATCTCGTTTTTACTTCTTGTGTTCTAATCATGCGATTGAAGTTTGAATACCACACGTACACAATAATCTTAATGTAATAGTACAAAAATAAAAATCCAACCTGGCGACCATCTGAAATATTTAGACGGTTCTCAATATCTACAAATCTACAGCAATTAAACTGAAATTTTGTATGTTGATAGAGGCAATTAGCATGAGCAGAATATATGAAAATAGGCTGTATAGTTCTTCACGGAACTACTTGTTATTTTATTTTTCTGACGATTCCACAGAATTATTTCTTATCGTGTATGTCACTCAGTTCGTCAAAGCAGCAGTGAAGTCAATTTCATCACCATACTCTCTGCCACTGGTTAAAGGAAGGAAGCTTGTAGTTTAACGTGACCGTTAATCGCGAGATCATGAGCCACGGGACCTCCTTTTTACGTGGGATCCGAACCACAGGACATGGCATTTCACTTCGAAAATCTCACATGCGCCACTGGTTAAGAAATAGCGTGTGTTGCACCTGTCTTGGGATTTAAAAAAAACCAGATGTAAATTGAACTGGTTATTTAAGAAACCCCACTTTTTTTAGTTCTAAACGTGCAGTTTCTCAGTGCATTTTGCGCTAAGTGTTGCAATGAAGCATTTTGTTACACTCTTAGTGTCTACGCCATTCCTTTGGCAAATTTTATGTCTATTGTTTTTCCCATTTCATATTTGAACAGTTAATGTTCTTCTTGTTGGAGGCTCTTTGAAAACGATGTTATGTTTTCCGGTATTCCTTCGCCCATACCTTCAACCTCTACTGTGCACTTGGGCAGATGACCTCAATGTCCTGTCCCATGAAGCAATAATCACCACCACTGCATTATCTTTGTGAACAGTGGACCATTCCATCAATGTTTTAAGTTCTCTTTTGACAACAGCTTTACTGAACGCATTGCGGGTGCTATAAACTGATGAAGACAGCCCATGAAACTCCATGTCCAATGAAAGACTTTCGTGTTTACTGTGTTCAGCAGCGATATCTCAAGGGTCCAATAGAGTGAGAGACCCCAGGTTTTAAATTCGCGGCATTGATATGCCTGCTGGAGAGAAAGCTTGTCCTGAAAGTGTAGGATATATTATTAAGTTACAGTACTGCTTGGTTCCAAGCTCTGTGAACTTGCGGGGTGAGGTGACGCGGGAGGCAGGAAGAGAAGGGCCTGTCAACAGCCCGCCGCGTTATCTGGAATTCCTGTCTATTCCAATACTGCTAACATAGGGCCGTTGCCTAAACCACTGTGGTGTTGCGAGTGAGTGGGTGAGTCATCGACCAATGTACTTGGTTCTGTTACTACGCACGGACCGGGAACTCCCCACATCTCTCTTCATCGCCCGCGATCCACATTCCGCTCAGGCTCACGGAGCTTGTACTCGAGCAGTAGACATATAGTTCACAGTTTTCAAATGCGAGTACAATCTATGAAATATAAATTGTTGTTTCATTTGAGGTACTTGGACATCGTGGCCATTTAGTCCCGTGCACTTGAGTGTGTTTGGAATGTTTGACTAATAACCTGTGTTATTGTGTGCATTGGTGATTCAGGTGAGGATTGGGAATAAGGTGCCCGTGGCCTGGAGTTAGGAACCATCCCGGTATAGTCTGGAGTAGAAGTGGAAAATCACTTCTAGGATGGCTGAGGTGGGAATATAACCCACATCTTCTCACATTTGCTTCACGAGCGGATTATATCCCGTTCCCAACCTTAATCCAGAATTAAATAGACAGAACGGGGAATTGAACCTGGACCTCCGGGGCGACTGCCAAGAATGTTAGCTGCTACACCACGAAGTAGTCTATGAAATGTAACGGCTAAACGGTTGTTATTTTAATATCAATTGGTATAGAAAGGCCATAATGTCTCACTTTACTCTAACTGCAAGCTTCACCACTGCCTTCAAAATGCTGATAGTTAACGTATGGACCAGCACTACAGCAGTGCCAACAAAACACAATATAGATTTTAGATGATTTTTTATTTCACCTTGTTACTTTCAGTTCGAGGTTAGTGAACATGGTGGCAGCTATTGTTAAACGTCAATAGGTTTGGGACTTGCCACGGTGGGTGAGTGGATAGCGTATCTGTCTACTAACCCCAAGATTGCAGGTTCGCTCCTGACCGTGGTAAGTGATTTTTGAAAGGCGGCAAAAATACGACACGCATGTCATACGATGTTGGCATGTCAAAGAACCCGTTTGAATTCAGTAGGCCGTTTTCATAATGGCAAAATTAATCTCGGGAGTTTCCGCGAACACAAAGTTCCTCATTTCTCTACTAGAAAGCGCTATAGTGTTCAAGGAGCTTATATATCTAACCTCTTTGACTTTCATAGTGCTTCAAGGAAAAACGAAATTCGACATGCATGCTACCCTCTGGGTGTCAAATTACAAAGCTTGCACCCGGCATCCGAGGCCATACGATATTATTATTATTATTATTATTATTATTATTATTAGGTTTGGATACTACAACAGGAGCCAATAACCAGTCAGGTCCACGAATAATAGATTATTATTATTATTATTATTATTATTATTATTATTATTATTATTGTCATTGCTTCTCGTTATGTAATCTTCAACTGCCTTTACTGAGAAGTGCACGCGTTGCGTTATGAAGGTCTATGCAGCGACGTGGACATAAAACCAGACTTGTAGAACTATTTCATTACGTACTCGAAGTGAATATCTTCCCTCCATCCAATGGTCGCTAAGCAACGTGGAACTGGGTCAGATGTAATGAAAGATGGAATGACCGCCAGCGACATAAACTTCGGATATAATATTCCTAACATCCATGGTGCGTCCTACTAAGCCTGCACCAGTGATTCAGTGCTGGCGAAGATCCTATCGCCAAATTTGCTCATGGTACAAACTATTGAGACCACTAATAATTGAGTTGTGAACATAGTTCTCCTTACCTCTAATGCTGCTCATTTACGACCTCTTGACTCACTAACGGTCACGTAAAACTACAAGCTTCCTTCCTTTTTTCCTCTTTAAAGTGATATACAGGCTGTTTCAGAAATACTTTTACAACCTCTGGGAGCGTTGCATTCTGTGCTCTGTTATTGCGATATGCCGTTGATCTTTCGTAGGAGCAGCATCAGAGGTAATGATGATGATGATAATTGTTGTTTTAAGGGGCCTAACATCTAGGTTATCAGCCCCCTAATGATCTAGGTGAGAGCGAAAATGTTAATGAAATGGAAACCAGAACGAAAATTAAGTGAGACGGAAAATACGGACAAAAAGGAACTCAGATTGAAACAACTCACAAAATGTTCTTACAAAAGGGAATTTAGAACGAAAAGATTCACAAAAAGAATAGATTGAAAAATACCCACAAAATGTAGGCTAGGTTCAAAATACGTACAAAATACAATGCAGAGTCGAAATACTTACAAAATGCAAATGAGATCGAAAATACGTACGAAATGCAATTGAGGTTCAAAATACTTACAAAATGCAATTGAAATTGAAAATACACAAGGCAATTCAGATTGAAATATCCCAGTTCCAATCCAAATCATTCACAAAGTGCAATTGAAAATCAAAATACTCACAAAATGCAATTGAAATTGAAAATGCTTACAAAATGTACGGTAGATTCAAACGACTCATGTGGATTGACAATACTTACAAAATGCAATTTAGATTGAAAATACTTGACAAAATGTAATTTAGATTCAAAATATCCACGAAATGCAATTGAGAATCAAAATATTTGCAAAATGCCCAACAAACAAAATGCAATTTAGATTTAAAATTCTTGCAAAATGCGGTTTTGGTTGAAAATACTTACAAAATGCAATTGAAATTCAAAATACTCACTAAAATGCCCTGAAACCTACATTGAAAGACTTACTAAAAAGCAATTTAGATTGTCAATCTTTACAAAATGCAATTGAGGTTGAAAACAATCGAAGTAATTTAGATCGAAAAAACTTACAAAATGCAACGTAGATTAAAAATACCTACAAAAAAATTCTAAAGGGAATTTAGATACACGGGGAAACAAGTAACAAAAACAGTGCGGGAATCTTAAAGAGAAAAGGAAATATAATGAAAAGAAAACAAGAGGTCTGACCCCTCGAAGAATGAGGTATCAGGAAAGATGAGACAAGGGCCAATTAAGGCGGGAAAGTGAAAGACTCCCTAGGCCTTGGATACCCTAATTCCGTCGGGGTTGGAAAAGAACAAGAGTTGACCAAGGGAGGTCGACAGGAAAGAAGACAGAGAGGAGCCCGGCACAAGTAAGTGGAAGCAATGCCGGACTCAGCTGGAGTCCCGTGGTCGCCAACCCACGTCCCACAAGATGTGAGCCCCTGGGGGAGCATCAGAGGTAAATACAACTATGTTCTAAACGCAATTAAACACTGTTTAATAACACTTGTCACTTATCTTTCTACAACATTATAGGACGTCACCCTGGCAACACCGGGTACAAGAGCTACTACATAATAAAAGGATGAAATTAATTGAGAGTGAAGGGAAAATGATAAACCTTCAAAATCATAAAAGTATGAATCGTCCTTTTCTATTCAAGATTTCACCTCTTGCTGTTTATAAATTAAGTGAAGACTTCATTTAGCTACAAAAAGAGAAATTTGTCAACGCTGTTCGTGAGAGTAGCGGACTACGCGAAGATGTGTCGATTTTTTCTGGATATCAAGACATGGTACCCATTACAATAGGTAGCTTCCTAGAAACAACTGGACAGTCATCTGATGAGACTGAAAACGATCTTAATAAAATACATTTAGAAGGATTGCTAGAAGAAGACAAAAGAAAAAAAATTCTCCAACTCATTGAAATTTTACGAGAAGGAAATCATAAATATGATGGAAATTCACCAAGCAATTACTTTTTTCAAGAATCCAAGAATTAATCTGAAACTCACTGCATGAAAACTTTGTGTTATCTACTGTATTTGTCGAAGCTATACCCCCATTTTTTTTCAAAACTAATAGAATGCTTTGTATTTTTGTTTCTATTAGGCTACAATAATTCAGTTATATTTCGAACAAATCATAAATGCCCGTATTACTAACTTAATTTCAGTAATGTAGACTCATTATATTCATTTTAGAATGTATGCTCCAAAACTTCCAGATATTAATCTAAGTATTGTACTCAACCAACACCGATGAACAATCCTTTCTTGGTATAACAATGGAAACAGATCTTAGTTGAAAAAAAAAGACATAATTAAACTACAATCTAAATTAAACAATGCAATAATTGTATTAAAGGAGCTAAGACAGGAAGTTAACATTAATATCCTGTTACCAAATTATTATGCCCTGTTTCACTCCCACCTGGTCAATGATATACCGGTACATCTATATAGCAATCCAACAAAAGAAGTTTTAAGCAATATTTTTATCCTGCAGAAGAGAGCAATCCGTGTTATGTTTGGTTTACACCCTCTAAATTCTTGTAGGGACTATTTTAGAAAAATTCCGAATAATGATATTACCATCATTGTACTTCCTCAATTGCTCTATGTACTGTATATTAAGTGAAAAATTCTAACTGGAAATACCAATATTGTGAAAAATTCTAACTGGAAATACCAATATTGTGAAAAATTCTGTTCTACATTCGTACAACACTAGAAACAGAATGGATGTTCACTGTCTATATTATAAAGGAGCTTTCAGAAAGAAAAAGAAGATCCCTTGTATAAAGACTCCAAATATTTTAAGTCGTTGCCCCTAACTCGAAGAGATGTCAGCACCATTTCCACATTTAAATTTACATTTAAAAAATGACTCACAGACAAGGCAATGTATTCCATAGAAGAATCCGAGACAATGTGCACATATACATGAGTGTTTGATTTTGTATATTGATCATTGTTTATACCTGTACCCCTGTAATTTTGTATTTTATGATTTGACGACTCCCATATGTGTATTAACATATTACCATGGAGAAATAAAGAAATGAATGAATGAAAAGTCTATATAGATCAATCATTGGTATAAATCTTAAATTTTAAGAACAGTAGGCTCTTTAGTTCGCCACGCTCGCTCAAGACACATGCTGGGAAGGTACCTTGTTTCAAGTTCCGAGGTACCTACCCCGATTCTAAACTCTACACTTACACACACCACTAGAGTCTACTTAAAAACACAGGTTATTGGATAAACTGAACTCGGAGTCAATGCAGGGCTGATAACCACGATGTCCCAAGCTCCTCGAATGAATGAAGAACAAAACAGTGTGTTGGTTTCCTAAAACGCTTCTGGCCAAGGAACAGATACTGAAGGGGAGTGCAACGAAGAAGAACTTGGGTGCTTTTCGCATGTGCTCATAACGTCAGGAGACGTCAAAAAAGGTTCTGCACTGTACAAATCATTCTACACTGAAAGTAGCAGGAGCTTCATACAAGGATGCTTGTATACACAGTAACAGCCATGATTTAGGTAAGAGTTCTACAAAACAAAGATGTATCAGATTTTTCCTAATTTTGTTTCATTTTTTCGTGTATATTTACTTGCTTATTTTACGGTTTAATTGTGTTTTGAAATCCAGGCTCTGGTTATCACCAACTTAGAACTACATTTGTCTGTCAAAAATTTAGAGTTGAAAGCACACTTTGAAATTTATGACAATCTACGAAAGTTTTAAACATAATTTTCCGTATAAGAACTAATATTCACATTCACATTCAGTCAAACAAGGAGATAAATGAAATATAGACATTTCTGCTCTTTGATTTTGTATGAAATGACACACATTTTGTGAATTGATATTATTTTTAGTCGGTCAACACAATGTAATCCCAAATACGTTACTGAGACATGCAAGAAACGCACACTGAACAAATTACCGGACTTCAAAGCTATCTATAAACATTATACAAAATTGTAATGCAGCCAAATGGCCATACATCAATTAAATCAAACTATGAAATATTGTACTTTTCTGAGTTAATAAAACGGAAAGGCCACAAATGAATGGTGATTTAGTCTTCTGAGCTTAGTTTCATGATTGCAAAAAAAAAGCAAGCTTGTAGTTTAACGTGACCGTTAATCGCGAGATCATGAGCCACGGGACCTCCTTTTTACGTGGAATCCGAACCACAGGACATGGCATTTCACTTCGCAAATCTCACATGCATTGACCGGGAATCGAACCCGGACCGCCTTGGTGAGAGGCATACAGCTAGACCGCTGAGCCACCACGCCCCCAGTTTCATGATTGATTTGGTGTGTTGTTAATTTATTTATTTTCTTTGTGCATGCTAGCATATAGTATTTTGGGCATTCTTCATTACACAGTTTGCACACGCGCTCTTCATAGGCTGTATGATACAAGCTCGTGCTGCTCACCTTGTGATGGAACCCATGGATTGCACTTCTCATCACTTGATTGGGGTTAGTCCAACTCCTGCCAGTCATGGCATTCGTGCAGTAGAAGTGATCGTCTATTTCCTCCCTCTTTTGTTGTCTTTCTGCTAGTAGTTTGTTGTATGCCTAGTTGATGGTAGATCTATACTCATTTTGTGTACATATACAAATGAATTTACGTTCTCATCATAATTTCAACTTCGAGCCAAGTGGAGTTCGAAGATAGTTCCATTTGGAGGTTTCATCCATGTGACGTCTTTGTTATATTTGCATTTTAATACGTTTTAATTAGCTACATTACTTATTATTAGCTTATTATGGATATGTATGTCAGAGGCAGGGAATTTTCTTTTTTTAGTAAATTGGTGTAATTTTTTGAAGATTATGGGCATTTTCTTAAGCATGCATGGACGTGCAGCACATAAAGCATTCAACTTTTCTTCCCCGAGTCTATTCATGCCACTGCGTTAGATGTAGGTTCGTAACACATTCACGAAATATATGGAGATTGTCATCTTTGTCGGCACTCCTCCTCGCCCGATATTCAATTTGTTTTTCTCCGGGTCGTAAAGATGTGTGGTAATCTCAGAGGAGATCGACCGACTCATCGTCTGGGTGTCGAGAACAACACTGCTCAGACCAACAGCACAGAACATACATACGGGCCGATAACTTAGATGTTAGGCCCCTTAAAACAGCAATATTATCATCATCATCAGAACACACAATTTGAATAAAACACCAACATACGTGTGCGTGGAGGTGTAAGTGATGGGATGTGTGCTTGGCGCTGTTCCTGACGCCGCGTGCTTGCCTTCGCAGTTAACATACGTGGGGGCGATCTCGGGGCACAGAGAAATCTTTTTTGGCGGTGAGGATCACCACATCCATTGCATCTGGTGTCATTCGTGCATTGAGAAGCAGAGTGGTGTAAGCGCTGGCAGTTAAAACATTGTATAATGAGCGTTGGGCGTCGTCGTGACGCCTGTTTCTTTGTTGATGTAGTGTTAATTCCGGTTATTGAATGGTTGGTTGTTGGTGGTTGCCAGGTCTTTGTTTGGTTTGGCTTGCCTAGTGGGTTGTTTGAGTGGCTCTGCTTGTGAATGTGTATCTTGTTGGAATGTGCTGAGATTTTCATTTGTGTTTGTTTGTGGGTGTGTTTTGAAGTTGTTTGTAGTCTTGGTGTCAAATGTTATGCGTTTGAGTGAACCGCTGTTTGGTTTAAGGTGTTGTTTGTCTCCTCATGTACTTGTTTAGATGTGATTGATGTATCTGTTTGTGTTTGTGTGCTGCATAATACAGTAGGTAAGAGTTCCATGTTTCACACATAGAGACATTTTGTACTACTCTGTACATGTTTTAGTGAAGCATAGTGACTGCTTGTTACACACATGGCCTACTCTACAGTCTAATGGTGTAGTACTCACTATATTTGGATGTCGCAGCTTCAACAGCTCTCCGATTTCTGACTGGAACAGCTTTCTATTCAGGCGCCCCTGGAAAGATAAACAAGGCAGGTTAAATGGGTTCTTGTTGTTCCTGCTTCATTTTAGTGATTATGAACAACGTGAATGGTGTGTGATATCGTGTGTTATTGAGATGTCTGGATAAAGGACTAGAATTAGGAAAGGGTCATTGAGGCTTAAAACCAAACACAATTCTACCATTCCCATGAATACAGTAAGTTTATGTGGAAAATACGTGTTAATCCACGCCTGGATCAATGAATTCAACCTCAGTACGTGTCTTGTGTGATTCCTACTCCTGTCAACGTCATGGCGTAGTGATTAGCGTACATGTCTGTCATCTCAGAGGTCCTGGCTCAATTCCCGGCTCTGCCGTAAAATGTTATTCTGGTCTGATGGCTGAAATGGGGTTCACTCAGCCGCGTGAGGCAGAACTGAGATTCCTACCTCAGGCATACTTGAAGTAGTTTTCATTGGTTTCCCTCTTATACTCCAGGCAAATGCTGGAATGGTAATATCTTAGGGCCACGGCCACTTCATACCCAAATCCTTCCACAATTACAGATACACACACTAGTACAGACTTCACAGTGTCACAGGTTATCAGACAAATTCTACTCACACCCAAATACACGGGGGATACATGACCACGATATCGGAAAGAATAAAAAACAACAACAACAAACAACTGTCTTGACAGATACTGGCTGAACACCTCATCCACATGGAATATTTTAAAGTCCAAATAACCCTACATACTCTCCCCATTATTTATCATTTCTAAGATATAGCCTAACCCTATTTAAATAATGATTAAGAAGGCTTTAAATACCGTCTCAACTATTCTACAGCATATTTTTATCACGATGTTAAATGCAGCTGGCCGATGCACACGTAAGAACCGAGTGGAAAATCCCCGCGTGACGGTCCTGGCATATACAGTAACTACAGCCCAGTATAAACGGATTGGGCTCCATCTGGGCCTTGCGATACAGCTGTAAGGCAGTATTGAGAGCAGTGGACACTTGAAGATAAGCACACAAGGTAACAAGCCATCGCATGGTCCCAACAGGTCACCATTAGAAGAACGGTTTCGTCCGCCGACGAGCACTAGCACTCCTCAGAGAGTCATTGTTTAGCATTCTTTGCAGACCCGAGTCTTTGCCCAAACCATTAACAGACGCTAAATGGAAGGAATCGGGAGTCCAGCTATTTACAGCCAGTCTCCACAGACGTCTTTTGCAGTGGTGTTATTGACGAGAAATCTAGGCTGCTGTGAACTAGAACAATTTTAATGAATCCAGCTTCTGTGAGGGAGGCGACAACGTTCGTGTTCGAGTCTGGCGGTCTCAATCCCGCCTTTGCTGTGGAGTAACACACCACCTCAACAACTAGTGTGTTGGTCTCGATAGCCATCACATACGACAGGTATGTTGTTAGTCGAGGACAAATTAAAACACAGCGATTTGCGCACGACATCCTGCGGTCATATCAGTTTCCTTTCAAAGCAGAGCTTACAACAGGAATTCTCCAGCAGGACATTGCGCAAGTGCACACGGGAAGGGTTGCTCATGAGTGCATCTGTCTGGATACCAAGCTTCCTTGGCCTATCTGGTCATTAACGATCAAGAATTTATGAGATCACTTGTGAGTGTCACCTTTGCTAGCGTACAAGTGTGCGTGATATAAAGGCCCAGCTGAACAGCTATGTTTTAATATAGCGTACAATGCTTTACGACTCCCTTTCTATTTCAATACACACTATATTCAAACGCCACGTTAAGTCCTGAGAAAAATATCCCTCCGCGCGTATCCTCTTTCTGTCTCTTCTTGTTTTTCCAGCATGGAAACTGAGTCTAGACTGTCCACTCTAGATTGTCATCCCTCAACCTAAATTTAAAATCATTTGTTTGCACCTTTTACTCTACTTATATCCACTTTTATTAAGTTACCTTTGAAGTATTTGATCGGTGATTCAAGCTTTACAGCTGCAGTTGTCTACACTGTGCAATCGTAACAGTGTTGCCAACCTTTGAGCCTGATTTGCCACAAAATCGAATCACTCGGGTGCTCCTTTGTCTCTCAAACAAGGTTTATACACAGAAAAATGTAATATAATATCAAATTCATACTGAATCACTCTATCGTTACAAATACAACTAAAAATATATATTCACACACACAAGTCATCAAATAAAATTAAAATTGATAAAGCTCCCAATTAACGTGAAAATTATGAAAAGTAATCAGCTTATGGAAACGTAGCAACATGCGCAGGAAAATATTGTACGCCAAATCAAGCAGAAAAAGTGGGAACTATTACCTGGCACGCAAGTCTCTTCACAGACCAGAACATCACAGTCACTACAGAAGCACAGATTACCAAACATTCCCATGTACAGGGGCTGATTATCAAGATGTTCCAAGGCCCTAAAATGATTTAACAACCTTTCTAACCGTACGTTGTCTAGTATCAAAGCTGGAGACGGCCAGACTGGGGATATTGAGATGTGTACTTGTTACCCCACTAACATTGTCCTGTAACTCTCATTTGCACTAGTCAAGCTCCATTCAGTCCAACAACTCCTTGATGGTATGTTTATTTACTGGAGTGTTGACCTACGTAAGCCAAACAGCGTCGGAGTGAACACCAACATAATGTAGATCTCTGAAGAAAATATTGAAATAATTAACTATGATAACATACGTGATGAAGAGTTTTTATTGCTGTTCCTTCTATGTTGTTGTTGTTGTTATTGTTGTTGTTGTTGTTGTTGTTAATAATTAATTTTAGGGACTTAGTAATCAGCTCCATGTAGTTGAGTGTTGAGCTCCTTTCCGTGAAGTTATTAGATTCAACTTCACGATGTTGGCATGTCAAAGAACCCATTTGAATTCAGTAGGCCGTGTTCAGAATGGCAAAATTAATCTCGGGAGTTTCCGCCAACACAAAGTTCCTAATGTCTCTACTAGAAAGCGCCATAGTGTTCAAGGAGCTTAGATATCTAACCTCCTTGACTTTCATAGTGGTTCAAGGATCAACGAAATTCGACATGGAAGCTACCCTCTGGATGTCAAATAACAAAGCTTGCACCCGGCATCCGAGGCCATACGATTTTATTATTATTATTATTATTATTATTATTATTATTATTAAACCTGGCATTTAACTGGAAGGAGTGTGGAAAAACGGGGGAAAACTGCACTCAGGATAGCCATTGTCAGCGCCGGGATTCAAACCTGCAATCTCCGGACTTGCTGAAGATGCCCTCACGGCCGTGGTGCACGATTTAACAAGCACGGCTACACCGCGGGACATTTTGTTGTTGTTCCATTTAACCCCTCAGGCCGGCTATTTAATCCGGAGGTGTTAACTTCTCCGGCGGTATTTAAATTGAAGCTCAGCAGAGGTTTAGACACCAACAAGGTAAAAAATTAATAATGTTAAATCTACGAAATATAACGTAATGAAAATTTTAGGAATACTTACCGAGATCATGTCCAATGTTTCTCAGTAATATATGTGACGACTGCTTTTCAGGGATGTCCATGATCACAAGCAATATTTACAAAAATATAATAATTTGATAAGTTCCACATTTGATATTTGTTTCAGGTTTACAACGAAAGCAAGATATTTACATGATAATGCTCAATCTACATAATATACATAATATTCGGGTAACATTTCCAGGAAAAGCTGAATTTTGAAAAGCTTTTTAGGCCCCGTATACGTATCCCGTGTAGCCTATAATTGTCAACAAAATGTAAATATCGCAATATTAGTTCAAACCTGTCCCTTGGCATTGTTCGAGGGAATTTATCCCTGGTGAATTAGCTCTTTAGGGTAGGTTTCTGCATTATCCCCATCAACATTACAAGTCCCAAGAACACATAAATGCTGCCCCCTGTCACTGACTCCCACTTCCTGGAGCGCGACCTTGGTTTCAAGGGCGCGCCAACTATACATTCTGCCTCGTACATATTTGTTTCTCAAACAATTAGTTCAATCACTTTGTCGTCGAAAAACAGATAAAAAGAATCTAAAACAGACGTGAAATGCTTTCCTGTTCGCGGCATACCCGTGAACCTCTCGCCACAAAACACTGAACAGCGGTCGTTGTTATTACAGCTGAAGCTATTTCTTCTTCATCAGCGCTGTCTGCCACTTCACCAATAACATCATGCTGTGTGTGCATAGTCCGTATCACTACCGAAAATATCACCTCCCTGTACATCACTTCCACTACTGTCACCTACCAAACGAATAATCTCTGCACCCGTAAGATAATGAGACAGCCCGGCAATTATTTATCTGCGACTGAGTAGCCTCTAGCCTACGAACCAAAAAATTATCTACGTAGTATTTGCTTTCGGTGCTTCCCCTTCATAAGTGGCAAAAATTATCAAGTTAGACATATTTCCCAAAACATTCTCGAGATGGCAGGAGAGACAGTGGTACCTTCTAAAGCAACTAACTTCATGCTTCAAACTATATAGAGCGCGTTTCATGTTATTTCACTGATCGATATGAGTCGTCAAAAGCAACGGATATCGACCAACTTCGTATTAGTTCTAATTATGAAACAGAGATGGCATGAAAGTACATAACTTCTCGGTTCATAACGTGAAAAAAAAGATCCCGCGAAGCAGCAGTGGTTCATGTGTAATAGGCATTCTAACTTCCGCCTCCACTGGCTCAACGAGTCGAGTCCAGCGGACGTACACAGGGGGAGCCACTCCGGGCTCCGCGCTTCGGTTTGCCAGAGCATAGGCTGCTGCGTGACGTCTTCGGTTGGGTACTGTCGTGGCGACCATGTATAACAAACAGTTCTCAGCTGTCTCTAGAAACAAAAAGGGACGCTTTTGAAGAGAAATATGCATGTGGTAGTCCTCGCATGCCCTTCTGCAGTCAACTAATACCCTATAAAGGGCGTATCTCTACATTCTGTACCATTAAACTTGCTACCCTCCTGTCAGGAGACTGATAAAATAACCCGGTCAATGCATGTGAGATTTTCGAAGTGAAATGCCATGTCCTGTGGTTCGGATTCCACGTAAAAAAAAGGAGGTCCTGTGGCTCATAATCCCAAGATTCACGTTTATGTGAAACTAATAAACAGAACTCCAAAATGGTAATGTTGAAAATTAATCAGTGATATACAATTTTCAAAAGAAAAATCAGTGAGGTAAACAACATTGAACCAAGTGCTAAACGGTTATCGGAGTCCCAAGTCAGACTACTGTGTGACCTCCACGTAGTGTAGCGGTTAGTATTCGTGGCTGTCCGGGTACACTCAGCCTCGTGAGGCAATTTGAGAAGATGTGGGTTCGATTCCCACCTCAGCCAGCCTGGACGTGGTTTTCCATGGGTTGCCACTGCCGGGTTGGTTCCTAACTTAGGCCACGGCTGCCTTCTTCTCAATCCTCATCTGATTTACAACTACACAAAGATGCCACAGGTTACCAGACAAATTTAACACACACCCAAGTGCACGGGGCTAAATGGCCACGATGTCCAAACTCCTCAAATGAATATTTTGGGCTGCACCCAACTGATTTACTACTTCTTGAAAAGTACTGTAGTTTTAAATAAGGAATATAATAAAATACTAAATAATCAATAAGCTAATTGCATTGGACAGTTAAATTCTTTGGCATTGTATCGTGCAAATAACTTGAAACGTGGGAGTATTCTGGACTCTCATAATATGCATAGATCATAGACTACAAATGCACATCTTTTAAATAGGTTAAATATCTTAGTTCTCAGTTCTTAAAATTTTCTAGGATCAAGCACACCCTCGCAGGAAGTTGTAGTACAGTTACAAAAGTACTCTCACGCTTACGAAACTATAGGGTCTTTCTTATCGGTGTAGTAATATATAGGCTGGCTGCGTGGCCCAGCGGTAACGTTCTCGCCTGCTATTCCCAAGGTTGCTGGATCGAATCCTGGTGCAGTCGGCTGGCATTTGAGGGTAAGCAAATGCGAGGGAGCCGTGTTAACAGATTTACTGGCACGATAATGATCCCCTTAGAGGCAAAATTCCGGCACCCCGGCGTCTCTAAAAGCAGCAGTTAAAAGGGACGTTCAACCAATAACATTAATTATATTATCTAGCAATATAGCAGCTGCATTAATGTAATCTCTCGGCTGTTAGTCACCCGGCTACGTGCGCATTTTGCCCGCTTTATTGCTAGACCGATAAAAATGTCTTTGTAATATTGTGAGCATCTGAGTTATAGTCGACTTATCTTGGTATTGAGTCATCTAACGTGCTCGGCAGAAGTTGAAAATTAAAACTTGCTACCAGTTGCATCGGTAATTCTTCTCCAGTGAAGATGACGTTTCGCTAGATGCAATTAAGTACTTTGCCGGTTATGTGGCATTCAAGAGTACGGTAGGTTCATTGATGAGAGTTTAAGTGTGAAGGGGGAACATTTGTATGTAACAGACGAGAGCAGGGATGATTGGATGCCCATCATTTCAAAGGGGACTTACTCGTCCAACACATGAGTGGCTCCATAAAATGATTGAATTTGAAGTTTTGTTCGGTTCTTTTCATGGACGAACTACACACATCAAAAAAAGTTTTGCATCACCTCGGTTCCAAGAGTTCCGGAACCTTTAAATACAAAGGGAATAGAGATCAACACAAACAACATTTCAGCTCGTTTTATTGCTCATGAGACCCACACATTGCATGTTGTACCATCATACAGCTAGACTTTCAGCATTTGTGGTCCAGATTGCAGTACACACCACTACCTCTAATACCCAGTAGCACGTCCTCTTGCATTGATGCATGCCTGTATTCGTCGTGGCATACTATCCACAAGTTCATCAAGACACTGTTGGTCCAAATTGTCCCACTCCTCAACGACAATTCGGCGTAAATCTCTCAGAGTGGTTGGTGGGTCAAGACGTCCATAAACAGCCCTTTTGAACATATCCCAGGCATGTTCGATAGGGTTCATGTCTGGCGAACATGCTGGCCACTGTAGTCGAGCGATGTCGTTATCTTGAAGGAACGCATTCACAAGATGTGCACGATGAGGTCGAGAATTGTCGTCCATGAAGACAAATGCCTCTCCAATATTCTGCCGATATGGGTGCACTATGGGTCGGAGGATGTCATTCAGGTATCGTAAAGCCGTTTCGGAGCCTTCCATGACCACCAGTGGCGTACGTCGGCCCCACATAATGCCACCCCAAAACATCAGGGAACCACCACCTTGCTGCACTCGCTGGACAGTGTGTCTAAGACGTTCAGCCTGACCAGGGTGCCTCCAAACACGTCTCCGACGATTGTCTGGTTGAAGGCATATGCGACACTCATCGGTGAAGAGAACGTGATGCCAATTCTGTGGGGTCCATTCAGCATGTTGTTGGGCCCATCTGTACCGCGCTGCATGGTGTCGGGGTTGCAAAGCTGGACCTCGCCATGGACGTCGGGAGTGAAGTTGCGCATCATGCAGCCTATTGCGCACAGTTTGAGTTGAAACACGACGTCCTGTGGCTGAACGAAACGCATTATTCAACATGGTGGCATTGCTGTCAGGGTTCCTCCGAGCGGCAATCCGTAAGTAGCGGTCATCCACTACAGTAGTAGCCCTTGGGCGGCCTGAGCGAGGCCTGTCATCGACAGTTCCTGTATCTCTGTACCTCCTCCATGTCCGAACAACATCGCTTTGGTTCACTCTGAGACGCCTGGAAACTTCCCTTGTTGAGAGCCCTTCTTGACACAAAGTAACAATGCGGACGCGATCGAACTGCGGTATTGACCTTCTAGGCATGGTCGAACTACAGACAACATGAGCAGCGTACCTTCGTCCTGGTGGAATGACTGGAACTGATCGGCTGTCGTACCCCCTCCGTCTAATAGGCTCTGCTCATGCATGGTTGTTTACATCTTTGAGCAGTTTTAGTGACATCTATGAACAGTCAAAGGGACTGTATCTTTGATACAATATACACAGTCAACGTCTATATGCCGGAGATCTGGGAACCGAGGTGATGCAAAACTTTTTTTGATGTGTGTATATCAAAAAGAAAAATGTAATGATCTACCTGACCACCTTAATAAAATCAAAATTCCCGGAAGTGTATGAGAAGATAATTCGTTTATACGTGAGGACAAGGACTTTTATAAGAATCCGTCACCTGAATAGGCATATCAAGATCAAATTACTGGAGAAATATGCAGCAATAAAGGACAAACTCTGGGTCGTTTCGTCATCTAAAACTCAAGTCGCATAAAAGGTAAGTGTTTATAAACTGATCATTTTCATACCAATGTTACATTAATAATGTATGTTGTTGGGACTGGGACATCTTGATCATCAGCTCCGTGTACTTGTCTTCAATTTGTAATCCGTGCTTTTAAGGTGACTGTTGTAATGTGTGTGTGACCGTAATTATTAGGGACGGAAATGGGGTAAGTGCTCCGGAACTTGAAACAAGGTAGGCTACTATCTCGGCATTTGCCTGGAGAGAGTGTGGAAAGCCGCTGTCAGCGCCGGGATTTCAACCTCTGAACTCCCGACTTACTACAGCTTCCCATCGCGGTCGTAGTGAGCAATATAACGCGCTTGGCTACACCGCAGGATCGCTAAAGCATGATTATGTAGCCTATCGCTATTGCTAAATTTCGTATTTCCATCCTTTGCACGTCTTTTATTGTGATTTGTGAGGCTTCTTTTAAGCTCAGCTGATACTAAGGTGCGGTAGCGTAGTTAATCTAAAATATTTTTTGTGTGTGTTTATGAAGTATATTTCGCATTATAAACCAATATATTGTTTATACCTTTCTCTTTATAATGCGCATATTGCCATTATTGTGATTGAATACCACGAGCGGAAAAGAGAAGCGAAATATGACTGTGTTTCCCGTAAGAATGCATTGTAAATATCAGCTGGCATGCGCCTGCTACATCCGAGCTGCGTCACAGCTTATCAGCCAATGGGAGCGAGAGGCGTCTACTTACCTTGGGACGTACAGTGCACGGCGAACCGGCTTGAGGGGTGGGCATTTTGTTGTTGTTCCATTTAATAGCTTGCGACATCGTGATTATCAGAGCCATGAACCCGGGTGTGCCTGCATCCCTGCGTTGTGTATTATCATGACCAGGCTTCGGATAATTATGCACTTAAAAATGCCAAAATATGCATGCAAATATGCACTAAAAAGTGTCTAAATAAGCACTAAAATATGCATTAAAATTAAACGTAAATAATAATATCAATTAGTGGTTTATATGACAAGAAATTAATGTTACATATTAGATATTGTCAAAATAAAGAAAATTACTTACAATACTACAATAGATTGCTCCAGTTTGTCAATAAAATTTACAAGTCTTGATTACGCTTAATCACTGCATGATGTAATAGGTTTTCAAACTCAAACTTGCGCCTATTTTCACTGAAAATGACTTTGTACTCAGAAAACACTCTCCACATCACATGCCACAATTGGAGCATACTCCAACTCAACGAAAGTAAGACTGACAAGAACTAATTGTGCATGAAAGGTAACTATTTACGGAATTAGGAAAAGATAACCTGCTTTACGGGAAATACCAAGAATCAGTCCCCACCTAATTGCATTGCAGGTAGACAAAGCTATGGCCGGATGTAGGGCTAGTGTTGCTAAATTTAAACACAATACAAACCCACCACTGCTCAACATTCCTATTACCTGAAATATATGTCAAATATTCCAAAAGTGTCCTGCAGAAGCTGATGTCTACGCTCAAGATTAAGAATGTTTTTGAAATATGCACTAACAGGAGGAAAACCCTATATATGCACTGTTAAGTTAAAACTGTCCCAAATTTGCAATTGCATATGCAATATGCAAAATGCATAATTATCCGAAGCCTGATCGTGACCTTAAGTTAGGTACCATCCCTGGCAGGACTGCAAGTGGTATATAGGAAGAGCCACTTCTCGGATGGCTAACGTGCGATTTGAAACCGTTGGCTTCACAAGCCTTAATGAACTACGAACTGACACTAAGACCAGAATGACTTTTCTTGGCTAAATCGATAATCGAACCCAAGGCCTTTGGAACGGAAGTACCCCTAGTCCACGGAAGGTGACTATATAAACATTTACACTGTGCTTTTCATACTGATGTGAAATAGGTTCACCTTGCATTAGACGATACTTGACTTAATAAAGTCGACGGTATCTTTTAATTAGGTTAGTTCGGGGATGATAAAAGCTAAGATGTTGATTGACTGGCAAGGATTAAAGAATTAACTTCTGAAGCTCTCATCATAATTAAATCTCAAATTCATTGCGTTATTCTAAAACTGTTTCCGGGTTAGTTAAGTTTTCCTGCATCAGCAGACAACAGAATAGCTGGCTCATCTAATCCGGTGGCACGGATGTGTATCGATTGTTCTGTCACTCCACCACAGACGCGTTCTTAAAATATACTACTGTTGAAGGTGCCGGCCCACGCCCGTAGGAAGAAATCCATTGAATTCATTTAATTTAACAGGTGGGAAGTAACTAGGGGTTTTATGACCCTCACGCATAAAGTGCTCTATTTACTGGTCAGTATCAATTCGTTAACACCCACCAGCATAGTCGAGACCTCTAAAGCAGTGTTTCCCAAACTTGTGTGTGTGTGTGTGTGTACCCCTTTAAGAGATGATAATCTCTCGCGTACCACCTGATGGTTGGGAGATATAGTAATTATAACCCCCCACCACCGTAACTATAACCCCCCTCACCACCTCCACCACCATTACGTAGCAGACCAAAAGACGGATTTTAAATTGTGTTTGTTAGAGTTAGACTGTTGGAGTTATAGTAATAATAATATAAAGTGTGTCCAGTTTTTTAAAATTTTATTTATTACATTAAATATTCAATTCAAACTTTCAGAAGTGACACTGTACAAATAATATTAATAAAAGAACTCTTTAATAATTAAACATTAAAACAAAGTTCTACTAACAACTTCATTGTGGAGGATGAGCCTGAAGATTAGAAGCCAACTTAGGAAAGTCTGGTTTAAGATTGCTGAGTCTCAAACAAAGATCGTTTTCCACTGTAAGGAGCTTATTCCGGTATTTATTCTTGAGATACGGTAAACGAGTGAAGAAAATGCAGTCTCACACAAATACGAAGTAGTAAAGGGTAGTAAAAATCTAACTGGTTTGACAGCCTGCACGCCTTTCAAGCCAAAAGTTCACAGGAGTCATTTTTGAAAAAGTTTGCCTTAGTTATGAATCACAATTCAATTCATAAAACTGCTCCTTATCTTTGGCCTTAAAGTCTTCCGGCAACAAATCACATGTGTTTATATTTTAAAATTTTATATTTTATATTTTTAATTTTTTTGTAACGTATCTAATATTTTTTTATATTTCTCGTAACATCACTGCGTACCACTGCAGCAGTACGATCGTACCACCAGTGGTACGCGTACCACAGTTTGGGAAACGCTGGTGTAAAGCACGCTCCACAATTGGACTAGCAATCTTAATCTCGGAAATCCGAGGTTCAGATTTCGACACTGACAGTGGTCATCCTGAGTGTGGGTTTCTTCCGGTGTTTTGCACACTTACGCCAGGCAAATGTCTAAATAATATCTTATTTCAAGCCCAAGTGCTCTACAATAACGCAGGTTATTAAATAAATTGAATATCATACCAGAATACACGAAACTGCGTACCAATATGTCACAAGTCCCTAAATGGAACAACAGCAGTTATTTTTAATATAGGGCAGATGATTTTGATGTTCCGCTTTTATACCTACAAATCTCCACCTCACTGCTAGCATCCTCGATATTTTTTCTTAATTTATTCATCTATTTATTTATTTATTTATTCAACTATTCATTTATTAATATGCTAGCTGTACCCGGCATGCGTTGCAATGCCGATCAAAGAAAGTGTTGGCGTTGTAACTTTGTTAGTTGAAGTGCTTTTCGATACACAATATATATTTTTCTTTTCTGCCTCTAAACTTTTTTAAAATGGATTTACTAATAAATTCAGAAACATTTGTGGGAGCGTGCAAACCAACTCACTAAAGTTTCATCGCAATCAGATGATTGGTGTATGAACGCATACGGCATTTTGTTTAAACAATTCGCGCACCGTCGCTCAATTGTTGAATCTACTCGTGCGCTACCTATTGTAAAATGGATTTACTAAGTTAGAAACCTTCGCGGGAGTGGGAACGACAATTCACCAAAATTTTTATCGCAATGGGATGAATGGTATATGAACTTATGTGGGACTTTGTTGAAACGAATCGTGCGCCAACACTCATTTGTTGAAACTACTCGCGTTATCTATTGTAAATTGGATTTACAATTCCTATAACCATCCTGAGAGTGTGCACAACAACTCAGCAAAATTTGATCGAAATCGGATGAATGGTATATGAACGCATAAAAGACGAACATGCAAACATTCATTTTCATATACGGTATATAATATAGTAGATTAAGTAATTTATTTATGTATTTATTTGTGTGTTTATTTATTTATACTATTCAATCTCTGCTTCATTACGGTTACACTTGTCATGTTTTATTCTGAATGGATCTGTGAAGGCTTCTAAATTCTATGGTTTAAACAGCCATTTGATCCATTCCCTACCACCCCACTGTTATTCCATAGTTATTGCATGCTCGTTGTAAACATGGGTTTTACGTGGCAACTGAAAGGTGCCAAGTTCAGTCAGGTCACGGTTATGCTACATGCGTGAACCCGTTCAATCGGTTATGGGCAGACTCAAATGCTGATATGCTGAACTCTTGTCACAAAGCAAGGAATGGCACAGTCGGCAGTGATGTTACCAAGAACTACTCTCAGCATCTACAAAATTCCAGTTTCATCCAAAACGACTACTGTGTAAAGCACATACTCGATAATACAAACCCCATTTATCCTAAATTTCGAATAACCCAGACAGAAACTCAAAATTAAAGAGCCAGAATTGTATAAGCTAGGTTGCAATTTCAACCACCTCTTTAACTATTCTAGGTATGGTATTCTGCATACAATTGGCAGATGTATAACCAAAAGTATGCTTTGTTGTCGTCAGTTCATTTTCGGGCTGCCAGTCCAATGGTGTTGAGGGTAGGATCCCTGCCTATCACCCGGAAGCCCCGGCTCCATCAGGGATTTTAGAAACTGACATGATGGCTGGAACGGGGTGCACTCTGCCTCGTAGGACAATTTAGTAGCTGTCGGACAGAAGCAGATTCCTGGTCACGGAAACAAAGATTAACGGCGGAGGGGTCGAACACACCACCCCTCAAACTGTAAGTTGAATAGCTTGACAGCGGTCGCTTGATAGGTCAGGGTCCTTCATGGGTTTTTTCATTTTCGGGGCTTGGGACATCTTGGCAATCAGACCCGTGTACTTGGTGTATGTTGGTGTATTTCTTTGGTGACTGTGCATATGTCTGGAGGAAGTGTGAAAGTAAATGGAGGGGGCTAATCACACTGAGGATGGCAGCTGTAAAGAATGGGATTCAAATCTTGGATGTACAGACTTCCATCTCCCCTCCCCTCCTTGCTATCGTGGGGCGTGGCCTAACTCACTCCGCTACGCTGCGGAGTTAGTCTAAACTGATTTAATGATAATTTTTAAGAGTGTTTCGACCACTCTGCCTTGCAAGGACGTGTCTACGATGCTCTTCAACGCTTGTTAGGATCTGTCTACTTATCTGATTTTCAAATACGGAAATACAGGATCTCACCCTCAGGGCCCAGTTTGATTAACATGATGGTGATAATTGCTGTTTTAAGGGGCCTAACATCTAGGTTATCGGCCCCTAATGGTTTGGGTGAGAGTGATAATGATGACGTAATGCAAACTAATACTAACTACGGACTTACATACTAGAAGAAGAAATGGAAAACAAAAGAAGAATAAGGTAAATAAACGGCTGGATAAAAAGAGATGCCCTCAACCCTCGAGGATTGAGGGACTTGGAAGGATGGAGAGCCACGAAAGGCAGATAGGAAAGAGAAAGAGGAGAGGGCCTGCCCCAAAGTCAGTGGAAAAAGGGGGAAAACCGGACACAGCTCAGGAAACCCTCGGGGTCGCCAACTCCAGAACTCACCAGCCATGAGCCCTTGAGGGTGTAGCACTATCCAGGGTGCACCAGAAGTGGTGGGGCTACCCACACCCTGCCACCTTTAGGGCCTTGAGCAGAAGGCAGGAGATATCATGGAAAGAAAGAGAAGGCTGACCCCTCGAAGAATGAGGGTATCACGAAATATAAGACAAGAGCCAATTAAGGTGGGAAAGTGAATGGCTTGATAGGCCTCTGATACCCTAGTACCGGAAGAGAACATGTGTTCACCAAGAGTGGTCGACAGGAAAGAAGACGGAGAGGAGCCCGGCACAATTAAGTGGAAGTAATTCCCTACTCAACTGGGGTCCCTTGGTAGCTAACCCACTGGATGTGAGCCTTTGCAGGGTTTGATTAACAGTCACGTCATGCGTTGGTTGGAATTCACTAAACAGAAGGTTCGTGGTTGTACTGTAGTCACAAGCTTGCTTCCTCGCTTTTAAAACCCACGAACATGGAATCAAATATGGTGCAGCACAATTTATATCTGAACCCACTTGATGTCGTAGTGACTAGAAGATCCGGGTTCGATTCCCGGCTCTGTCAAGAAATGCTTAATTCCGGTCTGAGGGCTGGAACGGGTTTCACTTAGTCTCGTGAGGCAGGACTGAGAAAGTTCTGCTTTAGAAGTTGCTAGCAGAAGTACCCGTTCTTCGAACGGTGTTCGGTGTTAACACCAGACATTATAATAATAATAATAATAACAATGTTATTGGTGTTACATCCCTTTTAAGTACTGTTGCTTTTAGAGACGCACCAGACATTATCAATTGAGCTACTGTTGCAATGGTTAGCGGCTTGTAATTCCTTCATAAGTTTATCAGAACGAAGTTAATTTTCTGGGAATATCACACACACTGTTAATTTAAGGGCCTTATAATGTGGTTTTCGGAGATCCTTTATAGACTCGCGATTTTTTTTGTCTCACATTGAGAAGTGCAACATATGCTTTGGTCGTCCTTCTAGGATAATTTTTATATTTCGCCTATTTTAGCATGTATTTTGAGAAGTTTCTCCCTATATCCACCCTTCTACTGTATGAAAAGTACGGTGAAGAGTTTTATAAATGATTGGTGTATTGACTCATGTTTACCATACCTAATTTTACGATGCACCAAGCATCCGAACATGAGTTATAGGCGTACATAAGGATACACGAAAGACAGACAGACAATTCTATTGTCTACAACATATCACCCAGAAATCCAAATATGGGTATATCTACCACACAGTATCAAAGAAAATCATCCTTACGATGAACCCGTATGTCGACAAAAAAATGAAAAGAAAAAAGATTAGTTGAAATGTGCTCTCAAACTAAATTCACCTAACGTGTACTTCCTGACATGAAATAGAATTGAAAGTCTTGTAGATGAAACGCAATACACGTCACATAAAAACTGACCCTCTACGTTGTGTTGGGTCCCCATACACAGGAAGACCTCTATCATAAATTATAAAAGCTTGTGGTGCATGAAAATTCAGGTTCTTTAGTCTCAAATGGCCCAAATTCCTAAAAGCCGCAAAAAATGCTGATTCAATTCAGGAATTTTTGAAAATAATGTTGTTGTTTGGAGATATAATAGACCTTATGTACTATATGTCGCACGTGAAAATTGCATGAAAAAATCCTAGATTACCCCTTGACCCCCTTAATTGCATTGGTGAATTATACAGTCTACGTTGGTTCCGTGATAACCTTATATTTGCAAACTTTCACAGAAATGTAATAAATGTAATAAATTGCTTCTTACTGAAATAGATGGAAAGTTGGATGCTACCCCTTGAGATAATGTTGTCATGGTTACGGATTTGCATTCCTTCATTAGTTTGTTAAATTAAATTAAATTAGTTTTCTGGGAATGTTTCAGAAACTGTTGGTTTAAGAGCCTTATAATGTAGTTTTCGAGGACCCTAGAGTTTTATTTCTGGCACCGAGTGGCTTTGTCTCGTCGTTGTACGCCATAATATAATACTAATAATAATAATATAATATAGGGATAGGAATATAATAGACCTGCCATACCACACCCGCAGGTGTAAATCGCGTGAAAAATTCTAGACTACCCCTTGACCCCCTTAAGCGCATTTTACATATTGATGAAATTTACAGCTTAATTTGGTTCCATAATAACCATCTAGCCGTTTGCAAACTTTCACACTAATGTAATTAATGGAATTGCATTGCGTCTTACAGCAATAGATGGACCTCTGAGAATCTGTTGCCATGGTTATCGGCTTGCATTCGTTCAGTAGTTTATTAAATTAAATTAGTTTTCTGGGAATATCTCAAAAACGGTTGGACGTAGGACCTTAAAATGTGTTTTTAGGGCCCCCGAATGTTATCTCTCACATTGAGGGGCTAAAAATGGGCTTTGTCTCGTCCTTCTACTCCAATTTCAGCATGTATTTTAAGGGGGTATGCCCCCTTTTATGATAGATACAGAGAAGAGATACATCAATGATTAGTGTCGTGCCTCTGATGGATATCTGTACCAAATTTTGCGTTTATACACCCAGCCGTTCTCGATTTATAAGGGAACAAAGTTGTCCACAATCAAACAAACAGACAGACAGACCAAAACATTATTTTCACGCGCATCTATCATAAAACAGTCTGAAACGTGTAAATAACTCAAATTTCCGTAGAAATTCAGAAAAAAAAACAGACAAATTTTCTATTCATATATGTAGAGATATACTGCACGGCTCGGTGTTGACCGTGTTTTATTGCACAAATTTAGGATTTACTCGCTAACCGTTGGAGATACACGAAAAGTGTTAAGGACCTTTTGGATAGAAAATTGAATGTTAAAGCTCATGTATGCCATCAAAAGGTTGCTATTTCTTAGCGTTCTCTTTTTATTTGAAATGGAAATATCAAATTTTGAAACCAAAGGGTGTAGTGACGTCATAAATGTGGATTTTACTCGCTAACCGTTGGAGATAAACGAAAAGTGAAGCTCGTATGTACCGTCAAAAGTTTGCAATTTCTTAGCGTTCTCTTTTTATTTGATAAGGAAATATGAAGTTTTGATTAAAGTGTGTAGTGACGTCACTAAAATGGTCGCCATTTTTAATAGTGCAAATTATCGAAATAAAATGTATCCTATATGTAAACCGGGTAAATCAGCTACATCCATGCAAAATTTCATTTAAATCGGACCAGTGGTTCTTGCGTTATTGAGTAGCACACAGACAGACAGAAAGACAGACACACACCATCTCATTTTTATATATTAGTATAGCAGAAGTACCCGTCCTTCGAACGGTGTTATATATTAACACCAGACATTATCAATTGAGCTACTGTTGCAATGGTTAGCGGTTTTTCATTCCTTCATAAGTTTATCAGAACGAAGTTAGTTTTCAGGGAATACCACACACACTGTTAATTTAAGGGCCTTAAAATGTGGTTTTCGGAGATCCCTTATAGACTCGCGAATTTTGTGTCTCACATTGAGAAGCGCAACATATGCTTTGATCGTCCTTCTAGGATAATTTTTTATATTTCGCCTATTTTAGCATGTATGTTGAGAAGTTTTTCCCTATATCCACCCTTCTACTGTTTGAAAAGTACGGTGAGGAGTTTTATAAATGATTGGTGTATTGACTCATGTTTACCATACCTAATTTTACGATGCACCACGCCTACGAACACGATTTATAGGAGTACATAAAGATACACAGAAAGACAGACAGACAATTCTATTGTCTACAACATATCACCCAGATATCCAAATATGGGTATATCTGCCATACAGTATCAAACAAAATCATCCTTACGATGAACCCGTATGTCGACAAAAGAAAGATTAGTTAAAATTTGCTCTCAAACTAAATTCACCTAACTTGTACTTCTTGAAGTGAAATAGAATTGAAAGACTTGTAGACGAAACGCAATACACCTCACATAAAAAATGACCCTCTACGTTGTGTTAGGTCCACATACACAGGAAGACCTCTTTCATAAATTATAAAGGCTTGTGGTGCATGAAAATTCAGGTTCTTTAGTCTCAAATGGCCCAAATTCCTAAAAGCCGCATAAAATGCTGATTCAATTCAGGAATTTTTGAAAATAATGTTGCTGTTTGGAGATATAAAGGATGATTGTAGTTTTTCGTGACCATTAATCGCGAGATCATAAGCCACGGGACCTCCATTTTTCGTGGAATCTGAACCACAGGGCATGCCATTTCACTTTGCAAATGTTTGGAGATATAATAGTCCTTCTGTACTATATGTCGCACGTGAAAATTGCATGAAAAAAATCTAGGTTACCCCTTGACCCCCTTAGTTGCATTGATGAATTATACAGTCTACGTTGGTTCCGTGATAACCGTATAGCCATTTGCAAACTTTCACAGAAATGTAATAAATAGAGTGACATTACTTCTTACAGAAATAGATGGAAAGTTGGATGCCACCCTTTGAGATAATGTTGTCATGGTTAGCGATTTCCATTCCTTCATTAGTTTGTTAAATTAAATTAGTTTTCTGGGAATATTTCAGATACTTTTGGTTTTAGGGCCTTATAATGTAGTTTTCGAGGACCCTTTAGGGCCCCCAAGTTTTGTTTCTGGCACCGAGGGGGCTTTGTCTCCTCCAGGGGGACGACAGTTTATAGGGAGCGCGTGGGTCGGGGTAAGGCCCTGTACTGTTTGTTCTGCCAACCAATGAAGAATTAATTTTAGCGCTAAGGTTCCGTAGTTGGCACTCATGAACGTTCACATCAAACCGAATGGCGGAAGCGGGAATAGTCTGTTTTGATTGATTTTCCTCGTGGTGTTGTTGGTTGTTTTGATTTGTTCAGTATTTTCATTGTTTATTTGAATTGAATTGAGAGTCAATCATGCCACTGCAAGGGAGGAAAAATTGCCAAGCACCGGGATGTAAGAATTATAATGATAGTAAGAACAATACGGCAATTTTCATCTTCCTGGTGTTGACCATGTGTAAAACTAGTGGGCAATATGGACTACTCGCGAATAAAAATATATAGAGAATAAATGTGTGCATTTCATCTCTTGTTTGTTTCCTTACCCATTCTCCTTTGCATTGCAATAAAATTTGTGGTTTAGGGCTACGGGGAGGGGTGGGTGGTTGCGGGCATGCTAGGCAAAAAGTGAGGTTATGGCAATGTAGTGTGTGCATTTGGACGATTTTCTTTATATTCATCGAATATCCCAACTATTCTGTAGAGTATGAGAGCATTTTTAATTAGCCTAGAGGTGAATTAAGCTCTAGAACGGCATAACTGTGTCTTTCGTGACAAATCCATTGCCAACATTGATATATATCAAAATGTATTCTTTTCCTATCTGGACGTATATTTCAGCACCTAGCGAAAGGCGCAGTTATGTTTGAGTCATATTCATCAATAATCAATAACTCGTCGCAGAACATACTGTTCATTTACGTGTAATAAAGGCTACATTCATATAGCTTTTTACTATTTATGTTGCCAGACTTGGCAGTACAATCCATAGCCTAAGGCGGTGTTCTCTCTCGGAAATTCTATAACCAAAAGTGACAAATCTCTTATACTTACATGATCCTTGGTCTCCTCGTTGTACGCCATAATATAATAATAATAATATAATATAGGGATAGGAATATAATAGACCTGCCGTACCACACCCGGAGGTGTAAATCGCGTGAAAAAATTCTACTGTACCCCTTGACCCCCTTAAGCGCATTATACGTATTGATGAATTCTACAGCTTAATTTGGTTCCGTGATAACCTTCTAGCCGTTTGCAAACTTTCACACCAATGTAATTAATGGAATTGCATTGCGTCTTACAGCAATAGATGGACCTCTGAGAATCTGTTGTCATGGTTACCGGCTTGTATTCGTTCATTAGCTTATTAAATGAAATTAGTTTTCTGGGAATATCTCAAAAACGGTTGGTTTTAGGGCCTTAAAATGTGGATTTCGGGGACCCTTCAGGGCCCCCGAGTTTTGTCTCTCGCATCGAGGGGCTGAAAATGATTTTTGTCTCGTCCTTCTACTCCTATTTCAGCATGCATTTTAAGGGGGTAGGCCCCCTTTTATGAGAGGTACGGAGAAGGGTTACATCAATGATTAGTGTCGTGCCTCTGATGGATATCTGTACCAAATTTTACGTTGATACACCCAGCCGTTCTCGAGTTATAAGGGAACAAATTTGTCCACAGACAATCAAACAAACAGACAGACCAAAACATTATTTTCGCGCGCATCTATCATAAAACAGTCTGAAACGTGTAAATAACTCAAATTTCCGTAGAAATTCAGAAAAAAAAACTGACAAATTTTCTATTTATATATGTAGAGATATACTGCACGGCTCGGTGTTGACCGTGTTTTATTGCACAAATTTAGGTTATACTCGCTAACCGTCGGAGATACACGAAAAGTGATAAGAACCTTCTGGATAGAAAATTAAATGCTAAAGCTCGTGTATACCATCAAAAGTTTGCTATTTCTTAGCGTTCTCTTTTTATTTGAAATGGAAATATGAAATTTTGAAACCAAAGGGTGTAGTGACGTCACAAAAGTAGGTTTTACTCGCTAACCGTTGGAGATACACGAAAATTGATAAGGACCTTTCGGATAGGAAATTAAATTTCAAAGCTCATATGTGCCATCAAAAGTTTGCTATTTCCTACCCTTCCCCTTTATTTTGATATGGAAATATGAAATTTAGAAACCAAAGGGTGTAGTGACGTCACTAAAATGGTCGCCATTTCTTAATAGTGCAAAATATCGAAATTAAAAGTATCCTATATGTAAACCTGGTATTTCAGCTACATCCATGCAAAATTTCATTTAAATCGGACCAGTGGTTCTTGCGTTATTAGGTAACAGACAGACAGACAGACAGAAAGACAGACACACACCATCTCATTTTTAGCCTATTTTCAATTTTGAAAAAATAGGCTTATGAGATCACCTTTTGTCCGTGTGTGTGTGCGTGTGTGTGTGTGTGATTCGTGTGTGTGTCCCCCCCCCCCCTAATAAAATCTAAACGACAGGAGCGATTTCAATGAAACTCGGAAAGTTCATAGCACTATTCCCGGCGACCTCGACCGTGCCCTTCAAATTTTGTTACGTCTCACCAATCCAACATGGCGGCTGTGCGAAATATTTCACCAGCATTCAATATCTCCGAAACTATTACCGATATTACCCTGACATTTTCTATGGTGATAGAGGGAACTACTATAAGTTCACTTATGTGACTTTTGAAAACCTGGTAACTACAAAACCAACATGGAGGCCAAGCGAATTTGCGACTTTTAAATAGGCGTTTCTCGTGATTTGACCAACCAAACGCAATGAAACTTGGTACAGTATATGTTTATATACATTGTAATGCACCGACATCTAACTTCGTTCAATTGTTTACATAATCACAAGATGGCGGATGTGCGAAATATTTCACCGGTATTCTATATCTCTGAAACTATTAGCGGTATCTCCCTAAAATTTTGTACGGAGATAAAGGGCACTACTGGAAGTCCATCTATAAGACTTTCAAAAACCGCTTAACTACAAAACGAACATGGCGGCCAAGCGAATTTGAAAATTTTAAATAGACCTTTCTCGCGATTTAATGTTCCAAGCGCACTGAAACCTGGTACAGGAAATATTTATACACATTGTAATCCACTGGTATCTAATTTAGTTCAATTGTTTACATAACCTCAAGATGGCGGCAGTGCGAATTTTAAAATTAAGTTTTTATTTCTTGTGATGTAGTCATGCGATCGAAGTGAAAGTTTGAATAATGAACCTACGCAATAATTTTCCTTTAATGCTACATGACTCTATGGCCTATACATTTAACAATCCAACATGGCGACCATCCGAAATATTTAGACGATACTGAATATCTACGAATCTATTTTAGCAATCAAACTGCATTTTTTATGTTCATAGGGGCTATGAACTTAAGTTCACCTATAGGACTTTAAATAACCTGGTGATCACAAATCCAACATGGCGGTGACGCGAATTATAAATATTCACATGGACGTTTCTCGCAATTTAACCATCCGAGTGCAGTGAAACTTGGTACAGTAAATCCTTATACGAATGTTAATCCACTGGCATCTAATTTATTTCAGTTGTTTCCATAACCTCAAAATGGCAGCTGTGAAAAATTTTAAAATCTCCTTGTTTTTTCTTGTGTCCTAATTATGCGATTGAAGTTTGAATACTACACGTTCACAATAATCTGCATGTAACAGTACATAACTCTAGGACCTACATATATAAAATCCAACATGGCGACCATCCGAAATATTTAGTCGGTTCTTAATATCTACGAATCTATTACAGCAATCAAACAGAAATTGTGTATGTTGATAGTGGCAATTAACATAAGTAGGATATATGAATATAGGCTGTATAGTTCTTCACGGAACTACTTGTTATATATTAGTATGATTTCCCGTCTCAGCCCTCAGACCAGAATTAAATATATTGGCTGACTGAGGGCTGGGTTCACTGTAGTTCGTCAATGTGTTAACAAACCATTAAGGGCCGTTAACGGACGGTTGCCAAAATGTCGTGGTTCACCAAACTATAACAATTCATTAGGAACCCTAATGAGCCGTTAAAACTAATAGCGAGGTCTACATACAATTAACCGCTGACGGCTGATTTACGTGGCATTCGAATCCACGTGCATTACACTTCATTCTCAAAGATGACAATGTTCTTGAAAATATGCTAGATATTGGTCGACCTCGAATTTATAAAGATTTATAAAGAACGGAGGAATTACTTTGATGAATGCGTCGACACAGAATTATAATGAGATTTCGGTTGTCAAAACCTTCTGTGTTGAATGTTCAACAGATGACAGAACCTAACCTGGAATTCCTATCTGACATATAAGATATGCTCCATTTCGTATTTATGTGTGATGTATTACGGGATAGCACATGTAGTTAATTTAATAAAAGACTACTTAGACGTTACAGCATCAGTTCTCTTATTTTCAACGATTTCACGATACGATAAGTACGCTTCTCTTATCTAAAGAAAAATTCAGTCCCGGCTCTTCTTTCTCCTTTCCTCATCAGCTATATTTCTTTCTAGACAAGGAGTCTTACTTATTTAGCGTATGGCTTTCAGTGCCGGGAGTGTCCGAGGACATGTTCGGCTCACCAGAGGCTGTTGCTGCTTCAAGCGGACACCCATGGGGTGAGCTACAAGTTCCGTTCAAATTCAAGTAGTTCCAACTTTCGCTACCAGATGTCACTGATACCAACTGGTGAACGTTGGAACTTTGATAGAGCGTTTCAACGAAATCTAACCTAGAAATTTAGCTTCACGCAAGTTTAGTTAGTGGAAGGATCTTTTACATGCCATAAATCTATGACATGGGACCACCGGATTTACTTCCCCTCCGAAGGAAGGCATACTGAAAGATTTTAACGCTCTTAAAATATCTGACGACTTCGGTCGGGGTTGAACCCGCGATCTTGGTCACAGCAGTCCAGTATGCTACCAACTACGCCACCGAAAGCCATGCTAAGGACTATATGACTTTTTAGTTTGTGCAGTTCACGGTTTGCTTTATAATACTAACTAATAATAAAAAATGTATACTGTCTTCATAGACTTCACGAAAGCTTTCGACCTACTAAGCAGGCAACTAGTGATAGAAAAACTCAAGGAAACACTAGGGGAAAACAACATATGGTCGAACCTCATTAACACACTGCTGAGCTGGAACGAAATATGCGTCTCAGATAACCTTGCCATGTCAGAACCGATCATACAAATGGAGTACTACAGGGCGACCCACTTAGCCCTCTGCTGTTCATACTAGCAACCGAAGAAATCCTTGGAATTACCCGCAAAGAGGGAATCTTCTCGTGCGCATACGCAGATGACATCGTAATTGGCTCCAAATACATAACAGAACTCCAGGCAACAATAAACGAGGTGGATAAATGGTGCTCCAAGAATAACTTGGTCATTAACATATCTAAGACGAACACAATGATCTTTAGAAACGGAGGAAGAGCCCCCGCATCAGCTGAGATACACATAAGGGAAAGAAAGCTGAAAATAGTATCAGAAATCAAGTATTTAGGAATTACTCTACAAACGACCGCAAAATGCTTCACAAACACATAACAGAAAAGGCAACTAAAGCGATAATGACAATGCACGAAATAAGAAACATTCGATCCCTCAGCCTAGAGACGGCGATGCTGCTATTCCGGGTAAAGATTTTACCAATACTGACGTATGGCATATAAATCATCTGGCCACACCTAACATTGAAGAATCCATCTACGTTGGAAGGAGTGAAGGCAAGTTACATAAAGAAAGCGTTAGGAGTGTCAAAAATGACGCAATCAAGATACAAATATCTGCTGGCGAAGGAAACTTTCCTTATCGAAGATCTCAGGACAAGCATACTCCTACCTAACACGTGCGCCTCACAGAACCTACTAGCAACACTGAATAGGAAAAGAGAGGAAATTCATCCGACATTCTACAGCACAGGAGCCATGGTAGACCGTGCGTGGACAAAGGAAAACGTCGAAATCAGCCACGTCATCACTAGGTTGGCAGCCCATGGATTCCACCACCTGATATGCAAGAACACAAACTTCCACGAACCAAATATAGACTGTGAATGTAGGCTGTGTGAAACGGCATGTGATCGTTATCACATCGAAATATGCACAAAAAGGACAAAGTCACTATCTGAATATGCAAACATGTAAAATTTCAATTTCATCTTGGCTATTTGGCCGCAATAAAGATTTATTACATAAAAATACCGCCACAATCATCATCTTTCAGTGAGTTTTGTACATCCCTTAACAATAACGATTCGTTTGCTAATTATATCGGTGAATTTGCTGGTGAAACGTCAACGAACTTAATTCTGATTTAAGAAAAATTAACGACGCATTTACTGACAGCCTGTTAATACTGCGTTGCTGAACCCAGCCCTGAGAATTGATCCTGAATCTACGCGATGACAGTCACAACGCCACGAGGTAAAGCATTTCATCAAATGATAAGCGTTTGCGTAACACCTGCTGAGCCGAGGTTTTTGGACCGAATCCCGGCGCAGTTAGTTGGCATTTGAGGGTTCCAAATGTGAGAGACATGTGTCAGTACATTTAGAGGCACGATGAAAATTCCCAAACTCCGGCGTTTCTAAAGCCGCAGTAGTTAAAACGAGCGTCAAATCCCATGACATTATTATCCCCAAAAGAAGATTACAGATTTAGTGTGCCACTAGCCACTAGAAGTTGGAGAGCAATATTAAATTTGTTTGAATACGCGATGGCGTAGAACCGGTGTACTTGCTAAACCTCGAGGATTTTGAAGCCCGTGCATCCTACGGCCTAACCGGCGAGAGTAAAGTTCGCAGTCACGCTAAGCAATTAACTGTTCTGTTCAGGAAGTATGGTTCATCATGTACTGTGCAGTAAATATCCTCACACTGTCATCTTTATGCTATTGCCTGAAGCCAGAACGAGTTGATTCGAGCGTAATAGCGCCATCACACGCCTGGGAGGTGATCAGCTGGGCATGCAAGTTATAAGTTGCATATGTGTTCAGTCGCTGAACTGCTAACGCTTTGGCAGCGTTCATAGACAATACCGCCTTAATTAAAATTGCTTGTCTGCGTACCGATATACCCGGCTACTCACTGGTGTAGCTCAGGCAGTAACAACGTCAGACTGGGGAGCTGCGTGTTCAGTAACTTGTTTGTGTTGGGTAGATTATTGGCTGAGGAATAACCCATCCACCAAGGGAAGATGATTAAGGAAAGGAAGTGGGTTTCGGACTGGAGAAAAAGGATAGAGAAATAGGATGAGAGTTCCACAAAAGTTATAAATTTAGCCTTTAATGCACTCAGAGGCGGTTTCCACTGAAAATCCGTTCTCTGATACCTAAAATGGGTAAGAGCTTGGTCTAAGCTGACGGGAATTACAGCTAGGACTTGGGCGGTTTGCAAGAGCGTGGCCTTAGTATATTCCCTCTCAAGCAGGCATAAAACTACTATGGGGAAGGGTGTTGGTCTGGCAAGACTGAGAGTAACAGATTTATTGTATGTCTTTTCAAAGAAATTCGTTTTTTCAAAGTAATTCGAAGAATGCCAATAATTTGAATCAAGTTGGGTATTTCCAGTTTTTGAAGTTATAGAGTTCCTGAAAAAGCGACCAAGTGCTTCCAGGAAGGATAGTGATAAAAAATTATACCTTGGAGAGTAATTTTGGTAAGTTAACCAATGGTTGCATCTGGAAATGGCTAAGCTTTTACTCAGCGAGAGGCCGGCTAAAAGTTTAGACAAAGAAAAACACTTATCTTTTGAAAAACTGACCATAAGTTTTCGGAGAGGATCTCCACAAGCAGGTAGCTGGCGTAGCGAGCTTTACTTGCCTTACTGGCCAGTTAGAATTAGCTATTAAAGCTAAGAGAAACTTTAACGAGATTACCACTAAGAGTTCTTGCTCAAATGCAACGAGTGGTGAAAGCCCTATTAATAGATTTAATGGCATTGAGTAGGGAGAGCCAAGGAGGACAGGATCTTGCCTAACCGTTGTATTAGAAAAATGAAAAGGCAGAAAGAAACGCTTGATTTATTTAACAATTCAAAAGAAGTTGATAACTTTAATAAATATATATTTTTCTGACAAATATAGATAATTTAAACTTTTTAACAAATGGGGTCGCAGACCTCCTAACATTTAGAGATTGCTCCAGGCAAATAACAATTTATGAGGTTTCAAACCTTATATATGTACTAAAATCTTTGTAAGATTTAAAAAAGACAAATGAAGTAATTAAAGTTTAAACATTCAACTGAGTACAAGGAGTGTACTTTAAAAAAATTCCAGGTAACTATTTTAGAAAAAGTTACAACTTCGAAAATGACAACGAAGAAGGAGGGTAGAATAAAGGAGAAGTTCCTACAACTTCTTATATTTATACAGAATTAATGTTGGTTAATTATACAAATAAGGGCAGGTCACTTACTGTGAACCCTGAAGGGAAATCAAAAGGAAGGTTCTCGACCTCCTATGTTTTAAGTAGGAATCACGAGTCCAATGGGGCAGTTTCCATTTCGTGAGACCTAGAAATAACTCACTCAAGAGTTGAAAGAATTGTTTTCCCTGATTATAAGGTAGAAACAATGTGAGTTTGAACCGTGTATAAAACACGTAGTTATGCAGAAATTAAGTAATGCTAAACAAACAAGATGGAAGGGCACTTCGTTGAGTGACACCTTATAGTAAAGTTACAATTTTATTAATATGGTGTGTTAGTAGAAGGTTTAGGGAAGATCAATTGGGATTGAGGAGAAATGTTCATGGCCTTATTTAATGTAAACGGACGTTCGCGACGCGGAAGAAATACTGAAAGCACTGTTTCTCACTATAGTCTTTTGAATAGATGAAAAATTCACTGTAGTAACACGAAAGTTTATGGCAAAGAAAGTTATTGCAATGATGAAAAAGGACTGGTTGCACTAGATAGGCGAGAGTCTATTTCTTGAGAAGTTTGTGAATTACAATTAAATGCGCCATAGAACATTCCAGCGGTGGAAGAAAATTCGCTATTGTAGTAATTTAGAAGTAAGATTCTTCAATTTTGAATAGTATTTTCACAAGTGAGTGAAAAATACATGACGACAGGACTTGTAGATAAAGTACAGGATCTGGAAGGTTCCAGAACGATCTTAATAGAAGAATGGGGCCAAAGTTAATCCAGCGGAGGAACTAGCTTGGTGAATTATAGACAGCGGGTATTAGATAATATCCCATGTGGTGAGAAGATTTCTCATTTAAAGAGCTTAAGAAAAGCTACTTTCTGTTAAAGTTGACTTAGACAGACAAAAGCTCAACATGGCAAATCCCACGAAGAATGATTACCACCCCAAATAAGTAATCTCACGCTGTCTATAAAATATCGTTAAAAACAAGTAGAAGTTAAAACCATGAAGATGAGGTTAAAACTTGAAGCTGTACTTATCTTGGTTGCATGTCGAAGGTGAAGTTCCCTTTGATGGATGCCTAGAGTGCCAACATGGCGTAGAGAGTAGAGAATGCCTCTTTGTTTGAGGAGACTGGCTCTAGTTGAGCCCTGACTGAGTCGACGGCCGGCGCACAAGTGAGACCCACTCAGCGGAGCACAGAGGGTCCAAGGAAGGGAAAAGAGTGGGGGTAGGAAACAAAAGGTATACATATCAGCATAACCAACTTAAGAAATTAAATTCTCTTGAGGAGATGGTCTTCAAAGAGTTGATAGCAGGCGATACTAGCACAGCATGGTGAGTGAAAAAGTAAACGACGTTCTCTTGCTCATGGAGATAATAGCTGGCGATGGTAGCAAAATCTGGTGGCCAGATGGATAAGTAAATCCTCTTGCACCAGGAAGAATTGAGGAGCTTCAGAGATTTGCTGCTAGATGACGCTAGGTGGGTCATGGAAGATATATATCTAGAACAGACTCATAAAAGATATAAGCGACATGATCACCAAAGAGAAAATAGAAGATCACTGTTGGTGTTTGACAAAGAGGAAGGAATGAACATGCAAAGAGCATTAAACTTTATATTCTCTCGTACCGTGTATTCCAAGAATACACCATGTGTACTGATATCCCCGACTACCCACTGGTGTAGGATGGACAGCAGCACGCACACAAGCGCGCTAAGTACGGCCACCCTGAGTATGGTTCTTGCCAACTGAGAGGGAGAGAAGGAACGTGCAACTGATAGGAGAAGAGGGGTTCATTTACCTCACTGCTGAGTTGTGAGGATCGACTCTGTACTTACGAAGAGAGAAGGAGGGGGAGGTGTAGCTTATAGGTGTGGAGGGGGCAGCGCGAGATAGATTTAAGGATGGACGGTTTGAATTTTGTCGGTTTATGTCGTATTATCCCTGCTAGCAATAATGGACATAGGAGGTAACTATTCGCCATGGACAACGAATTCACAACCTAAAGAATGCCGCCGTATCCCCAAAATACAGTCTGTGGTTATTTTAAACTGACTGAAGAATGCCATAATTCAGGCGTTCCCAACCTGGTGCTCGCGAACACAAGCTCCCCTGAGATCCATTCTACAATTGAAATTCTGTTTCATTTCAAGTTTCGACAGTCAGAAATGTTATCATTTAGTGAAATTGTATTTTTAAACTACAGTAAAAATAATTAGACATCCCTGTTTTATGAGTAGCAAGAAAATGCTGATTCGACTCAATTGTCCACAGGTAAATGTATCTTACCTGCACGAGTCATTCAAGCAGTTGCAGCATGCCTGATGAGTGGTGAATCCCTAGCTATTTCAGCACTTCAGAGGGGGAGAGATATAGGGAAAGGGACGAGAGACGCATACTTGTTGCATAATAATAATAATAATAATAATAATAATAATAATAATAATAATAATAATAATAATAATAATAATAATCGATTTAATGCTGTTCGGTTACTGGGTAAGACATGAAGATGGTGCTCATAATCTCGAAAAGGTTGAGAACGCCTGGCCTTTGGAGGGGAAGTAAAGCCAGTGGTCCCATGTCATAGATTTATGGCGTGAAAAAGAACCTTCCACTAACTACACTTGTGTGAAGCAAAAAATTTATAGGTTAGGTTTGATAATGCTCTTAAGTTCCAACGTTCGTCACCAGGCGCTGGTTGCAATGGCATCTAGTAATAGCTAGGTGTCGTTGACGGTAGCATTTGGTAGCAAAAGAAGGAACTACTTGAAATTATCGTCTGCAGTCCTTACTTGAATTAAATCAGATAACACACACTAATACAGTCATCACAATTAACACCGGTTATCAGACAGATTCTACACACACCCAAAGTACACGGGGCTACATGACCGCGTTGTCGCAGCCCCTAAACTAAAGAACAAACCAACCAACGCCTGGCCTAACTGATATGGCTCAGGACGGATACATATTAAAGCTAACTGCCTGTATTGTGAAGAGTACTTTCAGTAAACGAGAACTGTTTAAGGACACATTTAAATTCATTATGAACATGCTTACAAGTTGCACCTAACTTTTATGCCGTTCACCGCCACGACAATAACAGCACTACACTTGGAGAGTAAGGAGCTGCGATCGTTCAGGGCAATGAACAAAAGGTGCTGTCAAGTCGGCGTACGTGTAGCGGCTATGATGTTTACTCGTCATCGCGAATAGACTCGAGTGGACAAGGCTGAATGCCACGATGTCGCAAGCCCCTAAATAACAACAATAAACAAATGAATAAGGGCTTGATTATTTCTACATGGCGTTTATCTATGTGGGTCACTTGAAAGTTTCTTTCCACCCACGCTATCTCCCCATGTTCCACCCACACATATGTCGCACGAGGACAGAATTCTAGCGCCTACGCATCGCCATGGGCGTATCAGAAACTGAATGGCTCAAAACCACAGTGCAATATCTATACAGACCTCTGCATGAAGTCATCTTTGGTGGGCTAGGGATAAGTTTTGCGATTTCAGTTTCAGAGGTCCTGGGATCGAATCCCAGCTCTGCCGAGAAAGGTATTTCTAAATAATAATAATAATAATAATAATAATAATAATAATAATAATAATAATAATACCGAGAATAATAATAATACTTGTATTGGTCTTACGCCTCTTTTAAGTATTTCGGCTATTATACTGTAGACGCCGGGGTGCCGGAATTTTGCCCCGAAGGGGACCCTTCTGGTCTGAAGGTTGGAACGTGGTACACTCAGCCTCGTGAGGCAAAACTGAGAAGAGGTGGGTTCGATTCCTACCTCACCCATCTTGGAAGTGGTTTCCCGTGGTTTTACACTTCTATATACTCCAGGCGGCTTCGGTGGCGAGGTCGGTAGCATGCTGAGCTTCTATGCCCAAGATAGCGGGTGCAAACCCGACCGAAGCTGTCGGATTTTTTTAAGAGCGTTAAAAATCCCTCATTATGCCTTCCTTCAGAGTGTAAGTAAAGCTAGCGGTCCCATGTCATAGATTTATGGCATGTTAAAGAACCTTCCACTAATTACACCTGTGTGAAGCAAAAATTGGATAGGTTAGGAATGTAAACAACGCTCTTAGGTTTCTACGTTCGTTGCCAAGAGCCGACTGAGGTGGCGTCTAGTAGCTAAGTTCTGAACTAGGCCTAGTAGTCGTTGACGGTGGCGCTTGGAGGCAAAAGTAGGAACTATTTGAAAATTCTAAGTTGCAGTCTGTACTGTACCCGATACCCAGTTGAGGCTATCGGCTACGCCAGCTGACATTGAGCCGTAGTTGAGATTTATGAGAAAAGTTGTAAAGATAGCGCTCAGATCGAGTCGAGAGGAATGTTAGGAAAATGACGTAGAAGGCCAAGGATTAAGAAGGCACTGCCAGTCAAGCAGATGGAATTATAGGAAATAATGAAGTTTTATTAAGATCTGTATGGAACATAGTATTATATCATCTCAGAAGAGAAGAAATGACAAGCAATATATATGGTAATAACTTGAAGAAAGACAGATAATCCCTTAAGTTATTATATAACTTAATAGCCGAGAAGATGGTGGTCGAGATTATACTTGTGATGCATGACCCCATAAGGTGGGGAAGCATCACGTGACAGCGCGGGGTAGGAGCTCCTCAACGCAGCCGAGAGACGGCAGTCGAGTTCAGTCAGCAGGGCTGAGTAGAACACATGCGCAGAGAGTACGGCAAAGTTGAGCGGTGCACAGCACTTGTTACGTGGCGTGAAAGCGACAGTATTACTTAACCAAGCGGAGAGCGGAAAGTAGGTCAGTGAGTCAAGGCAAGCAACGCACGGTAGACGGCATGAGGACCGGTTACGAGGCAAGCTGTACGGGCCGTGTAAGCAGGAGAAGAGCCGGGGTTATAACAGCATTATAATACGAGATTGAGAACTTTATTTCGAGCTGCATTTTGTAACGCAGAACAGCACAGCGAAGCGGCATGGCGAGGCCGGCTTTAAGCGTAGATCATTCTGGAACAGTGCAGTAAAGCAGAGCGTGCTGTTTCCGACTTTTATACGCAGGCAATATTAAAGAAGCTGAACTTCATTTCAACATTCAGTTACAACATTGAGTTGGGACTTGTATTCAGTAATCGAATTGTGCAGGCAGATAGTTATAATGTACTGCAATTGTGAACTTCAAATGAACTTAGATATTCAAATGACATTACGACTATGCATTTCATAACGGAACATGTAGAGCGACCATGGGGTCAAGCTAGCATTAACGCCTTTAGGCAAACGAAATGTTACAAGTATATGCACTTATGAACATTGGCACGTGCATTAATACAATTTCTTTTCATGAATTTTTATAAAATATCGAGTACGAACACAGCTACAGGGTGTTTCAAAAGCTTATACACTCTCATAAATAAAATTTATTTTTTGCAAGTGAGACTTAACCGCTGTGGAGATTGAACTTTTAACAAACAAACCGAACATTGTATGGGACAGTGGCGTAACGTAGAAGAAGAATATGGGGTACGCTGCGTTTATGAACTTTTACGTAAGAATTTGGACAGTATCCGCTATGGATAACATGCAGTTCATCATGTCGGAGTAAACGAAGACAGAGACGCGATGGCACCACGGAGCGATGGATTCGGTTCCTGAAGAAGAGGAGGTCTAACAGCTGATTCACTTGGGATATGAAGGCAATCGTTATTGCGTGGGTGATACGATATTCCCGTCGATCTTTCGAGAAATTTATTACACACGAGGATAATCGACGATCTTTGAAATATATTAACAGCTGATATGAGAAGGTACTGTAAGAGTTATGACTTTCTGATATGATTATTTCCATGAACACTGGGCATACATGTATATTTTTCTAGTAGGAGTTATACGATTATTTAGACATGGCTTAGACATTATTTGCTCCAAATTTTGCTAGAATATGGCGTTACCATATGATATGGCAGGCACCATTATACGAAATTCTCACCATTGCTTGGCTTTATTAAGCAGATGTTTGGTCTTTTAGACATTTTCCAGTAAGGATAGTTTTCTTGGATAGTTATTTTTTGTGGCGAGTATTTCGAACTCGTGATCTGCAATTGGATTATTTAAATCACTTCGTCAGTTCATTGCATACTAGCGAGTGTGTATTATTCATCAGTAGGGATTTTTCCATTGGATTGTTTGGAGATATTAAGATGTTATTCACTCAAGTGAATGAATATCGCTTTTATGTGACAACTAGTGACTTGTTGATTCCAATCTGGTAATTCACTCATTAGACGACGAGATGGGGCCTTTCGCTTTAGGCGATTGCGTGGTCGTACACATCTTTACCCATCGTTCAGGGCATTATCATGATAGTCTGCGGGGCAAGGCCTTTCGTATTTATACGATTGCGTGGTGGTACTCATCTCACTTGCCATTGAGGAACTCATTTTTATCATCCGAGTGTACTTGAGATTGTAAGAGGATCAAACAAGAAACTACTAGTCACATATCAGTCGAATTTTGTTAAATAAATTAGAAATAAATGTCAGCAGGGTTACATTTTGTAATTCTTGTTTGCCAATCCAATATTTTGTTACTATACTCTTTTGAGAGTACTTTCAGTTAACAGCTGATACAGCTGATGCTTTGCTATTTTTATGATTGAGTTTGATACCTTTGAGAAGGATTTAAAGTAATTGAATCTTGTAAGATGAATCATTAATGGTCAGATTTATTTTGAGGCAGATCAGTATTGCATATTTTGATGTGAGAGATTATAGCACATTGGTGTTTTTCTGTGAAGTGAATTTATGAGAATTTTAAGAGAATTTATGCTATTTGAAAGCAGATTTTGAATTTGATTTCGATTACTAAGGTAATATTTTTCCTAATTGTTTAAGAAGTTGTCTAGATGTGATCAGATTAATTACAGTTATTGGAGATTGTGTGCGTTGATAATTTGAAGCCAGTTATGCATTTTTGTAGATCATGCAACGTGATTAAGTGAAGTTTGCGATAGGCATTTTGTGGAAGTTGCCAAGTGCAAGTTGCAATATTGCTAATGTATTTTGAAGCAGACATGAGGTTGTCGAACCCAGTCTAGCATAATTTTTGAGATTCATGATGTGCGCTGAATATTTATGGAGTTTTGTGGAATAATTGTGGTATTCAAATGTGATATTTGATAAAGTGAGAATATATAATGAAGTTGTGGATAGTGAGATCCAACGTGAATTTGTGAAGGCAATAATATTTTTTTGGCATGATAATTGAATACGAGATATAACTTGGAACTGATAAAACTGTAAGACAACGTTCTATAACCCATATTAAACAATTTGTTAGGAAATTAAACAAATAAATAATGTTGATAATACAAGATTTTTCTGATAATAATAATTAATGAAATAATAATCTGAAGTTTAAGCATATTAATGATCTGACCTAATGAAATAAAAATCAGAATGACTAGATGAAATAATAAAAATCTAAATAACCAGATGAAATAAAATTTAAATAAGTTGATAAATTAAATTTTGGAATAGATCAATGAATTGAATAAATGGATGAATTAAAGATTGAATAAATAAGCTGATTTAAATAAATTAATAGATGATTAAATAGATGATGACTAACTGAATTAGAAGGTGATAATTAATTAAAGAAGCTGATGATTAATAAATTTAAATGGATTTAAATAAATTTAATTGAGAGATATGATTTGAATGGTTTGAAGAATTGCAATTTGAGTTGATGAATTAAACAATTTATATTGATGATTTAAGATGATTTAATCTGAAGGAGATGATGAAGTGAGAGTGTGTGAATAATTAGAGCATAAAGAAGTGATGATTATAATATTCATTTAAATGATTTGATAATAATGAATTAATTATTCTGACTTGAATATATTGAATTTTGAGATGAGAACTAATGTGAGAAATATTTAATTTTGATGATGATGATTATAACCAATGAGTAGTGGATTTTCTGTGATTCACAAACAAGCAATTATTAATGACAGTGTGAATAGTGTAAATTAATTATTCGATGTTTAGGAGCATTTTACTAATATATTCAGCATTTGAATAATGCCATGCAAGCCATAAATTATGTGACATTTAAATATGTGATTAGAATATAAGTGTTTAGACAGATTAATTAATATTTTTACATCCACATTCATGATGTTAATTTAAAGAGAAGTTAGGTCTCAGTTATCACGAATGTCAGTGACGCAAAGACATAGTGCTACGGTGATCCTGAGAACCCAAGAGAACTTTAGAAATTTTTCCTATTTTATGTGGATTAAATACACTTTGAGTAGAATAGAGATGGTTCGATTTTCTGGACAATGACAATTTAACGTTGGCATTCGACCATGCTCTCAGGTAGGATGAGTGTTTAATATGTCTGTCTGACTATCAAAGTTGAATAAATTTGTTTTTATCTTAGTTGTGATCTGATGATGATGTGATTTTCCTATTTCTTTCCTTGTCTTAATTAAGGCTTAAGCAGGAAGGATGTGGTTTGCTAGGGATTCAGTTGATGGCGCCCATTTATATTTGTATTTTTTAAATTAAATTTAAACCCGTAACGACCCTGGAGATACTTTATCTCGTGTTACCCTCTGCTTTTGTGATATTTCAACTGAATTTCCGACACATTCCTTATTTGACTTCATGTTCATTTAACTCCGCTCTGTCCTGGAAATTCAGGAATGCGATGTAATAGCAGATGGGTCATCGCATCCCCAGGACGAACGGGTACAGTACTTAAATTAAAAAAACAGATAACACACACTAATACAGTCATCACTATTAACACCGGTTATCAGACAGATTCTACCCACACCCAAATTACACGGGGCTTCATGACCGCGTTGTCGCAGCCCCTAAACTTAAGAACCAACCAACTCCGGGCAAATGCCGGGATGGTACCTAATTTAAGGCCACAGTCGCTTCCTACCCAAATGCTACGTCAAATACACATACACACACTAGTACATACATCACAGAGACACAGATCATCAGACAAATTCTACACCCACCCAAGTACACGGGGAGACATGAATGCAATATCGCAAAGCCCCTAAAATAATCAACAAAAACATATAATGTCGAAAAGTGTAAAATTTAACGCGAACAGAAACGTGCAGAGAATTAGTTTCAAAACAGAATCCTGGACACGTCATTCTCCTTTACAGTTATCGTGGTGTAGCGGTTAGCATTCTTGGCTCTCACCCCGGAGATCCGGGTTCGATTCCCAACTCTGCCAACAAATGCAATTCTGGCATGAGGACGGGAACAGGGTACACTCACCTCGTGAGGCACAACTGAAAAAGATGTGTTTTCCGTGGTTTTCCAGTTCTACTCCAGCCAATTGTCAAGATGGTTCCTATCTTAAGTTTACTTCTCTTATCAACTGTTTAATGACGATGTTTATCATAACAAATGGTCTTTCTTTCGGTTCCTAATTCGAATATGGTTATAGTATTATTTATTTAGCGTATGGCTTTTAGTGCCGGGAGTGCCCGAGGACATTTTCGGCTCGCCAGAGGCTGCAGCTGCTTCAATGTGGACACCCATGGGGTGAGCTACAAGTTCCGTTCAATTTCAAATAGTTCCAACTTTCGCTACCACATGGCACTGACACCTAGTGATGAACGTTGGAACTTTGATGGAGCGTTTCAACGAAATCTAACCTACAATTTAGCTTCACACAAGTTTAATTAGTGGAAGGTTCTTTTACATGGCATAAATCTATGACATGGGACCCCCAACTCTACTTTCCCTCCGAAGGAAGGCAAACAGAAGGATTTTAACACTCTTAAAAATATCCGACGACTTCGGCTGGGTTTGAACCCGCAATCTTGGGCATAGGAGCTCAGCATGCTCCCGACTACGCAAGAAACCTCTGTATTGGAAAGAAATTTCTTGGTCCCGACTTTTTTACGGTGAAAATCTCTATACAAGAAACGTTTGTACCTCTGCATAAGAAAGTTGTGTTGGACTCGTTTACCTCTGTATAGGAAAGGAAGTAGGTTCATGACCCCTACATAAGAAAGTGGTGCATCGTTCTACCTGTTGTTTTCCCTGTTTACTCTTTGCATTAGACTACGTACTATACTGTATCATCCATACGTATTTGACTGTACTGCATTGTTTCTTTGTGAGAATTCTGTCTGTTTCTAGGAGTATACGCGCTACGGTATCATTCCAATGTCTACTAAGCTGAAACAACCACTTACAACCTCCATACAAGAAAGTGGCTTGGATAAACTTGGGTATAAGACAACCGGGGTATAATGAAACACTCTATATAAGAAGGAATAACACTTTCCCCTTCAACTTTCTTGTAACCAGGTTAAACTGGTCGAAATGTCACGGGTGTTGGCCAAACAAGGTCTGACAGTCTAGCCATACCTGAGTTAACTCCTGCAGTGTTGGAATAAGATCTCCTTCTTTTTAACAATGTATGTTTTCTACTTGAAACGTTTAAGAAACATAGGACATATCCTTACTGTATGATTGTTCCTTTCAAATGCGATGTTTCCGGACTTGCTGCAGCTCCCCTGAGAACTACGTCCACTACACACGAGAATGTTAGAGAAACACTTGTTTGATTACTCACTCACTCATTGCCAACACACTGGTTTATACAACGGCCCTATGTTAGCAGTATTGGAATAGACAGGGATTCCAGATAACGCGGCGGGCTGTTGACAGGTCCTTCTCTTCCCTCCTGTCACTTCACCTCACCCCGCAAGTACATGGAGCATAGACTCGAGCAGTAGACTATCTTAAACGTTATGGATGAATTTTTGGTTATATTTTTGAAAGTGATAAACATTTTTCATAAGTGAAAGGTGACACCCATTGGAATTTGAAAATCTACTTTAATCTCCTTCATTTTTGAGTGGCCATCTTATTTTGGTTCAACAGGGGTTGGCAACACTGAACCCCTGTCACTATTTAACCGAACACTATTTTTGATCTTACAACGCAAAAACGTCAACGGTGGGTACGTAGAACTAGTGCATCATACGGAATAAGACGGAGTGATTGTGAACCAACTCCAGCACGCTCACGCCCGTTGCCCTGTTCCTACCTACACAGCAAAGAAGACTGTCATTACTTGATTTAATGGTTCATCAGAAGTCGCCTTCAAAGTCACAATTGAAAATTTACATGATTGCTCACGAGTCAAGAGAGCAAACAGCAATCTCACAAAATGGCATAATTAACCTCTCTCCCCTGCTCCAGTTAATTCCAATAACAAGTTCTCCTCTCAAGTCTTCCCTGAAACGTAAGTCTATTCAAAGCGCACGACATTGTTGCCCTAAAAGACGTGCTCTTATAAAAGACGCACTTGACGAATCGGGTTTCTAATTGGTTGTTGTTGTTACTTCATTTAAGGGCATTGGACATATTAATTATCATTCCCTTGTACAACACACGATCTAATAGCCTCCTTAGAATAGGGTACCGGTAGTATATAATTTAAACAGCCGCAGTAAGCCCCTTCAATGAAAGCAGTTTACTAAACCTACTTACTGAGACTCCGGATCTAGAGATTCTGGGTTCGATTCTCGGTTCTGACAACAAATTTAATTCTGGTTTAAGGGCAAGAACGCGGAACACTAAGTATAGTTTACTCAGGAATTTTGCAGCCTCCCTCTCACAGATACTGGGGCCGTACACTATTTCAATTCACGGGACAGTTACCCTACCCTAGACCCTAATAAATAGAGGCAAAACTGGGAAGGTAACGGTCAGATTACCACCTCAGCTTGTTTGGGGTTTCCCACTTCTACTTCAGGAAAAGGCCAGTACCGCCTCCTTCCAATTCGCATCCTAAATTGCAAATACACTCACTACTACAGCCATCACAATGATACAGGTCATCAGACAGATTACACACACACATGTAAACGGGACTTCAGGACCATGATATCGCAAAGCCTTTAAATGAATCAACAACATTTACTATTCGATCTGTGTACTCGGGTGTGAGTTAAAGTCGTCTAATAACTTTCCTTCTGTGGAGACTGTAGTCTTGAGTATAATACTAATTATTGTCTAGGATAGGGGTTGGTGTCCCTGGAATTAAAATAGGATACAACGCCGGTATTTTCTTAATGGGGCGGCGACTGAGAAAGCCACACTTAGGATTGTCACTGTCTTAAGCCAGAATTTAAAACTCGGATCTCCGAACCACCAGCCATGGTGGCTGAGAGCGCTCACGCGCTACCTCGTGCCTCGCTGGCTCGGGGGACCGTGGGTTCGAATACCACGTCAGACGTCCTGACAATGGTTTTCGTGGTTTCCCACCTTTACCACCAGGCAAATGGCGGGACGGTTCCTTTCCACGTCCGATTTCCTGCCAAAATCCCTCCCTGATCCAAGTTAGCGGTCGCCTGGGCGATCGGCCTGTTAAGTTGTATCTGCTGACAAAGTGATCTCCCAGGCAACGTCCTTGCGACGGTAGAGGAATGATCCCTCGCAGAGTCCATGGGTGAAGCCGAGCTGGAAGGATAAGCACATTTTAAATAAATCTCCGAACGTTCAGCAGCTCCTCTTTACAGTTGTATAACGTACCTTATTGCGCTAGGCTACGCTGCAGGATGTTTTTAATTGTAAGTTAAAGCATTTGAACACTTGTTTTCCATCTTTAATTAGTTAAGTATTGTACCCTTCAATGTCTTCTAGGATGCCGACTCTAGCTCGGGTAGTGGTCTGTTCGGGGTGGCTCTAACTTATTATAAACATCCTAGGAATATCGTCAAGGATCACAGGAGGCTTAACTTAAAATCAGTATGCCAGAGAACTCCTGATATAAAATAATTTTATTCACAAAAACATCATCTCCCATTTACTCCCATCCATAGACAATAAACAACAAAATATACTCCCTTAAATTACTCTAATCAACAACATCAAAATGCAAAAGTAAATTTATCACACTGGCTGAAACCAGGAAAAGAAAAATAATCTATTTCACTGCAGTCCACTGCTTCAAGTTCAAAAATAAAACGTCAACAGACTTAATTCATCAAAACTATGGCCTAAATAACCCAGCCATTCTATCAAAAAAATATGCGCACTCATGTTTATAACTTGCAAAATTGGTTTCTGGGACCTCGGACATGTTTTCTCGTACAATCATCATACTTCCTCACAAGAGTCAGACAATGAAGGCAATAGACTTATTCTAGGCCACAGGCATGTGTGCACGTTCTAGCTTAAAAAACAATTAATTCTCTCACAGCCATAACTCTGTTAATTAGTGTAAAACAAACAAGTCAACAATACATGAAGCATCAAATAAACACATCTCGGTGGCCGACGCCCCGTTACTCTTGATAAATAGACAACTATAATGAATGCACTCAAAATAATGACAATACAAGACGTCGCTTCCTGAAGCGGTAAAAAAAAAAGAAACCCTGGGAAGCCAGACTACCTTCCCTCAAAGATAACAATACCACCCTCGACCTTGTGACAGACATTCTCACCACACACTAACCAGCTGGGCAGGCAATAACCTTCACTGCTACTTTTAGAATTCAGACGGCTGGCCGTAGTCCTATATCTGCTCCCTAAGACTCCCTTTGACTACCTGGGGTTCGAGCTGTACAATTACTTTTCCGACGGAGCTAAAGCGCACTCTCATCAGACAATGAATTCAATCATGTCACTTACCATTTTATATCATCGTAGAACACGGGAATACCACCTCCGTTATTAATTTCACTTACCATTTTATATCATCGTAGAACACGGGAATACCACCTCCCTTATTAGTTTCAGCTCAACCCAGGATCAACTCTCAACCTTTTCTGAATATTACATTATCATCCAGCCATTTTGTCTTACCTTTCTTTACCTTGGTGTGATTATCAATTACCATACTTACTGTTCACATAATTTCAGTGCCATTACTGGTCTTTGTCACAATATCGAGCCGTCTTCCCCATATTAGCTTTTACGTTAATATCGTGCGTAAGCACTATCAACCCAATTATTCCCTTAATTGTGCATTCAGCAAAGTTACTGACACCCTCAAACAAAACACATTAAAACAAAAATGATGCTCATATACTATTTACGTTATAAAACACACAAAAAATAATCATAACTGACAAATATACACAAATCTACACAAAACATGCCTGCTATGCCTAAAATACTTATTTTATCATAATTGCTTATGATCGAGATAAACTTATCCGATCCCCATGATGGGATACGCTATGGCAGACATGCCCCATACAATATTTACTTATCTCGTATACATCCTGATGATGCTCTGGTCCTTGATATCAGTCTTCTGGATCAGTTGGTTCATCTTGCAAGGAGGATAATTTACACACGGTTTCCAAAAATTCACCAAAGCAAAGGTCCACTGTGAATTATTATTATTATCATCACAATGCACGGTTCTCGCATATGTAGCTCCTACCTCCGACAGCTATCATCAACCTACTCAGTTCAGCTGATAGTTCAATAGCTTCCTAGATCACTGACTTAGCTACTAATAGCTCGTACGGCTATCTCTATCATTATAACTGCGTACTGTCACGGTATGCACTGTTCTAATTCGCACTCGCGAATACTTAGCGATATTCAAATTCCAAAGATGTAACTGCTTCTACTTATAAAACTTGTAAAATTGTTACTATTTCTTGTTGCCTCAAGCGCGGGCTTACGCCTCTGCAGCGCCCCGATATGAACTTATAAAACTTGTAAAGTTGTTACTTTTCTTAAGGCTACGGGCGTGGGCTTTCGCCTCATGTGCGCCCCGATATGAAACTGTTTTCGCTGCGTCTCCAGCTATTATTTATATGATATCTCGGAGAAGTACTTGGAGTGGGGAGCTTTTAGAATTTATTTCCATAATAACACTCACATGAATATGCAAATTAGCTCCTTTGAACGTCCTCATTTCTAATGTCTCAATGACTTCTTTTTATCCAAAATCCGATCGTTGGATCCTTATATAATGAGCTCCGTAATTTCCTTCATTGTTCCTTAATTTCGGCGGGAATTGGTCGCGTCTCGCGTCCTTCGCTGCTATTGGTAGTTTTAAATCCACCCTCTGATTTCGTTTTAATTCTGGCAAAAATCACAGAATGATCCAATTTAAATTTTGACGATATTTCTGAGAGGCTGGGATTGTCCCCTATACGATGGTGTAATTCCTGTTTCTGTATTTTAATGACTGCTCCAATTTCTCTCAAATGGGCGGGGTTTATCTAGTGTTTTTTTTGATCGTTGAAATTTTTCGCATTTACCCGCTTGTTTGAAACACCTTTTTGCGTTGTCTGGGCGCATGTGGCTTCCAGATGTTGGCTTTCTCTCCCTACCGTCATTGTCCGTGCTGGGTGAAAGTTACATTAAGGCACGTACGGGCCTCCCTTTGTTGTGCCCTGTTCCACAAGCAACATCTTTCCTCACACCGGCTTTGAAACATGAATAAAATCTTGTTGAAATAAATATGTAGAATTTATGCAATCACAGATGCATAAAGGTTACATTACCTTTCTGCAAAGGAAAAAAATCGATATGGAACGTATGATTTTTTTCTCAATCCCGATCCGCCTCACGGATGCTGTAAGGTTCCGCCATCACTCCTTAATTTGTTTACTTGGTTCGCCACTGCTGGTCGCACGCAGGGATTCCCTTGCTACTATTCTTGTGTCTCCCTCTCCACATTCTTGGTAGGATTAGTGCCTCGGCTGTCTGGTGCAGGTAGCTATTGTCCGCCTGTCTCGCCAAGTACTCTCACTTCACGGTCGTTCACTGTAAACACCGGGTCTGTTTATGACTGTCTACTTCCTCGTTCCACGTGCATTTGGCTCAATGTGTTGCACTAACATCTCATCCTTCTGTGCCTCCTCTTCTGGATTTCGGCTCAAAATATCCGGGATTACATTTAATTTTCCTGATATATGCTCAATTTGTAGATCAAACTGCTGCGCATAGATGGCCCATCTGTTGATGCGTTCACTCACATTGGTGGTCTTAAATAAGAAAGTCAGCGCCTTGTGATCAGTGCGGATTGTTATGGGGAAACCATAGATAATACGACGCCATTGTTGTAACGCGTGTATGATAGCCAGAAGCTCCAGCTCTGAGATGGTATAACTTTTCTCATGTTTTCTTAACTTCCTGCTGATAAATGCTAGGTATGAACGGCCTGCTGTCCTCTCTGCGTCTTCTTGGAAAAGCATTGCTCCGATGCCCACTAAAGATGCATCTGCTTGAATTATGAATCTCTTCGAAAAATCTGGGTAACCCAGTTTGATGCTATTTGACAGTAATTCTTTCGTAGCTACAAATGACCTCTCACACTCTTCGTTCCAAAACCAACGGTTATTCTTTTTTAGCATCTCCTGTAATGGTGCTACTACTTCGGTGTATCCTGGACAGTTTTCACGAAAGAAATTTGTTGCCCCCTTCTTCTACTGCCATGGACTACATCTCATCTTCCAACTCTTGCTTTTCATCCAGGAGTCCTGTGTTCGAGTCCTCTTCATCTGCTTGATTTTTCTTTTCTTCTTACTCAGGAATCGTCTCCAGCGTCCAAATGTCAGCATCTCTATCTAAGCCGTGATTATTCATGTTCAGTTCCACCGCTGATAATCCTTCCATATTTCTCAATTTAATTACATTGTTGCGTAGATCAATCACTGCTTGGTGCTCGTATATGAAATCCGCGCCCAGGATCAAATTTACGCTCATCTTGTTCATAACCATGAATACGTGTGAGAAAGTGTGTCCTAATATTTCTAGATCCAATTGTACTTGAAATTTACATACAGCTGATTTTTCGGGAATTACTCCTCTAATTTTGACCTGTGGTACTGGAATCGTAGGTATCCTCTGTTTTTCGCTTGGAGCTTTAATTAATGCCTCTGATACTAGACCTAGCTGTGCCCCAGTGTCCACTAATCCTTTTACTCTTAGTCCTTCTATTCTCGTAATAATGACTGGTAATTTCTTCAAACAATGTTGATCCGGTTGAATAATTTCAGCCGTAAAAACATCAGGAGTTGCGACCCATTCCTCAATGTTCGCTATCAACCACTGTGTTTTATCTGGCGTGAAAATTAGACTACATCTCCTTCATCCCCTAGTACATTTTTTTTGTTGCTAATGGCCCCCGTCTGCCTCTTATCGTTCTGACTCTCGCGATGCTGTTGCGCTAATTCACTTTCTGCTCCGGTTATCTCCACATCTGGATTCTCGCGATTTTCCATCGTCCTTCGCCAGCGATCCTTTTCCGTCTCTTGGCTGCGATGCAACTCATCTAGGTACTGTTGGGATGCCTCGTGTCTGTTCTGCCATTCCCGTCGACTGTCCTCCGTGTATCCTCGGTTCTCATCTCGTCCTGGGTTCCACGTTCTATTTTCTCTTCTATCATATCTGCGATGATGATATGGACCTTCGCGACCACGCCCTTTCCATTCATCTCTCCTGTACTGTTGCGGCTGCCAGTTCCTTTCGTTCCTTGGTTCATATCTCCTGTGCTCTTCTCTTGGCGAGTCTGACCTTCCATTGTTGTTTCCGCTCTTATGGCTAACATTCGTATTGGTGCTCTGCTCTCTAGTTTTGACTAGCTCGGCCTGGTGTACCAGTGCTGCGCTGTCACTCGCTCTGACGTGCCTATTCTGAGTATTTAATGAAGTTTCAGCCAGTTGGCGTAAAACCTCCTCTGCTTGTAGTGCGCTCGAGACGTTCGCTGCAATTAAGAACTGTTGTACTGGTAATGGAAGCTGTTTACCAATTGTCATCACCAGTTCTGACTCCGGTGGTAAAATATCCATGTCTTTCAACCTGAGTAGCTAAGCCGAAAAATATGCTGAATAACGCGTGGGCTGTGAAGCGTGATACTTCCTGCTATACAACTCCATTCTCAGACTATGTTGTATTGGCATGCTCCAATAACGGCGTAGAAATATCTGTTTGAAACTGTCCATGTCTTCAAAAGTGTAGCGAAGTGTAAGTCAAGACGCTATCCGCAAGTAATTTCTCTGTTACTCGGAGTTTCTTATTCTCAGGAATGTTACTGTCTGTAAGGTAGTGTTCTAAATCTTTTAAAAAAGCTTTCGGCGTTTGTGATCCATCATTATTGAATTTTCGTGGGCGATCTTCCTGCATTCTGATTATTTGTACATTCTGGGTAGTTGGGTTATTATTATTATTATTATTATTTTCAGTCGACTGTTGAGGTGTCGAGGCGTGTCCTCTAAACGTTTGGAGACCCTCATTATTCTCGCTACCTGTAGTTACGCGTCCCGGACTAAGTCCATTCATTCCTTCTACCTGAGTCTGGCTTGTGTTGAAATTATTAGCCATACCGTTTGTTGCCTTACTGTTATTATGAGCTTTTAGTTCGAGAAGCATGTCTTGGTGTTGTAAAGATTGTATTTCTGTCTTAAGGATCTTCCGTTCTTGTCCCTCTATTTTTCCTAGCAACTGCAGTTCGACCTCCTTTATCCTTTTCTGGTTCTCTTCCATTTGTTCTATGAGTTTCTTTCTATCCTCTTTCCCGTCAATTCCAATCTGTCGGCATGTCTTGTTTATATCTGCTCTTATTGCCTCGTATCTATCTTCCTCTTTTCTCTTTCCATCCTTCTTATCGCTTTCCAGCTGACCGAGCCTGCCTCCTATCTGTTCATTACTTTCACGAATGCTCTCTTTAAGTGCATCAATCTCATTCTCCTGAATACTCTACCGTTCTGCTGAAGTCAAAGCTGCCTTGTCTATTCCTGTTCTGATCTCTGTCATCTCTTCTTCTATGCTGTGTAATTGCTTTGCCGCAGACTTAACCTCACTGTCCACTCATTTTTTTGTAGCCTGGATTGCTAACTGATCTAACTTTATCCCTTCCGTATTAGCATTACATATTTCTTCCAGTTGTATGAGTTTCGCTGCCGTCTTTTCTTCACTGAATGCTATTGATTGCCTTAGGTTCATCTCCATCTGTCCTAACTGCGCGGTAGTCTCGAGTGTGATCTTAGCTATCTGCTCTGCTAATTTATCCGTCAATTCCTCTTTTAATGCTTCCTTATTCAGCCTACCCTGTTCTGCAATTTGTTCCGTTAATTCCTCTTTTAACGCTTCATTATTCAGCCTACCCTGTTCTGCAATTTGTTCCGTTAGCTGTGTATTAGTAATTGTACTTTGCTCCGCGAGTAGTGCATTATTTATCCTACTTTGCTCCGCTATCTGTTCTGAGATACGTGCATTGTTTATTTCGCTCTGTTCCGCTATCTGCTCCGAGATACGTGCATTGTTTATTTCGCTCTGTTCCGCTATCTGCTTTGAGATACGTGCATTGTTTATTTCACTCTGTTCTCTACACTCCCTCTTAAATTGTTCGAACTGCTCCATTGTTCTAGCTACCGAACCCTCAATTATAGCCCGAATTTCTTCCACTGAAGCCATAGCACAAAATATAACACTTATTTGAGAAGACTGGGGCATGAAGCCTCACGTACCCGCCTTCTGCAATCATAAAATGAGTCGCTTAATCCCAATCTACGTTATTCCCATTAATTACTTTTATTTGCTTGAAGAGCTGCCTATTTGATGTCTGCTTTCATGAATAAATTTTCAGTTTACCCTTCTGCGTTAATTTTAACTTCCCAGTCCTGTCAATAAAGTACTGACATGACTTTTCACGGTTCACGCCGTCCTACAACATACATTTGGAGTTTGCTACTAATTATTCAATTATAAGGGCGCCACGAAAACACTGCTTCTACCTAAATATGCAAAATAAACTCAGCATTTTCGACTATTTATTTTAAACAAACTCCTGGCTTTACTTTCCCCTGAATTACTGTTAATTTGGCCACACTACAGGGCGCCATGATATGGGGACACCCTACATCTGTTTACATGTCCTCAAGGTTTGATAATGCAAGCTCAATGCTCACCCTCTTGGATAAAGACCGACATTGGCCACCATGTTTTATCACAACCTCGACGCGGCACGTATACTTCAGTAGGCTCCGGCTAGCTACTCTCTGACAATCTCCATCACTGTGATCCACTAATTAATAAAAGAAACTGATATGGACTTGAATAACTACAGCGTTATCACCCAATCCATATGTACCCTTCAATGTCTTCTAGGATGCCGACTCTAGCTCGGGTAGTGGTCTGTTCGGGGTGGCTCTAACTTATTATAAACATCCTAGGAATATCGTCAAGGATCACAGGAGGCTTAACTTAAAATCAGTATATCAGAGAACTCCTAATATATAATAATTTTATTCACAAAAACATCATCTCCCATTTACTCCCATCCATAGACAATAAACAACAAAATATACTCCCTTAAATTACTCTAATCAACAACATCAAAATGCAAAAGTAAATTTATCACACTGGCTGAAACCAGGAAAAGAAAAATAATCTATTTCACTGCAGTCCACTGCTTCAAGTTCAAAAATAAAACGTCAACAGACTTAATTCATCAAAACTATGGCCTAAATAACCCAGCCATTCTATCAAAAAAAATATGCGCACTCATGTTTATAACTTGCAAATTTGGTTTCTGGGAGCTCGGACATGTTTTCTCGTACAATCATCATACTTCCTCACAAGAGTCAGACAATGAAGGCAATAGACTTATTCTAGGCCACAGGCATGTGTGCACGTTCTAGCTTAAAAAACAATTAATTCTCTCACAGCCATAACTCTGTTAATTAGTGTAAAACAAACAAGTCAACAATACATGAAGCATCAAATAAACACATCTCGGTGGCCGACGCCCCGTTACTCTTGATAAATAGACAACTATAATGAATGCACTCAAAATAATGACAATACAAGACGTCGCTTCCTGAAGCGGTACAAAAAAAAGAAACCCTGGGAAGCCAGACTACCTTCCCTCAAAGATAACAATACCACCCTCGACCTTGTGACAGACATTCTCACCACACACTAACCAGCTGGGCAGGCAATAACCTTCACTGCTACTTTTAGAATTCAGACGGCTGGCCGTAGTCCTATATCTGCTCCCTAAGACTCCCTTTGACTACCTGGGGTTCGAGCTGTACAATTACTTTTCCGACGGAGCTAAAGCGCACTCTCATCAGACAATGAATTCAATCATGTCACTTACCATTTTATATCATCGTAGAACACGGGAATACCACCTCCGTTATTAATTTCACTTACCATTTTATATCATCGTAGAACACGGGAATACCACCTCCCTTATTAGTTTCAGCTCAACCCAGGATCAACTCTCAACCTTTTCTGAATATTACAGTATCATCCAGCCATTTTGTCTTACCTTTCTTTACCTTGGTGTGATTATCAATTACCATACTTACTGTTCACATAATTTCAGTGCCATTACTGGTCTTTGTCACAATATCGAGCCGTCTTCCCCATATTAGCTTTTACGTTAATATCGTGCGTAAGCACTATCAACCCAATTATTCCCTTAATTGTGCATTCAGCAAAGTTACTGACACCCTCAAACAAAACACATTAAAACAAAAATGATGCTCATATACTATTTACGTTATAAAACACACAAAAAATAATCATAACTGACAAATATACACAAATCTACACAAAACATGCCTGCTATGCCTAAAATACTTATTTTATCATAATTGCTTATGATCGAGATAAACTTATCCGATCCCCATGATGGGATACGCTATGGCAAACATGCCCCATACAATATTTACTTATCTCGTATACATCCTGATGATGCTCTGGTCCTTGATATCAGTCTTCTGGATCAGTTGGTTCATCTTGCAAGGAGGATAATTTACACACGGTTTCCAAAAATTCACCAAAGCAAAGGTCCACTGTGAATTATTATTATTATCATCACAATGCACGGTTCTCGCATATGTAGCTCCTACCTCCTACAGCTATCATCAACCTACTCAGTTCAGCTGATAGTTCAATAGCTTCCTAGATCACTGACTTAGCTACTAATAGCTCGTACGGCTATCTCTATCATTATAACTGCGTACTGTCACGGTATGCACTGTTCTAATTCGCACTCGCGAATACTTAGCGATATTCAAATTCCAAAGATGTAACTGCTTCTACTTATAAAACTTGTAAAATTGTTACTATTTCTTGTTGCCTCAAGCGCGGGCTTACGCCTCTGCAGCGCCCCGATATGGACTTATAAAACTTGTAAAGTTGTTACTTTTCTTAAGGCTACGGGCGTGGGCTTTCGCCTCATGTGCGCCCCGATATGAAACTGTTTTCGCTGCGTCTCCAGCTATTATTTATATGATTTCTCGGAGAAGTACTTGGAGTGGGGAGCTTTTAGAATTTATTTCCATAATAACACTCACATGAATATGCAAATTAGCTCCTTTGAACGTCCTCATTTCTAATGTCTCAATGACTTCTTTTTATCCAAAATCCGATCGTTGGATCCTTATATAATGAGCTCCGTAATTTCCTTCATTGTTCCTTAATTTCGGCGGGATTTGGTCGCGTCTCGCGTCCTTCGCTGCTATTGGTAGTTTTAAATCCACCCTCTGATTTCGTTTTAATTCTGGCAAAAATCACAGAATGATCCAATTTAAATTTTGACGATATTTCTGAGAGGCTGGGATTGTCCCCTATACGATGGTGTAATTCCTGTTTCTGTATTTTAATGACTGCTCCAATTTCTCTCAAATGGGCGGGGTTTATCTAGTGAGTGATCGTTGAAATTTTTCGCATTTACCCGCTTGTTTGAAACACCTTTTTGCGTTGTCTGGGCGCATGTGGCTTCCAGATGTTGGCTTTCTCTCCCTACCGTCATTGTCCGTGCTGGGTGAAAGTTACATTAAGGCACGTACGGGCCTCCCTTTGTTGTGCCCTGTTCCACAAGCAACATCTTTCCTCACACCGGCTTTGAAACATGAATAAAATCTTGTTGAAATAAATATGTAGAATTTATGCAATCACAGATGCATAAAGGTTACATTACCTTTCTGCAAAGGAAAAAAATCGATATGGAACGTATGATTTTTTTCTCAATCCCGATCCGCCTCACGGATGCTGTAAGGTTCCGCCATCACTCCTTAATTTGTTTACTTGGTTCGCCACTGCTGGTCGCACGCAGGGATTCCCTTGCTACTATTCTTGTGTCTCCCTCTCCACATTCTTGGTAGGATTAGTGCCTCGGCTGTCTGGTGCAGGTAGCTATTGTCCGCCTGTCTCGCCAAGTACTCTCACTTCACGGTCGTTCACTGTAAACACCGGGTCTGTTTATGACTGTCTACTTCCTCGTTCCACGTGCATTTGGCTCAATGTGTTGCACTAACATCTCATCCTTCTGTGCCTCCTCTTCTGGATTTCGGCTCAAAATATCCGGGATTACATTTAATTTTTCTGATATATGCTCAATTTGTAGATCAAACTGCTGCGCATAGATGGCCCATCTGTTGATGCGTTCACTCACATTGGTGGTCTTAAATAAGAAAGTCAGCGCCTTGTGATCAGTGCGGATTGTTATGGGGAAAGCATAGATAATACGACGCCATTGTTGTAACGCGTGTATGATAGCCAGAAGCTCCAGCTCTGAGATGGTATAACTTTTCTCATGTTTTCTTAACTTCCTGCTGATAAATGCTAGGTATGAACGGCCTGCTGTCCTCTCTGCGTCTTCTTGGAAAAGCATTGCTCCGATGCCCACTAAAGATGCATCTGCTTGAATTATGAATCTCTTCGAAAAATCTGGGTAACCCAGTTTGATGCTATTTGACAGTAATTCTTTCGTAGCTACAAATGACCTCTCACACTCTTCGTTCCAAAACCAACGGTTATTCTTTTTTAGCATCTCCTGTAATGGTGCTACTACTTCGGTGTATCCTGGACAGTTTTCACGAAAGAAATTTGTTGCCCCCTTCTTCTACTGCCATGGACTACATCTCATCTTCCAACTCTTGCTTTTCATCCAGGAGTCCTGTGTTCGAGTCCTCTTCATCTGCTTGATTTTTCTTTTCTTCTTACTCAGGAATCGTCTCCAGCGTCCAAATGTCAGCATCTCTATCTAAGCCGTGATTATTCATGTTCAGTTCCACCGCTGATAATCCTTCCATATTTCTCAATTTAATTACATTGTTGCGTAGATCAATCACTGCTTGGTGCTCGTATATGAAATCCGCGCCCAGGATCAAATTTACGCTCATCTTGTTCATAACCATGAATACGTGTGAGAAAGTGTGTCCTAATATTTCTAGATCCAATTGTACTTGAAATTTACATACAGCTGATTTTTCGGGAATTACTCCTCTAATTTTGACCTGTGGTACTGGAATCGTAGGTATCCTCTGTTTTTCGCTTGGAGCTTTAATTAATGCCTCTGATACTAGACCTAGCTGTGCCCCAGTGTCCACTAATCCTTTTACTCTTAGTCCTTCTATTCTCGTAATAATGACTGGTAATTTCTTCAAACAATGTTGATCCGGTTGAATAATTTCAGCCGTAAAAACATCAGGAGTTGCGACCCATTCCTCAATGTTCGCTATCAACCACTGTGTTTTATCTGGCGTGAAAATTAGACTACATCTCCTTCATCCCCTAGTACATTTTTTTTGTTGCTAATGGCCCCCGTCTGCCTCTTATCGTTCTGACTCTCGCGATGCTGTTGCGCTAATTCACTTTCTGCTCCGGTTATCTCCACATCTGGATTCTCGCGATTTTCCATCGTCCTTCGCCAGCGATCCTTTTCCGTCTCTTGGCTGCGATGCAACTCATCTAGGTACTGTTGGGATGCCTCGTGTCTGTTCTGCCATTCCCGTCGACTGTCCTCCGTGTATCCTCGGTTCTCATCTCGTCCTGGGTTCCTCGTTCTATTTTCTCTTCTATCATATCTGCGATGATGATATGGACCTTCGCGACCACGCCCTTTCCATTCATCTCTCCTGTACTGTTGCGGCTGCCAGTTCCTTTCGTTCCTTGGTTCATATCTCCTGTGCTCTTCTCTTGGCGAGTCTGACCTTCCATTGTTGTTTCCGCTCTTATGGCTAACATTCGTATTGGTGCTCTGCTCTCTAGTTTTGACTAGCTCGGCCTGGTGTACCAGTGCTGCGCTGTCACTCGCTCTGACGTGCCTATTCTGAGTATTTAATGAAGTTTCAGCCAGTTGGCGTAAAACCTCCTCTGCTTGTAGTGCGCTCGAGACGTTCGCTGCAATTAAGAACTGTTGTACTGGTAATGGAAGCTGTTTACCAATTGTCATCACCAGTTCTGACTCCGGTGGTAAAATATCCATGTCTTTCAACCTGAGTAGCTAAGCCGAAAAATATGCTGAATAACGCGTGGGCTGTGAAGCGTGATACTTCCTGCTATACAACTCCATTCTCAGACTATGTTGTATTGGCATGCTCCAATAACGGCGTAGAAATGCCTGTTTGAAACTGTCCATGTCTTCAAAAGTGTAGCGAAGTGTAAGTCAAGACGCTATCCGCAAGTAATTTCTCTGTTACTCGGAGTTTCTTATTCTCAGGAATGTTACTGTCTGTAAGGTAGTGTTCTAAATCTTTTAAAAAAGCTTTCGGCGTTTGTGATCCATCATTATTGAATTTTCGTGGGCGATCTTCCTGCATTCTGATTATTTGTACATTCTGGGTAGTTGGGTTATTATTATTATTATTATTATTTTCAGTCGACTGTTGAGGTGTCGAGGCGTGTCCTCTAAACGTTTGGAAACCCTCATTATTCTCGCTACCTGTAGTTACGCGTCCCGGACTAAGTCCATTCATTCCTTCTACCTGAGTCTGGCTTGTGTTGAAATTATTAGCCATACCGTTTGTTGCCTTACTGTTATTATGAGCTTTTAGTTCGAGAAGCATGTCTTGGTGTTGTAAAGATTGTATTTCTGTCTTAAGGATCTTCCGTTCTTGTCCCTCTATTTTTCCTAGCAACTGCAGTTCGACCTCCTTTATCCTTTTCTGGTTCTCTTCCATTTGTTCTATGAGTTTCTTTCTATCCTCTTTCCCGTCAATTCCAATCTGTCGGCATGTCTTGTTTATATCTGCTCTTATTGCCTCGTATCTATCTTCCTCTTTTCTCTTTCCATCCTTCTTATCGCTTTCCAGCTGACCGAGCCTGCCTCCTATCTGTTCATTACTTTCACGAATGCTCTCTTTAAGTGCATCATTCTCATTCTCTTGAATACTCCACCGTTCTGCTGAAGTCAAAGCTGCCTTGTCTATTCCTGTTCTGATCTCTGTCATCTCTTCTTCTATGCTGTGTAATTGCTTTGCCGCAGACTTAACCTCACTGTCCACTCATTTTTTGTAGCCTGGATTGCTAACTGTTCTAACTTTATCCCTTCCGTATTAGCATTACATATTTCTTCCAGTTGTATGAGTTTCGCTGCCGTCTTTTCTTCACTGAATGCTATTGATTGCCTTAGGTTCATCTCCATCTGTCCTAACTGCGCGGTAGTCTCGAGTGTGATCTTAGCTATCTGCTCTGCTAATTTATCCGTCAATTCCTCTTTTAATGCTTCCTTATTCAGCCTACCCTGTTCTGCAATTTGTTCCGTTAATTCCTCTTTTAACGCTTCATTATTCAGCCTACCCTGTTCTGCAATTTGTTCCGTTAGCTGTGTATTAGTAATTGTACTTTGCTCCGCGAGTAGTGCATTATTTATCCTACTTTGCTCCGCTATCTGTTCTGAGATACGTGCATTATTTATTTCGCTCTGTTCCGCTATCTGCTCTGAGATACGTGCATTGTTTATTTCGCTCTGTTCCGCTATCTGCTTTGAGATACGTGCATTGTTTATTTCACTCTGTTCTCTACACTCCCTCTTAAATTGTTCGAACTGCTCCATTGTTCTAGCTACCGAACCCTCAATTATAGCTCGAATTTCTTCCACTGAAGCCATAGCACAAAATATAACACTTATTTGAGAAGACTGGGGCATGAAGCCTCACGTACCCGCCTTCTGCAATCATAAAATGAGTCGCTTAATCCCAATCTACGTTATTCCCATTAATTACTTTTATTTGCTTGAAGAGCTGCCTATTTGATGTCTGCTTTCATGAATAAATTTTCAGTTTACCCTTCTGCGTTAATTTTAACTTCCCAGACCTGTCAATAAAGTACTGACATGACTTTTCACGGTTCACGCCGTCCTACAACATACATTTGGAGTTTGCTACTAATTATTCAATTATAAGGGCGCCACGAAAACACTGCTTCTACCTAAATATGCAAAATAAACTCAGCATTTTCGACTATTTATTTTAAACAAACTCCTGGCTTTACTTTCCCCTGAATTACTGTTAATTTGGCCACACTACAGGGCGCCATGATATGGGGACACCCTACATCTGTTTACATGTCCTCAAGGTTTGATAATGCAAGCTCAATGCTCACCCTCTTGGATAAAGACCGACATGGGCCACCATGTTTTATCACAACCTCGACGCGGCACGTATACTTCAGTAGGCTCCGGCTAGCTACTCTCTGACAATCTCCATCACTGTGATCCACTAATTAATAAAAGAAACTGATATGGACTTGAATAACTACAGCGTTTTCACCCAATCCATATGTACCCTTCAATGTCTTCTAGGATGCTGACTCTAGCTCGGGTAGTGGTCTGTTCGGGGTGGCTCTAACTTATTATAAACATCCTAGGAATATCGTCAAGGATCACAGGAGGCTTAACTTAAAATCAGTATGTCAGAGAACTCCTAATATAAAATAATTTTATTCACAAAAACATCATCTCCCATTTACTCCCATCCATAGACAATAAACAACAAAATATACTCCCTTAAATTACTCTAATCAACAACATCAAAATGCAAAAGTAAATTTATCACACTGGCTGAAACCAGGAAAAGAAAAATAATCTATTTCACTGCAGTCCACTGCTTCAAGTTCAAAAATAAAACGTCAACAGACTTAATTCATCAAAACTATGGCCTAAATAACCCAGCCATTCTATCAAAAAAATATGCGCACTCATGTTTATAACTTGCAAAATTGGTTTCTGGGACCTCGGACATGTTTTCTCGTACAATCATCATACTTCCTCACAAGAGTCAGACAATGAAGGCAATAGACTTATTCTAGGCCACAGGCATGTGTGCACGTTCTAGCTTAAAAAACAATTAATTCTCTCACAGCCATAACTCTGTTAATTAGTGTAAAACAAACAAGTCAACAATACATGAAGCATCAAATAAACACATCTCGGTGGCCGACGCCCCGTTACTCTTGATAAATAGACAACTATAATGAATGCACTCAAAATAATGACAATACAAGACGTCGCTTCCTGAAGCGGTAAAAAAAAAAAGAAACCCTGGGAAGCCAGACTACCTTCCCTCAAAGATAACAATACCACCCTCGACCTTGTGACAGACATTCTCACCACACACTAACCAGCTGGGCAGGCAATAACCTTCACTGCTACTTTTAGAATTCAGACGGCTGGCCGTAGTCCTATATCTACTCCCTAAGACTCCCTTTGACTACCTGGGGTTCGAGCTGTACAATTACTTTTCCGACGGAGCTAAAGCGCACTCTCATCAGACAATGAATTCAATTATGTCACTTACCATTTTATATCATCGTAGAACACGGGAATACCACCTCCGTTATTAATTTCACTTACCATTTTATATCATCGTAGAACACGGGAATACCACCTCCCTTATTAGTTTCAGCTCAACCCAGGATCAACTCTCAACCTTTTCTGAATATTACATTATCATCCAGCCATTTTGTCTTACCTTTCTATACCTTGGTGTGATTATCAATTACCATACTTACTGTTCACATAATTTCAGTGCCATTACTGGTCTTTGTCACAATATCGAGCCGTCTTCCCCATATTAGCTTTTACGTTAATATCGTGCGTAAGCACTATCAACCCAATTATTCCCTTAATTGTGCATTCAGCAAAGTTACTGACACCCTCAAACAAAACACATTAAAACAAAAATGATGCTCATATACTATTTACGTTATAAAACACACAAAAAATAATCATAACTGACAAATATACACAAATATACACAAAACATGCCTGCTATGCCTAAAATACTTATTTTATCATAATTGCTTATGATCGAGATAAACTTATCCGATCCCCATGATGGGATACGCTATGGCAAACATGCCCCATACAATATTTACTTATCTCGTATACATCCTGATGATGCTCTGGTCCTTGATATCAGTCTTCTGGATCAGTTGGTTCATCTTGCAAGGAGGATAATTTACACACGGTTTCCAAAAATTCACCAAAGCAAAGGTCCACTGTGAATTATTATTATTATCATCACAATGCACGGTTCTCGCATATGTAGCTCCTACCTCCTACAGCTATCATCAACCTACTCAGTTCAGCTGATAGTTCAATAGCTTCCTAGATCACTGACTTAGCTACTAATAGCTCGTACGGCTATCTCTATCATTATAACTGCGTACTGTCACGGTATGCACTGTTCTAATTCGCACTCGCGAATACTTAGCGATATTCAAATTCCAAAGATGTAACTGCTTCTACTTATAAAACTTGTAAAATTGTTACTATTTCTTGTTGCCTCAAGCGCGGGCTTACGCCTCTGCAGCGCCCCGATATGAACTTATAAAACTTGTAAAGTTGTTACTTTTCTTAAGGCTACGGGCGTGGGCTTTCGCCTCATGTGCGCCCCGATATGAAACTGTTTTCGCTGCGTCTCCAGCTATTATTTATATGATATCTCGGAGAAGTACTTGGAGTGGGGAGCTTTTAGAATTTATTTCCATAATAACACTCACATGAATATGCAAATTAGCTCCTTTGAACGTCCTCATTTCTAATGTCTCAATGACTTCTTTTTATCCAAAATCCGATCGTTGGATCCTTATATAATGAGCTCCGTAATTTCCTTCATTGTTCCTTAATTTCGGCGGGAATTGGTCGCGTCTCGCGTCCTTCGCTGCTATTGGTAGTTTTAAATCCACCCTCTGATTTCGTTTTAATTCTGGCAAAAATCACAGAATGATCCAATTTAAATTTTGACGATATTTCTGAGAGGCTGGGATTGTCCCCTATACGATGGTGTAATTCCTGTTTCTGTATTTTAATGACTGCTCCAATTTCTCTCAAATGGGCGGGGTTTATCTAGTGTTTTTTGTGATCGTTGAAATTTTTCGCATTTACCCGCTTGTTTGAAACACCTTTTTGCGTTGTCTGGGCGCATGTGGCTTCCAGATGTTGGCTTTCTCTCCCTACCGTCATTGTCCGTGCTGGGTGAAAGTTACATTAAGGCACGTACGGGCCTCCCTTTGTTGTGCCCTGTTCCACAAGCAACATCTTTCCTCACACCGGCTTTGAAACATGAATAAAATCTTGTTGAAATAAATATGTAGAATTTATGCAATCACAGATGCATAAAGGTTACATTACCTTTCTGCAAAGGAAAAAAATCGATATGGAACGTATGATTTTTTTCTCAATCCCGATCCGCCTCACGGATGCTGTAAGGTTCCGCCATCACTCCTTAATTTGTTTACTTGGTTCGCCACTGCTGGTCGCACGCAGGGATTCCCTTGCTACTATTCTTGTGTCTCCCTCTCCACATTCTTGGTAGGATTAGTGCCTCGGCTGTCTGGTGCAGGTAGCTATTGTCCGCCTGTCTCGCCAAGTACTCTCACTTCACGGTCGTTCACTGTAAACACCGGGTCTGTTTATGACTGTCTACTTCCTCGTTCCACGTGCATTTGGCTCAATGTATTGCACTAACATCTCATCCTTCTGTGCCTCCTCTTCTGGATTTCGGCTCAAAATATCCGGGATTACATTTAATTTTCCTGATATATGCTCAATTTGTAGATCAAACTGCTGCGCATAGATGGCCCATCTGTTGATGCGTTCACTCACATTGGTGGTCTTAAATAAGAAAGTCAGCGCCTTGTGATCAGTGCGGATTGTTATGGGGAAAGCATAGATAATACGACGCCATTGTTGTAACGCGTGTATGATAGCCAGAAGCTCCAGCTCTGAGATGGTATAACTTTTCTCATGTTTTCTTAACTTCCTGCTGATAAATGCTAGGTATGAACGGCCTGCTGTCCTCTCTGCGTCTTCTTGGAAAAGCATTGCTCCGATGCCCACTAAAGATGCATCTGCTTGAATTATGAATCTCTTCGAAAAATCTGGGTAACCCAGTTTGATGCTATTTGACAGTAATTCTTTCGTAGCTACAAATGACCTCTCACACTCTTCGTTCCAAAACCAACGGTTATTCTTTTTTAGCATCTCCTGTAATGGTGCTACTACTTCGGTGTATCCTGGACAGTTTTCACGAAAGAAATTTGTTGCCCCCTTCTTCTACTGCCATGGACTACATCTCATCTTCCAACTCTTGCTTTTCATCCAGGAGTCCTGTGTTCGAGTCCTCTTCATCTGCTTGATTTTTCTCTTCTTCTTACTCAGGAATCGTCTCCAGCGTCCAAATGTCAGCATCTCTATCTAAGCCGTGATTATTCATGTTCAGTTCCACCGCTGATAATCCTTCCATATTTCTCAATTTAATTACATTGTTGCGTAGATCAATCACTGCTTGGTGCTCGTATATGAAATCCGCGCCCAGGATCAAATTTACGCTCATCTTGTTCATAACCATGAATACGTGTGAGAAAGTGTGTCCTAATATTTCTAGATCCAATTGTACTTGAAATTTACATACAGCTGATTTTTCGGGAATTACTCCTCTAATTTTGACCTGTGGTACTGGAATCGTAGGTATCCTCTGTTTTTCGCTTGGAGCTTTAATTAATGCCTCTGATACTAGACCTAGCTGTGCCCCAGTGTCCACTAATCCTTTTACTCTTAGTCCTTCTATTCTCGTAATAATGACTGGTAATTTCTTCAAACAATGTTGATCCGGTTGAATAATTTCAGCCGTAAAAACATCAGGAGTTGCGACCCATTCCTCAATGTTCGCTATCAACCACTGTGTTTTATCTGGCATGAAAATTAGACTACATCTCCTTCATCCCCTAGTACATTTTTTTTGTTGCTAATGGCCCCCGTCTGCCTCTTATCGTTCTGACTCTCGCGATGCTGTTGCGCTAATTCACTTTCTGCTCCGGTTATCTCCACATCTGGATTCTCGCGATTTTCCATCGTCCTTCGCCAGCGATCCTTTTCCGTCTCTTGGCTGCGATGCAACTCATCTAGGTACTGTTGGGATGCCTCGTGTCTGTTCTGCCATTCCCGTCGACTGTCCTCCGTGTATCCTCGGTTCTCATCTCGTCCTGGGTTCCACGTTCTATTTTCTCTTCTATCATATCTGCGATGATGATATGGACCTTCGCGACCACGCCCTTTCCATTCATCTCTCCTGTACTGTTGCGGCTGCCAGTTCCTTTCGTTCCTTGGTTCATATCTCCTGTGCTCTTCTCTTGGCGAGTCTGACCTTCCATTGTTGTTTCCGCTCTTATGGCTAACATTCGTATTGGTGCTCTGCTCTCTAGTTTTGACTAGCTCGGCCTGGTGTACCAGTGCTGCGCTGTCACTCGCTCTGACGTGCCTATTCTGAGTATTTAATGAAGTTTCATCCAGTTGGCGTAAAACCTCCTCTGCTTGTAGTGCGCTCGAGACGTTCGCTGCAATTAAGAACTGTTGTACTGGTAATGGAAGCTGTTTACCAATTGTCATCACCAGTTCAGACTCCGGTGGTAAAATATCCATGTCTTTCAACCTGAGTAGCTAAGCCGAAAAATATGCTGAATAACGCGTGGGCTGTGAAGCGTGATACTTCCTGCTATACAACTCCATTCTCAGACTATGTTGTATTGACATGTTCCAATAACGGCGTAGAAATGCCTGTTTGAAACTGTCCATGTCTTCAAAAGTGTAGCGAAAACCTCTGAACCAAGTCAAGACGCTATCCGCAAGTAATTTCTCTGTTACTCGGAGTTTCTTATTCTCAGGAATGTTACTGTCTGTAAGGTAGTGTTCTAAATCTTTTAAAAACGCTTTCGGCGTTTGTGATCCATCATTATTGAATTTTCGTGGGCGATCTTCCTGCATTCTGATTATTTGTACATACTGGGTAGTTGGGTTATTATTATTATTATTATTATTATTTTCAGTCGACTGTTGAGGTGTCGAGGCGTGTCCTCTAAACGTTTGGAAACCCTCATTATTCTCGCTACCTGTAGTTACGCGTCCCGGACTAAGTCCATTCATTCCTTCTACCTGAGTCTAGCTTGTGTTGAAATTATTGGCCATACCGTTTGTTGCCTTACTGTTATTATGAGCTTTTAGTTCGAGAAGCATGTCTTGGTGTTGTAAAGATTGTATTTCTGTCTTAAGGATCTTCCGTTCTTGTCCCTCTATTTTTCCTAGCAACTGCAGTTCGACCTCCTTTATCCTTTTCTGGTTCTCTTCCATTTGTTCTATGAGTTTCTTTCTATCCTCTTTCCCGTCAATTCCAATCTGTCGGCATGTCTTGTTTATATCTGCTCTTATTGCCTCGTATCTATCTTCCTCTTTTCTCTTTCCATCCTTCTTATCGCTTTCCAGCTGACCGAGCCTGCCTCCTATCTGTTCATTACTTTCACGAATGCTCTCTTTAAGTGCATCATTCTCATTCTCTTGAATACTCCACCGTTCTGCTGAAGTCAAAGCTGCCTTGTCTATTCCTGTTCTGATCTCTGTCATCTCTTCTTCTATGCTGTGTAATTGCTTTGCCGCAGACTTAACCTCACTGTCCACTCATTTTTTGTAGCCTGGATTGCTAACTGTTCTAACTTTATCCCTTCCGTATTAGCATTACATATTTCTTCCAGTTGTATGAGTTTCGCTGCCGTCTTTTCTTCACTGAATGCTATTGATTGCCTTAGGTTCATCTCCATCTGTCCTAACTGCGCGGTAGTCTCGAGTGTGATCTTAGCTATCTGCTCTGCTAATTTATCCGTCAATTCCTCTTTTAATGCTTCCTTATTCAGCCTACCCTGTTCTGCAATTTGTTCCGTTAATTCCTCTTTTAACGCTTCATTATTCAGCCTACCCTGTTCTGCAATTTGTTCCGTTAGCTGTGTATTAGTAATTGTACTTTGCTCCGCGAGTAGTGCATTATTTATCCTACTTTGCTCCGCTATCTGTTCTGAGATACGTGCATTGTTTATTTCGCTCTGTTCCACTATCTGCTCCGAGATACGTGCATTGTTTATTTCACTCTGTTCCGCTATCTGCTTTGAGATACGTGCATTGTTTATTTCACTCTGTTCTCTACACTCCCTCTTAAATTGTTCGAACTGCTCCATTGTTCTAGCTACCGAACCCTCAATTATAGCTCGAATTTCTTCCACTGAAGCCATAGCACAAAATATAACACTTATTTGAGAAGACTGGGGCATGAAGCCTCACGTACCCGCCTTCTGCAATCATAAAATGAGTCGCTTAATCCCAATCTACCCTTCTGCGTTAATTTTAACTTCCCAGTCCTGTCAATAAAGTACTGACATGACTTTTCACGGTTCACGCCGTCCTACAACATACATTTGGAGTTTGCTACTAATTATTCAATTATAAGGGCGCCACGAAAACACTGCTTCTACCTAAATATGCAAAATAAACTCAGCATTTTCGACTATTTATTTTAAACAAACTCCTGGCTTTACTTTCCCCTGAATTACTGTTAATTTGGCCACACTACAGGGCGCCATGATATGGGGACACCCTACATCTGTTTACATGTCCTCAAGGTTTGATAATGCAAGCTCAATGCTCACCCTCTTGGATAAAGACCGACATGGGCCACCATGTTTTATCACAACCTCGACGCGGCACGTATACTTCAGTAGGCTCCGGCTAGCTACTCTCTGACAATCTCCATCACTGTGATCCACTAATTAATAAAAGAAACTGATATGGACTTGAATAACTACAGCGTTATCACCCAATCCATATGTACCCTTCAATGTCTTCTAGGATGCCGACTCTAGCTCGGGTAGTGGTCTGTTCGGGGTGGCTCTAACTTATTATAAACATCCTAGGAATATCGTCAAGGATCACAGGAGGCTTAACTTAAAATCAGTATATCAGAGAACTCCTAATATATAATAATTTTATTCACAAAAACATCATCTCCCATTTACTCCCATCCATAGACAATAAACAACAAAATATACTCCCTTAAATTACTCTAATCAACAACATCAAAATGCAAAAGTAAATTTATCACACTGGCTGAAACCAGGAAAAGAAAAATAATCTATTTCACTGCAGTCCACTGCTTCAAGTTCAAAAATAAAACGTCAACAGACTTAATTCATCAAAACTATGGCCTAAATAACCCAGCCATTCTATCAAAAAAAATATGCGCACTCATGTTTATAACTTGCAAATTTGGTTTCTGGGAGCTCGGACATGTTTTCTCGTACAATCATCATACTTCCTCACAAGAGTCAGACAATGAAGGCAATAGACTTATTCTAGGCCACAGGCATGTGTGCACGTTCTAGCTTAAAAAACAATTAATTCTCTCACAGCCATAACTCTGTTAATTAGTGTAAAACAAACAAGTCAACAATACATGAAGCATCAAATAAACACATCTCGGTGGCCGACGCCCCGTTACTCTTGATAAATAGACAACTATAATGAATGCACTCAAAATAATGACAATACAAGACGTCGCGTCCTGAAGCGGTACAAGAAAAAAGAAACCCTGGGAAGCCAGACTACCTTCCCTCAAAGATAACAATACCACCCTCGACCTTGTGACAGACATTCTCACCACATACTAACCAGCTGGGCAGGCAATAACCTTCACTGCTACTTTTAGAATTCAGACGGCTGGCCGTAGTCCTATACCTGCTCCCTAAGACTCCCTTTGACTACCTGGGGTTCGAGCTGTACAATTACTTTTCCGACGGAGCTAAAGCGCACTCTCATCAGACAATGAATTCAATCATTTCACTTACCATTTTATATCATCGTAGAACACGGGAATACCACCTCCGTTATTAATTTCACTTACCATTTTATATCATCGCAGAACACGGGAATACCACCTCCCCTATTAGTTTCAGCTCAACCCAGGATCAACTCTCAACCTTTTCTGAATATTACATTAACATCCAGCCATTTTGTCTTACCTTTCTTTACCTTGGTGTGATTATCAATTACCATACTTACTGTTCACATAATTTCAGTGCCATTACTGGTCTTTGTCACAATATCGAGCTGTCTTCCCCATATTAGATTTTACGTTAATATCGTGCGTAAGCACTATCAACCCAATTATTCCCTTAATTGTGCATTCAGCAAAGTTACTGACACCCTCAAACAAAACACATTAAAACAACAAGATGTTCAGTAAAGAACATATAGCCTACTTTCTCCTAAATGTATTAGTATAGTTAAAACTCGTTGTTATTATCAAAGAGTATAATAGAACTATTCTTTGTTGAAGACCTTAGAAACGGTTTACCTCTACCAAACGCCACAACCTAGACAAAAACTGCTACCATTATTGAAGAAAGAAAGATAAGAAGTATATCAAGAATGTTATGGATCTGGAGACATAATCGACCGGACTGGCTGCGGGGCTCAGCGGTAACGTTCTCGCTTCCTGGGCCCTAGGTTGCAGGTTCGTATCCTGGCGCAGTTAGCTGGCATTTGAGGGTGCACAAATGCGAGGGAGCCGTGTCAGTACATTTACTGGCACGTTAAAGATCCCCTTCGGGCCAAAATTCCGGCACCCCGGTGTCTCTAAAAGCAGCAGTAGTTAAAAGGGATGTAAAACCAATAACATTATTATTATTATTATTATTATTATTATTATTATTATTATTATTATTATTATTATTATTACATATACGACCTGCCGTGGGCAACATCCAACTTTGAGTTGAGGCATGGCTTTACACGTCTGGTTGTGCATGGCTTTCACAACCCTAATTGAATTCAAATAACATTTTCAAGTAACGCAAAATAGGCTGTTACAAACCCTTTAAAATAAAAAGTAAAAATGTATCGTAGTATCATCTTGTCATTCTTCAAATTCGATGCGCATAGAATGCCAATGGTGTAGTAATCAATGGAGCCCCACGTAGACTTGTCGTGACATCTAGTGGTGAAATATCGAACAATATAATCCTAACAGAGCGAGTGCATTCTAGCGGCCAGAAGAAGAAACTTTTCAATAAAATCTGGAAGTTAATCTAGTTACCTTTTTGGCAGCTAGATGTCTCGAGTAAATTTGCTGGCGAATTATGTTTTAATTAAATATATATTTTACACCATAATATGCACAATATAACGTTTAATTTTAAAACATCTGAGTCATTACAAAACAATAAACATATAACATTTCAAGCAAAAAACCTAGCTCTGATCGGTTTTGAACCATAGGCATTTGAGCGATAGGCTAACGCTCTACCACTGAGCTAATTGTGTCAACGAATATCGTTCTATATAAAATGACTTACATAGAACTTGTTAGCAAATAATGATTTATACTAAACGATTTCATCACTGGAGTATATTATTTATATATAAAGCATTTCATACAAAGTTTATTTATTTTGTATCAGTACGCTATATTGCATGCAATACTCAAATTAGTGAAATATAAGTCAGGCACAAGATATCCGCTGCCATCTTGTCTTATTACTGAATCGGCTCAGCTTTTTAAAATCACGTCTGCACTATAGTATTACAAAATAAACTTTTAATTTCGAACGTGCCTCTTCCTTTAGAACAGTTAAAACGATTCTCGGCTCGATAATCGGAACTGGTGGGTCCCATGATATGGATTATAAAGTTTGCATAATTCGCACGGCCGCCATCCTGAAATGGTATGGCGGACGACCTTGTAGTTTGGTCACAAGACGCATCCTATACGAAGGTATGTTGTTACCAAATTTGATAGAGATCGGATGATTTGGTTAGTCGTTATTTGATTTTACGTTTTGAACGTTTGAGTGGCCGCCATTCAGTTTTAGTAAAGATGGCGGCGATATAAAACATGACACTGAGGTGTTCTTTGCTAGTGCTACCTTTGTACCAAATTTCGTTCAATTCGCATTCACCGTGTTCGAATTGATAGGGGAGGGACAGACATTCAGAGTACACACACTCACACACACACAGACACACACACACACACACACACAGACTCACACACACACATACACACACACACACAGACTCACACACACACATACACACACACAGACAGACACACTTTTTTCGCCCTGTGTTGATCTCATAAGTCTACTTTCATTTTTTGCAAAAATCGAAAGTAGGCTAAAAATGATGCTCAAATACTATTTACGTTATAAAACACACAAAAAATAATCATAACTGACAAATATACACAAATCTACACAAAACATGCCTGCTATGCCTAAAATATCTATTTTATCATAATTGCTTATGATCGAGATAAACTTATCCGATCCCCATGATGGGATACGCTATGGCAAACATGCCCCATACAATATATACTTATCTCGTATACATCCTGATGATGCTCTGGTCCTTGATATCAGTCTTCTGGATCAGTTGGTTCATCTTGCAAGGAGGATAATTTACACACGGTTTCCAAAAATTCACCAAAGCAAAGGTCCACTGTGAATTATTATTATTATCATCACAATGCACGGTTCTCGCATATGTAGCTCCTACCTCCTACAGCTATCATCAACCTACTCAATTCAGCTGATAGTTCAATAGCTTCCTAGATCACTGACTTAGCTACTAATAGCTCGTACGGCTATCTCTATCATTATAACTGCGTACTGTCACGGTATGCACTGTTCTAATTCGCACTCGCGAATACTTAGCGATATTCAAATTCCAAAGATGTAACTGCTTCTACTTATAAAACTTGTAAAATTGTTACTATTTCTTGTTGCCTCAAGCGCGGGCTTACGCCTCTGCAGCGCCCCGATATGAACTTATAAAACTTGTAAAATTGTTACTTTTCTTAAGGCTACGGGCGTGGGCTTTCGCCTCATGTGCGCCCCGATATGAAACTGTTTTCGCTGCGTCTACAGCTATTATTTATATGATTTCTCGAAGAAGTACTTGGAGTGGGGAGCTTTTAGAATTTATTTCCATAATAACACTCACATGAATATGCAAATTAGCTCCTTTGAACGTCCTCATTTCTAATGTCTCAATGACTTCTTTTTATCCAAAATCCGATCGTTGGATCCTTATATAATGAGCTCCGTAATTCCCTTCATTGTTCCTTAATTTCGGCGGGATTTGGTCGCGTCTCGCGTCCCTCGCTGCTATTGGTAGTTTTAAATCCACCCTCTGATTTCGTTTTAATTCTGGCAAAAATCACAGAATGATCCAATTTAAATTTTGACGATACTTCTGAGAGGCTGGGATTGTCCCCTATACGATGGTGTAATTCCTGTTTCTGTATTTTAATTACTGCTCCAATTTCTCTCAAATGGGCGGGGTTTATCTAGTGAGTGATCGTTGAAATTTTTCGCATTTACCCGCTTGTTTGAAACACCGTTTTGCGTTGTCTGGGCGCATGTGGCTTCCAGATGTTGGCTTTCTCTCCCTACCGTCATTGTCCGAGCTGGGTGAAAGTTACATTAAGGCACGTACGGGCCTCCCTTTGTTGTGCCCTGTTCCACAAGCAACATCTTTCTTCACACCGGCTTTGAAACATGAATAAAATCTTGTTGAAATAAATATGTAGAATTTATGCAATCACAGATGCATAAAGGTTACAGTATTCATACTTGTATACACAACTGAGAAGAGTAAAAGAGAGATTACCCACTTGTAAAACTGAACGCCCAGGAAGTCGGATTTTATAAGGACCCGGAAAATTCCACAGCACTCCCAGATTCGACCCCCAGCTCTGCAGAGAAATATAATCCTGGTCTCAGGGCTTGAACGGGGAACACTCAGCCTCGTGAGGCAGAACTGACTAGAGGCGGGTTCTCAGTCCTTACTTGAATTAAAAATTACACACATTCTATTACAGACAACACAGTAGCACAGGTTATCAGACTCCAACCAAGCATGAGTAAAACAGAAGTTTCTTTTTTTTTTCATCTGAACAACCGAATGGCTTCAAGGGATCTCAAGGTATACTTCGATAACACCCTTCTCCGCCACAATAGACACCCCAAATATTTGGTCGTTACACTCGATAGAACGCTGTCGTTCCAAGAACACCTGAGAAAGAGCGCTGCCAAGATTCAGACACGCAACATCATTCGAAAACTATGTGGTAATACTTGGGGTGCAAGTACAACTACTTTACGTTGCTCAGCTCTTGGCCTGGTTTACTCTACTGCAGAGTATTGTGCCCCTGTCTGGATAAACAGCCCTCATGTGAAGAGAATAGATGTTAAATTAAATGACACAATGAGAATGATCACAGGCACGATCAGATCAACTCCTATTCAGTGGCTGCCTGTATTAAGCCATATTCCCCCACCCCACCTCTGCAGATGCAATGCTTTGATGAATGAATACAAGAAGATCCAGATTAATCAAAGACTGCCCATTCATGAGGATATCCACCACCTACATATAGATAGACTGAAGTCAAGATATCCACCCATCTGCACGGCGGAGAATCTTGTAATGTGTAATTTCAAACTGACTGAGAAATGGTCTAATGAATGGAGACAATTCGCCCGAGCAGAGTCTTTGGAAATGCCATGCATCACACAGAAGGTACCTAGCTTTTAACAACCTCGGAAAGTATGGTCCAAGCTAAACTGGATCCGAACTAACCATGGTGTGTATGCAGATCTGCTATACAAATGGAAGAAAAAGTCATCATCTTGTTGCGACTGCGGTGCGGAGAGGCAAACTGTGAAACACATCACCCAAGAATGCCCACTGAGTCGTTTCAACGGAGGTAGAAGTGAATTTTTCCTGGGGATGCCACAAGCGATTAACTATGTAAATCGTGTAAATATTAATCTGTAACTCATGTATACCATACGATAAATAATAAATAAATCAGACAAATTCTAGACACCCGAGTACATGGGGCTGAAGGATCACGATGTATAAACAGCAACTATAATAATGGCAACTATAATGTATGGCGCAGTGGTAGTGTTTTTGCTTGCTATGTCCAAGGTAGCGAGCTCGAATCCTGACACAAGTTGGCATTTGATGTTACGAGGGAGTCGTGTCAGTAGATTTACTGGCGTGTTAAAGATCCCATTCAGGGCCAAATTTCGATACCCTGGCGTCTCTAATTGTTAAAAGGGACGTAAAACCTATAGCACTATTGACGATAAATATAACTGGGTGGAGATTTTGTCACGTGGTTATGAAATGTGCCCTAACTCGTTAAATCGTGCACCACGGGCAGCAAGTCCGAATGTCACAGGTGCGAATCCCGGCGCTAACAGTGGCTATCTTGAGTGTGTTTTCTCCCTTGTTTTTCCACACTCCCACCAGGAAAATGCCGGGATAGTACTTTACTTCAAGTCCCGAGGTCTCTACCCCATCCCTGTCCCGAATACAGTTACACAAACTACTTCAGTCATCACAGGAATGCAGGTTATCAGACTAGCTCAACACACACCCAAATACAGGGTGCCCGAGAATGTTCTCCACAGTGGGTACGTGCAGCTGTGAGTTGTTGAGTCATGAGTTTAGTTGGCTGCACTGTGTCCTTGAAGGCTGGACTCCCCGTGTGGGGTGTCAGTGTGTATTGCGATAAGCGAGCGAGCCTGCATGTCTTCAGTGTGTATTACAGTCAGCGAGCGTTTAGATAGATTATTGGAAGAGTGCTACAGTATACAGGCGGTAATGTTTACTACAGAAGAGAGAGTTCTTTTGGTGGAATACGTTTTTCGCTAAGGCGATCGGTTTACAGAAAATGTAAAATTAAGATTTCAGGTGCTGTTTCCTAATTCAAAGTGTCCAACCCGTGATACCGTTCGGGATTTGATAAGTAAATTTCGTGTGACTGGCTCAGTTCACGATGTACTGGGAACAGGCAGGCCTACGCTTTTAACGGACGAAAAACTTGACGAAATCTCCGATATAATGCTGAGTAGTCCTAGTAAATCAACACGAAAATTATCTCAACAAACAGGAATCTCTAAGTCGACAGCACATAAAGCTGTAAGAGACAAGCTTCAGTTGTCCTGATAAAAGTTACCGTGGTTCGTGAATTAAAACAAACTGATTACGGAAAAAGAGTGTTGTACCTTGAATGGTTCCAGCATCTGTTATGAATGGCTGTGGTGAGTACGAAGTTTACTGTTTATTTGTTATGATGCAAGCGGCAGCCGTGCTACCAACATAACTGCTGTAGCTAGCTCTCGCAGACGCATGTAGGCACTGCGGAGAACATTCCCGGACTCACTGTACAAGGAGCTAATGACCAAGATGTCCCAAGCCCCTCAAATGAACTAAGAGCAACAACATAACACATGACTAGGCCTTCAGACTACCTCCGCTAAGACTGATCTGCAAATTACCTTGCGCTTGTTGTGTCTGATTGACTGCGAGGAAAATATTTGTATGGGTCAAATTAAAGGTACATTTGGACCATAGGGGTGAGCATGCTTCAGATTGTCCATGCATGAATAAAACTTCTATGGGCCACAATAGCGAGACAAAGGTAAAATCATTGGTCTGCAAATAATGACTAAATCGTAACTTTTAAATGTGGGAAAACTTGAAACGTGTTGCGTGGGAGGCTAACAGTTCTCCTCGTTCACTCATTTTCTATAACATTACTAATGGACACTTCTATGAATCGCAATTCTTTAGATATAATTCCTGTTATTTGTGCAACCACTGTAATTAATACAGTATATTGCATGCAATGCAGCAAATCTCTCATCCGCAATACCGTTACATTCAATAGGTGCTTAATTAGTTTTGCGTGTAATTAATTATCTAGTGTACGGTGTATATGGGGACAGGCTATTAATTGCTGACTAACAAAACTACGGAGTAGATTCCCAACTGGAAGTATCGTAGTTCTATCCTCAGTAGTAGGCGATATACTAGTTTGTAGTCTAGACCTCATCGCATTTCATCAAGTGACTTATTCAACCTCAAAAGCGCTCGCTACGGTATATTTAACCTCCTTGACTTTCATAGCGCTCCAAGGAGTGATAAAATTTGACATGCAAGCTGCCCTCTGGGCGTCAATTAACAAAGCTTGCACCCGGCACCCGAGGTCATACGATATTATTATATTCTCTAAAACGTCTTCATTAGTGTTTGTTGTTGTTAATTAATGTAGGGGCTTGGGAAATCTCGGGCATCAGCCTCAGTTATTATTTGTGTTCATATTAATAACAATTTACAGGAGAAGTTACTTAATTAACAGTCCACAGAATTGACGAAAGATATGAATAATGGTCACTACAGTATATTCGATGGTAAAAAGAACAGTTGACGTTTGTTTTGTGGTGTGGCTTATGACGTTTAATACGTTAAACGTTCAGAATAGAATCACAGAATTGAAGCAGACGCAGCATTTCAAGTACGGGTAGTGTATTCTCTTATTATGGTTGCATAGTGAAACAGATACAAAGCAAGTGTAGAAAAGTTAATGCAGCGATTTCTCACATCTACTGTATTCTACAAAGAAGAAGTTCGTGCTGCCACCTTCATCGTTCAATGTTATGGGAGTGAAAGCTGGAAGGATTAAGGATATATTATACAGAGGCTGGAGGCAACGCATACAGGTATAACTAAATTAAACAGATCATTTTCATGGTGGGAATCCACACATATGGAGAAGGAAAAGGTCCGGATATCCATACTTTCAGAGATTTCTGACTCTCAAGTAGTGAAAGGCTCAGCATGACTATCAGTCATTTTCCTTTGAGATTGATTTGCCATTCAGCATTCAGTCTAATCTGCAAGCCTCTGTTTGAGAACAAGTCGTCTTCATGATGCTCTATTAGCAGTTAGCACTGCGGCCTCCTCTACTTCTACACCTCTCACTTTGAGATCGTTTATCACTGAATCTAACCATTGCCTCCCAGGTCTACCTCTGCTTCTCTTACCCTATACAGCCGAACTGATTAACCTCTTAGGTAATCTCTCCTCCCCCATCCTCATAACATGACCCCGCCACCTGAGTCGGCTCATACGAACAGCTTCATCTAGCGTGTTAATTTCTAACTTAGCCTTTATCTCTCCTTTTCGAGTAACCTCCCGCCATTGCTCCCATCTACAGTATGTGTCCCAACAATCATTCGTGCTGCCCTCATATCAGTTACCTCTAGCTTATGTATCAGATATCCTGAATCTACCCATCTACAGCAAGGTCGGTCTAAATACTGAGCGATGTAGGGAGAGTTTCACCGCTACTCTTATTTCTTTCTTACAGAATATTGTAGATCGCAACTGAGAACTCACTGCATTGGCTTTTATACACCTCGACGCTATTTTTCCCCCATCAGTACCTTATTGAAATGGAACATGGCTAATCTGAACGTGGGGATCGTGTCCATTCCAACGGCACTGCAATTCAGTTGCAGATTTCTGTCTACGTGTTGGTTTTTTTTGTTTGTCGTGTGACCTCCTGAGAGGCCGAATGCAGGTCTTTCTAGTCGACGCCCGTGGGCGACCTGCGCGTCGGGATGAGAGATGGAATGGATGAAGCTGAATGAATGAAACTGGGTAAGGATGTGAAAGGAAGCGGCCGAGGCCTGTCAGAAGGTACCGTCCCAGCATTTGTCTGGTTTTGAAAATGGGAAACCACGGAAAACCATTTTAAGGACGGCCGACGGTGGGGCTCGAACCCACGCGTCTACCGAGTCAGCAGAGAGCTGGGCCCCATGGCCTAATGCTGCGCTTTAGCCAGCGTATCCACTACTGTCGGTGTCTACGTGGTGAAAACAATATGCACAACGCCAAGCATTCTGCAGCGTATTCATTCATACCTCTATGAGACGACGAGCAGAGACATGGCGTTCGGAAGAGAGCGTACAGTTTGAACATTTTTCTTTTACCGTGTCCAATAGCATGTGACCTTACAGACCTTTCAAGGAAAGCGATCTCAGAAAATTTCGATTTCCGAGCCCGAATGAGCATGATTTTTTCTACTTATCTACGTAGGCATATCACACCCTGAAAATTGTCTTTTATTTTTGTTACATCGGGTATAAAATGAACACGATGGGCGCAATGGCAGAGGGTAATGGAAATGAAGTAATAAAGGATAAGTTAGGAATTACTCCGTCTGTTAGGTAGTAATCCCAGAGACTGGTTGGATCCTCCAAAAGTACCGCCACAGGTTAGGTCAGTAGATACCCACAAAAGAATTACAGTCAGTCTGAAAGACTAGACGTTATATCATTTCAAATGACGCATGCTACAAATGCTACACATGTTAGAAAGGCTCAGGAGGGCTCTTTCAACAGACTCCATTACCCATTAACTTAGGCTTCCCGCGCGGGCACCTCTTTAAGGGCCACCCTGTATTTGAGTCTGATATTTTTTACAACTCTTTAAGAGTCACCCATTATTTGAATCTGATATCTTGCAAACCCCTTTAAGGGTCACCCTGTATTTGAATTGAATCTAACATACTGTACACCTCGTTAAGTGTCACCCTGTAATTTGCTCTGACATCCTGCACACCTCTTTAGGAGGCACCCTGTATTCTTATCTGGCATCTTGTATATCTCTTTAGAAGTCACCTTGTATTCTTGTGTGACATCTTGTACACCTCTTTAGGAGTCACCCTGTATTCTTGTCTGACATCTTGTGCACCTATTTAGGAGTCACCCTGTATTCTTCTCTGCCATCTTGTATATCTCTTTAGGAGTCACCCTCTGTTCTTATCTGGCATCTTGTACTGTATTTTGCTCTGACATCCTGCACACCTCTTTAAGAGTCACCTTGTATTCTTATCTGGCATCTTGTATATCTCTTTAGGTGTCACCCTGTATTCTTATCTGGCATCTTGTACTGTATTTTGCTCTGACATCCTGCACACCCTGTATTCTTGTGTGACATCTTGTATACCTCTTTAAGAGTCACCTTGTATTCTTATCTGGCATCTTGTATATCTCTTTAGGAGTCACCCTGTATTCTTATCTGGCATGTTGTACTGTATTTCGCTCTGACATCCTGCACACCTCTTTAGGAGGCACCCTGTATTCTTATATGGCATTTTGTATATCTCTTTAGAAGTCACCCTGTATTCTTGTGTGACATCTTGTACACCTCTTTAGAAGTCCCCCTTTATTCTTGTCTGACATCTTGTGCACCTCTTTAGGAGTCGCCCTGTATTCTTCTCTGCCATCTTGTACACCTCTTTAAGAGTCACCTTGTATTCTTACCTGGCGTGTTGTATATCTCTTTAGGAGTCACCCTGTATTCTTATCTGGCATCTTGTACACCCATTTTAGGAGTCACCCTGTATTCTTTCATCTTCGCTCAAAGCCCCAGGTCGCTCGACGCCCCAGGACTCTTTCAACATACTCCATTAACCATTAACTTCGGCTTCCCGCGTGGCTGCAAGACGTCACGCACTCGCCGTCCTTTACCCATTAACTTAGGCTTCCCGCGTGGCTGCATGACGTCACTTCCGTCTCCGTAACGCAACCGTCTCCGTAACGCATAACTTTAGACTCAAGCATAACGATGAAGTCGACAAGATCATTTGAAATGATAAAACCGAAGGCAGCATTATAATGAGGCATACTACGCAAGATGAGGAGTGAGGTAGTTTGCCATCGCTTTCCTCACTGAGTCAGAACCAAGCACTAACTTCATGAGTAGAAACTTTCACAGTACACACAGGTGCTAGCTGTACCCTGAAGGTCATGTGTGATGCGTATGGAGGATGAGAGTTTATGTGTGAAGCTAATCATCTTGGTAAAAGAGGATTAGAGAAGTAGAGGTTGACCTAGGAGGCGATGGTTATATTCCGTGTTGAACTAAGGTGAAAGATGTACTGTAGGGGTAGAGAAGACTGCAGTAGGCCTACTGACTGATAAAAGGCAATCATGGAGCCGCCTCACAGAGGTGCCACGACTAGCCAGAAAGCTGAAAGACGGAACAGTCTAGAATGAAAGACTGAATGAATGAATGAATGTGTAACCAAACACCGTAAACTGATTTACGCCAGCCACCGTATGTGACCACGAGGTACGTATTAAGACTCGGATTCCCAGCTTTAACAAGAAATGTAATTCTAGTCTGAGGGCTGTATCGGAGCACCCTCAGCCTCGTGAGGCAAAACTGAGAAAAGGTAGGTTTGACTCCACCTCAACCATCCTACAAGTGATTCTCCATTGGTTTCCATTTATGCTCCAGGCAAGTGACAGGATGGTACCTAATTTATGGCCGCTGACACCTCCTTGCAAACTCTATTATCTAATTACAAATACACACTTTTGGACTTACACCACGATATCACAGTTTATCAGAAGGAATCTACATACAGTCACGCACATGGGACTGATGACCACGATGTCACAAACTCTAAATGAAAAAACAGCAACAACCCACAGAATAGAGCCAATGAAAACACGGTGGGTTATTTTGCTCCAGTCAATTACATTCCGCAATGCAGAGTGCAGCGGTGTTCATTTAATATTGAACAGCCTGAGGTGGCTGAGAATTCACCATTTAGCTATTTAATGACCACCCAATTCCCTGAAGTGAGGAAATATAACATAAATATTCATGCGAGGTCACGATAAATTCGTTTAAATGTTCTAAAATTAATGAAGGCACACTTCTAGGTCAGCAAAAAAAAAACTAGTAGCACCTGCCGACCTGGAATGAAATATGAATCACGCTTACAAGATTGGGCTCAACATTGTCTGTCTGTTAGGTAGTCAGCCCGAAGGCTGGTTGGATCCTCAAAAGCACCACCGTTACGTTATGTGAGTAGATACCCACAAAAACCCAAGGCAGCGCTATACTGAGGCGTTCTAGGCAAGAAGAGGAGTGAGGTAGTTTGCCATTGCTTTCCTCACTGAGTCAGAACAGTAGTCCTAACCCTATGAGTAGAACCTTTCACAGCATTCACAGGCACTGACTGTGCCCTGAATGCCATTACTAAACACCACCCATACCTCAGTAGCTTCCATATAATCACAGCCATGAGTGAGACTGAGACATCGGTGAAAAGCCACCTTTTACTCTAGCCTGTGCCAACTGACAAATGCAAATGTACTGTATAAAGAAAAAAATAGCTAAGTATTCTTTTACCAACAAGGTTGGATTTCAAAAGGTTCGTATATACATGGGTTCGGATAACCGTACTTTCAGAGATTTCTGACTATCACGCAGTGAAAAGTTCAGCATGAATATCAGTACCTCTTATTGAAATCACGAAAAGAATTTTAGGATGGTTGAGGTGAGAATCAAACCCACTTATTTTCAGTTCTGCCTCACATGGCTTCGTATTCCCCGATCCATCCCTCAGACCAGAATTACTTTTCTTGGCAGAGTCGGGAATCGAACAGGAATCTGAAGGATGACAGCCAAGAATTCTATACCACGACGTGATCAAGATGGCCAATATCAGTCTTGTTGTTGTTGTTGTTGTTGTTGTTAATTCGTTGTAGGTGTTTGGAACATCTTGGTTATCAGTACCGTGAACTTGGGAGGTGTGTGTCCAATTTGTCTTATAACCTGTGTTTTTGTGGTGACTGTAGTAGTGTGTGTAACTGTATGAATTAATTATTAAGGTTGGGAATGGGGTAGATGCGCCGGGACTTGAAACAAGCTACTATCCCGGCATTGACCTGGATGAAATGTGGAAAAAACCCACTCAGGACAGTCGAGCCTACAGAATGAGAGCAAGCAGCTCCGTCGCTATCCAAGTAAACAGAACGTAATAGCAGTTGAGTTCCACGTTACCACATCTTGTAATGGAAATGACTAGTTGAGCGGTGCCCACGTGCCGGCTGATTACACCAGCTAGGGGCCGAGTGGAACATACCCAGCTACCCTCAACGCGCCAATGATTACGAATGCCTGCGTCAGCACATACAGGATTATATTACAACTATAATATTTACACTAAATAGGCATGGCCCGGTTCGATTCCCAGCTCTGCCAAGACATTTAATTCTGGTCTGAGGGCTGGAACGGGGTACACTCAACCCCGTGAGTCAATTCCTACCTCACCCATCTTGGAAGTGGTTTTCCGTGGTACTCCTACTCCAGGCCAATGCCGGAATGGTACCTAATTTAAAGCCACGGTCGCTACTTACCCAAATCCTACTTCAACTTCAAATACACTCACAGTGTCACAGGTTATCAGACAAAGTCTACACACACCCAAGTACTGCTAGAGTCCAAGCTCGATGAACTTGCGGGGTGAGATGACGCGGAAGGAGGGAAGTGAAGGGCCTGTCAACAGCCCGCCACGTTATCTGGAACCCCGCACATCTCTCTTCATCGCCAGCGATCCACATTCCTCTCAGGTTCACAGAGCTTGGATTCTAGCAGTAGACAGGGCTAAATGACCACGATCTCGCAAAGCCTCTAAAAGAATCAATTAATAACACAACTAAATGGGCATGAAAATGAAACAACTTTTCATAATTTTAATGTTTTATTTGTTGTTAATTGAGGTGTTAGTTAGTTATTGTTGTTTGAAGGGGTAGAACAGCTAGGTCATCTACCCATCTAATTGAGGAGCGTTGGAACAAAAACAAAAAAAAACAATAAATCCACTTTTACTGCGCCCGTTCTTTTGTGGTGCTGGGAAGAGAATTGGGTGGAAAATGATTTAAAATATGATTCTACAAACATCTTGTATGAAGAGCTGTTCAATCTACCTTAAGCGGCTTCGTTGGAGTAGTTGGTAGCATGCTGAGCTTCTATGCCCAAGATAGCGGGTTCAAACCCGGCCGAAGTCGTCGTATCTTTTAAGAGCGTTAAAATCCCTCAGTATGCCTTCCTTCGGAGGGGAAGTAAAGCCGGTGGTCCCATGTCATAGATTTATTGCATGTAAAAGATCCTTCCACTAATTACACATGTGTGAAGCTAAATTATAGGTTAGATTTGAATAACACTCTTAGGTTCCAACGTTCGTCGCCAGGAGCTGACTGTGGTGACATCTAATAACCAAGTTCAGAACTAGTTGTCGTTGACGGTGGCTTTTGGTGGCAAAAGTAGGAACTACTTAAAATTGAATGTCTGCAGTGCTTACTTGAATTGAAAACAGATAACACACACTAATACAACCATCATAATTAACACCAGTTATCAGACAGGTTCTACACACACCCAACGCACACGGGGGTACATGACAGCGTTGTTGCAGCCCCTAAACTGAGGAACCAACCAATCTACCTTAACGTCTTTTGAAATTCCATTAAATCGCCATTGTTTATTACTAGGGCCCGGATGTTGATGCAGTAAAAAGTTTTAAAAAATGCACTTAAAATTAAAAAAATGACTAATAAATGACCTTAAAATTGTAAAAATGCACTATAAAATGGATGAAATGATCTTATAATTATAAACTCACCAATATTCCAAAAATTCGAAGAAAAAAAGCACTATAAAATAGAGAAAATGATCTTATAATAATAAACTCACCAATATTTCAAACTCAAACTGAAAAGTCAATCAAAATAGATTTCTAGCACTTAACAAAAGTTCATGTTTACTTTAGTCTCAGTTGCACTGCACTACGAATGTCATTCTGATGTTGTCAAATGTAAATGATCTGCGGTTATCAGCCAACAAGTTTTTATATCTCGAAAAGCTGTGTTCAACATCAACTGATATGATCGGAGCGTACTTGAAGTGAGGAAGGTCTTTTGCTGCTAAATCCTCCTCGATCCCATCCATGCAAAAGTTTTCACCAGAAAGAATGTCTGAGATTTTGCATAATGTTTTATACCCGATGTTTTTGTCCAGCACTTTTTTCAGTTTTGATGCAATACCAGCAGCAATTTCGCCACGATTGTTGCTAAGACTAGTTTCCACCCGTTTGATTAAGGAAATGTAATCAATATTTCAATATTTTAAATTATCTTGTATCAGCTACTAGCTTCTTCTTAACTCTGAGAGACGTAACTCCCTCATATAAAGCTGTGACATACCTAAATTGGAAAAAGATGACCTTAAAAGGCCGATGTCTCTAAAATAAAACCCAAAAAATCTACCAAACTTAAGAAAATGCTCAAATGGAAAAATAGCAAAAAAAATGCAAAAAGATGCAAAATAAAAATGACATATTTGAAGACGGGGTGGCCCGTCTGGAGTTTCTATGTACTTCAGCATTCTTTAGACAGCTCAGTAAAAAGATGACATGTCATCAACATCCGGGCCCTAATTACTACATTCTGCTACAATGATTGCGTTGCTTGACTTGGATGTTTTGTTCCAGCGCTCCTGAATTCATTTAAGGCCTTTGCGACATCGTGATCACGTACTTGGATGTGTGGGGAATCTGACTGATAACCTGTGTTATTGTGATGGATGTACTAGTACTCGTATGTGTGTTTATAATATGGGGCTAGGATTTGGAAGGAGGACGCTGTAGCCATAACTTAAGCTAGGAACCATCCCGGTATTTTGCGTGGATTGGAAGTGGGAAACCACGTAAAACAACTTCTACGATAGCTGAGGTGAAAACTGAAACTCATCTCTTCTGAGTTTATGCCTCACGAGGCTAAGTGAACCCCGTACCAACCCTCAACAAAATAAATGCCTTGCCATATACGGGAAGCAAACCCGGACCTCAGGTGTGACCCCAAGAACTGGAGTAACTACACCACGAGGTAATCTCTTTATAACACATCATTTCGTTGTTTCTTGTTATATAATTTAGGGATTTGTAACATCTTAGTCATCAACCCCGAGAACTTGTGTGCGAATTGTATGTTTCTGATAACCCGCGCTATGTTATTGACTGTAACAGAGTCTGCTGCTGTAAGCTAATTAGTATCTTATAGGATGGTGATAAGTGCCTTAGGGCGAGAAATAAGGTTCAGATCTTACCATTTTCTTAGAGGGAGCGTTGAAAATCCCTGGAGGAAACCACTCTCAGAATGGCCACTGGTTTTGTAGATTATGACAGAAACAAAGCTAACAACTTCCTTCCACCTTGCTTCTATTAAAGAAAGCTTTTCAGTCGGTCAACACAAATTGTGCCCAATTATATTAGGTGGGAAAACAAGTATTTATACACCCTAACCTGAAAGAAATATTACATGAGATATTTATCACAAAATTACACGCTTTTATGTCCAAATATGTGGGTGGGGAACTTTTGAACAGTACTTCACTCCTCACCTTACCTAGTACGCCTCATTATAGCACCACTTTGGGTTTCTGTGGGTTTCTACCCTCATTACTTGGGCTCGGATGTTTAAGACCTAAAACAATCCCGAATATGCAAGCAAATGTGACCTCAAAAATGACGAAATATGACTCATAAAGACAAAATATAACATGAAAATGACTGATTTAAATATGGCCGTTCTTTTTAAATTATAAATCCAAGCGACAATCCCTTCGAAAGAAATTGTTAACTTAATTCATTATTCCTATTTTCGTATTAATTTTCTGAATATACATGTTTAAGTGGTTACAGTACAACCTGTCACATCCGGACCTGTGATATCCGAACCCTCCCATATCCGGACACATCTCCGAATGAATTTTTAAGTCGTAGTTGAGAGCGAGGATACATTAGTGTGCTAGCCAGGGAGGACGAGTGAAAGTTGCAGCGCTGGAAGGCTGTGTGCGTGCTTGACCGCGAGGGGTTGTGGCCTGACTCGGTCATCGACATCTTCCCGGAAACTCATCCCTTTGTGTGAATAAGCGATATTCGATTCACGGCTTCTGCCTGCCTGCCACCAACGTCAACACGAGGCTGCCTCTCTTTCTACCCTTCAGTCTGTGCGTGAGTCTTGAAGCGACAGTTTGTTTTGCGAGTGTGTTTCTGTTGTTACTGTTATTGTTTACCGTTGTTATCGTTATTGTTATCTTTTAACCTTGTTTTTTTGCTAAAATGTCTGAAAAAAGGAAAAAAAACTGTTGTTACGATGAAAGAAAAGTTCCGTGCTCTAAAAAGGTTAGATGCTGGTGAAACAGCCAAGAAGATTGCCGCGGATATGGGAGTAGGAACAAGCACTGTGAGTGACTGTAAAAAGGCTCGGAGTGATATTGAAAAGTGGTGCTCGTCACAAGCGTCAACAAGTGGTGTTAAAAAACTTAAAATGATTAAAAAGGCAGCTAAGAACCAAGTTAATGAGGCATTGTTTCTTTGGTTTACCCAAAGAAGAGAGCAAGGGTTACCTATCTCAGGTCCTTTACTAAAAGAAAAGGCACTACACTTTAATAAGGAAATTGGAGGGGATGTACAGTTTAAAGCAAGTGAGGGGTGGTTGGAAAGCTGGAAAAATCGTCATGTAAGTACATGTACTGTAAATCATATTACTGTATTATAATTTAATTATTTTAATTTAGTTTAAAGCAATTCTATTTCTTAGCCTATGTACAGTATACAGTTAACAAAATGATACTAAACCGTTAAAAACATTAAAATTAATCAACAACAAACTCGTGAATTATTTCTGGTCACCTAGCTATTTGTAAAAATAGCCTTGTGATATCCGGATTTTTCCATATCCGGATCGGCCGGTCGCCACATTAGTCCGGATATGACAGGTAATACTGTATTTACAGTCTATTTCTGTAAGCACTCGTTCCCGTTCGGAAAGTTGAGGATGATTGCACACCTACAGCTGCCGTCAAACTACCGAAATTTGACGTTCTTACAAAAAAAATATATATATGACCTAATGGTAAAAATTGTTCGAAATATGCATTTATATGACAAATAAAATCAATTGTATTGTGACGATAATCACTTGGTTTGCATCAGAAACCAACCAGGCATGAAAATAGAGACAAATAAAAAGATATGACAATTCCTAAACATCCGAGCCCTACTCATAACATACAGCGGCACGGTAGAAAGTACCGTAGATCTAACCAACCATGGAAAACTATGTGGGAACAATCATCAGTATTCAATGCACATCTGATTGAAAACACTTCCAACCGGATAGAAGGTTTCAAACTCCCCAGACGCCAATGGAGAATCATTAACCGGGTCCGTACAGGACAAGGCAAATGTGGATTCCTGCTTCACAAATGGGGTTGGGTTACTTCTGCTAACTGCGATTGTGGAGCTACCCTGCAAACCATCGAACATATTGTTGGTGAATGTCCGCAACGAGCGTTCCAAGGATCAGTAGGTGACATTCATCATGCATCTTCTGAGGCACTTCAGTGGATTGATGGTCTGGATTTAGAAGTTTAAACCAAGAACTTGTGTTTATGACTATGTATATAACTGTATATATAACTTTATATGTAGGCTATGAACTTTTATTTTAACTCTGTATCATCATACGATAAATAATAAATAACCAACCACCGAGACGATTTCCTAACAGACAGACATACTGTATATGTCTACTAGAATAACTAGAAATGACTTACGGGAATGGCTCCTGTTGACGCGGGACCTCCTTCATCTAAGACTAGGAAATGCGTGGTGGTCGAAGCGAAGCCATGCCAAATGGACTTGCTCGACAAGCAAGAGCTCTAATCCCGACTTTGGTCAAATATCAGAAATCTGGTTAGTGTCTACGAGCCGTAAATAACATTAAAGGAGGGAGCATGTCGATGGTGGTTCAGAGTTTGAAACTGTCTTGTCCAGCGAGGCGTCATGATGTGAATATGCAATCAGTAATAATAGTAATAAAGTGGAAGTGGGCAGAGCACGTAGCGAAATTGCATCAGAACAGATGGGTGCAGAGTACAACCATGTGGGACCCCTACATGGAAAGAGAAACCGTGGCAGACCAAAAATGAGATGGGCAGATGACTTCCGGCATCTACTAGGACCACACTGGACTCGAACAGCACAAAGGAGATCTGATTAGAAAGGGTTTGGAAGATTGTGTATCAGGTAAAATGAGCAAAACAATGGTGAAAAGTGAAAATACAAAAATAAACAAGTGTCTAAAATTAATAGATGGAAAACACATTAGAGTAACCGAAAGTGCTAGATCTAAGTACCAAGCTATAGTTGTAAAATAGTGTATAAGAGTGACATATTCTAAGTAATAAGGTAATGTGTAGAATAAGACGATGAAGAGACACATGCACCGGCCTACATGGGATCAACCTTAAGAGCTTTCCCAGTAAAGGGAGGCCTTTGCCCTACATGGGAAATTTAGTCTTAATCATTCATTCATTTATTCATTCAATAATAGCCTAATTCACATTATACTGACTGCCTATACAGACTAGGTATTGTGGTAATGGTATCAATTAACATGTGCAAGTAAGAAGCTGTGAGGAGGGGATCAATAAGCGGTATCTTACCTTTTTAAACACTTTGCAGGCCCACTCCGTCTTGCCCTTAAACAGACACTTATACACCGTGGACGAGGCGCTCCTGCAAAGATAGAGAACACAGTTAAAGAACCAGAATTAACACATCAAATATTAGTGGCTAGCATTCTTGGCAAACACTGTGGGGGGGGGGGGGGGTCCAAGATCGATTCCCGGTTCTGCCAAGAAATTCAATTCTGATCTGAGGGCTGGAACGGGGTACACTCAGCCTTGTTAGGTAAACCTTCTAAGATATGAGTTAGATTCTAACCTCAGCCATCCTGGAAGTAGTTTTTAGCGGTAATAATAATATCGTATGGCCTCGGGTGCCTGGTGCAAGCTTTGTTAATTGACACCCAGAGGGTAGCTTTCATGTCGAATTTCGTCGTTCCTTTGAACGCTATGAAAGTCAAAGAGGTTAGATATCTAAACTCCTTGACACTACAGCGCTTTCAAGTAGAGAATGGAGGAACTTTGTGTTGGCGGAAAATCCCGAGATTAATTTTGCCATTGAACACGGCCTACTGAATTCAAATGGGTTCTTTAACATGCCAACAACATATGACATGAGTATCGTGATTTTTGTCGCCTTCAAAAATCACTTACCATGGCCAGGGGCGAACCTGCAATCTTGGGGTTGGTAGTCCGACACTATAACCACTCACCCACCGTGGCAAGCGGTTTCCCCACTTTACTCCAAGCAAATGCCAGTAACTCATTGTAACTAAATTAAGACCATGGCCGCCTCCTATCCAAATCCTAACTCCAATTATAGATGCATAGTCTGGTACAGCCATTACAATGATACAGGTTATCAGACAGATTCCACACACCCAAGTACACAGACTTACATGACCAAAATGTTGCAAACCCCTAAATGAATCTATAATAATGTTATGGGTTTTACGTTCCTTTTAACTACTGCGGCTTTTAGAGACGCCTGTGTGCCGGAATTTTGACCCGAAGGGGATCTTTAACGTGCCAGTAAATCTACTGACACGGCTCCCTCACATGTTAGCGCCCTCAAATGCCAGTTGAATGCACCAGGATTAGATCCCACTATCTTAGACTCAGCAGGCGAGAACGTTACCGCTGAGCCACGCTGCCAGTCAAAATGAATCAACAACAACTACCCTTACAGAGGGTATTAATAATACAACTAGATACTTCATTAGTAACTAAACAGCCTCCTTTACAAATCAATACTGAATCAGAAACGTAGGCGGCGAGCACTCTAAAAGTCAAGCTTCACGACTCGACTGAATGGCTTTAGTTAATTCTCACCTTCCCATTCAGGTCGTGGGACGTGATGACGGAGTTCCTATGTAACAAGCAATGTTTTGATATGTCGCTCAATCTTGGCTCGGAGAGTGACTTGAAGTTACATTAATCCAACACAGGAACAATTCATCACTTCCATGTTCTACCGATTCTTCTGCTGTGCCTGCTTTGAAAATATAAGAACACGAGTTACCCTGGAGAGACCCGATGAGCCCTACGACGACGCGGAACGACGCACCTGCATTTTAGGCACGCAAAAACACAATAGTTCCGACTTGCCATTCACCAGCGTCCTCACGAGAGCCGACTGAATTACGGCGGGATTCCAGACTGTTGGCGGAATTCACGTACATGAAAACTATACCGTAATTCCTAATTACTAATGTGATGAACATGATCGCAGGCAGCAGATGTCGGAACGCAGCAACTATCCTAAATGTGTTTAATCAGGACCTTTTACCACCATTTCCAATTGAATAGAAATCATATAAAAAATAGGCTAATAAGATCGACTTTTTTTTCGTGTTTGTGTTTCCGTCCCCCTCCTCCCAAATAGCTGCTGAGCGTCTGAACCAACTTAGGTAAAATTTGGTAGGAAGTTATCTCCATCGTCGGACATCTCAACCATGTCTTTAAAATTTGCATTATCATCACCAATCCAACATGGCGGTCACGCGAAGTATTTCAATGTATCCAAATAATGCAGCAATCAACCTGAAATTTTGTATAGTGATACTGTAACCTGTATTTCGAGGGGATTTTACGCAACTGGCATAAGTCAGTAGGAAGCCATTCTATATTAATTTACGCGGCAAATTGTTCAGCCAAGAGAAGTTTTCATGTAACTTATTATTATTATTAACTTATTATTATTATTATTATTATTAAGGTATTTCTTTGGAACATTTTTTATAAAATTATAAGTAACGAGATAGGTTTTCTATGTTATAGAAAACACTATCAAGCAAATTATTACGAACAACATTATCGTAAGAAAATTATATGATTACGGAATTTTACGGAATTTTGTCAGTTAGGGTATTATGAGAGAGATGAGTCACGGGGAATTCGGCTACAGGCTTAATCTTGTCGAGTAGCATGACGCAAGCTGGGTTGCTGCTTCAAGAAAAGGCGAAATGGCCTGGACCGGTAATCGACATCATCGCCGCGCCGAGTGTAATGACCCGGAGGAGGGGAAGATCGCGTGGTGGGTCAGCCAATCAGAGGAGACCGGGCGACTGGAAGACGGCTCCGTAGAGGGGATGCGACGAGTGCATATATGGTTTGCGCACCGTGGAGGCAAGGCGACTATCTTTGTAAAACTTAACCAGTGTGGTTGTACGTGTGGTTGGTTCCGATGTTCGGACCATAAGTTATCATATCTACAAGTATCTCATCAACTAACGAAGAAGATGACGACAACCAGGAGGCTGTGGGAAGCTCTCTACAACATCCAGTACGAGGGAAATGCTACGGCAATTTCCAGTGGTAAGCGCGAATGACTCAGAACTACGCAATCTCTCGTCTCTTTGTTTAATATTCAGTATTTCAGTAACTTCATAGCTTGGGTATAAGAGTAAAATCAGTAATTTATCCGACTCCGTTTTCACGTAATTTTCTAGCGGTAATATTCAAATCGCAAAGCTCTAATTTAAATTCAAACTTATTATTATTATTATTATTATTAATTTTGCAATACTCGTTTTATATAATAAATTCATTTCTTTTAACCATGCAATCTTTGCTTTCAGCAGGTAGCATTAGATATAGACCAATTCCTTCTCCTGATACAATTGTTTGTTGGGTTAATGATCAAATCATACCACGATCTGAGTGAAAAGATTCTTGAAGGTGTTCTACCAGAGCTAGGGGTTGTTAAATATAAATTTAGATTTCAACATAGCGTTGAGGTCTTGGCGCCCATTAAAACAACATATCTTAGTCAGAGTAAATATTTCAAAGTGCAAGACAGAGCTAGTAAGAAACCGTTTCACTTGTCATCCCAACGTGGAGAAACCGTTACATTTGTACGCTCAACGTGGAGCAAAGGAAATCATTACATTTGTCGCTACCAACGTGAGGCTGAAAACCTAATAACATTTGTGGAAGGAGAAGGGTATATATTTCTGGGCCTGTATTTTGGTTTTTTTTTTCGTTTATCGGTGTGTATCAGCATGAGTAGTGTTGAGGAAGAGATGAAGTTGCGTAGTGGTCACCAGTTGGATAGTGAAGATACGAGCAGTATGGCTAGTCTTGGAAATGAAAGCAGTACAGGGATGTCGGAGGTAAATCCCGATACTGAGGGGGGTAATCAAAACAGTCAAGCAGGGTTAGAGAGTTTGCTTCTTCAGTTTATGCAACAAAATAAAATTAGCACAGATGCTTTAAACACTAAACTCGAACAAAATAATGCTAAACGTGAACTAAATAGTAGGGAAAATAAAATTAGTACTGAAGCTTTAAACGCTAAACTTGAACAAAATAGTAGGGAAAATAGAGAGAGTACTGAAACTTTAAATGCTAAACTCGAACAAAATAATGCTAAATTAGAACAAAACAGTAGGGAAATCAGTGATAAATTTGAACTGATTAGAGGTGAGATCAGGGGGGTGATGGAAGAGAAGGCTAAAGAGATTATTGCAGATGTAGACAGAAAATTAGGAAAAGTACAGGAGGAGTTAGAAATTAGAATCAGTACACAGGGTGAGAATTTAAAAGAACTAGTGCAACGTGAAACACAGCAGGTCAAAAAGCAATTGGGGGGAGAAACTGACAAAATTCAGGAAGCAACTAAAGAGGTTAAAGAACAGCTGGGGGGAAGAATTGATAAAGTACATACAGAAACAATCACTGAAGTTAATGCTTTAAGGGAGAGGAATAAGGAAAGCATTAATGAGATTAATGAGAAACACGCTCAGTTAAGCGGTAAAGTTGAAACATCGGAAGGGAGCATTAGGTTAACTGTAACTAATATTGAAAGAAAAGCTGAGGAGAAAATTCAACAGAAGTTGAAAGCTAGAATTAGGCAGGAAAATAGTCAGAGTAGGCCAGTTTATGTGAATAGCACACACAGGTAAATAGAACTAGGCAAATTCAGTAATCGGCAGGGTTGTCCAATGGAGTTCATGAATACAATAGAAAATAAATTCAGGGAGAGGTTGGAAGATGGTAGTATTGAGTGGTGCCAGGTAGTTGAGATTTTAGAGCAAGCGTTTGTAGGGGAGACAAGAAACTGGTTTGCTGTCTACAGAGACAATTTCGAGAATATTTCAGACTTTAAAGTTAAATTTTGTGAGAAATTTTGGAATGAGGTAATTCAGTCTCAGCATCGTGAGGGAATTGTGTGTGGGAAATATAACCCGAGAGGAAACTACACTATGACCGAGTACTTTTTAGGACAGGTATTGACGTGTAAATATTTGGATGGTTTGAAGGAGGAAAGTGATGTAGTCAGGCTATTACTAAGACATTTTCCATATAGAATCAAAGAAGCTGCCTGTATACAAAATGTTAAATCTATTTCACAAGTGGAAAATGTATTGAGCACATTCGATGCTCTGGGAAGAGGTGGTTACGAGGAGAATTTCGGTAGGAACCAGGGTAACCATAATAACAGGCCTAATGAGAATAGGAGTCAGGAAATTCAAGGGAACAGTGGCGAAGGGGCCAGCGTTCAAAATAGGGGAAGCGAAAATAATAATAATAATAATCAGCAAAACCAGTACAGAGGAAATGGGTATGGTACAAACTACCAAGGTAGAAATACTGATTTCAGGGGAAATCAAGGCCGAAATAATGATTTTAGGGGTAACCAAGGGAGGTATAATAATAATAATAATAATTATAACCAGAACAGGGGTCAAGGAGGGAATCAGCCCAATGGTAATAACGGACAGAGAGATACCGTTAATACAACCCAGAACAACCAGACCAGTGCCGTAGTGAGTAGTACTACACCAAGCGGTAGCAATGCTTTAAACACGAACCAGGCTGCGATGTAAGGTCAGAATCTCAGTGTGTAACATGCCATGTCCATACACTTATACAGGAACCCTATGACCTAAATGTAAGAAATAAATTATTACGTGAACTAAAGGATGAAGGTATTATTCAGGAGGTGGTTAGTAAGAGCCCCATAGTTAAATTTAACGTGTCCGAGGCGTACACAGATGTTTTAATTGATAATGGTTGTATGAAGAGTTGCATAAGTAGTGCATTTTATGATAAAATGAAAGGAACTGGAGTAAATTTTGAGGAGATGCCAATTAAAAGCACTTTTGTTATCACAGCTGTTGGGAAGAGGTCTAAAGTAATTTCTAAGCAAGTTTTAGTAGACATTAAAATTAATAATCATATAGAAAAGAGGTTTTGTCTTCTAATTCCAAATTTAGTATTCAGTGTTATCTTGGGTTAAGAGTGGCTAAGGAGAGTGTCTGGTAACTTATGCTATGATGTAGGGAGTTTGAAATTTAAATGGGGTGATTCTGAAGTAGAAGTAGCGTTCAATGACCATATTCAGAGAAGTAGTGTTGTAGGTGTGATTTGTACTTTAAATGAGATATCGCCAGCCGTAGAGCGGGGTTCTCCATGTTTTGTGGGCAGTGTGATTACGAACGGCAGTCTAGAGGACTCGTTACGTGATGCTGCATTTCAGGGAAATATAGAGGTGGAACAATGTGTTCGGCTCTATGATATGTTATTGTGTAATAGGAGAGTTTTTGAGGATCGCATTGGTATGGCCAATTGCTATACACATTCATTGAACGTTATTGATAGGTCAGTATTCACAGGACATAGATATCCTGTACCTTTCGCTTATCAGAGTGCAGTTGAGGCACAAATTAACCAGATGCTTGAAGATGGGATTATTGAGCACTCTAACAGTCCATATGTTAATTCTTTGATCACGGTACCCAAGGCCGACGGCACGGTTCGTATTTGTTTAGACGCTCGTTTGGTTAACAGTAGAATTAGTTCAGATCAGGTGAAATATATGTCAATAGAGGAATTAATGCCAACATTTGAGGGGAAGAAGTATTTCACTTGTGTAGATTTGAGTTCCAGTTTTTGGCAAGTGCCACTTATGTACGAAGATAGACCATTTACAGCTTTTAGTCATAAATATAACCTTTATCAATTTTGTAGAACACCTTATGGGTTAAAGAGCAGTTCAGCAGCTTTAATTAGGGCTTTAAACATCGCATTAGGGGATGGCACAGGAGAGTTTGTAACCATTTACATTGATGATATGGTAATTAGTTCACGCAGTTTTGAGGAGCATCTACGTCATTTAGATATAGTTTTTCAGAAATTAGATCAGGCAGGGTTCACTTTGAAGCTGTCTAAGTCGTCATTCTGTCAGTCAGAAGTGACATTTTTAGGTCATAGAGTGTCGAGTAGAGGTGTGACACCAGAGGAAAGTAGGGTTAGCATGTGTGGACAGTAGCAACAGGGCATCGATACAGACACTAAGAAATATGCTAGTGGAGCAACGTGATGACATTAAGTATGTGTCATAAAGTAAGTGTGTTTAGCTGGCGAGCCAGCCTATCAAATGAGTACGTGGGGTATTTGGTGCGAGGAAGGTCTGGTCTTCCAGGCAGGCGTATCAGAAATCACACAGGGGGGTAGTATGTAAGTAATTGAGTGTTTTTAAGGTACAGGGAAATATGACGGGATTGTCGGATGCTCTTGAGCACTAAAATGTCTCGATACACCAAGGCCAGAATTTGATAGCGCTGGTGAATTCCCATTTGTCTCCAAGAGATGGGTGAGCGCTTGAACAGGGTATTTTTCCTTGAGGCGTCCACATGACAAAAGATGGGCCATCAGAAGGCGAGACAGTCCTTCATGAAACTCATACATAACAGCACACGTGATTTCCGTTTACGGCCTCGCCATGTAAGAATTGTAAGTGTGTAATTTAAAGTAATTAGTACAAAGGTATTATTTGAGTGAGGAGAACTGGTCTGAGTTGAGAACTAGTATTAAGTAGAATATGGTCTACGGGAACTTAAGAAGACAGGGCGATTACGGCACAGAAATATTTGGTGTTATATGTAATGCGCACTTACGTTTTTCTTTCAGAAGTCAATATTAATTTCGTCTTATATAAAGAGAGATTAAGTATTATGGTCACGATGCGCTGCCACAATAGTGTGATCGTGTGCTCAGTGATAAGTGAGATTAAATTTCACCATAAGGAAGGGACCTCCAGTGAAATTAGGAAGTTCTGTGGTGATAAACATATATCAGAACACCTTGATGCGTGTGATGTGACATCATAAACAAGATGTTCAGGAAAGAACATATAGCCTACTTTCTCCTAAATGCATGGGTATTGTTATAACTCTTTGTCCTTTTCAAGGAGTATGATTGAATGTTGGTTGTAGTAGCTTGTTGAAATACAACGTGCTATAGGGATATTAAACATGAATATGAGGTGCCCTTTGCTAGTGCTACCTCTGTACCAAATTTCGTTCAATTCGGTTTCACCGTGTTTGAATTGATAGGGGGAATCGATTTGCACACATACTTGGCCACCATCTGCAAACTATTGGGCTGATATTCTTGCAGTTTGGTCAGAATATGTTTCCCACATAAAGATATGGTGTTGCAAAATTTGGTAGAGACTAGATTATTAGGTTGGTCGTAATTACATTTTAGCTTTTAACATTTGGGTGGCCGCGATTATGTTTCCGTCAAGATAGCGGTGATATAAAACATGACACTGAGGTGCCCTTTGCTAGTGCTACCTCTGTACCAAATTTCGTACCATTCGGTTTCACCGTGTTCGAATTGATAAGGGGAATCGATTTTCACACTAAGATGGCCGCCATCCGCAAAATATTAGGCTAATGACCTATTAGTTTGGTCAAAGGATGCTCCCTCCATAAAGGTATGTTGTTGCTAAATTTGCTAGAGATCGGATGATTAGGCTAATCGTAATTTGATTTAAGCTTTGAACATTTGTGTGGCCGCCATTACGTTTCCGTCAAGATGGCGGCGATATAAAACATGACACTGAGGTGCCCTTTGCTAGTGCTACCTCTGTACCAAATTTCGTTCATTCGGTTCCACCGTGTTCGAATTAACAGGGGGAATCAATTTTGACATAAAGATGGACGCCATCCGCAAACTATTAGGCTAATGACCTATTAGATTGGCCAAAGGATGCTCCCTCCATAAAGGTATGTTGTTGCAAAGTTTGGTAGAGATCGGATGGTTATGTTAGTCGTAATTTGATTTAAGCTTTAAACATTTGTGTGGCCGCCATTACGTTTCTGTCAATATGGCGGCGATGTAAATCATGACACTGAGATGCCCTTTGCTAGTGCTATCTCTGTACCAAATTTCGTTCCATTCGGTTTCACCGTGTTTGAATTAATAGGGGGAATCGATTTTGACACAAAGATGGCCGCCATCCGCAAACTATTAGGCGAATTACCTATTAGATTGGTCAAAGGATGCTCCCTCCATAAAGGTATGTAGTTGCAAAATTTGGTAGAGATCGGATGATTAGGTTAATCGTAATTTGATTGAAGCTTTGAACATTCGTGTGGCCACCATTACGTTTCAGTCAAGATGGCGGCGATATAAAACATGACACTGAGGTGCCCTTTGCTAGTGCTACCTCTGTACCAAATTTCGTTCCATTTGGTTCCACCGTGTTCGAATTAATAGGGGGAATCAATTTTGACATAAAGATGGCCGCCATCCGCAAACTATTAGGCTAATAACCTATATTACGTTTCTGTCAATATGGCGGCGATATAAAACATGACACTGAGATGCCCTTTGCTAGTGCTACCTCTGTACCAAATTTTGTTCCATTCGGTTTCACCGTGTTTGAATTAATAGGGGGAATTGATTTTCACACAAAGATGGCTGCCATCCGCAAACTATTAGGCTAATGACCTATTCATTTGGTCAAAGGATGCTTCCTCTATAAAGGTATGTTGTTGCGAAATTTGGTACAGATCGGATGATTAGGTTAATCGTAATTTGATTTAAGCTTTGAACATTTGTGTGGCCGCCATTACGTTTCCGTCAAGATGGCGGCGAT